>JBBGZY010001036.1:4458655-5107886 GCA_037952925.1 Lithobates clamitans | reverse complement strand
TGAGAACATTTTTAAGTCATCTTTGGTTGGAAGTACCGCTGTTTTCCCATTTCGTGAGGCTGTTAAATGGAAGGGAAACCCCCAGCGGTATAGAATATCTGTCATTCGTAGGACTTCCAGCAGTGGACGCACCATTCTGTGTTGCATTAGAGTGCGGCGTGATATGTCTGAAAATAGAAAAATTTGGGTTCCTTCATATTCAATCATGGGTGTATCCCGTACAGTCCTCATTATACCCTGCTTTACAGAATATTTATGGATTTTACATATCGCATCCCTTGGCCTGTCTTTTTTTCTGACTGACAGAGGAGGTGACACGGTGCACCCTGTCTACTTCCATCGGTTCAGGTGCTGCTGGCCCCATGATCTGCAAAAATAGCTTTTGTACGGTTACCAGTAAGTCACTACTATGATATTTCTCGGGTAAGTCCCTTATTCGTATATTCTGACAACGGTCCCTGTTCTCAAAATCATACAGTCCCTATAAATATTCAATAATTCTTCATGATGTTTAACGGTGTCTTGGACGTTTACCACAGCCTGTATAATCTCCTCTTGACTACTTTCAAATGCTTCCACTCTGTTTCCCACTGCTACTACTTCTTCCCTAAGATCTTCCACTGCTTGTTTGCATGTTCGCCCTACTGTGGCTATCATTTGTTGTATATCTGTTTTTGTGGGTAGTGCTCTTATAAGATCTCTAATGTCCTGGTCAGCACCAGTTGTTCCTATTTCTGTCTCCTCTGTACAATATGTGGTCTGTTCTTTAACAGGTAATACCATAAGCTCGTCAGTTATTACAGACATTGCAGATGTTATGTCTTTTAGTGTGGTTTCTATCTCTAGTGAGCCTTCCCCTGATTTCCTATAGCCTTGGTCTATTCCCATTGGGTCTGGGGGTGCCGGCAGCTTCATTCGTGTCAGTCGGGTCATCTCTTGGCGTCTCCCCGCCATTATACACCACTGGGCTCGCTCTGTCCATAAGGGGCTCTAACAAGTCCGCCCCCTGTTCTGTTGGGGTATCTCCCCGAGCCAGCAGCCCATCCTTGCCCCTCCTGATACCCCTGCCCTTCCAGTTGTCCTCCATACCTCTAGGGACCTGTGGGCTATCCCTTTGCTCCAGTCTCAGGGTTCCTTCGCCTCCACTCTGCTCTCCACTGACCGACATCTGGATACCGCATCCGCCCACCGAAGGACTTCGGTTGAACACGTGTGTGCTGTGGCTTAGGACTGGCGAGCCTCGCCCAGCTCTCATGTGGCTTCTGATCTCTGGGCTCCCGTACTTCCCCTCTCAGTTCTGGGCTACTCCAGCATGAGCAGTTTCTGTTAATATACACAGGGAGAACACTGCAGGTGAATGTAAGGGTGCTGTAATATCTACTCATATGCTTGGAGTGCGCTGCATAGTGAGACGCCCCATGACTAGCGGGATATCGGGACACAGTCTGCATAGTCTGACATATGTTTGTGACGCTCATCACCTGTGACGCTGTTCAGAGCATTGCTTTATTGCCAGCTGCATACCTTGACTCAGACGTGCCTGTGGTGCTTGCTATCTGGTAAGCGCATATTTTAGATGGTGGAGGATCACTACGAGGGGTGTTTTTTTCCTACTTTTCCACACTCGCCTACAGGGGGACTCTTCTCATCTCCATAGAAGACTCTCTGGACTTCTGAATTCATGAACTTTGCTATCATTTCTTTATCACGCTTGATGTTTTATGACACTTATCAATATTTATAATTGCATTGATTGATTTTTATGCATATTTTTCTCTACAGTATAGCGCAGTTTTTTCCTTATTTTTTGTATATTGTGAATATCTCACAGTTGAACTGCTGCTTCTTGGGGGGGGGTTTGTTAGCCCTGTGATTTTTTTGTTTCTTCTGTTTACTCCTAGGATTGGAGAGGCTGTGGAAAAGTCCTTGGGAGGAGGTGATGAGGGAGCTAGAGAGCAGAAGGTCTTGAGAGGAACGAAGAGAACGAGTAGGTTGGTATTTAGAGACTAGGCTAGCGATGTAGTTGGGGGCTAAATTGTGGATGGCTTTGTATGTAGTTAGTATTTTGAATTTAATTCTTTGGCTGACCGGGAGCCAGTGGAGGGATTGACAGAGAGGGGTAGCAGAGACAGAGCGATTGGTAAAGTGGATGAGTCTGGCAGCAGCATTTATGATGGTTTGAAGAGGTGATTGACTATGTAGAGGTAAACCAGTGAAAAGGGAGTTGCAGTAGTCGAGGCGAGAGATGACCAGCGAGTGAATTAAGAGCTTTGCTGTGTCATTGGTTACAAAGGGGCGTATTTTGGAGATGTTGCGGAGATTGAGGCGGCAGGATTTGGACAGTGATTGGAGGTGGTGTTTGAAGGAAAGTTCAGAGTCCAGGACTACACCTAAAACCTTGGCATGTGGGGATGGGCTTATAGTTGTGCCATCGATTTTAACCGAGAGATCAGGGGAAGGGGCATATGGAGGAGGAACAATTAGAAGTTTGGTTTTGATAGATTCAGTTTGAGGAAGTGGTGTGACATCCAGACTGATATATCTGGTAGTAAATTAGTGATACGTGTGGAGACAGAGGGAGTGAGCTGAGGGGTAGAGAAATAGATTTGGGTGTCATCAGCTAGAGGTGGTATGGGAAGCCATGGTATGCTATCAGCTGACCCAGGGAGGAGGTGTAGATTGAAAATAGGAGAGGTCCAAGAACAGAACCTTGGGGGACTCCAACTGAGAAAGGAAGAGGAAGTAGAGTTGTGGGAAACGCTAAAGGTGCGGTTGGATAAGTAGGAAGAGAACCAGCGAAGAGTACAGTCACGGAGACCAAAGTCATGGAGTTTTTTGAGGACCATATCAAAGGCAGCAGAGAGGTCCAGGAGTAGGAGTACAGAATAGTGTTGATTGGTTTTGGCCATTAGTAGATCGTTTGTTAGTTTTAGGAGAGCAGTTTCTGTGGAGAGTTGAGGACGAAATCCAGACTGAAGGGGATCAAGAAGGCTATTATCAGCGAGGTGGACGCTCAGTCGGTTGTAGACCAGACGTACGAGGAGTTTGGATAAGAAGGGGAGCAAGGAGATGGGGCATAGGTTGTTAAGATTGGATGGGTCCATTGAGGGCTTTTTAAGTATGGGTCTGACAAGTGCATGTGTTAGAGAGTTGGGGAAGATGCCAGAAGAGAGGGAGAGATTGAAGATGTGGGTTAGAGAGTGTAGCATAGAGCCAGAGGGTGAACGTAGCATTTGTGAGAGAACAGGATCCAGAGGGCAGGTGGTAAGGTGGACATTAGCAAGTAGTTTAGCAACCTCGTCTATAGTGGTGGGGTTGAAAGAGGGAAGTAATGATTGTGCCTGTGGGCGTGAAGCGTGGAGGGTATCGGAGCAGTAGAGATCTCCTCACGAATTGTATCAATCTTCTGTTTGAAGTGATTGGCGATCTCCTAGGCAGTGAGTTGGCGGGTGGAGGATGAGATAGGTGGTGAAGAATAGAGGGAGTAATTGAAGAATTGAAGAATGGAGCACTTATCTCCTCTATTTTCTCCTATCCTCAGTCTCCTTTACCATAGTGATAACCGATGAGGGGAAAACGTGTCGTCCGTCCGGCGTCACATGACCGCTGTGACGTCAAAGCGTTTCGCTTAACCAATCAGCGTAGCTTCATCTGGACTAGGCCTAGTCCAATCCAGATGAAGCTACGCTGATTGGTACCATCGCTATGGTAAAGGAGACTGAGGATAGGAGAAAATAGAGGAGATAAGCACTTCCACCGCTTCCACCGCTCAATCAGTATCACGGCGGATTGGCCCCACGAGCTCCCCACGAGCTCCGTGCACCTGACAGCTATACAGCGACAGGAGAAGACTGCACCACTATACGTGAGCAGCCAAGACAGCACCGACATGCGGTGACTTGGATTAAGGCACGATACGGTGATACATCCACGCTGACCGGCCAGGTGGTAACGTAACCCATACTCCAATTACTCCCTCCATTCTTCACCACCTATCTCATTTGCATATATGTGATTTATAAGGGACTGCTGCCACGGCTTATGCCAGTATTAAGGGCTTTTCATGCCTATTGGAAGACGTAGGCTGTGATCAATTGATCCCATGGATAGCAAATTGAAGTGACAGTTCATGCCTACCATACTGCATTAAGACACTTTACTGACACATAGGTGTTTTAGCCGCGGGATTGGACTGCCTTATGTGACTTGCCAGATGATACAGCGGATCATAATGCCATCATAGTTTTCAGTTGATGCTCGCAGTATCCCTTGTGTGACTCTAGCGGCTGCCTCCTGAACTCCCCATTTGGGGATGATCTACTTACACTAAAGTACATGTTATCTGCGAAGATTATCATCTCAGCACTGGACCATATGTAGCAGTTTTGCATTACCCTGGTGACAGCACCAATTGTCCCATTCTATATGCCTACTGAGCCATAGCCAACAACCGTATATATCAGATTTATGCCATCCCCGGGGGCCACTCACAGTGACACTGAATATATCCCTTTGGGATAGTAGCAATTGGGGTTTGATCTCAACACCCTTTGCCCACCCTACCGGCGGTAACGGTGTCCATGCGGTGGTTATCGCATTCAGTTTCACTGTGAGCGGGTAGCCGGTGTCCGGACTGTCTGTGTTGTGGTTGTACTACATGTGTGTCTGTTGTTGTTTTTGTATGTTCAGCGTTATGTGTTTTCTCTTTTTGTTTGGTATGAGTTCACAAATCACCTTGCCCGCCAAGGTAGTGTCCTTTGAGAGCACCTGGCGGTGCACATAATGTGCATTAGCTACTGTGTTGCATATGGATGCATTTTATGCGTGTTGAAGCAGGCTTTTTAATTGAGTAATATATATTGACATTTTATTTACATACCCAGGTGTTGACTTATTGTTGCCTTAGTAGCCACTTTCTTGATCCCAGTAGTCTTACGGGGGTCAATTTTCTATTATATGCTTTGGTCTTTGCCTATAGCAACATTGCCAGATTTCGGTAAGGATTAATAGGGTATATATTATTTTTCCCTACCACCGGGGGATGTGTACAGTAAGGACCTGGTTTTTCTTTTTTTCCTTGGTTATAACAATTCTTTCTATTTCCTTTTTTTTTTCAACATTCCATATTATTTAATTCAACAATAACTCTGTTAAGACACATTAAATAATTTTCTTCATATACTCTAACTATACCTTTTGTCTTTCCTTTTATCTTATCACTATCATCATTATACAGACATTTCATAAAAAATTCCTATATGAGAATCACATCCAAAATATCCCAAATTCCCCTCACATAATGATAAACCAATCAATATGTCGCTTTTGATGCAAGTCCGTATGAATAAATCTTTGAAGTTCACCCAAAAATGATAGTCCTTGATAACATAATCAAAAAATTATTTTTGAAAAAACAAGAAGTAGTAACAAATAGAAATTTAGTTGTGTTTGTTGCATTGTCATGGAAGAATTAAAAAAAAAAAAAAAGAATAGAATCATTTTCTTTAAATTTAGAAACCAAAGACATATCTATAAAAGAAAACAAGTATCAAATTCTTATAAAACATTGTTTTCCTAAGTAATCTTCATTAATCAATATAAACCATTCTAGACTGATGATCCTTTCTGTGTTTACCCATTTTATTCCTATTTTTACCAATTATTTTTATTTTTACCAATTCTTTTGAAACAATAAAACTATAATTCCAATGTACCTTAAAAATAACAAAATAATCTTCCCAATTGATATCTCTGTTGGCATGCCTGGTACCTTCAGATCTATAATTCTTAACCATAACTTTAGCTACTGGAATAAATTCCTAAACATACTCATTAGAAGTAGAAATCTCATTCAAGACATCATTTCTATTTAAATTTAGCAAAGGCCTAGCCATGTTTTGTGAACAAACTTCTGAAATACCTGTACCTGTTGTTTGAAATATTTGCCACAACACTTCTTTCTATACAACAGATTATATAATTAACTAAGTATGCTCATCTCAAAAGACATCCTGTCATTAACTCAAAAACTTAACAAACCCTGTGTTTAGAAAGTACTAAAGTTTTTAAACTAAAACTATAGCAGGTAAATAAGTCACCCAATCTTTACCTTTTTCTTGAATCATCTTGCCTCATTAAGACTTTATAATACTATTCATACATTCTTCAATACCTGAGTACTTAAGATGATAAACAAAAACTTTACTAAATACCTAAAATTGCATACATCTCCTACAAAATTTTAAATCATTATCTGATTTTGAAATCCAACCCCAATGTAATATGACCTAAGTTCACAACAACTTAGCTTTTGTTAAAAATATTATTTGTTAAAAATATTATTTGTTAAAAATATTTTTTCTATAATTACCTCAATTAATTTATCAAAAAGAAACATTAACCAAAAAGAAAACATCCTTGTTTCTTCCTTTAGCAGGTGAAAAAAACTAATATAATCAATCTATATAGATTTGCCAAATCCCTCAATAATTTGTAGTATCAGGTTACTCGTTCCTTTTGGATTGTTCTATAAACAAATAAACTAATATTCAGAAGTTTGATGGCAAAGTGTTCTAAAAGGAGTAGTTCTGAATTTCTTTCATTAGCTTAAACTAAAAATCAGTCAGTCAGGTACCTGCATATGCAAAAAGAAATATTTTCATTTAAAAATAACTCTATCCATTATTGTTGGAATCAATTATTTTTACAATAAATTTTATCTACATTATCAGTCTGTACTGATTCTAACTAATACAAAATTTCATAGTCCCCCTCTTTATGCTGTGACTAAATTAAATCTTGTAAAAGAATAATCTTACCAGATTATTGTATTTTTTCTTTACACTGACAATTGCTTTCATTTTGTAAAAGAACACTAATTTAATTTAGGTTGGGCGTAATATTCTATTTCTGAAAGAAATTTGATCATGTTGAAGTAATTTCTTTTTCAGAACCAACCATGCCTCTCATACAGTATGATAAACTTAAAAGACCTAGACAGGATGGTGGGACTTTGACTGAGGCGCGAGGTGTGTAGAGCCAGGCGCCTCCATCCCCGATAATTTGAGCAAAGGACAAAAAAGGGTGGGACTTTGAGTGAAACATGCACTCCAGGAGACAACACCACCACCATGAATATGGCAGGTACCCAAAAATAGAGCAGAACCAAGTAAGTTAAGTAGGAGCATCACATGACATCAATTGGCATAAAATGATTTAATAATGTAAGATTGTAAAAAAGGTACACATTATAACATGGTCCATATTGATACTATAAACAACCTAGATCTAAGAAAGCCGAGTCTTACATCATACATAAAATGTATCATAAATACAGAAATAATTTTATATTGTAAACATTGTATATTGTAAACATTGTAGAAAGCAGTTTCATAGATAGCAGGTCTCAATAACAATCTGTATTCTTAGTTGGTAAGAAATATATCCAATTTAAATGTAAAGTAGGAATAAAGATAAAAGCTGATGCAATTATAGACAACGGGGGGGCCAAGTAATGGCTCATAATCCCATAGTAGAACAACTTAATTGGTTCATGCCATAAGTAATGTAGATAGCCAAGTTCACTGAGGTGTATCTCCATGGTAAATAATTATAGTCATCGTTGATTGGTATGGTCCAATTGGTATGTATATAGTAGTAGAGTAATATGGTATAAACGTAGGGGCATCTATTGGCTCAACGCGTTTCGTGGCGAACGCCACTCTTCAGGAGCAAGTATGAGGTAGGTGTCTAAGAGTATGAAAAAACACATCCATATTAGAAAGTATCTAAAATAGTGAATATTGTATATTCAATCTGTGTAGATATGGAGGAGGGGAGGAGAGAGGAGAAGCGGGGGGGTAGAGCCCGGTTCTATATGCTACTTACAGGTACTCCTATGAGGTTGGGCATAGGCGTGGGAGGCTGGGGGCCAACCGGCGGAACATCAGCCTGTTGGGAGCTGAGGTGGACTGGCCCAGAGCACACAGATGGAGGTCCGAGTATAAACAGCAATTCCCAAAGAGGAAACCCCATGGATGCGGAGGTAGGTGTAATGCCAAGTGATAGCCATCTATGAACAAAGGGATGTGTAGTGAGTATGAATGTATGTGTATATATAGGATAGTGATTGGTGTGAGTGATGGTAAAAACGTAAATGTATGTGGGGAAGTAATTAATATGAGTGGTGATAAAAAGTGTGTTGGTGCAAGTGTTGCTCAAGAAGCAGGGAAAAATAGCAGAGAGTGGGAACAGTGAAAAGTTGTGGGAAGAAGGAACACCAAAGGGGGGAAAAAGGAGAGGAAAGGAAAAACAAGGGATGGTGAAAAAACCAGAAAGTTACCTGGGAGAGATGTGAACCGTGTGAACCGGGAGTGCATGCAAACCATGGGGATGACCAGCATGTGGGGGCTGGGAATGAAACGGAAGGAGTATATAACTCCAATGTGGTCATGGGTGTCCACCAACGGCACGCTAGCAGCCAATAGGAGGCGATGGCGTCAAACAGCTGAGCAGCATCAGCTGCCCACTGTCTGACGGTCATCATCTCGTGTAGGATGCCAGATGGGATCGACAGCGGCGGCGCGCCGACGTCACAAGGAGTGACGCAGTGCGCGTCGGCGCCGGAAGCGTGACGTCGATGCGCAGTTGGGCGTGCACCCGATCCTCCGCGTCACTCAGAGTGAGGAGAGGGGGAAAAAGGGGAGGACCCCAGGAGCGCATCGCAGCTCCCAAGGATAGGCCAAGCGGCCGGCAGGGCCAGACCAGCCCACCTCCCAGCCCAACACAGTAGCAACACGGAGGGACAGCGTGGCTAAGCACACGCAATAGGAATAATAGTGAGGAGTAGTAGCATAGTAAAATAGACTCCTCCAGACTGACACCAAAGAAGGAAACGAGGTACACAGTGTAGAAATTGGTAGATGCTTAAATATGGAAGAGGCACCTAAAATAAAAATAATGGACAATACCAATATTTAAATAATGTAAAAAGGTAAGGGGTGCATGTTTCCATCCCTAATGAATACGATAAACTTAAAAGACCTAGACAGGATGGTGGGACTTTGACTGAGGCGCGAGGTGTGTAGAGCCAGGCGCCTCCATCCCCGATAATTTGAGCAAAGGACAAAAAAGGGTGGGACTTTGAGTGAAACATGCACTCCAGGAGACAACACCACCACCATGAATATGGCAGGTACCCAAAAATAGAGCAGAACCAAGTAAGTTAAGTAGGAGCATCACATGACATCAATTGGCATAAAATGATTTAATAATGTAAGATTGTAAAAAAGGTACACATTATAACATGGTCCATATTGATACTATAAACAACCTAGATCTAAGAAAGCCGAGTCTTACATCATACATAAAATGTATCATAAATACAGAAATAATTTTATATTGTAAACATTGTATATTGTAAACATTGTAGAAAGCAGTTTCATAGATAGCAGGTCTCAATAACAATCTGTATTCTTAGTTGGTAAGAAATATATCCAATTTAAATGTAAAGTAGGAATAAAGATAAAAGCTGATGCAATTATAGACAACGGGGGGGCCAAGTAATGGCTCATAATCCCATAGTAGAACAACTTAATTGGTTCATGCCATAAGTAATGTAGATAGCCAAGTTCACTGAGGTGTATCTCCATGGTAAATAATTATAGTCATCGTTGATTGGTATGGTCCAATTGGTATGTATATAGTAGTAGAGTAATATGGTATAAACGTAGGGGCATCTATTGGCTCAACGCGTTTCGTGGCGAACGCCACTCTTCAGGAGCAAGTATGAGGTAGGTGTCTAAGAGTATGAAAAAACACATCCATATTAGAAAGTATCTAAAATAGTGAATATTGTATATTCAATCTGTGTAGATATGGAGGAGGGGAGGAGAGAGGAGAAGCGGGGGGGTAGAGCCCGGTTCTATATGCTACTTACAGGTACTCCTATGAGGTTGGGCATAGGCGTGGGAGGCTGGGGGCCAACCGGCGGAACATCAGCCTGTTGGGAGCTGAGGTGGACTGGCCCAGAGCACACAGATGGAGGTCCGAGTATAAACAGCAATTCCCAAAGAGGAAACCCCATGGATGCGGAGGTAGGTGTAATGCCAAGTGATAGCCATCTATGAACAAAGGGATGTGTAGTGAGTATGAATGTATGTGTATATATAGGATAGTGATTGGTGTGAGTGATGGTAAAAACGTAAATGTATGTGGGGAAGTAATTAATATGAGTGGTGATAAAAAGTGTGTTGGTGCAAGTGTTGCTCAAGAAGCAGGGAAAAATAGCAGAGAGTGGGAACAGTGAAAAGTTGTGGGAAGAAGGAACACCAAAGGGGGGAAAAAGGAGAGGAAAGGAAAAACAAGGGATGGTGAAAAAACCAGAAAGTTACCTGGGAGAGATGTGAACCGTGTGAACCGGGAGTGCATGCAAACCATGGGGATGACCAGCATGTGGGGGCTGGGAATGAAACGGAAGGAGTATATAACTCCAATGTGGTCATGGGTGTCCACCAACGGCACGCTAGCAGCCAATAGGAGGCGATGGCGTCAAACAGCTGAGCAGCATCAGCTGCCCACTGTCTGACGGTCATCATCTCGTGTAGGATGCCAGATGGGATCGACAGCGGCGGCGCGCCGACGTCACAAGGAGTGACGCAGTGCGCGTCGGCGCCGGAAGCGTGACTCCTTCTCCATGATTTGTTATATTTTTATATACCCCAGAATTGTAATTGTGTAGGGTCTTTGTTATGAACTGCCACAAAGTGCCTTAATATGTTGTGTTTGGGGAACCCATTTACAATATTTTGCATGTATTTGTTTGTTCTTACTTTTAGTGCTCTTTTTGCTCTTCCATCAAACTGTAGATTACAACTACATTGGAGAACATAAACAACTCCCTCAGTGTGACAACAAATAAAGTCCCTAATTGGGTAGGTTTGCCCTGTTGTAATGTCTACAAACTCCATTCTTTTCTTCTGTGTTTTCTGGGAATAGTGACAAGCATAACAATTCTTACAATAAGTTATAAGCAAATGATTTGTAACAAAGGTACAGTTTAAAAAAACTTTATACATCAGGTGCAATACATCGTAGAAAGGTTCAATGCATAGAAAAGAATACAGGGTCCTTCGTCCTCACAGTGCCCCTACGATAACATGTGCCAGTTCCTGAAGAAGGAGAGGACTCCTCATTCCTAACAACCGCTATGGGATCTAGCTGTGTTGGGAGACGAGGGGTGGATCCTCATTGGAAAGGGCTGCTCTCCAGTTGATAGTGTTCAGATGGGCAAGCGGAGTAAGCTAGGCTGGGAAAGACCAAATCCATAGATCAGGTGGTAGATATAATTGGTTATGCCCAGAGAAGCTCATGCCGCTCAGCTGCACCTGATATATGTGAACAGTCTAGGTCCAAGGCTGTACCTGTGGATCATGAGTGAAAAGTAAAAAGAGAGAGAGGACACAAAGACTGGGAAAAGAGAGAGAGAAAGAAAAAGACGAAGGAGTGTTGGAAGATGGTGTGGATCTCGCTCCTCTACATAGATACAGGTGGAGCAGAAGAGGTAGGTGTCAGGGATATGTATCTGGCCCAGAACTCCCAGACAGCATCATGTTTGTCAACAGTGTCTAGGAGAATGCTAACTGTTTTCTATTGGGCCATAATCCATGAGATTTTTCTTTTGACTAGAAGAAAGGGGACAGTGGGTTGTTTCTATGCTCAAGCAATCGTTAGTTGGTCCCAAGAAGGATAAACCCGATAAGACATTGGGTTGATTTCATCGCCATCGCCTCCTATTGGCTGCTAGCGTGCCGTTGGTGGACACCCATGACCACATTGGAGTTATATACTCCTTCCGTTTCATTCCCAGCCCCCACATGCTGGTCATCCCCATGGTTTGCATGCACTCCCGGTTCACACGGTTCACATCTCTCCCAGGTAACTTTCTGGTTTTTTCACCATCCCTTGTTTTTCCTTTCCTCTCCTTTTTCCCCCCTTTGGTGTTCCTTCTTCCCACAACTTTTCACTGTTCCCACTCTCTGCTATTTTTCCCTGCTTCTTGAGCAACACTTGCACCAACACACTTTTTATCACCACTCATATTAATTACTTCCCCACATACATTTACGTTTTTACCATCACTCACACCAATCACTATCCTATATATACACATACATTCATACTCACTACACATCCCTTTGTTCATAGATGGCTATCACTTGGCATTACACCTACCTCCGCATCCATGGGGTTTCCTCTTTGGGAATTGCTGTTTATACTCGGACCTCCATCTGTGTGCTCTGGGCCAGTCCACCTCAGCTCCCAACAGGCTGATGTTCCGCCGGTTGGCCCCCAGCCTCCCACGCCTATGCCCAACCTCATAGGAGTACCTGTAAGTAGCATATAGAACCGGGCTCTACCCCCCCGCTTCTCCTCTCTCCTCCCCTCCTCCATATCTACACAGATTGAATATACAATATTCACTATTTTAGATACTTTCTAATATGGATGTGTTTTTTCATACTCTTAGACACCTACCTCATACTTGCTCCTGAAGAGTGGCGTTCGCCACGAAACGCGTTGAGCCAATAGATGCCCCTACGTTTATACCATATTACTCTACTACTATATACATACCAATTGGACCATACCAATCAACGATGACTATAATTATTTACCATGGAGATACACCTCAGTGAACTTGGCTATCTACATTACTTATGGCATGAACCAATTAAGTTGTTCTACTATGGGATTATGAGCCATTACTTGGCCCCCCCGTTGTCTATAATTGCATCAGCTTTTATCTTTATTCCTACTTTACATTTAAATTGGATATATTTCTTACCAACTAAGAATACAGATTGTTATTGAGACCTGCTATCTATGAAACTGCTTTCTACAATGTTTACAATATACAATGTTTACAATATAAAATTATTTCTGTATTTATGATACATTTTATGTATGATGTAAGACTCGGCTTTCTTAGATCTAGGTTGTTTATAGTATCAATATGGACCATGTTATAATGTGTACCTTTTTTACAATCTTACATTATTAAATCATTTTATGCCAATTGATGTCATGTGATGCTCCTACTTAACTTACTTGGTTCTGCTCTATTTTTGGGTACCTGCCATATTCATGGTGGTGGTGTTGTCTCCTGGAGTGCATGTTTCACTCAAAGTCCCACCCTTTTTTGTCCTTTGCTCAAATTATCGGGGATGGAGGCGCCTGGCTCTACACACCTCGCGCCTCAGTCAAAGTCCCACCATCCTGTCTAGGTCTTTTAAGTTTATCGTATTCATTAGGGATGGAAACATGCACCCCTTACCTTTTTACA
Organism: Lithobates clamitans; assembly: GCA_037952925.1. Classification (NCBI taxonomy): domain Eukaryota; kingdom Metazoa; phylum Chordata; class Amphibia; order Anura; family Ranidae; genus Lithobates; species Lithobates clamitans. The sequence continues at coordinate 5,094,544 of JBBGZY010001036.1, read as the reverse complement.
TTATTTAAATATTGGTATTGTCCATTATTTTTATTTTAGGTGCCTCTTCCATATTTAAGCATCTACCAATTTCTACACTGTGTACCTCGTTTCCTTCTTTGGTGTCAGTCTGGAGGAGTCTATTTTACTATGCTACTACTCCTCACTATTATTCCTATTGCGTGTGCTTAGCCACGCTGTCCCTCCGTGTTGCTACTGTGTTGGGCTGGGAGGTGGGCTGGTCTGGCCCTGCCGGCCGCTTGGCCTATCCTTGGGAGCTGCGATGCGCTCCTGGGGTCCTCCCCTTTTTCCCCCTCTCCTCACTCTGAGTGACGCGGAGGATCGGGTGCACGCCCAACTGCGCATCGACGTCACGCTTCCGGCGCCGACGCGCACTGCGTCACTCCTTGTGACGTCGGCGCGCCGCCGCTGTCGATCCCATCTGGCATCCTACACGAGATGATGACCGTCAGACAGTGGGCAGCTGATGCTGCTCAGCTGTTTGACGCCATCGCCTCCTATTGGCTGCTAGCGTGCCGTTGGTGGACACCCATGACCACATTGGAGTTATATACTCCTTCCGTTTCATTCCCAGCCCCCACATGCTGGTCATCCCCATGGTTTGCATGCACTCCCGGTTCACACGGTTCACATCTCTCCCAGGTAACTTTCTGGTTTTTTCACCATCCCTTGTTTTTCCTTTCCTCTCCTTTTTCCCCCCTTTGGTGTTCCTTCTTCCCACAACTTTTCACTGTTCCCACTCTCTGCTATTTTTCCCTGCTTCTTGAGCAACACTTGCACCAACACACTTTTTATCACCACTCATATTAATTACTTCCCCACATACATTTACGTTTTTACCATCACTCACACCAATCACTATCCTATATATACACATACATTCATACTCACTACACATCCCTTTGTTCATAGATGGCTATCACTTGGCATTACACCTACCTCCGCATCCATGGGGTTTCCTCTTTGGGAATTGCTGTTTATACTCGGACCTCCATCTGTGTGCTCTGGGCCAGTCCACCTCAGCTCCCAACAGGCTGATGTTCCGCCGGTTGGCCCCCAGCCTCCCACGCCTATGCCCAACCTCATAGGAGTACCTGTAAGTAGCATATAGAACCGGGCTCTACCCCCCCGCTTCTCCTCTCTCCTCCCCTCCTCCATATCTACACAGATTGAATATACAATATTCACTATTTTAGATACTTTCTAATATGGATGTGTTTTTTCATACTCTTAGACACCTACCTCATACTTGCTCCTGAAGAGTGGCGTTCGCCACGAAACGCGTTGAGCCAATAGATGCCCCTACGTTTATACCATATTACTCTACTACTATATACATACCAATTGGACCATACCAATCAACGATGACTATAATTATTTACCATGGAGATACACCTCAGTGAACTTGGCTATCTACATTACTTATGGCATGAACCAATTAAGTTGTTCTACTATGGGATTATGAGCCATTACTTGGCCCCCCCGTTGTCTATAATTGCATCAGCTTTTATCTTTATTCCTACTTTACATTTAAATTGGATATATTTCTTACCAACTAAGAATACAGATTGTTATTGAGACCTGCTATCTATGAAACTGCTTTCTACAATGTTTACAATATACAATGTTTACAATATAAAATTATTTCTGTATTTATGATACATTTTATGTATGATGTAAGACTCGGCTTTCTTAGATCTAGGTTGTTTATAGTATCAATATGGACCATGTTATAATGTGTACCTTTTTTACAATCTTACATTATTAAATCATTTTATGCCAATTGATGTCATGTGATGCTCCTACTTAACTTACTTGGTTCTGCTCTATTTTTGGGTACCTGCCATATTCATGGTGGTGGTGTTGTCTCCTGGAGTGCATGTTTCACTCAAAGTCCCACCCTTTTTTGTCCTTTGCTCAAATTATCGGGGATGGAGGCGCCTGGCTCTACACACCTCGCGCCTCAGTCAAAGTCCCACCATCCTGTCTAGGTCTTTTAAGTTTATCGTATTCATTAGGGATGGAAACATGCACCCCTTACCTTTTTACATTATTTAAATATTGGTATTGTCCATTATTTTTATTTTAGGTGCCTCTTCCATATTTAAGCATCTACCAATTTCTACACTGTGTACCTCGTTTCCTTCTTTGGTGTCAGTCTGGAGGAGTCTATTTTACTATGCTACTACTCCTCACTATTATTCCTATTGCGTGTGCTTAGCCACGCTGTCCCTCCGTGTTGCTACTGTGTTGGGCTGGGAGGTGGGCTGGTCTGGCCCTGCCGGCCGCTTGGCCTATCCTTGGGAGCTGCGATGCGCTCCTGGGGTCCTCCCCTTTTTCCCCCTCTCCTCACTCTGAGTGACGCGGAGGATCGGGTGCACGCCCAACTGCGCATCGACGTCACGCTTCCGGCGCCGACGCGCACTGCGTCACTCCTTGTGACGTCGGCGCGCCGCCGCTGTCGATCCCATCTGGCATCCTACACGAGATGATGACCGTCAGACAGTGGGCAGCTGATGCTGCTCAGCTGTTTGACGCCATCGCCTCCTATTGGCTGCTAGCGTGCCGTTGGTGGACACCCATGACCACATTGGAGTTATATACTCCTTCCGTTTCATTCCCAGCCCCCACATGCTGGTCATCCCCATGGTTTGCATGCACTCCCGGTTCACACGGTTCACATCTCTCCCAGGTAACTTTCTGGTTTTTTCACCATCCCTTGTTTTTCCTTTCCTCTCCTTTTTCCCCCCTTTGGTGTTCCTTCTTCCCACAACTTTTCACTGTTCCCACTCTCTGCTATTTTTCCCTGCTTCTTGAGCAACACTTGCACCAACACACTTTTTATCACCACTCATATTAATTACTTCCCCACATACATTTACGTTTTTACCATCACTCACACCAATCACTATCCTATATATACACATACATTCATACTCACTACACATCCCTTTGTTCATAGATGGCTATCACTTGGCATTACACCTACCTCCGCATCCATGGGGTTTCCTCTTTGGGAATTGCTGTTTATACTCGGACCTCCATCTGTGTGCTCTGGGCCAGTCCACCTCAGCTCCCAACAGGCTGATGTTCCGCCGGTTGGCCCCCAGCCTCCCACGCCTATGCCCAACCTCATAGGAGTACCTGTAAGTAGCATATAGAACCGGGCTCTACCCCCCCGCTTCTCCTCTCTCCTCCCCTCCTCCATATCTACACAGATTGAATATACAATATTCACTATTTTAGATACTTTCTAATATGGATGTGTTTTTTCATACTCTTAGACACCTACCTCATACTTGCTCCTGAAGAGTGGCGTTCGCCACGAAACGCGTTGAGCCAATAGATGCCCCTACGTTTATACCATATTACTCTACTACTATATACATACCAATTGGACCATACCAATCAACGATGACTATAATTATTTACCATGGAGATACACCTCAGTGAACTTGGCTATCTACATTACTTATGGCATGAACCAATTAAGTTGTTCTACTATGGGATTATGAGCCATTACTTGGCCCCCCCGTTGTCTATAATTGCATCAGCTTTTATCTTTATTCCTACTTTACATTTAAATTGGATATATTTCTTACCAACTAAGAATACAGATTGTTATTGAGACCTGCTATCTATGAAACTGCTTTCTACAATGTTTACAATATACAATGTTTACAATATAAAATTATTTCTGTATTTATGATACATTTTATGTATGATGTAAGACTCGGCTTTCTTAGATCTAGGTTGTTTATAGTATCAATATGGACCATGTTATAATGTGTACCTTTTTTACAATCTTACATTATTAAATCATTTTATGCCAATTGATGTCATGTGATGCTCCTACTTAACTTACTTGGTTCTGCTCTATTTTTGGGTACCTGCCATATTCATGGTGGTGGTGTTGTCTCCTGGAGTGCATGTTTCACTCAAAGTCCCACCCTTTTTTGTCCTTTGCTCAAATTATCGGGGATGGAGGCGCCTGGCTCTACACACCTCGCGCCTCAGTCAAAGTCCCACCATCCTGTCTAGGTCTTTTAAGTTTATCGTATTCATTAGGGATGGAAACATGCACCCCTTACCTTTTTACATTATTTAAATATTGGTATTGTCCATTATTTTTATTTTAGGTGCCTCTTCCATATTTAAGCATCTACCAATTTCTACACTGTGTACCTCGTTTCCTTCTTTGGTGTCAGTCTGGAGGAGTCTATTTTACTATGCTACTACTCCTCACTATTATTCCTATTGCGTGTGCTTAGCCACGCTGTCCCTCCGTGTTGCTACTGTGTTGGGCTGGGAGGTGGGCTGGTCTGGCCCTGCCGGCCGCTTGGCCTATCCTTGGGAGCTGCGATGCGCTCCTGGGGTCCTCCCCTTTTTCCCCCTCTCCTCACTCTGAGTGACGCGGAGGATCGGGTGCACGCCCAACTGCGCATCGACGTCACGCTTCCGGCGCCGACGCGCACTGCGTCACTCCTTGTGACGTCGGCGCGCCGCCGCTGTCGATCCCATCTGGCATCCTACACGAGATGATGACCGTCAGACAGTGGGCAGCTGTTGCTGCTCAGCTGTTTGACGCCATCGCCTCCTATTGGCTGCTAGCGTGCCGTTGGTGGACACCCATGACCACATTGGAGTTATATACTCCTTCCGTTTCATTCCCAGCCCCCACATGCTGGTCATCCCCATGGTTTGCATGCACTCCCGGTTCACACGGTTCACATCTCTCCCAGGTAACTTTCTGGTTTTTTCACCATCCCTTGTTTTTCCTTTCCTCTCCTTTTTCCCCCCTTTGGTGTTCCTTCTTCCCACAACTTTTCACTGTTCCCACTCTCTGCTATTTTTCCCTGCTTCTTGAGCAACACTTGCACCAACACACTTTTTATCACCACTCATATTAATTACTTCCCCACATACATTTACGTTTTTACCATCACTCACACCAATCACTATCCTATATATACACATACATTCATACTCACTACACATCCCTTTGTTCATAGATGGCTATCACTTGGCATTACACCTACCTCCGCATCCATGGGGTTTCCTCTTTGGGAATTGCTGTTTATACTCGGACCTCCATCTGTGTGCTCTGGGCCAGTCCACCTCAGCTCCCAACAGGCTGATGTTCCGCCGGTTGGCCCCCAGCCTCCCACGCCTATGCCCAACCTCATAGGAGTACCTGTAAGTAGCATATAGAACCGGGCTCTACCCCCCCGCTTCTCCTCTCTCCTCCCCTCCTCCATATCTACACAGATTGAATATACAATATTCACTATTTTAGATACTTTCTAATATGGATGTGTTTTTTCATACTCTTAGACACCTACCTCATACTTGCTCCTGAAGAGTGGCGTTCGCCACGAAACGCGTTGAGCCAATAGATGCCCCTACGTTTATACCATATTACTCTACTACTATATACATACCAATTGGACCATACCAATCAACGATGACTATAATTATTTACCATGGAGATACACCTCAGTGAACTTGGCTATCTACATTACTTATGGCATGAACCAATTAAGTTGTTCTACTATGGGATTATGAGCCATTACTTGGCCCCCCCGTTGTCTATAATTGCATCAGCTTTTATCTTTATTCCTACTTTACATTTAAATTGGATATATTTCTTACCAACTAAGAATACAGATTGTTATTGAGACCTGCTATCTATGAAACTGCTTTCTACAATGTTTACAATATACAATGTTTACAATATAAAATTATTTCTGTATTTATGATACATTTTATGTATGATGTAAGACTCGGCTTTCTTAGATCTAGGTTGTTTATAGTATCAATATGGACCATGTTATAATGTGTACCTTTTTTACAATCTTACATTATTAAATCATTTTATGCCAATTGATGTCATGTGATGCTCCTACTTAACTTACTTGGTTCTGCTCTATTTTTGGGTACCTGCCATATTCATGGTGGTGGTGTTGTCTCCTGGAGTGCATGTTTCACTCAAAGTCCCACCCTTTTTTGTCCTTTGCTCAAATTATCGGGGATGGAGGCGCCTGGCTCTACACACCTCGCGCCTCAGTCAAAGTCCCACCATCCTGTCTAGGTCTTTTAAGTTTATCGTATTCATTAGGGATGGAAACATGCACCCCTTACCTTTTTACATTATTTAAATATTGGTATTGTCCATTATTTTTATTTTAGGTGCCTCTTCCATATTTAAGCATCTACCAATTTCTACACTGTGTACCTCGTTTCCTTCTTTGGTGTCAGTCTGGAGGAGTCTATTTTACTATGCTACTACTCCTCACTATTATTCCTATTGCGTGTGCTTAGCCACGCTGTCCCTCCGTGTTGCTACTGTGTTGGGCTGGGAGGTGGGCTGGTCTGGCCCTGCCGGCCGCTTGGCCTATCCTTGGGAGCTGCGATGCGCTCCTGGGGTCCTCCCCTTTTTCCCCCTCTCCTCACTCTGAGTGACGCGGAGGATCGGGTGCACGCCCAACTGCGCATCGACGTCACGCTTCCGGCGCCGACGCGCACTGCGTCACTCCTTGTGACGTCGGCGCGCCGCCGCTGTCGATCCCATCTGGCATCCTACACGAGATGATGACCGTCAGACAGTGGGCAGCTGATGCTGCTCAGCTGTTTGACGCCATCGCCTCCTATTGGCTGCTAGCGTGCCGTTGGTGGACACCCATGACCACATTGGAGTTATATACTCCTTCCGTTTCATTCCCAGCCCCCACATGCTGGTCATCCCCATGGTTTGCATGCACTCCCGGTTCACACGGTTCACATCTCTCCCAGGTAACTTTCTGGTTTTTTCACCATCCCTTGTTTTTCCTTTCCTCTCCTTTTTCCCCCCTTTGGTGTTCCTTCTTCCCACAACTTTTCACTGTTCCCACTCTCTGCTATTTTTCCCTGCTTCTTGAGCAACACTTGCACCAACACACTTTTTATCACCACTCATATTAATTACTTCCCCACATACATTTACGTTTTTACCATCACTCACACCAATCACTATCCTATATATACACATACATTCATACTCACTACACATCCCTTTGTTCATAGATGGCTATCACTTGGCATTACACCTACCTCCGCATCCATGGGGTTTCCTCTTTGGGAATTGCTGTTTATACTCGGACCTCCATCTGTGTGCTCTGGGCCAGTCCACCTCAGCTCCCAACAGGCTGATGTTCCGCCGGTTGGCCCCCAGCCTCCCACGCCTATGCCCAACCTCATAGGAGTACCTGTAAGTAGCATATAGAACCGGGCTCTACCCCCCCGCTTCTCCTCTCTCCTCCCCTCCTCCATATCTACACAGATTGAATATACAATATTCACTATTTTAGATACTTTCTAATATGGATGTGTTTTTTCATACTCTTAGACACCTACCTCATACTTGCTCCTGAAGAGTGGCGTTCGCCACGAAACGCGTTGAGCCAATAGATGCCCCTACGTTTATACCATATTACTCTACTACTATATACATACCAATTGGACCATACCAATCAACGATGACTATAATTATTTACCATGGAGATACACCTCAGTGAACTTGGCTATCTACATTACTTATGGCATGAACCAATTAAGTTGTTCTACTATGGGATTATGAGCCATTACTTGGCCCCCCCGTTGTCTATAATTGCATCAGCTTTTATCTTTATTCCTACTTTACATTTAAATTGGATATATTTCTTACCAACTAAGAATACAGATTGTTATTGAGACCTGCTATCTATGAAACTGCTTTCTACAATGTTTACAATATACAATGTTTACAATATAAAATTATTTCTGTATTTATGATACATTTTATGTATGATGTAAGACTCGGCTTTCTTAGATCTAGGTTGTTTATAGTATCAATATGGACCATGTTATAATGTGTACCTTTTTTACAATCTTACATTATTAAATCATTTTATGCCAATTGATGTCATGTGATGCTCCTACTTAACTTACTTGGTTCTGCTCTATTTTTGGGTACCTGCCATATTCATGGTGGTGGTGTTGTCTCCTGGAGTGCATGTTTCACTCAAAGTCCCACCCTTTTTTGTCCTTTGCTCAAATTATCGGGGATGGAGGCGCCTGGCTCTACACACCTCGCGCCTCAGTCAAAGTCCCACCATCCTGTCTAGGTCTTTTAAGTTTATCGTATTCATTAGGGATGGAAACATGCACCCCTTACCTTTTTACATTATTTAAATATTGGTATTGTCCATTATTTTTATTTTAGGTGCCTCTTCCATATTTAAGCATCTACCAATTTCTACACTGTGTACCTCGTTTCCTTCTTTGGTGTCAGTCTGGAGGAGTCTATTTTACTATGCTACTACTCCTCACTATTATTCCTATTGCGTGTGCTTAGCCACGCTGTCCCTCCGTGTTGCTACTGTGTTGGGCTGGGAGGTGGGCTGGTCTGGCCCTGCCGGCCGCTTGGCCTATCCTTGGGAGCTGCGATGCGCTCCTGGGGTCCTCCCCTTTTTCCCCCTCTCCTCACTCTGAGTGACGCGGAGGATCGGGTGCACGCCCAACTGCGCATCGACGTCACGCTTCCGGCGCCGACGCGCACTGCGTCACTCCTTGTGACGTCGGCGCGCCGCCGCTGTCGATCCCATCTGGCATCCTACACGAGATGATGACCGTCAGACAGTGGGCAGCTGTTGCTGCTCAGCTGTTTGACGCCATCGCCTCCTATTGGCTGCTAGCGTGCCGTTGGTGGACACCCATGACCACATTGGAGTTATATACTCCTTCCGTTTCATTCCCAGCCCCCACATGCTGGTCATCCCCATGGTTTGCATGCACTCCCGGTTCACACGGTTCACATCTCTCCCAGGTAACTTTCTGGTTTTTTCACCATCCCTTGTTTTTCCTTTCCTCTCCTTTTTCCCCCCTTTGGTGTTCCTTCTTCCCACAACTTTTCACTGTTCCCACTCTCTGCTATTTTTCCCTGCTTCTTGAGCAACACTTGCACCAACACACTTTTTATCACCACTCATATTAATTACTTCCCCACATACATTTACGTTTTTACCATCACTCACACCAATCACTATCCTATATATACACATACATTCATACTCACTACACATCCCTTTGTTCATAGATGGCTATCACTTGGCATTACACCTACCTCCGCATCCATGGGGTTTCCTCTTTGGGAATTGCTGTTTATACTCGGACCTCCATCTGTGTGCTCTGGGCCAGTCCACCTCAGCTCCCAACAGGCTGATGTTCCGCCGGTTGGCCCCCAGCCTCCCACGCCTATGCCCAACCTCATAGGAGTACCTGTAAGTAGCATATAGAACCGGGCTCTACCCCCCCGCTTCTCCTCTCTCCTCCCCTCCTCCATATCTACACAGATTGAATATACAATATTCACTATTTTAGATACTTTCTAATATGGATGTGTTTTTTCATACTCTTAGACACCTACCTCATACTTGCTCCTGAAGAGTGGCGTTCGCCACGAAACGCGTTGAGCCAATAGATGCCCCTACGTTTATACCATATTACTCTACTACTATATACATACCAATTGGACCATACCAATCAACGATGACTATAATTATTTACCATGGAGATACACCTCAGTGAACTTGGCTATCTACATTACTTATGGCATGAACCAATTAAGTTGTTCTACTATGGGATTATGAGCCATTACTTGGCCCCCCCGTTGTCTATAATTGCATCAGCTTTTATCTTTATTCCTACTTTACATTTAAATTGGATATATTTCTTACCAACTAAGAATACAGATTGTTATTGAGACCTGCTATCTATGAAACTGCTTTCTACAATGTTTACAATATACAATGTTTACAATATAAAATTATTTCTGTATTTATGATACATTTTATGTATGATGTAAGACTCGGCTTTCTTAGATCTAGGTTGTTTATAGTATCAATATGGACCATGTTATAATGTGTACCTTTTTTACAATCTTACATTATTAAATCATTTTATGCCAATTGATGTCATGTGATGCTCCTACTTAACTTACTTGGTTCTGCTCTATTTTTGGGTACCTGCCATATTCATGGTGGTGGTGTTGTCTCCTGGAGTGCATGTTTCACTCAAAGTCCCACCCTTTTTTGTCCTTTGCTCAAATTATCGGGGATGGAGGCGCCTGGCTCTACACACCTCGCGCCTCAGTCAAAGTCCCACCATCCTGTCTAGGTCTTTTAAGTTTATCGTATTCATTAGGGATGGAAACATGCACCCCTTACCTTTTTACATTATTTAAATATTGGTATTGTCCATTATTTTTATTTTAGGTGCCTCTTCCATATTTAAGCATCTACCAATTTCTACACTGTGTACCTCGTTTCCTTCTTTGGTGTCAGTCTGGAGGAGTCTATTTTACTATGCTACTACTCCTCACTATTATTCCTATTGCGTGTGCTTAGCCACGCTGTCCCTCCGTGTTGCTACTGTGTTGGGCTGGGAGGTGGGCTGGTCTGGCCCTGCCGGCCGCTTGGCCTATCCTTGGGAGCTGCGATGCGCTCCTGGGGTCCTCCCCTTTTTCCCCCTCTCCTCACTCTGAGTGACGCGGAGGATCGGGTGCACGCCCAACTGCGCATCGACGTCACGCTTCCGGCGCCGACGCGCACTGCGTCACTCCTTGTGACGTCGGCGCGCCGCCGCTGTCGATCCCATCTGGCATCCTACACGAGATGATGACCGTCAGACAGTGGGCAGCTGATGCTGCTCAGCTGTTTGACGCCATCGCCTCCTATTGGCTGCTAGCGTGCCGTTGGTGGACACCCATGACCACATTGGAGTTATATACTCCTTCCGTTTCATTCCCAGCCCCCACATGCTGGTCATCCCCATGGTTTGCATGCACTCCCGGTTCACACGGTTCACATCTCTCCCAGGTAACTTTCTGGTTTTTTCACCATCCCTTGTTTTTCCTTTCCTCTCCTTTTTCCCCCCTTTGGTGTTCCTTCTTCCCACAACTTTTCACTGTTCCCACTCTCTGCTATTTTTCCCTGCTTCTTGAGCAACACTTGCACCAACACACTTTTTATCACCACTCATATTAATTACTTCCCCACATACATTTACGTTTTTACCATCACTCACACCAATCACTATCCTATATATACACATACATTCATACTCACTACACATCCCTTTGTTCATAGATGGCTATCACTTGGCATTACACCTACCTCCGCATCCATGGGGTTTCCTCTTTGGGAATTGCTGTTTATACTCGGACCTCCATCTGTGTGCTCTGGGCCAGTCCACCTCAGCTCCCAACAGGCTGATGTTCCGCCGGTTGGCCCCCAGCCTCCCACGCCTATGCCCAACCTCATAGGAGTACCTGTAAGTAGCATATAGAACCGGGCTCTACCCCCCCGCTTCTCCTCTCTCCTCCCCTCCTCCATATCTACACAGATTGAATATACAATATTCACTATTTTAGATACTTTCTAATATGGATGTGTTTTTTCATACTCTTAGACACCTACCTCATACTTGCTCCTGAAGAGTGGCGTTCGCCACGAAACGCGTTGAGCCAATAGATGCCCCTACGTTTATACCATATTACTCTACTACTATATACATACCAATTGGACCATACCAATCAACGATGACTATAATTATTTACCATGGAGATACACCTCAGTGAACTTGGCTATCTACATTACTTATGGCATGAACCAATTAAGTTGTTCTACTATGGGATTATGAGCCATTACTTGGCCCCCCCGTTGTCTATAATTGCATCAGCTTTTATCTTTATTCCTACTTTACATTTAAATTGGATATATTTCTTACCAACTAAGAATACAGATTGTTATTGAGACCTGCTATCTATGAAACTGCTTTCTACAATGTTTACAATATACAATGTTTACAATATAAAATTATTTCTGTATTTATGATACATTTTATGTATGATGTAAGACTCGGCTTTCTTAGATCTAGGTTGTTTATAGTATCAATATGGACCATGTTATAATGTGTACCTTTTTTACAATCTTACATTATTAAATCATTTTATGCCAATTGATGTCATGTGATGCTCCTACTTAACTTACTTGGTTCTGCTCTATTTTTGGGTACCTGCCATATTCATGGTGGTGGTGTTGTCTCCTGGAGTGCATGTTTCACTCAAAGTCCCACCCTTTTTTGTCCTTTGCTCAAATTATCGGGGATGGAGGCGCCTGGCTCTACACACCTCGCGCCTCAGTCAAAGTCCCACCATCCTGTCTAGGTCTTTTAAGTTTATCGTATTCATTAGGGATGGAAACATGCACCCCTTACCTTTTTACATTATTTAAATATTGGTATTGTCCATTATTTTTATTTTAGGTGCCTCTTCCATATTTAAGCATCTACCAATTTCTACACTGTGTACCTCGTTTCCTTCTTTGGTGTCAGTCTGGAGGAGTCTATTTTACTATGCTACTACTCCTCACTATTATTCCTATTGCGTGTGCTTAGCCACGCTGTCCCTCCGTGTTGCTACTGTGTTGGGCTGGGAGGTGGGCTGGTCTGGCCCTGCCGGCCGCTTGGCCTATCCTTGGGAGCTGCGATGCGCTCCTGGGGTCCTCCCCTTTTTCCCCCTCTCCTCACTCTGAGTGACGCGGAGGATCGGGTGCACGCCCAACTGCGCATCGACGTCACGCTTCCGGCGCCGACGCGCACTGCGTCACTCCTTGTGACGTCGGCGCGCCGCCGCTGTCGATCCCATCTGGCATCCTACACGAGATGATGACCGTCAGACAGTGGGCAGCTGATGCTGCTCAGCTGTTTGACGCCATCGCCTCCTATTGGCTGCTAGCGTGCCGTTGGTGGACACCCATGACCACATTGGAGTTATATACTCCTTCCGTTTCATTCCCAGCCCCCACATGCTGGTCATCCCCATGGTTTGCATGCACTCCCGGTTCACACGGTTCACATCTCTCCCAGGTAACTTTCTGGTTTTTTCACCATCCCTTGTTTTTCCTTTCCTCTCCTTTTTCCCCCCTTTGGTGTTCCTTCTTCCCACAACTTTTCACTGTTCCCACTCTCTGCTATTTTTCCCTGCTTCTTGAGCAACACTTGCACCAACACACTTTTTATCACCACTCATATTAATTACTTCCCCACATACATTTACGTTTTTACCATCACTCACACCAATCACTATCCTATATATACACATACATTCATACTCACTACACATCCCTTTGTTCATAGATGGCTATCACTTGGCATTACACCTACCTCCGCATCCATGGGGTTTCCTCTTTGGGAATTGCTGTTTATACTCGGACCTCCATCTGTGTGCTCTGGGCCAGTCCACCTCAGCTCCCAACAGGCTGATGTTCCGCCGGTTGGCCCCCAGCCTCCCACGCCTATGCCCAACCTCATAGGAGTACCTGTAAGTAGCATATAGAACCGGGCTCTACCCCCCCGCTTCTCCTCTCTCCTCCCCTCCTCCATATCTACACAGATTGAATATACAATATTCACTATTTTAGATACTTTCTAATATGGATGTGTTTTTTCATACTCTTAGACACCTACCTCATACTTGCTCCTGAAGAGTGGCGTTCGCCACGAAACGCGTTGAGCCAATAGATGCCCCTACGTTTATACCATATTACTCTACTACTATATACATACCAATTGGACCATACCAATCAACGATGACTATAATTATTTACCATGGAGATACACCTCAGTGAACTTGGCTATCTACATTACTTATGGCATGAACCAATTAAGTTGTTCTACTATGGGATTATGAGCCATTACTTGGCCCCCCCGTTGTCTATAATTGCATCAGCTTTTATCTTTATTCCTACTTTACATTTAAATTGGATATATTTCTTACCAACTAAGAATACAGATTGTTATTGAGACCTGCTATCTATGAAACTGCTTTCTACAATGTTTACAATATACAATGTTTACAATATAAAATTATTTCTGTATTTATGATACATTTTATGTATGATGTAAGACTCGGCTTTCTTAGATCTAGGTTGTTTATAGTATCAATATGGACCATGTTATAATGTGTACCTTTTTTACAATCTTACATTATTAAATCATTTTATGCCAATTGATGTCATGTGATGCTCCTACTTAACTTACTTGGTTCTGCTCTATTTTTGGGTACCTGCCATATTCATGGTGGTGGTGTTGTCTCCTGGAGTGCATGTTTCACTCAAAGTCCCACCCTTTTTTGTCCTTTGCTCTCATACAGTATGATTGAATGAACCACATATGCGCTGTTACTCTGACTGCTAAACAAACACATGGCAGTCTTAAGTTCAGCTTTCAGTGCGTCCTCTAAAAGTTGAAAAAGTGACTTTTTCATGATTAATTTACACAAATGTGGCTCTATCACACTGCATCAATTTAGTCACCGTGTTTTTATATTCCACTCCAACTGACCTTCTTTTTTTAACATCCAATTGCCACTAGACAAAGCTGTGTGTATTGACAACTCCTGTTTTCCTCGTAATAACACCTTTAGTGTAACATAAGATGTTTTCAAAACAAATGGTGCAAAACCCACAATGTCTCTGACCTGTAACATTGGACAATGCACTCCTAACACATTTTTTTTATAAATACCAATGAAATTGTCTCATCACTCACATACACTTGAATGTAAAATGGCTGAGAGAGACCTCTATATTAATCAAAAATACTAAATTTATAAGGGCTTTCTTAAATATCTTCAAATGATTGTATAAAAGTTCTCTCTTGTTGTTAAAATATATCTTTAATAAGCCTTTATCATTCATTAAAATTTGTCCAGACAGATACCCGTATTTATCGGCGTATAACACGCACATTTATTTTAAGAGGGAAGTTTCAGGAAAAAACCTACATTTTAAATGAGGTACTTTGAAACAAAATAAGGGTCAGTGCCCATCTGCAGCCTGACCATTGCCATCAATGCAGCCTGATCAATGCCCATCTGCAGCCTCACAAGTGCCATCAATGCAGCCTCACCATTGCCATCAGTGCAGCAGCCTCACCATTGCCATCAGTGCAGCAGCCTCACCATTGCCATCAGTGCAGCAGCCTCACCATTGCCATCAGTGCAGCAGCCTCACCATTGCCATCAGTGCAGCAGCCTCACCATTGCCATCAGTGCAGCAGCCTCACCATTGCCATCAGTGCAGCAGCCTCACCATTGCCATCAGTGCAGCAGCCTCACCATTGCCATCAGTGCAGAAGCCCCACCATTGCCATCAGTGCAGCAGCCTCACCATTGCCATCAGTGCAGCCTGATCGAACAGAACAGTGGTCCAATGGCGGCCCAGGAGACGGGGCTTCCTATTACAGAGGCCGCCAAGTAAACGGGATTCTCACTGAATGTAATCTGACGGCGCTCATCCCACCCTGCTCCCTGTCCCCTCTGAGGCAGCTAAAATTTAAGTATTGGCGTATAACACGCACACGCTATTTGCACCCGATTTTCATGGTGAAAAAGTGAGCGTTATATGCCAATAAATACAGTACTTTGTCTGCAAAAATCTCAATGAACTCTCAAAAAAATTAGTAAGGCCCAAAAAATCTTTTTTTTTTTTTTTTTAAACAATTACTTTAGTAAGTAATACCTTTTTAAATATTTATTTTTTTCCCATCCATGAACCCTCTTCCAGGTATCTGGAAGATATAACACAAACATTTGTTGTGCTCTGTCCACAGAAGTGAAAACTGTCATGGCATGACTGACCAGTCTGTGTAACTGAATCTGCATTTCTCTGTTGGTAATACATTCCTTACATGTCACATACTCTTCAGAGAATGATCTGTTACTGTAAATTTTGTTTCTCGTTTTTATAAGGTTTAAACCTTTTACCACTTTTTAAACATATTTTGTTTTTACATCTGCCAAAAATCATGTACACTACGTTATAATATGACTTTCCTGATTATAGTAATGACAAAAAAATTGTTTAGAGGACAATCTCGTGAAACTCACAGATTGGGTCCTGCCCATGAACTGTGATTGGCCATTTCCCCAAGAAACTCCTACCCCAACCAAAGTCCTTACTTTTACCAGAAATACTCATTTACAAAAACTTTTAACAATTGTTTTTTTTTTTTACAATTTTTTTTAGATTGAACAAAACTTTCATATTTTAATATTTTCTCAGGGTAGCCTTAAGTAAATTAGAAAAATCTACTACTTTCAATTTAATAACCAAATCCAAGTTTGGAATTATTTGTAAAAATTGCTTAATCCTTAACTTATTATTTCCTGCAACCAAATCTGTAGGATTTTATTATCTCACTTTCATACAGTTCTTTCCACAATCTTAATCAATAGTTTTTTCTATGAAAACTTTGTTCTGCTCCCTTTTATGTGTTTTAGCATGACCACGTGTAATAACACACATTTTCTGTTGTTCAGGGCTTAAATATTCATAAACATTTACATGCAGCATTAAACTTCCTTATTAAAGAACTTCTTTACACTCTGGCATTAATTAAATACCTTACAACTGCATGTATTCCTGTATTCCATATATATGAAATGTATCAATTCCCGATAGTTCAGGGACATACATCTGAGCCTTGAGATGTTAACCATCCCATGTTATCCTTTTATATAAACAAACACACTCACCCCTTGTTTAGTATGATAGTCCGGTGTACACTTAAAAAAAAAAAAACAAGAGATGAATAATGTCTTTTAACTTTGTTGTTCATTGCCTTTTCTTTCGTTTGTTGCTTTTTCTTTCGTTCGTTGCTTTTTCTTGGAAGAATATTGTACTTATCTTTTTTTTTTTTTGAAGAATAATTTTCTTGTAGCTTTTGCCTTTTTCCTTGAATTGTATGCTGTAGTGTTTGCCTGTTGATCTTTCTTTGCCTTTGTCCTTGGACCGTCCATCTTCTAACATCAAAATCCGACTTTCATATTAGCTCACCCAAAGAGTACATCTGCCCGTTGTACCTACAATGGTGGCTTTTTTTTTTAAATAACGTGAAGTCTTAGTTCCTGTTTCAACACTTATTTTTCTTCTTGGGCGAGTACCCAATATTTTCTTATGTGAGACTTTCTCACCTTCTTAGGAACTAACCTTGGCAGAAATCCTCACGTATGTAATGTTACGTTTACACAAAGTCCTGGATGGAAAATAACTTGAAACATACTGTCCAATTGGCCTTGTCAATCAACCTCGTAAGCTGGGTCTTTTTTTTTTTTCTTCGTACAAAGTTACAAACTTTGCCTAGAGGTGAGAAAACAAAGAGAAAAAAAACTCACCCTCGAATTTTACTGAACTGTTGTCCACACTGACGCAACACAAACACCTCCTTCTAGGTTCTTTGATCGTTTTTTCCCGAGACTTGATCAATCGCGAAATTGTTAGTCTCCCCCCTTTGTCAAGGAGTGGGGAAAAAAAATTGACCACTGTGGCTGGCTCACCAAATGAAGAATGAAGAATAATATCTACAATTCTTGTATCTCAGGGGCGTTTCTGGATGAATAGCAAAGTCTTTGTGTAAATATGTTTGTGTCATCTCTCCTAATGGGTGTGTGAAGGAAAAGTGTGTCTGTCTTTATCCAAGGCTGCATCTTCACCAAATGGTGTTAGGAATTTGTTTCTTAGTAGAAATTAAAGAATCCTTTGTTCGTACAATACTTCCAGAAAGGTGGTTTTATTGTTCAGAAAAATAAGTAAAGACAAGACTTACATAGTGACATCTGGTAACAAATGTATGGTATGGTGATGGCTTCAGAAGGAGGAAGAGATATCAGATGTTACATTCTCCAAAGTGTAGGGTTCCTTCCCTCTCTTCTCACCTCTCTTCCCAACTAGCCATTCAACCCTACTCAATTGTTATACTTTTTCATAATGTTATGTCAGCGTTTCCTAGAATAACATCCATTCTTGTATATAAGCTTATATGGCTTCAGTCTAAAGTTAAGTTGCATAACTCCACCCATTGTCCTGACATAGTAACTCAGAATAGAAATACCTACACAGCAAAATTACTTTTCTCTGTCCTGTAATCTTCAGAGACTAACACTAATTACATTATAACAGTCATGTGTTTCATATATTTTTCAGAAACTTTTATCACTTAAAATACTAATAAACTCAAAATCTCTAACAATACAGTTAATACCATAGGCTCGTCAGTTATTACAGACATTGCAGATGTTATGTCTTTTAGTGTGGTTTCTGTCTCTAGGAAGTCCCTGATTTTCTATGGCCTTGGTCTATTCCCTTTGGGTCTGTGGGAGTACTGGGGGTGCTGGCAGCTTTATTTGTGTCAGTCGGGTCATCTCTTGGCGTCTCCCCACCATTATACACCACTGGGCTTGCTCTGTCCATAAGGGGCTCTAATAAGTCCGCCCCCTTTTCTGTTGGGGTATCTCCTGGAGCCAGCAGCCCATACTTGCCCCTCCTGATTCCACTGCCCCTCCAGTTGTCCTCCATACCTCTAGGGACCTGTGGGCTATCCCTCTGCTGCAGTCTCAGGGTTCCTTCGCCTCCGCTTCGCTCTCCACTGACTGTCGTCTGGATACCACGTCTGCCCACCGAAGGACTTCAGTTGTATACGTGTGTGCTGTGGCTTAGGACCGGCGAGCCTCGCCCAGCTCTCATGTGGCTTCCGATCTCTGGGCTCCCGTACTTCCCCTTCAGCCTCTTCGGTTCTGGGCTGCTGCTCCCGCCGCGCTCTCTCCCGTTTTCGGCGTAATTGTACGCTCGCACCCGGCTGGGTTTCTACTTCCTCCCCCAGAAGGCTGGAGCGCCGCTCATCTGCGTGTCACCATCTCCGTCTCTGCAGCCAGCCAGACTCTCCACTGCAGCCCCTATCTGCTGTTGACTATCGGCTATTAGCTTTGATGAGGGGCAGCCGTCTTGCTGTGTGCAGACCGGGTGTGTGAGGGAGCTCTCTCCTCACACGTTCACTACTCCCAGTTCGAAATATCGTGTTCAGCAATTTTCAAGTCTTGCCACAGATTCTCAATTGGATCTGGACTTTGACTGGGCCATTCTAACACATGAAAATGCCTTGATCTAAACCATTCCATTGTAGCTCTGGCTGTATGTTTAGGGTCATTGTCCTGCTGGATGGTGAACCTCCACCTCAGTCTCAAGTCTTTTGCAGATGCTAACAGGTTTTCTTCTAAGATTGCCTTGTATTTGGCTCCATCCATCTTCCCATCAACTCTGACCAACTGCCCTGTCCCTGCTGAAGAAAATCTTCCCCACAATATGATGCTGCCACCACCATGTTTTACGGTGGGGATGGTGTGTTCAGGGTGATGTGTAGTAAGTTTTACACCACACATAGCGTTTTGCTTTTAAGCCAAAAAAGTTCAAATTTACTCTCATCTGACCAGAGCACCTTCTTCCACATGTTTGTTGTGTCCCCCATATGGCTTCTCGCAAACTGCAAACAGGATTTCTTATGGCTTTCTTTTAACAATGGCTTTCTTCTTGCCATTCTTCCATAAAGGCCAGATTTGTAGAGTGCACGACTAATAGTTGTCATGTGGACAGGGGTCCTGCGTGACCTGTTCTGTAATGTGATTATGCTTTAAAAAAAAAATCGTTTGGACGCTACTTGTCGATCCATCGTGTGCTGGCAAATATTTTTATTGTCCTGTGGACAGATTTTTCCACCTAAGCTTGTGGATCTCTGCAGCTCCTCTAGAGTTACCATGGACTCTAAACTTGTTTCCCCCCAAGATATGGTCAAGTTTCAAGCCTCAGCTAACCAAAAAGAATTTGACATCCAGTCATTTTACAACTGTAATACCAGTTACATTTAACAACCGTTATATATTTGATTACTTGTAGCCTATGCCACATAAAATATGCAGGTAGGACTGCAAGGCGACTTAGAGAACGTTTATATATGCATGGCTACAGTGTGGAGAAAAAAAAAACAACCAACATAGCCAAACATTTTAAAGGGTGTCATGCTGAGGATATTTCCACTATGCAGGTCCAGGTGATCAGAAGAGTACGTGCCCCCCAAGAGGGGACGCAATGTTTTTTGCTTATTGTGCCGGAGGGAAGTGTTCTGTATATTCCAACTCCAGACTCGCATTCCATCCGGGCTCACTTTTGAGTGGGATGTGAACCATTATTATAATTAGGCTGTCTATGGTGATCCCCAAGACTGGTTGAGTGTTGATCATATATTCCTATTACACTGATCTTGGAGACAATTATCCTTCGCTGATTGATATAGATATACTCTCTTGATATATTGCTCAATCTCGAGTTCCACACAAATTCTGAGTGCATATTGGGAAGAAAGATGGCCACAAATTTGGAGGGGCTTTTAAACTAGGTATGGGGGAGGGAAGCAATAGCCAGAAGTTAGCAAAGGATTCATAATAGTGGAGTCAGCAGTGATAATACAGCTGTGACATCAAATCCCGGGTTGAGTGCGTGAAAATTTCCAAAACAAAGCCAGAGGAAACATAAGGAGGAAATAATATGCACTCGTACAACACTAAGAGATGCATACACAAATGCTAGGAGCCTGGTTGGTAAATATCATGGGGTATTCCTTGGATCGGAAGGACGGGGAAGGTAGAAGAGGGGGAGGGGTGTGTCTATATGTAAAGAATGATGTAAGGGTGGTCGAGAGGAGCAACGTTATGAATGGGACATGGGGGGGTGGAATAAGTGTGTGTAGAACTTCAAGGAGAAGTAAGTGGGAAATTAATAGTGGGGGGATGTTATAGGCCCCCCAACGTGAAGGTAGAGGAGGAGCTGCACCTACTATCACAGTTGGAAATGGCAGTGAGACAAGAAAACGTCATCATAATGGGGGACTTCAATTATCCCGATTATTGACTGGGCAGAGGGGACAGCTCACTCACTAAAGGCCCGTCATTTCATGAATGTCTTACAGGACAACTTCATGTCCCAATTGGTGGATTCCCCAACTAGAAAGAATGCCCTGTTGGATCTATTACGATCGATCTGAGTCTGATCTCAGATGTGGCAATACGGGACAACTTGGGATCTAGTGATCATGAGGCACGAGGGAAGCACAAGAACACTAATTTTAAAACGAAAACCAATTTTTCCGAACTGCGGTCATTACTACATGACATCAGTCGGGACCATATCTTACAAGCATTGAACACGGAAGAAAAATGGGAATGCTTTAGGAACATATTCAACAAAGTTATCACACAGTGTAGTCCAATGGGCAATAAATATAGAGGAGCGAAGGTTAAACCTGGGTGGTTAAACCATAATCTAAAAAGCCTCATTAAAGAGAAAAAATGGCCTTTAAACAATATAAAGGGGATGGGTCACTGTCAGCGTTCCAACACTACAAGGAATGCAATTAGAAGTGTAAGAACGCAATCAGGATGGCTAAAAAAGACTACGATAGACACAGCGGAGGAGAGCTAAAAAATAAGCCAAATAAATTTCATAGGTATATTAACAGTAAAAAGGCAAAATGAGAACACATTGCCCACATGAAAGATGAGGATGGGAGGATGGTTACTGATGACACAGAAAAGGCAACTGTATTGAATGCCGCCTCTTCTTCAGTTTTTATGCAGGAAAAAGAGGGGTATACCGACCGGGATTAGTGTCACATCACAGGACATACCCTCGTGGCTAACAGAGGCCGGAGTGAAGGAAAGACTTAACAAACTTAATACAAATAAATCACCAGGACCAGATGACTTACACCCAAGAGTCCTCAGAGAACTCAGGTTATAGCCAGACTATTGTTCCTAATCTTTGCGGACAGCATACTGATAGGATTGGTACCAGCTGTTTGGAGAAAAGCCAATGTGGTACCAATATTCAAAAAGGGACAGAGACAAATCCCTGGAAACTACAGGCCAGTCAGCCTAACATCAATAGTGGGTAAATTATTGGAGGGGATAAGGGACTATATGCAAAAATTTACTCAAGCAATAAAATATCATTATTAGTCATCAGTATGGGTTTACGAAGGGTCGTTCTTGCCAAACCAACTTGTTAACATGCTACGAGGAAGTGAGCTGCCATCTAGGCAGGGAAAGGCCTGTGGATTTAGTGTACCTGGATTTTGCAAAAGCATTCGATACAGTCCGACATTCGATACTATTAATTTACAAGCTGAGGTCTGCAGGCATGGACCATAAGGTTTGTTCTTGGGTAAAAAACTGGTTACAGGGGCGTGTCCAAAGGGTGGTGATAAATGAACGTGTACTCAGACTGGTCTGGAGCGGTAAGTGGGGTACCCCAAAGTTCTGTCTTGGGACCAATTCTTTTCAATTTATTCATAAATGATATAGAGGATGGGATAAATAGCTGAATCTCAGTTTTTGCCGCCTGCACAAAATTATGCAGGGCAATAAGTTCACATCAGGATATAGAAATTTTACAGAAAGACCTGAACAAAATAATGGAGTGGGCAACTACATGCCAAATGAGGTTTAATGTGGAGAAACGTAAGGTAATGCACTTGGAGCAAAAAACATACATGCAAATTACTCACTAGGGGGAGAACCTCTGGGGGAATCAAGGATTGAGAAAGATCTGGGGGTCCTAGTAGATTACAGATTGAGCAATAGCATGCAATGTCAAGCTGCAGCTACCAAAGGTGGCAGAATATTAGCATGCATAAAAAATGGGATATGATCCAGAGATAAAACGATAATCCTACCACTTTATTTTACTCTGGTTAGACCACATCTGAAGTACCCCGTCCAGTTCTGGTCACCAGTCCTCAGAAGGGATGTACTGGAACTGGAGAGAGTCCAAAGAAGGGCAACAAAACTAATAAGGGGGCTGGAGGACCTCAATTACGAGGAACGACTGCAAGCACTAAATGTATTCTTGCTGGAGAAACGATGCTTGAGAGGGGACATGATAGCTATTTACAAATACCTCAATGGCGATCCCAGCATAGGAAACAAACTCAAGGTGTGTAAGAGGACATGGGGCAACACAAGATTGTAGGAGAAGCGGTTTAACCTTAAACTGTGCAGGCTGTTCACTGTCAGGTGGTGGCCACAATTGGGGGTGGCAGCGGGGAGTATGAATATTTTTAAAACTCTTGGATGTACATCTTAACATGCAGGGATATTAGAAATAATTATAGACACTGACACATGTACCGGTGGGTGTGGTCCTATTTAATCACCTCAATACTGGGCACTTTCACCCCCTTCCTACCCAGACCAGACTTAATTTCAGTTTTTAGGGCTGTTGCACTTTGACAATAAGTCATGCAACACTACCCAAGTTAAATAGTTATAATTATTTCTCTAAGCATCTTTCAGGACAGCTCATGAGACCTAGGGCTCCCCGTACCAGGACAGTAAACACGTTACCCCCACCGGATAAAAGGGCGGTCCTCCAGGCCCCATGTCGTTTATTAGTGTTTCCTCCGGACAGAGGGTAACATGTTCCTGGAACCTACATACATAGTAACATAGTAACATAGTAGGTGAGGTTGAAAAAAGACACAAGTCCATCAAGTCCAACCTATGTGTGTGATTATGTGTCAGTATTACATTACATATCCCTGTATATTGCGGTCATTCAGGTGATTATCTAATAGTTTCTTGAAGCTATCAATGCTCCCCGCTGAGATCACCGCCTGTGGAAGGGAATTCCACATCCTTGCCGCTCTTGCAGTACCTGGTCCCCTAGATCTCATGAGCAGGGGCTCTAATGGCTGTTTGGGGTGTATCTCCTCTGCCAGAAACAGCATCTCCGCTGGGAAAGCTGGTTGTACTGCTGTTCCCTGTTCTCAGTGCCTGGAGAGGGCCAAGACCGAGGTAATGTCGGGCCCCATAGCGCGTGTTGCATAGGCAGCATGGTGGTATCCTTTCCCCGCTGACAGCGTGGCTTGTATGTGCAGAGAAAAGAGGAAGCCACGGCGCTCGAGGGGGCGGAGCTACTGAGCTCCAAGCTGGCCCACAGTGTCCAGCGAGGGTCACTTCTGGGGCATATGACGCCATCATCGGGCGCTGGAGACGCTTGTTCCTGTCTCAATAAACGGCGCGAACAAGGGACGCTGGCTGCTGGTGTTTGAATGGTGAAGAAGCAGCAGAGGCTGTGGACTACCAGAGGGGCAGGATGGATCCTTCTGCAGTACCTGCACAGGCAGTGGGTGCCGTCCCCAACACCAGCACCTCACAGGTAAGCCTGGAGTGTTTTGTTACCCTCTTCTATCCTTGTGAGTGCTCCCTCCCCCCCTGTAGAATTGGGTGTAAAGGGACACATTTTCCTCCCTCCTGCATGAGGTGTTACGGAGTGATGGGTGGCTTAAAATTACATTATGGGTCATTTATTTTGTCTTGCAGACCAAGACCCAGGACAAGGCCCAAGTGCAGCCACCAAAAAGGAAATGTTGCGGTTTGTGGAAGCAAATTGAGCTCCTCATGGAGCAAAGCAGTTTGCCGCACCTGTATAGAAGGCCTTGTAAAGGATGACCCTGTAACCTCCTGTCAGAAAACTCTAATTGACAAGTTTCAAGCTCCCGCAGAGGGTCCGTCTCCATATAGGGATTCAGTTGGTAGCGCTCCACAGCAGAGTGTGGAGAGTGAGGCTGAAGCCAGATCTACCCGTTCTTCTCCGGGAGAATCAGGATCAGATACAGGGCCCAGGGATAGAGAATCTACAAGGGGCTTGAGGTTTAAGTTAGCTTTGGAAGATGTTGATGACTTATTAAAGGCTATCTATACAACACTTGAGATGGAAGAGGAGGAAGTACAATTGTCTAAACATGACCTTATGTACAAAGGTTTGCATAAGAAGAAGTCTAGAGTTTTTCCAGTGCATAGTTCCCTTCTTGATACTATCAAACTGGAGTGGGAAAATCCAGAGAGAAAACCTTTCTTTTCTGGTAACCTAAAAAGGTTTCCATTTGATGAGGAC
This sequence comes from Lithobates clamitans, assembly GCA_037952925.1. Lineage (NCBI taxonomy): Eukaryota > Metazoa > Chordata > Amphibia > Anura > Ranidae > Lithobates > Lithobates clamitans. The sequence continues at coordinate 5,069,687 of JBBGZY010001036.1, read as the reverse complement.
ACAGCGCAGCTGTGGAACAAAAATCCTAAATTAGACGCACATCTTTCAAGAGTTTCAAAAAACTCGGAGCTAGCGTTTGATATGGGCATGCTTAGGGACCCGATGGACAGAAGAGGGAATATCCTTCTCCACAGAGCCTGAGATTCAGCTGTTGGGAATCTTAAACCAGCTCTGGCCTCCACTTGTGTAGCCAGAAATTTGGAAGTATGGTTGACACAAATACAAACACATTTGTTGGCAGGTACCTCTAGAGAGCAGTGTAACGACACCCCGAGTATGAAAGGGGTTAAAGTCGTTTAGGACATTCCATACCCAAACACAAAGGCAGCTACCGAACACTTCAATCAGCCGAACAAGGAACCCATACAAATAATTTTCCCCCCAAATACGAGACAAGATGCTCTGTCTTGAGGGTCAAGCAGGAATCAACTCCTTTATTATCACACATGAACACACCAGATAAAATAACTCAAGCTCTTTCCCCCCCACCGTTGCAGAAGAGGGTGAGTTAAACTGTCCAATGACAATAGACACACAAGTCAGGTGTGTTCAAACTTATCAGTAAACAGTCTTATCAGCAGGGGGCTGCTGGAGGAATCCCCCCTCCCTCCATAGAGATAAATATTCCAGAATATCAGACACAATAGAACATTGGAATACAGTCCCACTCCAAACTAGCACAGCAAATAGTACACAACACAACGAGGCAGCACACATTATATATACATATATACACCATTGAGTCTGACTAGCACAGATCATAGTGGGGTTCTCATTCACCTTGTGCCCCTATTAGTGACTCCCATCACAATGGCATATCCAGGGTCCCCAGAGTCTGTGCGTCTTGGGGGACATGGACCTTAAACTAAAGTAATGCCACCTCAAGGGTCCCCAGGCATACAGCTCACAAAGAGCACCGTTCCCCCAAATGCCAGGGCCCATAATCGGTTGGCAAGAGGCTTGCATTCAGTCCCCTCCAAAAGCCTCTGTCCCGCCTAGGTCTGTCACATTTCTCCCCTTTCGGCAGGAGACTAACACAGGAGGAGACTCCAGACGGGTTGACTCCAAAGTTAATCAGTAGTTCCAGTCCCCCAATGCCGGTATCAACACAGTACCCCAAACAAATTGTTCCAGAGTATTACTCACCCAGCCAACCTCTGCCTCTCTCAGAGAACATGCCCTACACTGGGGAGAGGCCTGGACTGGCCCTTCTTCCTGGAGTCCTTTCAGCCACTGGAGAGAAGACAGGGTGACTGAGCTCACTCCATCAAGCTGTTGGGGATCTGGGCCGACTGCCCAGCATCCCTGGGGTATACAGGTGGGGACTGGAGCTCCATCCACCCTCACCGGAAATTCGTCCTCTGTTAGTTGAGGGCAGAGGCCAGCAGCACTCTGCCCTGTTGCCAGCCCTTCTGCTGAAAACACCACACCATCTGCTCCGGCTAACTGTTGGGGAGGGAGGCAGACTGCCACAGCTCCCTGGAACTCTGTAGTTGTTGCCGGTGCTGGGCAGTGGTTGGTAGCACTCTGCCCGGTTGCCAGCGCTTCAGCTGGGTACGTTCCTTGCAACTCCACAGATACTGCTGTTGGTGCTGGGCAGAGCACAGTGAAGTTTGGCCCTGATACCAGCTTTTCTGCTGGAGGCTCATCAGGTTGTTCTTCCTCAGCAGAAAAGTCTATCAAATCCCCTGTCTCTGCAACTGGTGTCTGGGGATAGTTCACAATCTCATGTCCGTGGGACCCAGAAGATGCTATCAGTGCTGGGCAGAGGTTAGCAGAACTCTGCCCTGTTGTCAGCACTTCAGCTTTCGGGATGGCAATCTCCAGATTTTCCACTGCCGATTCTTCAACCAGGATTTTGGAGTTGTCAACTGGTATTTCCTGATAGTCCCAGGCAAAGGGAGCCCCACCCTGTTGCTGAGCAGAGTCTAGCAGCTGTCTGTAGGCGATCTCCAGCTCCCATTCCTGAATGGCCAGAAACTCTAAATCTTCCTGTGCCCAGTGCCCTTCCGAGACATTCAGTCTTCCCTCTCTGTGCTCCATTATTTCCTCCAAACGCCACTCCCGATTACTCCCAAAGTCAGGGTCCCTGGACAGCCTCCAATACAGCAATCCCAGGCCATCATAGTCAAAGCCTTCCGTGGGGCTGTCATCCGCTGACCATGGGCACTCTTGGGCTACATACCACCGGAGGGCTCTGTAGCTCTCGTTCAACCACATTTCTGCCCGGAGCAGCCTGCTTAACTCAGCTGTCCACTCCTGCTTTGGTTGTTCCCCCAATAACAGCATTCGTACTTCATACTGCGACCAGTACCTTACATGGATGGAGGGGAGAACTTTTCCCTGGTGTTGCTGCTCACGGGCTAGCGCTTCCTTCCAGAGTTTGCATCGGATAGAATCAGACCATCCCAGCAGGACCTGCTCTGATACTGGTCCTCTATGCTGTATCTGCATCTCTCGCAACCTCCTTCTGAATTCCTCTTCCATGGCGGCTGGTATCTGTACCTGTCCTCTCCTTTCACTTGGTCCTGCTGTGACTTCTGCTTCTGCAGCACCTCTATGCTGTAGCCAATCTGCATCCACAGTCACTATAACTAGATCTATGATCTCCGCTGTAGAGTTAGGACCAGTCTTATTTTAACAGCCCGATCAAACCATGCCTCTAAGGGTGCCCTGTCTTATGCTGGGCCTTTCAGTTATGTTGGGTCTTTTGGCTCTATCCATTTCAAGTTCTGCGATAATGTCCCTCTTCTTATGGTTGTTGGCCGGTCGGCCCCGGTTCTCCAGTAAGTCCTTGAGGGAAGAGAGCTTTAGCCTTTCATACTGTGCTTCTATTGTCCTGTCTCCTTTTGTAGCTGTCCTTCTGGGCTGTGGGAATGATCCCGCTGCTTGCCACCAGTTGTAACGACACCCCATGTATGAAAGGGGTTAAAGTCATTTAGGACATTCCATACCCAAACACAAAGGCAGCTACCGAACACTTCAATCAGCTGAAACAAGGAACCCACACAAATAATTCTCCTCCCAAATACGAGACAAGATGCTCTGTCTTGAGGGTCAAGCAGGAATCAACTCCTTTATTATCACACATGAACACAACAGATAAAATAACTCAGACTCTTTCCCCCCACCCTTGGAGAAGAGGGTGGGTTAAACTGTCCAATGACAATAGACACACAAGTCAGGTGTGTTCAAATTTATCAGTAAACAGTCTTATCAGCAGGGGGCTGCTGGAGGAATCCCCCCTCCCTCCAAAGAGATAAACATCCCAGAATATCAGACACACTAGAACATTGGAATACAGTCCCACCCCAAACTAGCACAGCAAATAGTACACAACACCATGAGGCAGCACACATTATATATACAGCATTGAGTCTGAAAAGCACAGATCATAGTGGGGTCTCATTCACCTTGTGCCCCTAATAGTGACTCCCTTCACAATGGCATATCCAGGGTCCCCAGAGTCTGTGTGTCTTGGGGGACATGGACCTGCATCTAAAGTAAGCCACCTCAAGGGTCCCCAGGCATACAGCTCACAAAGAGCACCGTTCCCCCAAATGCCAGGGCCCATAATCAGTTGGCAAGTGGCTTGCATTCAGTCCCCTCCAAAAGCCTCTGTCCCGGCTAGGTCTGTCACAAGTAGATTCTGAAATCTTTCCCTCTCCTCTTTCGTGCAGTGGGGTTTTTAGCTGATTCTTCCGCAGAGTCGGTAAGAATGTTATGCAGGACTTCGTCCTTAGTGAATTCGGCCAATAGAAGCCTATGGCTTAAAACCTGGTCAGGTAATGCAGCCTCAAAGTTGAGCCTATGTGGACTTCCCTTAACAGGTAATTATCTTTTTGGCCCAGGTATGCAGGAGGCACTGGAACGCACGGCCGATAGAAAAAAGGCCTTTCCAGAAAATAAAAAAAAGCCGACAGCCAGAAAGCTTTTTTGTGGCCAAAGTAGGCAGCAAGGTCCTAGAGAAAAGGACAATAGGCCCAAAAAACATTGGACAGGGCACAAGGGCAGAGGTAGAGAGGGCGTCTTGTTTAATCCTCAACAACCCGCCAAGCCACTGTGACTCGTGTTTCCCAGTGGGAGGAAGATTGAGGGTCACAATCTCCAGATACTATCAGACAATATTGCGGCAGTTGCGTACCTCAACAAACGGAGGTACGAGGAGTCAGATACTTCAATCTATTGCCCAGGAGATTTTATCATGGGCAGAAGGGAATCTAGCCTCAATTACAGCAGTGCACCTGAAGGGGACACAAAACTGTCTGGCAGATTATCTCAGCCGCTACCGGGTAGATTGAGACAATTGGTACCTTCATCCTGAAGTCTTTGCGGATCTCACCAACAGATGGGGATGTCCCAAAGCGGACCTGTTCGCAAATCAGAACAATCGCAAGACAGAGAAGTTCTTTTCTCTGAACACAGCAGATCAATCATTGGGGTTTGATGCTCTGGCGAATCCGTGGCGATTCGGCCTCTTACGCCTTCCGCTGATCAGACTTATTCCGGAAGTCCTCTGGAAGTTTCTTCTAGGAGAAACAGATCTTATCCTTATAACCCCTTTCTGGACCAAGAGGCCATGGTTCTCCCTACTACAGACTCTGGTCTTGGAGCCTCCACTGAGTTTTCTATAGAAAGAAGACGTACTATCGCAGGGCCCAGTGTCACACCCACAGGTGGTTTCCTTAAGCTTGACGGCTTGGTATCTGAAGAAAATATACTAAGCGCCCACGGGTTCTCTGACAAGACTCTGGTAAATTGAAGAAAACCAGTCTCTAGAGCCATATATTCCTTGTCAAAAGAAGTTTATTGAGTATACAATATTATAAAGATACATAAAGTAAGTTTACAAGGATCTATAAAGTAAGCTCATTGTTTTACAGTAGGGTTTATATAGGTAAATATCATGAAATTTCAAATATTAAACATTGGGTTCACGTGAACCTAAATTAAAGATATATATCATTTCCTTAGTTACTTTTGTAGGTATTTAAATGATTTATACCTACTATACATATTGTTTACAGGTAGAGTGTATATAGGTCAAATAAATTCTGATAATGAGCTTTAATCGTAAGGTGGAGAAAAGGAAAGAGAGAGAAGAAAAAGGGTAGAAAGGTAGAGGTATGGTCCACAAGGTTGTCCCGCTCGTCAGTTTATTATTCTTTTTAGTTCTCTTTGAAGCCTTAGAATGGGTGTCTCTGTAAGTCATTTAATCTGTTACCATGGCAACAGGACAGAGTCATTGAAGTTTGACAGGAACTGTTGTTTTATCCAAGGATGCCAAAGTTTTTCAAATTTTGGAATTTGATTTTGATCGATGGCTACCATCTTAGCATGGGACATTGTATTATTCATTCTGTGAATTGTTTCTGCTAGTACCAATGTAGGAGATTTCCATGCCTTGGCCACTGTTTGTTTTGCAGCCGGTATAAGTTGGATCATAAGTTTGAATTGAGAGAGTGTTAACCATTCCGGTTTTAGATTAAGTAAAGTTATATATGGATCTGGTTGTATTATTTTTTTAAATATTTTAGATGAAATCACGAAGACTTCCTTCCAGAAGGTTTGGATTACTGGGCACGTCCACCATATGTGTAAATGTGTGCCTATTTCTGGGCATCCTCAAACAAAGAGCTGAGGTATTAGGTGAATATTTTGCCACTCTAGCGGGTACAAGGTACCAGCGAGTTAGGACTTTATAATTTGTCTCCAGTGCTAAGATGTTGGGTGAAGATGACTTAGATGTGAGCCATATGTTAGACCAGTCCGTGTCTTCTAAAGTTCGTCCCAGGTCCTCCTCCCACCTCTGAACGTAAGAGGGTCTATTAAGATTTGCTACTCCATATAATTGATTATAAAGTGATGAAATTGTACCTTTAGCAAATGGATCTTTTGTACAGATTGATTCAAAAATGGATAATTGGGATAATGGTGTATCCCCCTTTAGGAATGGTGTATAGAAATTTTCGATTTGGAGATATCTAAATATCTCAGAGTTTGGTAGATCATATTTTTCTCTAAGCGATGGGAATGAAAAGAATTATTTAGATGCTATGAAGTCATTTAGTGTCTGAATGCCTGATGTTGTCCAAGCTTTAAAAGAATTTGGGTAGATCCATGCCGGATAAAAGGCCGGATTTCTGATAAAAGAAAGGAGAGGATTGTGTGGAGATTGTAACTGATATTTGGTTTTTAGTTTATCCCAGAGAGATAAGAAGTGTTTAGTTATGGGATTATGAATTTTAAAACAGTCTTTAGGATCAAGCCATAATAAGTTTGATATTGATATTTAATATTTGATATTAATAGATATTAATTTTCTGAAGCCTCTATAAATACCCATAATGGGATTTCCTGTTTTGCATGGTATTTGGACAGACTGGCCAAATGTGCTGCTCTGTAGTAGTTAGTAAAATTAGGGTATCCCAAGCCTCCTTTATTTTTGGGAAGATGTAGTGTGTGTATAGGTATACGTGGTTTAGAAGAGCCCCATATAAACGAAGTTGCTCTTTTTTGTACTATTCTCAAAAAATAGGAAGGAATTGGAATAGGGAGGACTCTGAATAGATAAAGCAATTTGGGTAGAATAGTCATTTTGATTGCATTAATCTTCCCTATCCAGGATAAAGGAAGTTGCGACCATTGTTTTATTAGATTTGTGATCTGTCTTAATACAGGAGGATAATTGGTTGAGAATAAGTCAGAATGAGATGTTGTTAAATGAATTCCAAGATATGGGATTGATTTTTCTGCCCATGTGAATGGGAGTGCAGCCCTAGCCGGGATCAATGCCATGTTTGTGAGTGAAATATTAAGCACTAGGCATTTCTTAGGATTAATCATAAGGCCGGATAGGGCTGCAAATCCATCAAGAGCTGGTATTAAGTTAGGACCAGAGACCTGTGGTGATGATAGAAAAAGTAATATATCGTCTGCAAATATACATAGTTTATGTGTAATACCTCCTACTTCAATGCCAGTTATAGTTTGGTTTGTTCTGATGTATTGGGCCATGCGTTCGAGCATAAGGGCAAATAATAAGGGAGATAATGGGCAACCCTGTCGGGTACCTCTTTCGATATTAAAGGCATCAGATTTGTATCCAGCATATTTTATATAGGCTTTGGGTTTATTATATAATGCTTTGATCCATGTTAAAAAGTGGGGTCCAAAACCCCATTTTTGTAATGAATATTGCATATATTGCCAGGATACTGTGTCAAATGCCCTCTTAATATCGAGAGATAGAAAACATAAAGGGATTTTCCGTTTTTTAGCAATATGTGCCAATAACACTGCCCTGCGTATATTATCGCCTGCCTGTCTATTTGGCATGAAGCCTACTTGATCTCTATGTATTAATTTTCCTATAATGCTATTGAGGCGTTTTGCTATTATTTTTGCTAATAATTTAATATCAAGGTTTAACAGAGAGATAGGCCGATAATTCACACAGGAAGTATCATCAGAAAGGGGTTTTGGGATCATACAAACAATTGCCATTAGTGTTTCTTGCCGAAAAGAATGTCCATCTAGAAGTTTGTTAAAAGTTTCAGTGAGAATGGGAGAGAGTATTTCTGAGAATGTTTTATAGTATAAAGCCGAGTAGCCATCTGGGCCTGGTCTTTTGTTAAGTTTTAGGTCTTTTATGGCGTTAGCAACTTCATCTATAGTTATATACCCTTATAGTGGCCAATCTTGGACCGCTGTACGGGCTGACGGACGCAGCCACTAAGCCTCGCAAGTGGACCGGTTCCCCCAGGTCAATCCTTCTCCCCCCTCTTTCTCCTTTCCCCCCCCCCTTACACTGTATGGTTCTTAACTTCTCCCTCCTTCAATGCCGCTCTGCACCTCTGTGAGTTGCAGAGGCATGCTTGTATTGGCTCCGGGTGACTTTTCCTTATCCACTGTGCAATTCGCACAGCTGTGCTTTTGTTTTTTCCCCTCACTTAGTCTCTTCATGCACACTTCTTACCCTCGTTTCCCTCCCTGTTTCGGTGTGGCTGACAGTCTTGCTCTCTTGTTTCCCTTCTGGTCTGTGGGGATATGGTGCACTCTCATCAGCCATCTGTTCTGACCATTATTTATATATTTTTCCCCCTTTCTTTATCTAGAGCTGATGGGCTTATCTGTATCGGTACCAGCAGCATTATAACGTTGAATTCTCATAACGTGATCATTAAACTTATTTTCACGTTACTTTTTTATTGCTGCCTATCGACTTTTGATAACATCCATAGCTTATGCGTATCAAGGTGGCATATTTAACATCGGTAAGTGGTAGCCGTGTGCTATATATTAGCCTACATAAATAGCCTACTTGCACATTACATATACCTAATCTGGTGCCCCGCGGTGGTTTTTCCCTTCCCCCCTCTTCCCCCCCCCTCTTTTTCCTCACCCCCTTCCTCCCCACCTCCCTTCCCCCCCCCTTTCCCCCCCCCATAATTTTTCCCCCCCTTCACTCCCTCTCCTGTTCCCCCTTTCCCCCCCCCTCTCTTTCCCAATTTTCCCTTTTCCCTTCCCCCCTGTCTTCCCCTCCCTCTCTTCCTGTCCCCTTCGGTTCCCTACCCTCTCCCCCCTCCTACCCCTCACCCTCCAACATCTTCACCACGCAACTTACGGTCTAATCATTACCACATCAACATAATTATTATCATTTTATCATCATTTCTCACTACTAGAGTCCGTTCATAGATCCCCCATGTTCGCCGCGGGGGGACTTTGTGTTGGGTCCCGCTGTCCCACTGCTTCCGTTTGAGCGGGTGAGCCTGTCCTTATTGCTACTATGTATGTATTTCAGCTTTTGACTATAACTGTGACTTACTATGTTGCTGCTTTATTCTATATATGTAACATTTCTATATATGTATTCAGCTAAATCATTTTAAAATTACTTTATAGAGTTCTCCTGAAGAAGCGGCTCCTGCCGCGAAACCGGTCGAGACAAAAATTCCACACACGCTTTGAATAAATTGCGGGTTATCCTCGCTGTATGCAGTGTGATATCTGTTTTTATGGGTATATGTTGTATTGTTGTATTGTATCTTGATATGTTCAATCATTAAAATTTATACTTATATTTTTTAGAATGTGGTAACTGCAATATTTTATTAAGTACCGTAATAGTCCCAAATTTCAAATCATGGGGGAGCAGGTGTGACCAGGCACGAGCAGCATTGCCGTCACGTCTCCACCCTCATACCCTTCACATTTAGACAATCCCGGGATGATGGTACCTTTACCATAGTTTATTGTTTGATAAACCAAGGGCTTACTACTCTTTCTGATATAGTTATAGATAGGCTCATCCAAACTGCTTTTTTGATTCTGAGATAACTCAGGTAAGGTTATTTTTGAGAAGAAGGACTCAGCCTCTGTAGGATTAAATTCATTGTTTGTCTTGTATAAAGTTGCGAGATGTGAGTGAAATTTATGGACTATTTTAACTGGATTACAAGTATAAACATTTTTTGATAATTTCAAACGTATTGGTTTGAAAGATTTGTTAGTTGAATTTAATGCCCGAGCCAAATATGTACCTGGTTTGTTTGTATTCATGTAGAAATTGTGTTTGGAGCGTTTGAGGGATTTATCAACTGACTCAGTGAGAAATAGATCGTATTCAAATCTAGATTTTTCCAGATGAGATTTTGTACTCTGAGATGGATTATCTTGGAATGATATGTAGGCTGCAATAAAACTGAGTTCTAGTTTTTTTGCTAGATTTTTGCGTTCCCGTTTAAATAGTGCCATTTGTCTTTGTATTGTACCACGCAAGACAGGCTTATGAGCTTCCCACAGTGTTATTGGGGAGAAGTCTGTTGTATTATTAATTGATATGTATTCCTTTAAAGCTTGTTCAATGGCCATCTGATGTAGTGGGTGTTTGAGCATTATAAATAGAAATAATTGCGTTGCACTCAGGTATGTGTCTCTGTAAACATTCACCCAATTGATATCATATGAAAAAAGTGCTATGTGCACGTGATTCCAACCCTGAATTCATTCCGCATATTCAAATCAAAAAAACATTCTTAAACTGAATGCCACATGTGTTAAATACGTGCGAATAAGTATAATGCTCACTTATTAATATTCCAAAAAAAACAACAATAACCTTACAAAGATTAATGTGTAAGAAAAATACACCAAAATGCTCTATGTATAAATACAAAGTGCAATGTGCAAAAGTGCACCTTATATGTATCTATATACCTATAACATACCCACAATGATAATGTTCAATAAAATACAAATGAAACTTATAAATAAATACGTGCATAAAAAATATGTCACATACAAAACTCCAATAAAATCATATGAGTGACAAGTGATCAATCAACACTTGAGTGATACGTGATAATTTGAGATAGTGACTGTCCTTTTCTGTAAGTCCTTCCAATATAGTATCATACAGCAACATGCAGTGAAAAAGTTTCAAAGTGAACTGTGCATGAAGTGTTTCACAAAGAAATCCAATAGCTGAATCGCAGTGCTCAAACTCTGCCGTGATGTGCCTCAGTGACCCCCAAAGTAGTTGCGCTCACCTCAGAGCGTGTGACTCAGTGTTTAGCTGCGTCAATACACGCTGTGGAGCCACCCCTGGGCTCAATGATGGAACAACAGATGATCTCCAGACAGGCACTTTCAGGCTCCACAAGTAACAACCCAGAAAAGAGAAGGGACTATAGTGTGATATCGCCAGATACTTTATTTAAAACATATACAAAACCCAATCCCCACACTAGGGTACTCACATTTCACAGGTGCTCTTGTGCACCAAACAATATAGGCAGAAATAGCGCTAATCGGCGTGCTGCGGGGTGTCAAAAATCCTCTTCCCAGCTCAGCACTGATCGCTCCGTCCTGGCCCCACCCCTACGCGTCTTCGACACAGGGAGTCACGTGTCTTCATCAGGGGGATATGATTGGACGGGCGCTCTGCTGTTTAAATACACTGACGGCGGCTATTTTCCCTGAGACCGCAGACTTTTATACATTGGGCTCCACTCCTCTACACATAGCATGCCATTATCAAAGGACGTTCTATCACTATAATCATGTTATCTATGCTAATCCAAAAGGGAAACCAAATATTGAGTATAACTATACCCAGGACGGAGCTTCGGAGAGGGAACTAGACACCGCGCAGCACTCTTAAAGCAAATACTAAGGCAAACAAAACAATCCCATATACATCCAATTAAACGATTTCATATAAATCTGTATTTTGAAACCACAGTACTAGCTATAACAATAAATGATGCTTATAATCAACCTGCAATGAACCACCCTGTAGAAAAATAATAATGTGTATATATTATAGGCACTGCCTGTATACGGCTCTCTCCCAGAAGTGGTATAACTCCTGTATTAGAGTGAGTGACGCATACAGGTACATATAGTAACTAATTCTAGGTGTGCATGCATTACATGTTACCCAGAATACATGAAGAGTATAAAAATATTAAAAAATCTAGAAATTTATTAAAAAATATTAAAAAATATTCTTAAAAAAATCTGGAAAAATATTAAAAAATTATTAAAAATTTTTTCGCAAATTTATGATAGAGATAAATAAAATATTAAAATATTATTGATGTGACCAACGAACACTAAAAAAATTCATCTATATCTAATTAAATATGCAAAGAGGAATATACAAAAGTAAGGGAGAAGAAAGGGGAGGAATATATTATTGTATATCCTTCATGAGTAAAACTTATATACTTCAAAGAAGGGGGGGGGGCTGTATAGGAAGGCCCCCCATACTCAAACAGTTGCATATGAAATCTATGTAGAGAAAACACCAGACCAACCTTACTGAGAAATTGTGTAAAATATAAATAAATCCCAAAAAATATAAAAAAATATATAATCCGGAACTATATGATGTAGAGTTCATGCTATTTATGGAACAAATCTAGAGTACAGAGTGATGTATAACAATCTCCCGGTCAATCTAATCTGGGTAATATGTAATGCATGCACACCTAGAATTAGTTACTATATGTACCTGTATGCGTCACTCACTCTAATACAGGAGTTATACCACTTCTGGGAGAGAGCCGTATACAGGCAGTGCCTATAATATATACACATTATTATTTTTCTACAGGGTGGTTCATTGCAGGTTGATTATAAGCATCATTTATTGTTATAGCTAGTACTGTGGTTTCAAAATACAGATTTATATGAAATCGTTTAATTGGATATATATGGGATTGTTTTGTTTGCCTTAGTATTTGCTTTAAGAGTGCTGCGCGGTGTCTAGTTCCCTCTCCGAAGCTCCGTCCTGGGTATAGTTATACTCAATATTTGGTTTCCCTTTTGGATTGGCATAGATAACATGATTATAGTGATAGAACGTCCTTTGATAATGGCATGCTATGTGTAGAGGAGTGGAGCCCAATGTATAAAAGTCTGCAGTCTCAGGGAAAATGGCCGCCGTCAGTGTATTTAAACAGCAGAGCGCCCGTCCAATCATATCCCCCTGATGAAGACACGTGACTCCCTGTGTCGAAGACGCGTAGGGGAGGGGCCAGGACGGAGCGATCAGTGCTGAGCTGGGAAGAGGATTTTTGACACCCCGCAGCACGCCGATTAGCGCTATTTCTGCCTATATTGTTTGGTGCACAAGAGCACCTGGGAAATGTGAGTACCCCAGTGTGGGAATTGGGTTTTGTATATGTTTTAAATAAAGTATCTGGCGATATCACACTATAGTCCCTTCTCTTTTCTGGGTTGTTTCTTGTGGAGCCTGAAAGTGCCTGTCTGGAGATCATCTGTTGTTCCATCATTGAGCCCAGGGGTGGCTCCACAGCGTGTATTGACGCAGCTAAACACTGAGTCACACGCTCTGAGGTGAGCGCAACTACTTTGGGGGTCACTGAGGCACATCACGGCAGAGTTTGAGCACTGCGATTCAGCTATTGGATTTCTTTGTGAAACACTTCATGCACAGTTCACTTTGAAACTTTTTCACTGCATGTTGCTGTATGATACTATATTGGAAGGACTTACAGAAAAGGACAGTCACTATCTCAAATTATCACGTATCACTCAAGTGTTGATTGATCACTTGTCACTCATATGATTTTATTGGAGTTTTGTATGTGACATATTTTTTATTTTTATTTTTTATGCACATATTTATTTATAAGTTTCATTTGTAATTTATTGAACATTATCATTGTGGGTATGTTATAGGTATATAGATACATATAAGGTGCACTTTTGCACATTGCACTTTGTATTTATACATAGAGCATTTTGGTGTATTTTTCTTACACATTAATCTTTGTAAGGTTATTGTTGTTTTTTTTGGAATATTAATAAGTGAGCATTATACTTATTCGCACGTATTTAACACATGTGGCATTCAGTTTAAGAATGTTTTTTTGATTTGAATATGCGGAATGAATTCAGGGTTGGAATCACGTGCACATAGCACTTTTTTCATACGATATCAATTGGGTGAATGTTTACAGAGACACATACCTGAGCGCAACGCAATTATTTCTATTTATACTCACCGCACGGTCATGAATACGTGATCTGCGTTTGCAGCTGGGCATTTACATTACATTTTGTTTAGTTTATTCTTCGGTAAGGTATAGGATTATTGTGGCTCGCAAGCTTTTTCCCTTGTGTTTGAGCATTATGTCCGGTAAGTACCACGTTGGGTCTTTTGGTATGGCTGAGGCTATAGTAGTGTATACTGCATTATGGTCAGACCACGGAATCGGAATTATATCTGATGCAATAATTTCTGGTAACATTCCTATTGTTAGAAAAATATGATCTATTCTGGTGAAGGTTTGATGAGGGTGCGAGAAATAAGTGAATTTCTTTTTCATTGGGTTACTTTCTCTCCACGAATCTACCAGATTGTATTTGGAAAGAAGTTGAGAAAAAGGTAATCTAGAGGTTATTTTGGATGGTGTAAAAGGTGATTTATCTAGAAATGGGAGGAGGACCTGGTTCGAATCCCCACACATTATCACTGTTCCTATTTTGTGTGTATTAATCACTTGTAATATATGTGAGAGGAATGGTGTAGGTTGTTTGTTAGGAGCTTAGTAGGAAATCACCGTGATTGCTGTATCCATTATATAACCCATGAGTATCAGGTATCTACCTTCTGGGTCTTTAATTTCTGATAAGGTGAATGGTGTGGATCGGTGAAATGCAATTAGAGTTCCCCTTTGCTTGGTACAGGCAGAAGCCGTGTAAATTTGTTGATAAAAAGGAGAAATATATTTTGGAGTAGACTCTTTGGTGAAGTGTGTTTCTTGGAGGCATACTATGTGAGCCTTATTGTTATGGAAAGTACGGAAGGCTTTGGTCCTTTTTTGAGGGACATTTATTCCCTGAACATTCAGGGAAAGAATATTCAGTGGTGCCATGGCAACAGATCAAATAGTTTTGACTTACTTTTTGTTATGCAGAGCTGACTGCGCTGATCAACCTGTGTGGACTGAAGAGATGAAAAGATAGAAAAGAAACCAGTGAATTCTGGAGTAAAGAGTAAACAAAAAACATATGAGATTAGATGATACATTGTATAAATTATTTTTTGCAAGTAATCACAATTTACCCGTGAAAGAGAATAAATATCTCTCTCAGGGGAATAAGTGCCTTCGTCACACTCCCACATAATATGGTTGAGAGAATGAGGAGGGCTAATGGGGGTACACGGATCTTCCGCTTACAGGAGAGAAGTGCTATGTCAAAAGACATCAAAATGATGATTCATTAATTGGAGTGCAGAATATAGTTTTTGTTGAAATTATTTATTCCAGGGTGGTTGTATATGGTTAGTCTTGCCCTAGGCTAAATAATTCAGTTAGAAAGGTACTGTTAATAACTTTGGTATTGATGAAGATAGTTTGAATTATTTTGGGATTTTAACCCTTTTAGAGTAAACAATTACATATTTTATTCATATGTAACTGTTTAGATATGTTAACTCATAAAATTGAGGTTGTATTGCTTCAGATTAGAATAAACAAAAACATAATTCTAGGAACTAGTTAGGTAATAATATATTTGTTTTAAGAAAAAAAAGAAAAAGCTTCCATTACTTCTGGATTATGGAACATATTTGTCCTAAAAAGTAATAAATCTATTGTTATTACCTGATAATATATAACTGAACAAGAATTTCCTTATTTCACTTATATATTCTAAGGCTATATGAATCAGAAACAATAAGAAATATAACTGGAATGTAACATGATCCCACACAGTGTGTGACTATCAGAATGCAGTTACATTCAGTTATAAATACAGGTTTTTTTTATAGAGAACCATCTCTTAGTATAATAAATGAAGAGATATCAGGAATTAGGATGTCAGTCCATTGAATCTTCTTGGTCCATGGATGATGTGGCATAACGGCCTCTTTTGTGAGAATGATAATTCCCATTTTGTTCTGGAATTTTCTGGGTGCTGCCTGAAGGTGAAGATGATGCCATTCTTCTGCGTGTGGGAGAGTTGCTGCTTGTGGGTTCTGTCAGATTTAATTTTAAAAGGGTTTGTTGTAGTTCATCTGCTGATCTGCTTCTGTAAATTGTACCTTGGTGGTTAAATCTGACTGAAAAGGGAAAGCCCCATTGATACATAATGTTGTGGCGTTGCAGTTTCATTAGTTGGGGTTTCATGGATCGTCTTTTAGTAATAGTAAGTTGGGATAGGTCAGCAAAAATTTGATAATTGTGTCCTTGAAAATTAAGTTCCTTTTTTTCTCTTGCAGCAATTAGTATTTGTTCTTTCGTTCTGTAATAATGAAATTTTGTGATTATAGCACGTGGGGGTCCATCTTTCTTTTTGGCTGTGAGGGCTCTGTGTACTCTGTCCAGTTCTAAACGTTCAATAGGGATATCTGGCTTTAGTTCTTGTAATAGAGCAGTAATAGTAGATTGCAGGTCTGTCACAGTTTCAGGTATTCCCCTTATGCGCAAGTTTGAACGTCTGGCTCTATTTTCGTAATCTTCTAGCTTAGTTTGAAGTATTAAATTCTCTTCTTTTAATTGTTCCAATTCTGTTATATTTTCTTGGGTTGTAATTTCAATTTCATCCATTTTTATTTCTAAGGCTGCGGTGCGGTTTCCCAGCTCTCTTATTTCTTTGGTTAGGCTTTTTGTTATTTGGTCTGAGGTTTGTTTTAAAGCCTTATGAAGCATCTTTTCAAATTGTAATAATATTACTGGGGATGCTGAGGAGGCTTGTGGAGAATTTTGTGAGAGGATTTGTTCTGTATCTGACTCAAATGGAGAGTCTTGCTGTGACATTTTCTGTCTGTGAGAGCGCCCTGATGCTGTATCTTGTGAGGTGACTGGAGCTGCTTCAGCTGCAGTGAGTGCCTGTGAGCTCTTTGTGAGGTGATTTTTATTTCTGCCACGGTTTTCTCCCAGTACCATATTTCCTGCCCAAACTTTCACAGTTTGTTCCCAGGGGCAAAAAGTTTCAAATGGATACCTTTTGAGCCTGCAGGCTCTGCTTTGTCCTCTTCTCTCCTCAGCGGTGTGGAGCTCTAACAATGCATGTCTGCTCCGCTAGGCTCCGCCCATCTCCCCCTAGAGCCATATATTCCAAGGTTTGGAAAAAATTTAACTCATAGTTTTCTAACAATCAAAGATTAACTCATGATGTTCAATGCTGGAATTTTTTTCAAGAGGGTGTCGACAAAGGTCTTTCGGTTAGTACCTTAAAGGTACAGGTGGCAGCTATCAGTGTTTTCTTCAAAGCCTGGCCACATAGAGAAGCAAAACATCCAAGGAGTACTTCAGGCATTATCCACTTTAAGACCAGACCTTACACTTTGTATTGTATTTTTGCTAGAAAATGAACCCCCAAACATTATATATTTTTGTAGCAGAGGCCCTAGAGAATAAAATGATGGGTTTTGCTAATTTTTCTGTCACACTGTATTTGTGCAGCAGTTTTTTGAACGGTCCCCCTTGTCCATCCCACGGTCCCCCTTGTCCATCCCACGGTCCCCCCTGTCCATCCCATGGTCCCCCCTGTCCATCCCACGGTCCCCCCTGTCCATCCCACGGTCCCCCCTGTCCATCCCACGGTCCCCCCTGTCCATCCCACGGTCCCCCCTGTCCATCCCACGGTCCCCCCTGTCCATCCCACGGTCCCCCCTGTCCATCCCACGGTCCCCCCTGTCCATCCCACGGTCCCCCCTGTCCATCCCACGGTCCCCTCTGTCCATCCCACGGTCTGTCTCGTTGGATCCTGAATCTGATTGGGCTGCCGTGGACGGGGCCCACCCTGCGGGGTCTGTGGCCTCGCTCCTAGATATTTCGGACAGTGAGGATGATTCCTCTGCCCCAGTGGCTGCGCACGAGAAAGTGCTGGTGAACGCACTGATTACATCTGTGCGGGAAATTTTGAAAATGAGGATGCAGCCATGGTGGAGGTGGATCCCCCGGTTTCTTGGCTGAACAAAACCGCCATGATTCTGGTTGAGGACTCTCCGGCATTTAAAGATCCAGCTGACAGAGTCTCTGAACAGCACTATGTTCACTATTGCGGGTTTGGCGCTTCGGCCGATCTTGGCTATTGTCCTGGTGTCTCAAACGCTGACAGAGTGGGCAAAGCTGTTGCGCTGTGACCTGGAGGGTGACCAGTTTCTTCCTGCCTTCACTGAATTAGCGGACCAACTGGTCCAGTGGCAGTTTGTCTGTGATGCCTCTTTGGATGCAGCTTCCTTGCTTTCTAAGCTGTCTGTTTCAGCGGTAGTGCTTCGAATTTTATTGTGGCTGAAGTGTTGGACTGTGGACCAGGCCTCTAAAAAAAAGCCCTAACTTATCTGCCTTTTCAAGGCAATCGTTTGTTTGGGGCCACTCTGGACGATATCATTAAGAGTGTCACAGGGGGAAGAGTCATTTTCTTCCATAGTCAAAGAAGGTGAAGGAGCCAAGTCGCAAGCGTGGTCCTTCCTTCTCGGCGCACAAAGTTTTTTTTCGTCCCTCAGGGTGCACTGACAAAGGCTTAAAGTCTTTCAAGCCCCCCTCGGGAGGCTCCAACGCGACCCTGGTTGGGCAAACCGAGAGCTGGTTTCTCCAGACCCCCAGATAAGGCTCCTTCGGCATTAAGAGGTGCCCTCACCTGCAGTCCAGATGGGGGGGAAGTCTTCGGTGGTTTCCGGGCCTGTGGACCTCTCTGATAAATGACAAGTGGGTCCACTAGGGGATTCTGCCTGGTTACAAGATCGAGTTCCAGACTTTCCCCAAGCAGATTTTTTCTGTCCAATCTGCATCTGTTTCCGGACCACTTGTTAGCCCTCTGGGGCGCGGTGCAAGGCCTATTGCTCCAAGGGGTGATTGTCCCAGATCCGGTGTCGGAACTTTAACAGGGCTTTTATTCAAACCTGTTTACGATCCCCAAAAAAGAGGGTACGATACGTCCGATTCTGGACCTCAAGGCCCTGGACTGCTATGTGTGGGTGCGGAGGTTCAGGATGGAGTCCATTCACTTCGTGGTGGCATCTCTTCATCAGGGGGACTTTCTTGCCTCCATTGACATCAAGGTTGCCTACCTGCACATTCCGATTTGTGCACAGCACCAGCAGTTACTCCGCTTTGCTGTGGGAGAGGAGCATTATCAGTTTGCTGCGTTACCCTTTGGTCTCGCCTCAGCTCCTCGGGTCTTCTCCAAAGTGTCGGCTCCGGTTCTGGCGCTGCTGCGCCAGCGGGGAATTGCTGTTCTGGGCTACCTGGACGACCTTCTGCTGCAAGCAGAGTCCCCAGCAATCCTGAGGGGCGACGTTGAGATCACTGTTCAGACTCTGGCAGATTTTGGGTGACTGATAAATTACCAAAAGTCTGCGTTGATTCCAGTTCGAAAATTGGTTTATCTGGGTCTGAGTCTGGTTTTCGCTCAGGCCAGAGTGGTCCTTCCGCAGGACAAACTCCAGAAATTACAGGCGGCAACCCGCTTACTGCTGCCCAGCAGGTGGGTCTTCCTGCGGACTTGCATGTGGGTGCTGGGCCTGATGGTGTACGTTTGAGGCGGTCCCGTTCACAAAGTTCCATACTAGACGCCTGCAAAAGAAGATCTTGTTAAAATGGGACAAATGTTCCGAGTCTCTGGACAGTCCGATTCGGCTTAGTCAATGAACCAAAGGGTCCCTGATCTGGTGGCTTCGTTCCCCGACTCTTCGGCAGGGGAAATCCTTTCTCCCTCTGTACTGGACGGTGGTCACCACCGATGCCAGTCTGTCCGGGTGGGGAGGAGTCCTGGGCCTGAGCTCGGCTCAGGGTCCCTGGACACTAGAGGAATCTAGGCTACCTATCAACGTCTTGGAATTCCGGGTGATCAGACTCTGTCTGGATCATTGGTCGGGTCAACTTCAGGGGCTCCCGATACGGAATCCAGTCAGACAATGCCACTGCAGTGGCCTATGTCAACCACCAGGGAGGAAGAAGGAGTGTGTTAGCCTGCCTGGAAATAGCCTTGAAGTCCTTGAAGGTCTATTCAAAGACTTGGCCTGCACTGATGGGTGAAGATTGGTTCTGGCTGTGTATTCCAGCAGTATCCTGCGGCGGGAATGGTAAGTTTAAAAAAAAAACAAAAAAAACACGAAGAACCTGGGAAAGGAACACATATGGTTCACTTCAAGAGATTTCTTCTAAGTAGCAAATGTCTTGCCTGTTTTTCACCACTAGAGGGTGTATTGTAACGTACCTGGTGTTTACTTTTCATGCTCCATTTTTTTCTGTGTCTGGCAGTGCTCCTTTGGAGACAGCATTGCCCTCATCCTGGTCTGCCAGTTGTTCGAGGCCCTGGGGCCCCCACCTCCTAGCCCACGGCACGCAACCCTCCTCCCAGAGGCTGATTCAGATGATGAGAGTGGGGCGCCCAGCATCCCCCCACGTTAATGCAGCCCCCCTTCCCCCGAGCTATCCCGATAACGGGAACGCCTCGTCCACACGCACGTGTGGGGGGTCAGCTCTGGTAAAGGTCCATCGTAGAACGCAAGGGGCGTGGCTTATGGCGCAGCCGGCGTGCACGTGGGGGGCGAGCGTGCACGGCGCAGGCTCAGTGGCTATAAAGTTTATGACTCTGTAAATAGTCTGGTGGCTGATGGAGGGATACAGAGTATACTGGGGCATGTAAGCACTGTGTAGGTGTGGATACAGGCATTTAAAGGCACGCCTGCTGGGCATTAGGCATTTTTTTTGCTGGACTACAGCTCAGTAGTGGATACGTATTGTGGGTACCTCTGCATTTTGTGCTTAGGACTATGTCTTCCCGAAAGAAAGGTAGGGGAAATACAGTAGGGAGGAGCGCAAGGGTTCCGCTGTCAGGATCTGAGGATCCTAGTCACGCTTCCACAGTACTATCCTCCCCTGAAAGGCCAGAGGCGACTGGCCAGTCTAAACCATTGAGGCTGTCAGTCATAGTGGCTACATCCAACATTTTAGCCTCTGCATACCTCACTAAGAACGATTTAGCTTCAGCATTAGCTGGGTTGGAGGGAAAAATAGCCAATATGATCACGTCTGTCTCCCAGTCCGGGAAAAAACGCGTAAGATCCCTTTCTCCCCCTCCTGACCTTTCTGTACTGGAACAGGAATGGGCAGATGACATTGAGGTGCCATTAGGTGACCGGGAAGAAGGGCAGGCAGATGACTCCTCTTCTGAGGATTCCATCTCAGGGGAGCCCTTCTCAGCCTTGCAATCCCAAAAACTGCTAGTCCAATCCATTACAGAATTGGTTCATTGCATATAAGTTGCCCCCAGCGGAGGTGGCTGAGGCCCCCTTTTCTTCTTTGGGTTCTTTGAGGCCTTCACAGGGTCCACATGCTTTCCCTTTACACCCACTGCTGGAGCAACTAATATATGCAGACTGGGATCATCCAGATAGGTATTTTGTTCCTCCTGGGAGATTTTCTCTTCTTTATCCCATGAAGGAAAAGTTCACTAAAAAGTGGAGTTTTCCAGCAGTGGATTTAACTTGTCCAGTAGACAATGTCCAGGTTTTTGAAGATCCAGCCGACAAGAAGCTGGAATCTTTACTTAAAGCCTCCTTTTCTATTGGTGGTTCAGCAGTACAGCCTGCAGTAGCAGCGATACGGGTTTGTCAATCCTTAAAAGACCAAGCATGTCATTAAAGGTCTCTTTGCTCAAGGGGAAGCGGCCTGCGAGTTAGCGGAGCTGCCAAGGGCCTTCTGTTTTGCGGTGGACTCCCTTAAAGATTATATTCAACAGGTGTCACGCTTTGCCCTCTTATCTGTGCATATGCACAGAATTCTCTGGTTGAAGCATTGGTCAGCTGAATTGCCGTGCAAAAAGCTATTGGCAAGTTTTCCTTTTCATGGGGAACTGTTGTTTGGAGACGACTTGGATAAGTATATCCAAAAATTTTCAGGTGGTAAGAGTGCCCTTTTACCGGTTAAAGAAGGAGTAGGCGTCCTTCATTTAAACGTTTTTCCCCAGCACCAGGTGCTGCAGCCTCCAGGCAGTTTCAATGGGCTCCGCCGTCGGGTTCAAGAGGTAAGCCTCAAGACCAAGCACAAGGCCAGAAGAAGCCCTGGGGGCAGAAGCATACAAAACAGATTCCTAAGGCCTTCTTATGAAGGAGGGGGGGAAGGCTTCTGCAGTTTTCAGGAGCCTGGTGGGAAGAGATCAAAGATAGATGGGTCATCTCCACAGCATCTCTAGGCTACAAGCTAGAGTTTTGGGAGTTTCCACCATTTCGTTTTCTAAGATTGAATGTTCCCAGAGACCCGTTTAAAAAGAAGGTCTTTATTCCAGACACTGGACCGGTTGACGTCACAGGATGTGATTACAGAAATTCCAACAGAGGAGCAGGGCATGGGTTTTTATTCAAATCTCTTCACAGTGCCAAAACCGAATGGAGATGTCAGACCCATTCTAGATCTCAAAGATCTATATCAATTCCTAATCATACGCTCCTTTCACATGGAGTCAATCCGATCAGTCGTGTCCTCTCTGAGGGGAGGAGAATTTCTAGCATCAATAGACATCAACGATGCATATCTGCCCCGCTCACCAGAAATTTCTGCGATTCGAGGTGGAAGAGCGCCATTTTCAGTTTGTGGCCTTGCCCTTTGGGTTAGCCACTTCCCCCCGGGTGTTCACAAAAATTCTGGCCCTGGTATTAGCAAGATTAAGGATCTTGGGTATATCAGTAACGGCATACCTAGATGACCTGCTGCTTATAGATCAGTCAGTTACACAGCTAGACCACAGTGTGTCCAGCACGGTTAAGTATTTATAATACCTGTGTTGGATTCTCAACCTAGAGACATCAGCCTTATGGCCAATAAGAAGGCTAGAGTACTTGGGTCTGGTTATAGACACAGTCCAAGAAAGGGTCTTTTTGCCTCAGACAAAGGTCAGGGCTATAAGAGTCCTGGTCCGTGTGGTCAAGGGAAAGAAGTATCCCTCCATTCGCCTTTGCATGAGGTTGCTAGGGAAAATGATGGCTTCATTCAAAGCTATTCCCTATGCCCAATTTCATTCAAGACTGTTGCAAAACAGTATTCTGTCTGCTTGGAACAAGAGGATCCAAGCCTTGGATTACCCAATGTACAGTGGGGACGGAAAGTATTCAGACCCCCTTAAATTTTTCACTCTTTGTTATATTGCAGCCATTTGCTAAAACCATTTAGGTTCATTTTTTTCCTCATTAATGTACACACAACACCCCATATTGACAGAAAAAAGCAGAATTGTTGACATTTTTGCAGATTTATTAAAAAAGAAAAACTGAAATATCACATGGTCCTAAGTATTCAAACCCTTTGCTCAGTATTTAGTAGAAGCACCCTTTTGTTCTAATACAGCCATGAATCTTTTTGGGAAAGATGCAACAAGTTTTTCACACCTGGATTTGGGGATCCTCTGCCATAACTCCTTGCAGATCCTCTCCCAAATTTTAAAGGATTGGGGGCTTTTGGGCTCAGTGGTGACTACCCTGATTAATGCAAGGAAGTCAGCGTCTAGGGCCATTTATTAAAGAATCTGGTGGTCCTATATTTCCTGGTGTGAAGCCAAAAGATGGCATCCTCGAAAGTATGGTATTGGAAGAATTCTTGCCTTCCTACAATTGGAGGTAGAAAAGAAGATAGCCTTCAAGGGTCAGATCTCGGCCTTGTCAGTATTTTTTTAAAGACCGCTTACTTCGCATTCTTTGATCCGGGCCTTTATACAAGGGGTAACTTGTAAAACTCTGTCATGGTTATGCAATAGAGTTTGTCGATAAGCATACCTGTCTCCATGTGTTCATCTCTAGAGACCAGCTGACCCTCCCCTGACTGCTTTTGTAACCTCTCATCTAAGCATGGCCCCACCCCAGGCCCTATCAGGGAACCCTATATTAACCTGTGCACTGCAAGCCAGCAGTGCTGATCAACCATTGTGTGTTAGCCTCTGTGTGTACTTGCTGTGTTTCCTATATCTGATTCCTGTTACCGACTTTGGCCTGTTCTTAACTACTCCTGTCTGCTCGTGACCCTGACCTTTGGCGTGTTCCCGACCATCCCTGTTTGCCTGTGACCCTGAACCTTGGCGTGTACTCTGTTGTCCTTGTCTGCTTGTCCCCTCGACATTTGGCTACCTCCTTACTATTCCTTGCTGTCCTGGGCTGCTGTTTCCTCTCCATCCTCCTGTAGCCTACCGTGAGCTGGGAGACCCTGGGGGCTGCGACCTGGAGCCAGTTGCAGCCCAGTCCATCCTCCCCACTAGAGGCTCTGGTGAACACCAACTGGCTCTTAGACTCCGCGCCCTGGGGAATCTATGCTCTAACTCACTGTGGGACGTTTGCCCGGCGGACTTTTCGACGGACTTTACGACTGACTTTCTGAATGAACGGACTTGCCTACACACAATCCACCAAAGTCCGTCGAATTCGTACGTGATGACGTACGACCAGACTAAAACGAGGAAGTTCATAGCCAGTAGCCAATAGCTGCCCTAACGTGGCTTTTTGTCAGTCGAACTAGCATACAGACAAGCGGACTTTTCGACCGGACTCGATTTCGACGGATTGATTTAAAACATGTTTCAAATCTAAGTCCGTCCAACTTTTGAGAAAACAAAGTCTGCTGGAGCCCACACACGATTGAATTGTCTGACGAAATCCAGTCCACCGGGCAAAGTCTGCCGTAAAGTCCACTCGTGTGCATTAGGGTCCACTATCATAGCGGTGCACTCCTGACCCCAACTGGGTGCATCTGTCACCTGGATACAGGTGACCTGACACTCTGCCAGTCGGGCCGCCATTGTGCCCCTGGGATTTGAATTTAGTTTTATCAGTCCTGCAAAGACAAGCCTTTGCGCCATATTTCCTTGATCCTTTTGACAAGGAAGTTGTTTTTTTGTTGTTGCAGTAACTTCGGCAAGGAGAGTCTCAGAATTGGCAGCCTTTTCCTGTAAAGAGCCATACTTAATTATTCATAAAGACAAGGTGGTGTTGCATTCTCACCCAACCTTTTTGCCGAAGGTAGTGTCCAGTTTTTACTTGAACCAAGATGTCTACTTGCCTTCTTTTTTCCCAGAACCTCGCTCTGCAGAAGAAAAATTGTTCAATTCTCTCAATGTGGTGAGAGCTGTCAGGATTTATCTGAAGGTGACTGCTCAGATGCGGAAGACTGATGCCTTGTTTGTGCTGTCAGAAGAGACCAGAAAAGGGCAGGTAGTGTCAAAATCAACTATTTCACAGTGGATTCGTTAGGTTATAATTCAGGCTTATGGATTGAAAAGAAGGGTTCCACCTTTTCAAATTAGAGTGCACTCTACCAGGAGCATGAGTGCGTCATGGGCAGTGCGTCACCAGGCCTCTATGGCTCAGATTTGCAAGGCCGCGACTTGGTTGTCAGTACATTTACTAAATTTTACCAGATGGTAAGGCGGCAGGAGGATGCCGCTTTTGGGCACAGTGTGTTTCAGGCAGCAGTATAGATCCTCACGTCTGATGGCGGCCTACTTTGATATGTGTCTCCCTCCCCTCAGGGGCATTGCTTTGGGACATCCCACATAGTAAATAATATGGCTGCTCTGTGTCCCGTGATGTATGATAAAGAAAATAGGATTTTTAATACAGCTTAACTGGAAAATCCTTTTCTTGGAGTACATCAAGGGACACAAAGGTCCCTCCCCTCTTGCTGGGATATACATTGCTTTGCTACAAAACTGGTACTTCCTGTATGGGAGGGGTCATATAGAGGGGGACTTCCTGTCTTTGGGTGTGCCAGTGTCCATTCACCTGTAGGTGGCGTATAACCCACATAGTAATTACTATGGCTGCTCTGTGTCCCGTGATGTACTCGAAGAAAAGGATTTTACAGGTAGGCTATATTAAAAATCCTATTTCCCAAAAGGGTTAAAAACACTTACAAAAGGGTGGATGGGTAGATGCACATCATATTAGTAATATGGCAGGTGGTCTGGCATTCTGATAGTTCCAAGGAGTCTCAGTGATGTCCACAGGTGTGATTCTATGGCAGCATATTCTGAAGTGGCCAACAGATGGAAGCCACAACTCTCCTGGGTACTGGGAAGACAGCATGGAAGCCGAATCCAGGAAGTGACGTCAGCTGGGTTGTTCGTCACTTCCTGGATTTGGCTTCCATGCTGTCTCAGACAGCCTAGCTGTCTTCCCAGTATCCAGGAGAGTTGTGACTTGCATCTGTCGGCCACTTCGGAATATGCTGCCATAGAATCACATCTGCGGACATCACTGAGACACCTTGGGACTACCAGAACCCTGGACCATCTGCCATATTACTAATATGATGTGCTTCTACCCATCCACCTATTTGTAAGTGTTTTTAACCCTTTTAAGAAATATAAACTTTTGCTTCTGCAATTAGAGACGCCTTTTTTACCTTTTCATATATAATATTCGGACACTTGCCTGTCCTGGAATCCAGTGATGTCGGCACCCCAGCTGATGTTTCCATCGGCTCTCTGGTGCTGCTGCTGCCATTGTCTGTAAGGGAAACCGGCAGTAAAACCTTGTGGCTTCACAGCTGGTTCCCAACTGCGCATGCGTGAAGCGTGCTGCACTTTCTGAATGGCCCAGTGGCGGGATGAGGAGGAGGGGGGCCGAACTTCCGAGTGATCTCGCCACGGCAAGATCTCTTTGAAGTGGGGACAGGTACCTGTCAAAAAGGTACCCCGAAATGTGGAGTCGGATAAGCAGAGCGTCCACTTTTGGATTGAACTCTGCTTTAACTTGTGGCAGCAAGTTCCCTTGTAACAGCGAGCAGTTTCCACAAGACAGAATCGTATCCTGGGCAACAAATTCTTCTGCATCACAGAAAATGCGAGAGTGCGTCTGGTTTTGTGTTTTTTGACCCCATCTGTAGGTAATATGAAAAGTAAATCTGGAGAAAAAGAGTGCCCATCTGGCCTGTCATGGCTTCAGAAGTTTTGCAGCTTGCAAGTATACCAGATTTTTATGGTCTGTGTATGAATTGTGAATTGGATGAGCAGCCGCTTCTAAGAGGTACCTCTACTCCTCAAGAGCTGCCTTGATTGCCAAGAGTTCACGGTCTCCAACGTCATAGTTCCTTTCTGCAGGAGATAGCGTGCATGAGAAGAACGCAACAGGGTGTAGCAAGGCCTTGACATTGAGACCACCCTTACTGGTGTCTCTGAAGTGTCTACTTCTAGAACATACGGTGGAGCAGAGTCTGGGTGCCTGAGTACAGGGGCATAAGTAAATAGTCCTTTCAAGGTTTCAAATGCGGACTGCGCTTCAGAAGTCCAATGAAACCTATTGCATTGTTTGGTCAGCTGAGTAATAAAATTATTGTTTTATTGCAGAGAACCCCTTGGTGAACTTTCAATAAACGTTTGCAAACCCTACAAATCGTTGTTCTCTTTTCTTGTCTGTTGGAGACGGCCAGTCCAAATGGCAGAAACATTCTGGGGATCAATCTCTTTGCCCTCTGTGGAAAGGATTAGACCCAAAAACCTAATACCCTGACGCTCAAACTCATATTTCTCGGGTTTTCGCGTACTAGCCATGGTGTCTGAGTCGGGTCAAAACACTTCTGACATGTCCCAGATGAATCTCCAAGGTAGCAGAGAATATCAAAATGTCATCTAGGTGCACGATGACGAATAAGTCCAAGTAGTCCAGGATAATATCATTGATAAAGTGCTGAAATGTTGCTGGGTCATTGCAAAATCCTAAGGGCATCACCAAGTACTCAAAGTGCCCAAATCAGGTGCGAAATGCAGTCTTCCATTTGTCACCCTCACGTATTCGCACCAAATTTTATGCCCCACGTAAGTTCAATTTTGTGAAAATGACGGCAGATCGGAGTCTCTGAAACAGCTCTGGCACCAAGGGTAGGAGATAATGGTTCTTGATCGTGATTTTGTTTAGTTCACGGTAGTCCACACAAGGATGAAGAGAATGGTCTTTTTTTTTCTACAAAGAAAATCCCTGCTCCAGCTGGGGATGTGGAACGATAAATACAACCTTTCCTCAGGCTGTCATCAATATATTCTTTTAGTGCTGAAAGTTAAAGTTCTGTTAGAGGAAAGATTTGCCCAAAAGGTATTTCAACCCCTGGAAGAAATTTGATCAGGCAACGTATGGTCTGTGGAGAGGAAGAGTTTCTGCTCCTCTTTTTTTTATTAAACACAATCAAGAAGTCACGTTAAGCAGCAAGAACTGATGAACATGCTTCAGCTTCAGAGTCCATACACAGCAATGAAGGTGAGTTGGTGGCTTGGAGAGGCAGCACCTCCCCAATACCAGTTAATGCAGGGATTGTGCACCTGTAGCCATGGCATACCCAAGATGACAGGGAAATGAGAGAGAAGCTTATGGGACCCAGGCGTAACAGTTCTTTGTGTACATGAAGAGGGGACGCTTGAGAGGGGATATGATTTCAATATACAAATACCATACTGGTGACAATAGGGATAAAACTTTTTGGCAGAAGGGGGTTTAGCAAGACTCATGGCCACTCATTAAAATTAGAAGAAGAGGTTTAACCTTTAACTACATCGAGGGTTCTTTACTGTAAGAGCGGCAATGATGTGGAATTGATGCGGCTGCAGGGGAACCTTGTGTTGGGTGGCAAATGGGAAGTCAATTAAGGCGCTACAGGCTCCAGAATCAATGATAGTGGGTGCCTGAATAACCCCTTCCGGGGGATAGTGGGTGCCTGAATAACCCCTTCCTTCTCACCTGGATAGCCAGGTAAGAGTTGTGGAACAGAAACAACTAGTTAGCAAAAGAAAGGGTCAAACACTTACCGCTCTTGGCTGGACAGGTCCTTACATAATGCCTATTTCCACCACAGTAAAGACACAGGTTGTTCTAACGTAGATGCTGGCATTCCACAGGAGTGAGGGAAGGATGAAGCATGCTGAGCTGCATAGGTTGTGATGTATCAGGAGCTGGTGGTGCTGGAGTTCGAGGACTGGAGACTCCTGGCATTATCCATACAAGCCGAGGTTGCCCAGCAGGTCTGCAGTTAAAATCACACTTGTATAATAATAATAATAGTAAAAGGTAAACAGAGCAACGTAGTCAAATCATAGCCAGAGTTGGGTAACCGGAACAGATAGTCAGATAAGCTAGGACGTCGGGGAGCCCGGAAATCGGAAATCAACGTAGTGGAACAGCAAGCAGAATCAGGAACCAGAAGAGACGAGCCAAGCCAAGTGAATCTTCAGGTACACAGGAGAGACTCTCTGGATGTGTTGACCAAGGCGAAGGCAGAGATGATCTGAACTGAACAGCTTAAGTAGGCTGCTGGCCACCCTGGGAAAAATCAACTCTTTTGGGCCATTTTCCATAAATTCTGATGGCCTAGTCTATGGGCTGATGTAGCCGCCTTCGTAGCAGCTTGTTCCGTGTGTGCTCAGAGTAAGACACCACGACACCTTCCAGTGGGCCTCCTACAACCCATACCCAATGGAAAGAGGCCTTGGACCCACCTGTCCATGGATTTAA
Organism: Lithobates clamitans; assembly: GCA_037952925.1. NCBI lineage: Eukaryota > Metazoa > Chordata > Amphibia > Anura > Ranidae > Lithobates > Lithobates clamitans. The sequence continues at coordinate 5,040,715 of JBBGZY010001036.1, read as the reverse complement.
TTGTGGAGTTACCCAACTCTCAGGGCAACACAGTTATCCTTATGGTGGTTGATTGGTTCTCGAAGATGTCTAATTGTATATCACTTAAGAAGTTGCCCACATCTAAGGAACTGGCTTCCATTTTTGTTCGGGAGATCTTTTGCTTACATAGGCTACTCATGGTGATCGTCTCGGACAGGGTAGTCAGTTTGTGTCCCGGTTCTGGCGAGCCTTTTGTGCACAGTTGTGAATTCAGCTTTTTTTCTCTTCTGCTCATCACCCGCAGTGTAATGGGGCCACAGAACAGGCCAACCAGTCCAGTTTCTACGTTGCTATATTTCTGATCATCATAACTGGTCAGACCTCTTACCTTGGGGGGAGTTTGCTCACAATAGTGCCTTGAATTCTGCTTCCCGATTGTCCTCGTTTATGGCGAACTATGGTTTCCTACCATCCATGCTGCCTTACTCATTTGTTCCGCAGAGCATTCCATGCTCTTCGTGCCCCTTGGGTACAAGTCCAGAAGGCCTTGCAACATGCCAATGATAAGTACGGACTCCATGCTAACCTCAGAAGCCTGCCTGCGCCTTCCCAGAAGGTTGGGGATGGTCTGGCTGTCATCTCGCAACCTCCGACTCCGTGTTCCCTCACTGAAGTTGGCTCCTCAGTTCATTGGGCCTTTCCGTATTCTCCGCAGGATTAACCTAGTGGTTTACGCCTTAGACCTTCCTTCCAATATGCGTATCTCAAATGTATTCCATGTCTCCTTATTAAAACCTTTGGTCTGCAACCGCTTCACCACCTCTGTGCCACATACTCACACAGTACAGGTTGAGAACCATGAGGAGTATGAATAAGTGCATTGTTGACTCCTGGGCGTATACAGTACCTGGTGCATTGGAAAGGGTATGGCCTGGAGGAACGCTTTTGGGTCTCATCCTCGGACATACATGCCCCTGTCCTCCTCCGTGCTTTCCATAGACTTTTTCCCCTCAAATCTGGTGGTCCTCCAAGGGGGAGGGGTCGTTAAGGGGGTACTGTCAGGGCTGGGCTCCTTCTCAGAGCAAGCTGCTCAGCTGTCAGGTAATTGCCAGCTCTAAATCATTCCACAGTGACTCACCTGTTGAAGATATCCTGTTCATCAGTCCTGCTGATTACTTAAGCTATTGCTGTTCCAATACTCTGATTCTCCGGTTTCCTGATTTCCTGGCTCCCTGACGTCCTGGCTTGTCTGACTATCCGTTCCAGTTACCGAACTCTGGCTATGATTTGACTACGTTGCTCTGTTTACCTTTTACTATTATTATTATTATTATTATTAAACAAGTGTGATTTTAACTGCACTTCTGTCTCAGTCTGATTCATGGTTTCTGACACAAATAAAAGAAAAAGAAATCTAATAAAATCTAAGTGTTTACAGTATACACAATATACACAATCATGGGTCAGATGGTAGATGCACCAACTAGAAATAAAGCGTCACTAGATCTACTGATTATTACTAGGGTGCAGTTAGGGGTGGCTAAGATAGAACACGAAAGACACATAGCGGAGGAGAGCAAAAAAAATCCCAAGAAATTCTTTAAGTATGTAAACAGTAAAAAAGGTAGGACAGACCATATTGGCCCCATAAAGAATGAGGAAGGACATCTGGTTACAAAGAATGGGGAGATGGTGAAGGTATTGGATTTTTTCTTCTCAGTCTTCACAAGGAAATCGGGAGGGCTTCAGTAACCAAAACTGCAGTGTTTATCCTCGTGACACATCACAGGAAGCACTCTCATGGCTAACAGAGGACAGAATTAGAATAAGACTTGGGAAACTTAACATTAATAAATCCCCGGGACCGGATGGCTTGCACCCACGGATACTTAGGGAACTCAGTCAAGTAATTGCTAGTCCATTGTTATTAATTTTTACTGACAGTCTACTGACTGGAATGGTACCAGCGGATTGGAGAAAAAGCCAATTTAGCACCAATATTTAAAAAGGGCCCAAAATACATCCCTGGGAATTACAGAGCAGTTAGCCTAACATCAATAGTATGCAAGCTCTTGGAAGGGATGATAAGGGACTATATACACAATTTTAGTAATGAAAACGGTATCATTAGCAGTAATCAGCATGGATTCATGAAGAATTGTTCTTGCCAAACCAAACTATTAATCTTCTATGAGGAGGTGAGTTGCCATCTTGATAAGGGAGGCCTGTAGATGTTGTATATCTGTATTTTGAAAAAGCATTAGACACAGTTCCCCATAAACGTTTACTGTACTAAATAAGGCCCATTGGCATCTACCATAGGGTGAGTACATGGATTGAACACTGGCTATAAGGGCAAGTTCAGAGGGTGGTGATAAATGGGGAATACTCAAAATGGTCAGGGGTGGGTATTGGGGTCCCACAGGGTTCTGTGCTGGGATCAATCCTCTTTTTAATTTGTTCATAAACGACCTGGAGGATGGGGGTAAACAGTTCAATCTCTGTATTTGCGGACAATACTAAGCTAAGCAGGGCAATAACATCTCCGCAGGATATATCAAGTGGGAAAAGGAAAAGGGATTTTAACGGTGCAATGTAACAAAATAATGATGAGAGAAGATTGTAATCAGAAAAATTGGCCAGAACCGGAGGGTTAGACTACACTAACATGCTCATTTTATTGAATGACATCCTGCTAATACTGTTTAGCGGGCTGCTGTTGATCTTGCCCTCCATTCTTTGTTTAGTCTTTTGGTTTTTAAACTTGGTCTTTGTGTGTCCTCTATGACCACGTAGGGACCCCTGTCTTGGGTCTCTATATGTTTAGCTCCGGTATTTGGCGGTGGTGGCCTTGGGTGGAGTCTATTGCGGGTCTTTCTTAAAATTACGGATGTACTCTGCACATCCCCTGAAGAAGCATACAGCGAAACATGTCGGGATATTGTGCAATTTGTCCTTCAACTTGACCTGTCCGTTATGACCACCACTCATATGAATCCTTGTCTACCTCTTTATTGATAAATGTCTATATGTGCTTTTTTTAATCATAAATTTAATAAAAATTTAATTTTTATATTTTTTGATTACAATCTTCTCTCATCATTATTAGGTTACATTGCACCGTTAACATCCCTTTTCCTTTTCCCACTTGATATATTCTCTTATGGGATGTGGTGCCAATCTTACTGGGTGTTTTACTATTAATCGGACACAACTCTTATGACTATCTCCGCAGGATGTGGTAACCTTGCAAGAAGATCTGAACAAATGAATGGGGTGGGCAACTACATGGCAAATGAGGTTTAATGTAGAAAAATGTAAAATAATGCACTTGGGTGGCAAAAATATGAATGCAATCTATACACTAGAGGGAGAACCTCTGGGGGAATCCAAGATGGAAAAACACCTGGGGGTCCTAGTAGATGATAGGCTCAGCAATGGCATACAAAGCAAACAGAATATTGGCATGCATTAAAAAGGATTAACTCCAGGGATAAAGCGATAATTCTCCCATTCTACAAGACTCTGGCTGCACCTGAAGTATGCTGTCCAGTTCTGGGCACCAGTCCTCAGGAAGGATGTACTGGAAATGGAGCGAGTACAAAGGGCAATAAAGCTAATAAAGGGTCTGGAGGACATTAGTTATGAAGAAAGGTTGCAAAACTGAACTTATTCTCTCTGGAGAAGAGACGCTTGAGAGAGGATATGATTTCAATTTACAAATACCATACTGGTGACCCCACAATAGGGATAAAACTTTTTTGCGGAAGGGAGTTTAACAACACACGTGGCCACTCATTAATATTAGAAGGAAAGAGGTTTAACCTTAAACTACATAGAGGGTTCTTTACTGTAAGAGCGGCAAGGATGTGGAATTCCCTACCACATGGGGTGGTCTCAGCGGGGGACATCGATAGTTCAGAAAAACTATTAGATAAGCACCTGAACGACCGCAACATACAGAGATATACAATGTAATACTGACATAATCACACACATAAGTTGGTCTTCTTTCACCTACTATGTAACAATGATTGAGCAAACATACAATCTATTATAAAGGTATGTATATCCTGTAAGGGCAACATAAAAGCTTTTTGCATACATATATCCTATTGGATGTGTAAATATAATTATGCTGATTTCCTTGCATGATGACTTATCCATAGATTAAACAAGACATCCTGCAAGAAACCCTAGATTGTCTGTACTTGCTCAATTATTGTGTATACTGTAAACTAGGGTTGCACCGATAGCACTTTTTTTAAAATCGAGTAGAAGTACTGATACTTTTTTTCAAGTACTTGCCGATACCAATACTTTTTTTAATGTCATGTGACAGTGGCACTAATATGCAGCACTGAGAGGTGGCACTGATGAGGCGTGGACTGTCAGTAGTAGTTTTTTTATTCTAATTTATTTTTTTACAATTTTATTTTTTACAATTTTGTTATTTTTATATTTTTTATTTTTTTTACAATGCTTTCTTTTTTTTGGGGGGGGGGCGGGGAGAGTGGACAGTGTCAGTGGTTTGGGGTTTTTTTTCTTTTTGTTTTTTGTTACAATTTAATTTTTAAATATTTATTACTTTTTTTTTTCTTTATTAGCCCTGTTGGGGGGGAGCTTTGGTAAGATATCAGTCTGCACAGACCCCTGATATCCCCCCCCCCTTTGAGACAGGGAAAAAGACTGAGGATAGAGATTCTCCAGTCCCTTTCTCTGCAGCCTCAGCTAAATTGAAGATGAATGGACAGGAGACTTTCTCCTCTCCATACTTAAACGAAAGCATCATAAACATAGTTTACGATGCTCATTTATGAATGGACAGAGCCAGTGATCACTGACTGTGCATTCAGAAAAGGAAGGAGCCAGTAAATAACAGATTTACCGGCTCCTTCCTCCGCTCTCCATCCAGAAAGATCCAGGACAAGGGGGACCAGAGGAGTAGCCGGAGAGCCAGGGAGGACACAGGGGGGCCTGTAGGAGGACACGGATTGGGACCTGGAGGAGGACACAGGGAGCACAGGGAGGGACTCTGAGGAGGACACGGGACAGTCGGTGTGGGCAGTTACAAGCACCATTTTCCCTGACAGTTGCAGGAGGGAAAAGAAGAGAACCGGCTGTTAGAAAAGCTATACAGTGATATTGGTGCTTGTAACTGCCCCCACCACTGCACCGATTATATTTGAGGCTGTCCAGGTATTGGATCAAGTACAAGTACCCATGCAAATGCTCGGTATCGGTGCAACCCTACTGTAAACATTTAGATTTTACTAGATTTATTTTATTTGTTATATATTATACTTTTTATACTTATTCATCCTAATTTTACAATTGCCCTGAAATGTTTATTTGTTGATAATTTTTATTTTGTGCAAATAAGAGCTGTTATGTATAAATGAACTATTAGTATATGATCCAGGGAGGTTGCTGTAGCGATTATTCTATTTATGTTGCCGCCAAACTTTAGGACCCAGCGGCTGCCACTGCACCCTTATAAGCCCTCTTCCAAAATGGCACTGACCATACCTGAAGGAGAAGCGCATGCTCCGCAAACGCATCGCCTACCGTACCACATCCAGGAAGTGACATAAACACCAGCTCCCCATGCGTGCCATGGCTCTAGGAAGCGCTGTGGAGCTATCCTTCAGAGTTCACCACCGCAGAGGTCACCCTGATGCCCCGCTACACCTCAAGTGCTCAATGCATATTCCGTTTTAACTCTTGTGAGTACCAGCCCTTTATCCCTACCATCTACAGTCTACAGTGGATATAAAAAAGGCTACACACCCCTGTTAAAATGTCAGGTTTCTGTGATGTAAAAAAATGAGACAAAGATAAATAATTTTAGAACTTTTTCCACCTTTTTGCCCTCTTCAGATCACCCCACAGGTTTCCAATTGGATTTAAGTCTCGGCTTTGGCTGGGCCATTCTCCAAAACTTTAATCATCTTCTGGTGAAGCCATTCCTTTGTTGATTTGGATGTATGCTTTGGGTCGTTGTAATGCTGAAAGATGAAGTTCCTCTTCATGTTCAGCTTTCTAGCAGAAGCCTGAAGGTTTTGTGCCAATATTGACTGGTATTTATTTCCTCTACCTTGACTAAGCCCCTGTTCCACCTAAATAAAAACAGCCCCAAAGCATGATGCTCCCACCACCATGCTTCACTGTGGGTATGGTGTTCTTTTGGTGATGTGCAGTGTTGTTTTTGCGCCAAACATCTTTTGGAATTCTGGCCAAAAAGTTCAACCTTGGTTTCATCAGACCATAGCACATTTTCCCACATGCTTTTGGGAGACTTCAGATGTGTTTTTGCAAAATTTAACCGGGCTTGGATGTTTGTCTTGGTAAAAAAAGGCTTCCATCTTGCCACTCTACCCCATAGCCCAGACATATGAAGAATACGGGTGATTGTTGTCACATGTACCACACTGTCAGTACTTGCCAGATATTTCTGCAGCTCCTTTAATGTTGATGTAGGCCTCTTGGCAGCCTCCCTTTTCTTCTCGTCTTTTCACCAATTTTGGAGGAATATCCAGTTCTTGGTAATGCCAATGTTGTAAAAAACAAAACAGTGCTGCGCTGCCTAAATAACAAACTAAAAATGCTGAATGTTAATGCTCACAGGAATAAGTGATCAACTTGCAAAAAATAGCAAGATACAAGGTGCACAATCAATTATTCAGATAAAGGGGATTAAGAACCCTCCCCCCTAAGTGTTCCCTAAATTAGGATAATACACAATAGAAAATATTCAAATAATAACACAAGTAAAGTGACATGAAAATCAATGTGATATAAAGTCCATAACAGTCCTCAATATCTTCCAAACGAAAAGACACCAATCAGTGCAAATTATTCTAAAGTGCTGGTACTCTCCTCCACCTCAGTGTCCTAGTGTTCTGACCCCTTTTTCACCTGTAGGCCAGAAAAAGCAGATTCCCTCTCAGGGATACAAAAGGATCAGCCGGGCGTGAAGCTCCTATTTCATCCGTGCAGCCAAAGGCTGATTGCCTGGTTGCCAACCAGTGACACAATCCCTCAAATGGATCCGGCAAACATAGGAATAAAAAAGCCAAATCTAGTGCTCTCTGTATACCAAAGGGTTTATTTCATCAATAAAACATTTAAAACGTTACTCACAAAAGAAGCACTTAAGCAGTACGGGCTCCAGATGCATAAAACAACAAGATGCTCACGGGATGATTTCACCGCTGCGACTCCTCCCCCTATATGCATTACGTCAAATGGGCGTGACTTCTTCAGTAAAGTTCACCGGATCCATTTGAGGGATTGTCTCACTGATCGGTAACAAGGCAATCAGCCTTTGGCTGCACGGATGAAATAGGAGCTTCACACCCGGCTGATCCTTTTGTATCCCTGAGAGGGAATCTGCTTTTTCTGACATACTGGTGAAACAGGGGTCAGAATTTGAGGTGAGCAGTTGGACACTGAGGTGGAGGAGAGCACCAGCACGTTATAATAATTTGCACTGATTAGTGTATTTTCGTTTGGAAGATATTGAGGACTGTTATGGACTTTATATCACATTGATTTTCATGTCACTTTACTTGTGTTATTATTTGAATATTTTCTATTGTGTATTATCCCAATTTAGGGAACACTTTTAGGGGGGAGGGTTCTAAATCCCCTTTATCTGAATAATTTATTGTGCACCTTGTATCTTGCTATTTTTGCAAGTTGAGCACTTATTCCTGTGAGCATAAAAATTCAGCAATTTTAGTTAGTTATTTAGGCAGCGCAGCACTGGTTTGTTATTTATATCATTTATGTGAAGTGAACACGGTATCTGTGTTAGCAGCAGCCAGGTGGGGGGGTATTTTTGTAATATCACTCACCGATATTTATTGTTTATATATATATATATATATATATATATATACATATGTATGTATGTATGTATTTATGTGTGTGTGTGTGTGTGTGTGTGTGTATATATATATATATATATATATATATATATATATATATATATACTCATCATTTATTTGTGCTGATAGGATTTTGTTTTTTAGGCCAATGTTGTGCCATATTTTCTCCACTTGATGATGACTCTCTTCACTGTGTTCCATGGTATATCTAATGCCTTGGAAATACTTTTGTACCCTTCTCCTGACTGATACTTTTTAACAATGAGATCCCTTTGATGCTTTGGAAGCTGTCTACGGACCATGGCTTTTGCTGTAGGATGCGACTAAGAAAAAATCAGGAAAGACCTACTAGAACAGCTGAATTTTATTCGGGCTTAATCGGAGGCACGTTAAATGATTAAAGTATGTACTGACTCCTATTTAGCATGAGTTTGAATTAGACTGCTTAATTCTGAACACATCCCCAGTTCTAAGAGGGTGTGAACACTTATGCAACCCCATTATTTTAGTTTATTTTTACTTCACTCCAACTAAAAGATTTCAGTTTGTTGTCCAACTGAGTTGTACAGTTTATAGGTCACATTAAAGGTGGAAAAAGTTCTGAAATTATTTATCTTTGTCTCATTTTTTTACATCACAGAAACCTGACATTTTAACAGGTATGTGTAGACTTTTTATATCCACTGTATGCTACATAAAGCTTGTGCTTTCTCCCCTGTACAACAGCAGGATGTATCAGGAAGCAGTCAGGCAAGCCGGGGTCATATACTACCAGGAAGGATCAGGTACAGAGGAGAAGGCAATAGCGTGGTCTGGGTACAAGCCAGGCCAAGAGCCAATCAGTGGAGTTGAAGCAAACAGAGCAGACAGAAGCAGAGGTCAAGGATAAGCTGGGGTCAGTGCAGGCAGAGTTCAGAGAGTGAAAAGCTGTCTCAGCAATTGGAATCGGGATACAGAATAACAGGATGCAGGGAAGGCTGAAATACAAAGCAGCACTGATTCTGAGCACTGGCTGAGTTTAAATGGCCCGTTTGGTGCCAACATCTGTTACAGCTGCACATGCGCGCCATTGTGCAGGCTTGTGTGCATGCGAGTATGCACATATGCATTAGCCAGTGCCCAATTTTTGTGAGAATGAAAGGGAACATGTTTTAGCCTGTGCACAGAAGGCCTTTCCTTACATTTGTCATCAGCAAAAAGGCTGATTTTGTGCGCTTGAGGCCCAAAGGTAAATCCTGATATCACAGGATTAGTTATAATATGTTCTGCTAGGGGTTCCATTTGTAGATTAAAAATTATTGGAGGATGAGGGACATCCTTGTCTTATACCGTTGGATATCTTTTTTTTTTAACTCATTTATTTTTATAAATTTTTACAAAAACATACCACTGATCGAGAGGCACCTTGTATACATACTATTATTACATCTTTACAATGTTGTGTATAAATTCACACTTAAATAACCTTCAATACATTAATATACCCAGTTCATATTTACTTCCTTTAAAAAGGGAAAAAAAGGAACATTTAGAAGACACACAACTATTACCAATGCCTCAGTTCCCTCTCCTCTATGGTTCTCTAACCTTTTGTGACCCCTTATTCTTATTTCTCTCTTCTCACTTCACTCTTATTTGCCACTTCTCCTCGTCCCCTCCACTCCCCCCTAATTTTCCCGATAATATCCTCCTAGTCTTTGAATATGATCTCCTCTCCCTAGTTATTCCCTTTAAAGGGGACATCCCATTTTATCTAACCAGGGCTTCCACATCATTAAGAATTTGTCCAGTTTCCTCTGTCTAACAAATACCACTTTTTCCCTCCATACTGTGGCATCCATCACTTTAGTCCATTCTTCTGATGTCAGGGGTCTCACGGATTGCCAGTTCTGAGCTATTATCTTTCGAGCTTGGAATAAGCATCTTATTACTGCAATTTTACTATTTTTGGGCACAGTATTTTCCTCTATTTTCCCCAACAGACATATAGCACCATTCAAGTATAACTTAAGCCCAAAGGTACTATTAATATCCTCCATTATCTCTGTCCAGTACCTGAATAGTTTTGGGCACCTCCAAATCATATGAATCAAATCCCCTATTCCTTGACACCTTGGGCATTTGTCGTCAGCTCTGTATCCATACCGAAAAAGCTTCTTTGGAGTATGGTAAACTCTATGTAGCAAAAATAGCTGTAATATTTTCTGTGAAGGGGAGACTGACACCTGGGAGCTCAACTCCAATATCCTTCTCCACTGTTCCCCTGTTGTTTTTTCTCCCAGGTCCTCTTCCCATCCCTTCTTATTTTTAGCTAGTCTTTCCCCATTAATGGTTTTGCTACATATCTGTTCATATATCTCTGATATTAAGCCTTTGGAGGATCCTGTCATAGCTATTTTTTGTATAAGAGGTACTTTACACCATTCCACCCTTTGTGTTTTAAAGTGGGCATTCAGTGCATGTCTAATTTGAAGATAACGGTAGAATGATTGGTTTGGGATACCGTACTCACCCCTCAACTCCTCGAATGATTTCAACGTACTCCTATCATATACCCTGTTTCCCCGAAAATAAGACCTAGCGTGATTGTCGGTGATGGCTGCAATATAAGCCCTACCCCCCCAAATAAGCCCTAGTTAAAGTCCTTATAGGTCTTATTTTCAGAGTAGGGCTTATTTTTGGGGAAACAGGGTAGGGCTTATTTGAGGGGTAGGGCTTATATTGCAGCCATCACTGACAATCACACTAGGTCTTATTTTCGGGGAAACAGGGTAGTTGCGTGAGTTTTCTGATACCACAAAACCTCCCACTTATTTATTTTACCCAAGGGGATCAAATCTGGAAATTGCTTGTTGTCCCAAATTGCAGTATATTCTGTTAACCCCCTGTATCCCATTACTACCCTGGCCACCTGCCATACTTTTGTTATTAGTTTTAATGTGGGGCATCCAGCGAGTAGGGAGTCCACTTCCAGAGCTTCCACCAAACTGCTATGCAAGGCTCCCTGCAGCATCATTTGTGCATTTTTATTACTATCCCCTGGTATATTACATCCCCTGACATGCTGCAACTGGGCAGCCAAAAAATAACTGTGCAGGTGTGGAACTGCCGCTCCTCCCTCTTTTATTGGTAGCTGCAGTATCTGTAAGCTAATACGAGCTTGCCCCTTCTTCCAGATTAGTTCCCGGAACAATGTTTCAATTTTTTTGAACCATCTCATTCCGATCCAAACTGGAGCATTATGTAGCTGATACAAGAGTTGGGGCATCCAGATCATTTTAATGAGGTTAATTCTTCCAGCTGCTGACAGAGGAAGACGACTCCAGATATCACACTTCAGCTAAAATTTAAGCAGAAGGGGAGCAAGATTATCCTCAATATACGGACCTGGGTCTCTTGTTAACAATACTCCTTAATACTTCATCTTGTCTACCACCCTTAGTTGCCTGACCGAGGATGGGAAAAGATCTATTGTGTCTACAGGCATCAGGGCCAATTTCTCCCAGTTAATTACCAGACCTGAGAGCTTCCCAAACTCCTCCACTATGTTCATAACCCCCCCCCCCCCGGGATGCGTCTATATCTCCAAGGAAGAACAAGATGTCATCTGCATATAATGCAATCCTTTCTTCTCCCATCTCTCTTTTAAACCCCTGTATCCCCCTTGCAGATCTAATCGCAATTGCTAATGGTTCTATTGCTAAAGCAAACAATAGAGGTGACGGGACATCCCTGCCGTGTTCCCCTCTCCAGCTGGATCAGATCAGAGTATGTATTATTAATCCTTATCTTAGCGCTTGGTGTCTTATAAAGTGCTTTCACCCAGCCTATAAAAGTGGGTCCGAACCCAAACACCTCCAGAGCCCGCCACAAATAGTCCCACTCCAAGCTATCGAAAGCTTTGACAGCATCCAAAGAGACGACCGCTCTTGAACCCCAATTTATTGTCGGGATCTGAAGGTTCAGGTATACTCGCCTTACATTAATGATAGTAGATCTATTGGGAATAAACCCAGATTGATCTGGGTGTATAAGCTTTTGCATATATTTATTCACCCTAGCGGCCAGCACTTTTGCCAGTATTTTTGCGTCTGAACACAGTAGGGATATTGGCCTATAGGACGAGGTATCCATTTGGTCTTTCCCTTCTTTTGGGATAACCACTATTGTAGCTTCTGCCATTGAAGAGGGCATCCCCCCCCCTGCAGCCACCTCCCCTAGCATCGTCAATAGCTCTGAAAGCATCACCTCACCGTACCGCTTAGAAATTTCAGTGGGAAGACCATCTGGGCCGGGGGACTTCTGGTTAGCCATCTTAGCCACTACGCTTTGCAGTTCCTCCAGAGTTATTGGGGCTTCTAGCTCATTTTTTTCCCTTTGTGAAAGAGCTGGTACCTCAATCCCCCTAAAGAAGCGATCCATATCTCTTGCCACTTCTCCCCTCCTGGATTGGTAAAGGTTCGCGTAGTACTGTCTAAATGCTTCAAGTATTTCAGGGGTCCGAGAAGTATTTCCTCCCCCTGGCATCCTAATGGCTGCAATTACTGATGGGGAGTTGTTGGTCTTCACCAACCAAGCCAAAAAACGTCCTGCACACTCCCCCTCAGCAAAGGTACGTTGGGATTGAAAAAGACGCTTATTTTCTGCCTTTCTAGTAATGATGTTATGGTATTTTTGTTGACTTCTAAGCCACCTCTCTTTTTTTTTCCGGGGTTGGATCTACCACATACTTATTTTCAGACTCCACAGCTTCCCTCCCAGTGACCTCCTCCCACTCCCTGGACCTCCTTTTGATCTTCGCAACCTGTTGTATTATTAACCCTCTGAGGAAAGCTTTCAAAGTATCCCACACTATCCCGGCACTTGCGGAGCCCTTATTCAATGTTACAAATTCCTTTAATTTTAGTGTTACCTCTGTTGGTTCCCTCATTAACTCCAACCAAAATGGACTTATACTCCACGCTCCCGGGGGGTTCTGACCTTCCAACTAAATCGTCATTATTAATGGTGAATGGTCAGACACTCCCCTAGCAGCGTATACTATGCTTTTTACCAACTGTACCATGTCCCCGTTTCCAAAAGCCATGTCTATTCTTGACAATGTTGCATATGAACTAGAGAGACGTGAGTATTGCTGCCTCATTGGGTTTCGGGTTCTCCAGACATCACACAATCCCAGCTGTTCCATAAATTGGGCCAACCGTCCATCAGAAACTTTGTCAGATTGTTTCCCTGGGGGGCAATCGATCTTTGCTCTTATCAATAACTTTGTTAAAGTCCCCCACGACTATAACCAGTATGTCCTCTTTATCTTCGAGAAACTGCCAATTTATATAAAACCTCCATCTTAAAAGGTGGAATATAAAGATTGGCCACAATGTATGGTTTTTTCTATGGCAGTTCAGAAACACGTACTGTCCCTCTGTATCTATCTTGGCTTCTCTGCAGGAGAAACGCACACCAGATCTTATTATAGTACTTACACTCCTAGAATAAGAGGTATGCACTGAATGGTATTGAAACCAAAATTTCCCGCCATACAGGCCTGCAATTGTGTCTCTCGTTAGGTGTGTCTCCTGTAGGCAGCCCAGATCTATCCAACCCTTCTCAAGTGTGGAGAAAACCGCCATCCTTTTAACCGGGTTCCCAAGCCCCCTAACATTCCAGGAGGCTATATTAAGAGTACTAGATTGCATCACAGGGGTCTCTATAATATTCCTGGAGTGGTAGGGGCGTGGGCAAAAGGCAAGTACGTTATACCCCTTCCTCAAAAAAAGAGCACACCAAAATATTAACATTTCACCATTTTCTATACATACATAATTGTCATTTACCCGTGCATCTACCTTGAAAAAGTATATTGTTGTGCTTAAATCATTTTTTGTAATCACACAGCGTACCTTCCATGTGTCTTTGTGTTTATTCTTTATATCCTTAACCCCATTCAGTGTATACCTTTTTAGTGTAAATAGTAATGTACCTCACCCCCCCTCACCTCCCCCTACCCATCTCCACCCCTCCCACCCCACTCCAACCTCCCGCCCCACTTGTGCTTGCCTGCCTAGGCTAACCCCCTGGGGTTGTATACGTGACCATTTCCCACTCTACTCCCCATTCCTCCCACTCATATCACCCCTCTATTTTGTGTTGTCGTGTTTTAATGTTGTCCCTCCCCCTCCCCTCCCTCCCACCAAAACCAAAACAATCCAAAACATACCCACTAGTGCACAACCTGCCACATACATTATAACTTTATCCTACTTGTACCTCCCCCCTCCCATCCCCACAAACCATCTCTTGTACATTTATATCCCACTAGTCTATAAATTCTTTTTATTTTCTTCAAACCATCTTGCCGCCTCAGTTGGTGTATCAAAAAATTGGGTTCCCCAAGCTGTCGTAATTCTCAAGCATGCAGAATACAATAGGCCGTACTTAATTTTATGTTTCTGCAGAGTGTGTTTAATCCCTATTAAGTCTGCTCTTCGCTTTTGCAATGTTGGGGAGTAGTCTAGGTAAAATGATATCCTAACCCCTTTAAAAAAAAATGTTCCCCATCTCCCTGGCTCTTCTTAGGAGGATCTCCTTGTAGTTAAGAAATTTTACAAGGATTGACCGGGGGCGCCCGAGGGACTCTATGGGCTCTCTCTATTGAGAACTGGTGAGAAAATGTCTTCCCAAAATGTCAGCTTGAGCCATTTCTCTAGGAACTCAGCAGGCTGGGGGCCTTCAACCATCTCTGGGAGTGCCACCACTCGCACATTACTCCTGCGTGCCCTGTTCTCAAATTCATCCAATTTTGAGGCTTGAAGGGCCATTAGCTCTCTCATTGCTTTCATTTCCTGTTTTAAGGGGAAAAAATTGTCTTCAATTAAGCTCAATCTCTCCTCTAGGGCACTTGTCCTTTCCCCAACTTTCTTCAAAATCTGGCCCATCACCAGCAGTTCCTCCTTAATTCCCCCAATTTGTTCAGATAGACTATTTAATGAACATTTGCATGCATTTACCGCCATTAGTATATCCCTCAGCGTTGGTTCTGATTCTTCCTGTGATGCTGACAGTGTATGAGGTGTTGGTTCAACAGGGAGTGGTAGGCTCTCACTTTCTGCCCCCCTGCCACCTGCCATTTTTATGCCTGTTAATACTGTGACCTTCTGACCCTGACCTTGGCTCTTTCTGTCCTGTGAGGGTCCCGGTTGGGCCTTTACACCTGACTGCGGGGGGTCCTTTATTGGCTGACTTTCCAGGAGTATGGGCAAATCTCTACAGTTTAGCCACCACAGCAGCCTGGTTCCCTTTTTCCTTTGCTGAACGTGTTGCCAAAGATCTAGTGTTCTCCTGCTGTGCCTGCACCTCTCCCTTCTTTCTAGTCATACTGTTTGCCTGTGAGCAGGGGACCAGGAGGGCACAGAAAAAAATAAAAAATAAAAAAAGTGCTTTCCACTTCCAGCTCCCGTAAGACCACTGGACCACCCTATAGATTTAAATATCCAGGTAATAAAGCTATAATTCAAACACTGGTTCGCTTGGGATAGCAGCACACAGCACTATAGTGGTATAGCTAGTAGTCCCAGCTAAGCATATGTAACAAACATAGGTAACACCTTCAGGATTAGCTACTCAGCGCTTAAAGAAAAAAGAAAAAAAAAGTTACGTCTGCGCTTCTCGGTGCTTATCTGGTTTATATGATTATGTGATTTATATATAATCTCCCAGGCATAACCAAACACAGTTCACAAGTTGCAATTCACAGTCCCGGCTCTTAGCTTCGCACCATAAGTCAGTAGTAGGGGGGAAAAAAACAAGAATACAAATACTTTGTCACTAGTTTATGTCCATCCCTCCTGTGCCAGTATTAAATAGTTGGAAGTTTCTCACCCAAAAAAGTTCATATATCCTAGTCTTGCAGGAAAAAAAAGAAGTCACTCTCCTTTATTCCAGCATATAAGACTGTGACAGTTTGCACTATCTTTGAGCAGCTTCCCTCCACTTCCTCCAATAGATAAATAAATGGAAATGTCTCACCCAGCCACAGCGCTGACATCCAAAGAATTTCAAGGGGGGGGGGCGAGTTGTCTCACTCTTTATCCCTATCTTCATCCCTATCTTCAAACAGAGGAGATTTCTCACACCAGCACTGTCCATCTTCAATAGAGAAGCCGTTCCGCCACAGGTCTCACCACCGTGGTCTCCTCTCACTGCAACGTGCCTTTGTCAGATGGAAAAGGAGGGGGGAAGCTGTTCTAATCTCCTCTATGATTTTCACTGCTGATATCAGTGTGTGCTTAAGGGGAAGACTCTGCTCTCAGTAGCACACTGACCGAGAGCCACATCTCACAAACGGCAGCAGCTTTCAGACAGCTCACAGCATCTAAAGGGCCCTGGGGCGAATCAGTCCCGGGAAGAGCAAGAGGGGAGGGAGGGAGAAAGCACTCTCACGTCGCTCTCACATCGGCATCCACTTCCGGTCACGCACCCCTGCTCTACCGTTGGATATCTAAAATGGATGAGATAACATACAGTAGGGCAAAAAAGTATTTAGTCAGCCACCAATTGTGTAAGTTCTCCCACTTAAAAAGATGATCGAGGCCTGTAATTGTCATCATAGGTCTACCTCAATTATGAGAGACAAAATGTGGAAACAAATCCAGACAATCACATTGTCTGATTTTTGAAAGAATTTATTTGCAAATTCTGGTGGAAAATAAGTATTTGGTGCCCTACAAACAAGCAAGATTTCTGGCTCTCACAGACCTGTATCTTCTTTTTTAAGAGGCTCCTCTGTCCTCCACTCATTACCTGTATTAATGGCACCTGTTTGAACTTGTTATCAGTATAAAAGACACATGTCCACAACCTCAAACAGTCACACTCCATACTCCACTATGGTGGACCAAAGAGCTGTCGAAGGACACCAGAAACAAAATTGTAGACCTGCACCAGGCTGGGAAGACTGAATCTGCAATAGGCAAGCAGCTTGGTGTGAAGAAATCAACTGTGGGAGCAATAATTAGAAAATGGAAGACATACAAGACCACTGATAATCTCCCTCGATCTGGGGCTCCACGCAAGATCTCACCCCGTGGGCTCAAAATGATCACAAGAACAGTGAGCAAAAATCCCAGAACCACACGGGGGACCTAGTGAATGACCTGCAGAGAGCTGGGACCAACGTAACAAAGGCTACCATCAGTAACACACTACGCCACCAGGGACTCAGATCCTGCAGTGCCAGACGTGTCCCCCTGCTTAAGCTAGTACATGTCTGGGCCAGTCTGAGGTTTGCTAGAGAGCATTTGGATGATCCAGAAAAGGATTGGAAGAATGTCATATGGTCAGATGAAACCAAAGTAGAACTGTTTGGTAGAAACACAACTCGCTTTGGGGCTGTTTCTCTGCAAAGGGAACAGGACGACTGATCCGTGTACATGAAAGAATGAATGGGGCCATGTATCGTGAGATTTTGAGTGCAAACCACCTCCCATCAGCAAGGCATTGAAGATGAAACATGGCTGGGTCTTTCAGCATGACCATGATCCCAAACATACCACCTGGGCAACGAAGGAGTGGCTTTGTAAGAAGCATTTCAAGGTCCTGGCGTGGCCTAGCCAGTCTCCAGATCTCAAACCCATAGAAAACCTTTGGAGGGAGTTGAAAGTCCGTGTTGCCCAGCAACAGCCCCAAAACATCACTGCTTAAGAGGAGATCTGTATGGAGGAATGGGCCAACATACCAACAACAGTGTGTGACAACCTTGTGAAGATTTACAGAAAACGTTTGACGTCTGTCATTGCCAACAAATAGGATATATAACAAAGTATTGAGATGAACTTTTGAAGTTGACAAAATACTTATTTTCCACCATAATTTGCAAATAAATTCTTTCAAAAATCAGACAATGTGATTGTCTGGATTTGTTTCCACATTTTGTCTCTCATAGTTGAGGTATACCTATGATGACAATTACAGGCCTCTCTCATCTTTTTAAGTGGGAGAACTTGCACAATTGGTGGCTGACTAAACACTTTTTTGCCCCACTGTATCTGAGACATAAACTTGCGATGATGGAGTTGTGCATAGCAAAGATTGCATTAAGAATTTTCCCCTGGAATCCAAATTTACAAAGCACGCTGTGAAGGTAACAGTGAATTCTATTAAACGCCTTTTCTGCATCCAGGGAAATGAGCAGAGAAGGCATTCTAGTAGTCTCTGCAAGGTGAATAATATTAAGAATCTGTCTGGTGGCGTCATATGTTTAGCGACCTTTTGTGAAGCCTGATTGATCGCGATAGAGAAAAGTGGGCAATACAGTAAAACCTTGGATTGCGAGCTTAATCTGCTCCAGAAACATGCTTGTAATCCAAAGCACTTGTATATCAAAGCAAATTTCCCCATAAGAAATAATGGAAACTCAAATAGTTTATTCCACAACCATTTATTTATAGGTCCTTCAGTTTATAGTCCATATAAAAAGATTATAGGAATGTGACCAGATTGTGTAACCATAAAATGACAATCCACAAATGGAAGCCTCCACAAGGGAATTAGAAGCAAAATCCAGCAGGAGCTACAGAGTATAAAAGAAGATAGGCTCCTCTAAGTGTAGTAATATGTTGCTAAATGTTGCACCTTCATTAAATGTAACCATATTGCTACACTTAGAGGCGCCTCTCTTCTCTTTTATACTCAGTTGTGACATGACGCTACATGTATATCAAAATTTATTTAAAAATGTTGCTGATCTTGCAAAACGCTCTCAAACCAAGGTTTTACTGTGTATCAATCAACTGGTTAGCTATTAGTTTAGTGTAGAGTTTTAGGTCGAGGTTCAATAGGGAAATCTGTCAAAAGTTTTATGAGGATGCCTGTTTCTTCTGTTAACAGTGATAAGGAGCTAGAGTCAATTTGATTTTTTTATAGTATTCCCCTGTTAGTATGTTGGGCCCAGTGAATTTGCAGTTAGTGAGTGCCTTTAATGGAAGTCACTATTTCTTTCACAGTAAAGGGTGAATTCAGGGTGGCGAGTTGGGTCAAGGACAGGGATGGAATTTGGATATGGTCAAGGAAGGAATTAATATCCACTGGGGAGGGCTAGAAGGGTGGTATCATCTCGTTTAACCTATTCCCATCTGCACTATAGCCGAATGACGGCTACAGCGTGGACCTACATTACCGGGAGGCAGTCATTAGACGTCATCCCCTTTGCATGCTTCCCGTGCGCCCCCTGCAGGGCGCACTTGCGTGTGCAGTGATCACCAAGTCTACCGGACCCGGGTGATCACAAATTGGAGTAAAGGGCCGATCCCGGCCCCTTACCACATAGTTACATAGTAGGTGAGGTTGAAAAAAGACACAAGTCCATCAAGTCCAACCTATGAGTGGCCACAAGTCTTGTTAAACACTCTTCTGCGAAAAAGTTTTATTTCTATTGTGGGGTCACCATTACGGTTTTTGTATATTGAAAACATATCCCCTCTCAAGCGTCTGTTCTCCAGAGAGAATAAGTTCAGTGCTCGCAACCTTTTCTCATAACTAAGATCCTCCAGAACCTTTATTAGCTTTGTTGCCCTTCTTTGTACTCGCTCCATTTCCAGTACATCCTTTCTGAGGACTGGTGCCCAGAACTGGACAGCATACTCTAGGTGCGGCCGGACCAGAGTCTTGTAGAGTGGGAGAATTATCGTTTTATCTCGGCAGTTGATCCCCTATTTAATGCATGCCAATATTCTGTTTGCTTTGTTAGCGGCAGCTTGGCATTGCATGCCATTGCTGAGCCTATCATCTACTAGGACCCCAGGTCCTTTTCCATCCTAGATTCCCCCAGAGCTTCTCCCCCCAGTGTATAGATTGCATTCATATTTTTGACACCCAAATGCATTATTTTTAATTTTTCTACATTGAACCTCATTTGCCATGTAGTTGCCCACCCCATTAATTTGTTCAGATCTTTTTGCAAGGTTTCCACATCCTGCGGAGAAGTTATTGCCCTGCTTAGCTTAGTATCGTCTGAGCTGTTTATTCCATCCTCCAGGTCGTTTATGAACAAATTAAATAGGATTGGTCCCAGCACAGAACCCTGGGGAACCCCACTACCCACCCCTGACCATTCAGAGTACATTTAGCACCACCCTCTGAACTTGCCCTTGTAGCCAGTTTTCAATCCATGTACTCACCCTATGGTCCATGCCAACAGACCTTATTTTGTACAGTAAACGTTTATGGGGAACTGTGTCAAATGCTTTTGCAAAATCCAGATACACCACATCTACGGGCCTTCCTTTATTTAGATGGCAACTCACCTCCTCATATTCGTGCTACATTGGCTTTTTTCCAATCGGTTGGTACCATTCCAGTCAGTAGACTGTCTGTAAAAATTAGGAACAACGGTCTGGCAATCAGTTGACTGAGTTCCCCAAGTAACCTCGGATGCAAGCCATCTGGTCCCGGTGATTTATTAATGTTAAGTTTCTCAAGTCTAATTTTAATTCTGTCCTCTGTTAACCATGGAGGTGCTTCCTGTGTTGTGTCATGAGGATAAACACTGCAGTTTTGGTTACTGAAGCCCCCCTGATTCACTTGTGAAGACTGAGGAGAAGAATAAATTCAATACCTTCGCCATCTCCCCATCCTTTGTAACCAGATGTCCTTCCTCATTCTTTATGGGGCCAATATGGTCTGTCCTCCCTTTTTTACTGTTTACATACTTAAAGAATTTCTTGGGATTTTTTTTGCTCTCCTCCGCTATGTGTATTTCATGTTCTATCTTAGCCGTCCTAATTGCACCCTTACATTTCTTGTTGCATTCTTTATAAAGTCTGAATGCTGAGGATGATCCCTCAACCTTGTATTTTTTGAAGGCCTTCTCCTTTGCTTTTATATGCATTTTTACATTGGAGTGAAGCCATCCAGGACTTTTGTTCGCTCTTTTAAATTTATTACCCAATGGGATACATTGGCTAATGCCCTTATTTAATATGCTCTTAAAGCAAACCCATCTCTCCTCCGTATTCTTTGTTCCTAACATTTTATCCCAATTTATGCCTTTTAGCAAGGTTTGTAGTTTAGGGAAGTTGGCTCTTTTGAAATTCAGTGTCTTTTTATTCCCTTTATGTTTCCTATTTGTGTGATTTATACTGAAACTAATTGACCTGTGATCGCTGTTAACGAAATTGCCCCGTATTTCCACATCCATGATCAGGTCTGTATTGTTGGTAATCAGTAGATCCAATAATGTTTTATTTCTAGTTGGTACGTCTACCATCTGACCCATAGAATTGTCCTGCAAGACATTAAGGAACTGGCGAGCCTTAAATGAATGCGCGGCTCCCTCCGCCCAGTCTATGTCTGGATAATTAAAATCCCCCATTATGATAACACTTCCCATCCTTGCTGCTAATCCAAATTGTGATAGGAGATCTGTCTCCACTGCCTCCCTCAGGTTAGGGGGCCTATAGCATACTCCTAGTATTATTTTCCCCTTAGCTTCATCCCTTTGGAGCTCTACCCATAAGGATTCCACCTCCTCCCTAGCTCCCTCAGTGATGTCATCTCTCACATTCACTTGTACATTCTTGATACATAGGCATACCCCTCCCCCTTTTTACCCTCTCTATCCTTGCGGGGGTATATACCCTTGAATGTTTGCCAGCCAACCATGAGAGCTGTTGGACCAGGTCTCTGAAATTCCCACAAAATCCAAATCCTCCTCGTACAACAGTATCTCTAGTTCACCCATCTTGTCCGCCATGCTCCTGGCATTAGTGAACATGCCACATAGTTTAGACCGGTCACATATTGTCCTCGTATTGGGTGTTTAGAGGTTGCAACTAGGACTTGCTACTATACTCACCTTGTGTTT
Source organism: Lithobates clamitans (assembly GCA_037952925.1). NCBI lineage: Eukaryota > Metazoa > Chordata > Amphibia > Anura > Ranidae > Lithobates > Lithobates clamitans. Next base: position 5,019,004 of record JBBGZY010001036.1, on the reverse strand, counting down.
TTGTGCTTTGGTCAACCTACCACTAATGCCCCCAATACTACCCTCTGGAATATCTTCCACACTGACTATCTCTACCTCTGGAATCTCCCCCCCCCCCCATCGCCTAGTTTAAAAACCCCTCTAACTTTTTGGCCATCTTTATTCCCAGCAGATCTGCACCCTCCTCATTTAGGTGCAGTCCGTCCCTTCTATAGTACCGGTTATCGACTGAGAAGTCGGCCCAGTCCTCCAGGAACCCAAACCCCACCTTACTACACCAGCTCTTCAGCCACTTGTTTACTTCCCTAATCTCCCTCTGCCTTTCTGGTGTGGCTCGATGTACCGGTAGTATTCCTGAGAATACTACCTTGGAGGTCCTTTTCCTCAATTTAGCTCTTTAGTCCCTAAAATCGTTATTTAGGACACTCCATCTGCCTCTGACTTTGTCATTGGTGCCAACGTGCACCATAACAGCTGGGTTTTCCCCAGCCCCTCTCAGTAATCTGTCCACAAGATCCGTGATGTGCCGAACCCGAGCGGCCGGTAGACAACATACTGTTCGGCGCTTCAGGTCTTGGTTACAGATTGCCCTCTCTGTCCTTCTAAGAATTGAGTCCCCTACCACCAGAATCTGTCTATCCTTTCCTTTTGCTGCCCCCCCACTCTCACTGGAGGAGTTCTTCCCCCGGCAGCTAGGAGAGTCCCTTAGCTCCAGCAGTGCTGGTCCCTGATTGGTTTCACCAATGTCACTCAATGGAGCGTACTTATTGGGATGCTCCAGTCCTGGATCGGCCTCCCTGGCACTTCCCCCTTCACCCTTCCTGACTGTCACCCATCTACTCTTTGCTAGTGCCTGCACCTCTTTGTCTCCACCCCCCTCTGTGCTGGCCCCTGCCGGCACCTGCCGTGTACGTTCCTGGCTCTCCTTTAGTATGGAGGGACTTCTCAGTGCTGACAGTTGCTTCCCCAGATTCAGAACCTGGGCTTCCAGGGAAACAGTGTGCTTACATTTTGCACAGCAGTATTCGCCCTCGATCGGATGATCAAGGAACGCATACATGCAGCAAGATGTACAAAGAGTCGCCTCTCCACACCCGCCGTGCATCGTACCTATTAAATTTAGTGAGGATTGGGGATTATACCCTGTCCAAATTACCTAACAGCTAGCTTCCTGGCACTTATACTCAAGACAATAGACAGGTACACAACAAGACAATACACAGGTGCTCACAGACCTACGTGCACTCTCAGAACAGTCGCAGACCTACGTGCACTCACAGACCTACGTGCATTTGCAGACCTATGTGCACTCGCAGGCTACTCGCAGACCTACACATGATCACATGATCAGACCTACACATGATCACATGATCAGCTGTCAGCCAGTGAACTAATCACAATGAGCTGATCACGTGATGTAAACAGAGGATCGGTAATCTTTTTTTTTTCTCCTCACCTGCCAGTGCTCACACAGTGCATATCAGTGCCCACCAGTGGTGCCAATCAATGCCTCATCAGTGCCACCTAGCAATGCCCATCACTGTCTATCACTGACACCTATCAGTGCCACCTATCAATGCCCCTTAGTGCCACCATCAGTGCCCACCAGTGATGCCTCATCAGTGCCCACCGGTGCCACCTTATCAGTGCTCATCAAAGCAGCCTATCGATGCCTATCAGTGCAGCCTCATCAGTGTACATCAATGAAGGAGAAAAATTACCTGTTTGCAAAATTTTATAACAAAATATAAAACTGTTTTGTATTTTTATTCAAAATTTTCAGTCTTTTTTCATTTTTTTTAACAAAAAATTAAAACCCCAGAGGTGATCTAAAACCACAAAAAGAAAGCTCTATTTGTGGGGGAAAAAAATTATAAAAATTTCATTTGAGTACAGTGTAGCATGACCGCAAAGTTGTCATTCAAAGTGTGACAGCGCTGAAAGCTGAAAATTGGTCTGGGCAGGAGGGGGTTTAAGGTGCCCAGTAAGCAAGTGGTTAAGATTATACAATGAGCTATAATATGAGCTAAAGGCATCTGCAATGCCCTGTGGATTGTATATGTTTTCTTTGGACTGAGGGGTGGTATAAATATGCTATTTTGGTTTTAGCTCGATGGCGTTTAATGCGATGGGCCACTGCCTTCCCAGGCTTATTGGAAGTAGAATAATAGGTGGCCTTCAGTTTTGCGTTGCGTTTTTTCAGAGGATTCCAAGAGAATCATTCTGAGTTCATGGAGTATGGTCAGGAGTTTTGTTTTAAGAGACGGGAATGGACGATGTTTATTTTCTTGTTCAGTGTCTCTAATAAGAGTTAAGAGAGAATCTATGCATTGCGTCCTCTTCTCGCACGAGACCCTAGTTGTATTATTAAAGGCCTTGTGCGAGTTCCATACCACAAATGGGTAACTTTCCGAACTCTCATTGTTTACAAAAAATTCTGATAAGTGCTTTGAAAGATTTTCCGCATAGTGCGGTTGTTGTAGTAGAAAATTATTTGCCCGCCATATATAGACTTGTGGGTGAGAAGGCGAGCCTGCTAGTGTGATACTGACAGGTGCCATGAATATGGTATGGATCTAGGAAATTTGAACTTTCTTGAGTAACCATTTATCAGTAAGAAAAAGATCTATATGTGAGTACGAGTTACAGTATGGCAAGGAGAAAAATACATATAATCTCATTCATTGGCATTGTGGCGGAACCGCTTGACACTAATTATGTGCTTCCTTCCACCAAAATGGCCCCGCCCTCCAAACCATTCAGAGCAGACCGAGAGCTAATACCCCTATCATCGTACACAGACAAGATAGGTAAAATCCAAAGTAAGGCTGTTTATTGAAACTCATACTTTATACCCCTACAGGAGGACATTCCCCTATTACCCTAACAATACAAACTGTAAACAGGAATATAATTAACATAACTAAGGAAAAACCAACATATACTATATACATTAAGCTAATCAACATAAACACATCATATCTCACAATAGTTTGCCAACAAGGTAGAGGAGACACAATACTAGCAGACAGACAAACAATAGGTGAATGGGAATTCACACCTAGACAATGCTTTGATTAAACACTTGCCAACCGGGCCATTGCCAAAAGACGGCAGCAGCGCGGTCGGCTAGTTCTGGGTGGACGTCCATGGACATCATCCCAGAGTCCTGCTCTCGTGCGCGCCCTGGGGCGCGCACCAGAGAACTTCCAAGACCGCCGTGTCCGCATCACGGATCATGGTAAACTACAGCTGATCGCGGCCGTTTACCATGTGATCGCTCCGTCAAATGACGGAGCGATCACATGTCAACAAACCGGCATCATGTCATGACGCCGGTTCCTCCCTCCCCTCTCTGTACCGATCGGTACAGTGCGAGGGGAGGGGGGAGAGACCGGATAGCAGCACCGCTGTGGGCTGCATGTGTAGTGCCCAAAACGGTGCTCAGTGACAATTGCAGTCACATCCATCCCTCCATGCTCAGCCATCCCTGCAATATACCCTGCACTACTCTGCAACATGCCCTGAAATACTCTGCAACATGCCCTGAAATACTCTGCAACATACCCTGCACTATACCCGGCAACATATAAAACAATTCGTGAAAACCACAAAGACACTCTTCCATGAGGACAAGTCAGTGATGAAGGTATAAATTTTTATTAACAACTATCCAAAAAAATTGAAAATACTACATATTAAATAGATGTCACTAAACAACCCTATTTCCCAATTAACATTAAAAAGACCTAATGTCTGGAGGAGGTATAGGTGGCCACCTATTTCTAAATAAAGCTCATGCAGCACTCATTCTCACATACACACACACTAGGAGATCTTGATCGCTCAAAAAAATCTGTATAGATTGTGGATGTGCACATCAGGTGATCAAAGGGGTTAATCCATGAAGAGGTGGATGTAGATAGTGTTAATAAGCAGTCCCAATCACGGATGGTATAGTGACAGATAATGGCAATCTTATAGATAATGTGAAGTGCGAGAGTAGTGAGATAATTCCTTATTGCTTCCGTGAAGCTAGTTTATGACATTTGCAGCTTCAGTTTCACTATATAACAAAAGTCTGTTCAAGGATGACCAGAAATAAAGATGGCACAGCAGATGTTATACAGCATTTAGGCAAGATTAAGAAATGAATCTGACTTTACCATCAGCTGGAGCGGTTCATCAAGCAGCCCATTATATCAGATATCAGAGGATCCAGTATACAGAGGGTGGTATTGAAGAAAGACCTCACCGGTCTATAGGTAGCTGTCACTGGAGCTGAAGTGCGGAGTCCCGCTTACTAATCTCTGTGCAGCTTGCCGCTTTCACAATACTTGTGTTCATCAGCTGTTTTTGTAAAGATTGTCCTCGCTGTTATTCCATATAAAGTGTCTGCTGTTGAAGCTGCTGTCATCAGGCTCTCAAGCTAGATCATGGTCAGTAGGAAACGAAGAGACATGCAGAGCAGTTTGATAAGTATATCTGTGTGGCCATCCGTAAATCCTCCTCAGAGATACCAGTTAGTGCTGCTTACATGTTTCGCTAATTCAATAGCTTCCTCAGAGCATGATACTATACCCGGCAACATACCCTGCACTATACCCGGCAACATACCCTGCACTATACCCGGCAACATACTCGGCAACATACCCTGCACTATACCCGGCAACATACCCTGCACTATACCCTGCACTATACCCGGCAACATACCCTGCACTATACCCGGCAATACCCTGCAATATACCCGGCAATACTCTGCAATATACTGTGCACTACACTCTGCACTACTCTGCAATACCCCGCAATTTTTAACCAGTTTCCGCCCGCCGTCATATGACGTCCTTGACTTTGAGCAGGGATATCTGAATGATGCCTGCAGCTACAGGCATCATTCAGATATCAGCTTTTTCAGCCGGCGATTTCCTACACCATAAGAATGATCATAGCGGCTGTTCCACTGCTTGATCGTTCTTATGGGAGGCGAGAGGGGAAGCCCCCCCCCTTCCCGCCACCCTCCGGTGCTTCTACCGACTCACCGCTACGATCGAAGCCAGGATCGTTTTTTTTTTTTTTTTATTTCAGGCTTCCCAGCCTAGAGGGGAGATGTGGGGTCTTATTGACCCCATATCTCACTGTAAAGAGGACCTGTCATGCCATATTCCTATTACAAGGATGTTTACATTCCTTGTAATATAAATAAAAGTGATCAAAAATTTTTTTGGGGGGAAAAAAGTGTCAAACTAAAATAAATAAAGTAAAATGAACAATAAAAAAATAAATAAATTTAAAGCGCCCCTGTCCGTGTGCTCACATGCAGAAGCGAACACATATGTAAGTCCTGCCCACATATGAAAACAGTGTTCAAACCACACATGTGAGGTATCACTGCGAACATTAGAGCGAGAGCAATAATTTTGGCCCTAGACCTCCTCTGTAACTCAAAACATGTAACCAGTAAAAAATTTTAAAGCGTCACCTATGGAGATTTTTAAGTAGCGAAATTTGGCACCATTCCACGAGCGTGTGCGATTTTGAAGGGTGACATGTTAGGTATCTATTTACTCAGCGTAACTTAATCTTTCATATTATGCAAAAACATTGGGCTAACTTTGCTGTTTATTTTTTTTTAAAGCACAAAACTGTTTTTTTCCCCAAAAAACGCGTTCGAAAAATTGCTGCGCAAATACCGTGCGAGATAAAAAGTTGCAACAACCGCCATTGAATTTTCTAGGGTCTTTGCTAAAAAAAAAATATATAATGTTTTGGGGTTCTATGTAATTTTCTAGCAAATAAATGATTATTTTTACACGTAGGAGAGAAATGTCAGAATTGGCCTGAGTGCTCCAGAACACCTGGAGGTGCTCCCTGCATGTTGGGCCTCTGTATGTGGCCAGGCTGTGTAAAAGTCTCACACATGTGGTATCGCCATACTCGGGAGTAATAGCAGAATGTGTTTTGGGGTGTAATTTGTGGTATGCATATGCTGTGTGTGAGAAATAACCTTCTAATATGACAATTTTGTGAAAAAAGAAAAAAAAATCTTGATTTTGCAAAGAATTGTGGGAAAAGATGACAATTTCAAAAAAACTCACCATGCATCTTTTCAAATACCTTGGAATGTCTTCTTTCCAAAAGGGGGTCATTTGGGGGGTATTTGTACTTTTCTGGCATGTTAGGGTCTCAAGAAATTAGATAGGCCGTCAGTGCCTCAGGTGTGATCAATTTTCAGATATTGGCACCATAGCTTTTGGACTCTCTAACATTCACAAAGACCAAATAATATACACCAATTCGTACTTATTTTTACCAAAGATATGTAGCAGTATAAATTTTGGCCAAAATTTACGAAGAAAAATTACTAATTTGCTAAATTTTATAACAGAAACAAAGAAAAATTCATTTTTTTACCAAATTTTCAGTCTTTTTTCTTTTATAGTGCAAAAAATAGAAAACCCAATGGTGATTAAATACCACCAAAAGAAAGCTCTATTTGTGTGAAAAAAAAGGACAACAATTTCATATGGGTACAGTGTTGTATGACTGAGTAATTGTCATTCAAAATGTGAGAGCACCGAAAGCTGAAAATTGGTCTGGTTAGGAAGGGGGTTTAAGTGCCCAGTGGTCAAGTGGTTAATCAGGAATCCCAGACTTTCCGACAACAGTATTCAAGAAGACTGGGCTGTTCAAATCTTATTAACCAACTTTCTTTTCAAATACATCTGCTTACTGAGTTTCAAGTTGGCAGAGACCATCATGGCTTCCTTGACTGTTAAATGTACTAATGTCCTTTTGCATTATATAATATCGAATGCCAGGGCCCATAGTCATGTATATGGGTCCTCCAGTTCCCATAGCCTGTGTGTTTTGGGGAGACATGGACTTAAATCCAAAGTAACATCACTCCAAGGATCCCCCAGGCACACACCTCCTAAAGAGCAGTGCTATCTTAAAAGTCAGGGCCCATAGTAGGCAAGAGGCTAGCCTGCAGTCCCCTCCAAAAGCCTCTGTCCCGGTTGAGTCTGTGACAAGCATGATAGCATATCATAGATGTCTTGTGAGTGTTTTCAGAGGAGATTTGTGACATTTTGAGGCTGCTGTGGAGTCCAGGTGGTAATCAGGTACTATATTAAAGTTTCCACAAACAAACAGGTATCCTTATGAACTGCTTTATTTTTTTGAGGATTTTAGTAAGAAAAGCAGTTTTGCATTTATTGGGTGCATATACAGCATCTCACAAGTTAGTACACCCCTCACATTTTTGTAAATATTTTATTATATCTTTTCATGTGACAACACGGAAGAAATTACACTTTGCTACAATGTAAAGTAGTGAGTGTACAGCTTGTATAACAGTGTACATTTGCTGTCCCCTCAAAATAACACACAGCCATTAATGTCTAAACCGCTGGCAACAAAATTTAGTACCCTAAGTGAAAATGTCCGAATTGGGCCTAATTAGCCATTTTCCCTCTCCAGTATCATGGGACTCGTTAGTGTTACAAGGTCTCATGTGTGAATGGGGAGCAGGTGTGTTAAATTTGGTGTTATCCGGGGGCGGAGCTAGCAGTGGACATGTGAGCAGCTCTTCAGAGGAGCTCTGGCCGAGACGCAACATTCTGCCTTAATCCTGAGTGTCAGAGACACAGATCCTGAACGATACCGGCACCCCCTTACTCACCAGACCCTACAGATCGACTGGGTATGGTTAAATACGGGCCGGCTTCCATGGAACCGGCTGCGGAGCGTCTGTCCCGTTATGCTGCCTGGGGAAGCCAAGATGGCGGCGCACACGAGGCGGTGGAACAAGGCCCCAGCAGCACACAGCGGAGCGGAGCTGACAGGACATCCTCACAGCCTGGGAAGGTAAGGCAGCTGCCACGCAGATCTCCGGGCAAAAAAAGAGGTTTATCCCTGGATAGACTCCCCTGTGACGATATAGCCACAGAATCAGCAGTTAATGCGGAGGAACCCTCTTTAAAGCAAATTATGGAGGCCATTTTCACATGCCAAACTACTTTGACTGAACATATTGATGGGATGAGAGCAGAAATGTCCTTTCTGAAGCAGGATGTGCAGACCATTAGAGAGAGGGCCTCTGAAGCTGAGCAAAGAATCAGTGACATGGAGGATGTGGTGCGGCCTATGGAGGGTAAAGTACAATATCTACATAAAGAAATAAACGCGCACACAGATAAGCTGGGAGACATGGAAGACAGACAAAGAAGGAACAATGTCCGTTTTGTAGGTTTCCCCGAAAAAGCTGAGGGAACACAGCCAGAAGATTTTCTGGAACTTGGCTTAAAGATAATATGGCTGACACTACATTTTCCAGATTATTTGCTATAGAAAGGGCACACAGGATTCCTTCCAAACCCCCTCCTCCTGGAGCACACCCGCGCCCTATGATTGCACGCATATTACACTTCAGAGACCGGGAAAGCATACTTAGAGCAGCACGCACTGGAGGTGAATTGCAATACAATGGGAACCGTATATCCATTTATCCCGACTTTTCTGTGGCCACGCAGAAGCAGAGAGCCAGCTTCATTCATGTAAAAAAGAGACTCCGAGACTTACAACTTCCCTACAGCATGTTGTACCCGGCGAAGCTAAGAGTAGTTGATGGGGGGAAAGTCTCCTTCTTTAATAACCCCACGGAGGCCTCAAGATGGCTGGATTCCAGAGGACGTCGCAGCCCAATTGAACACCAGTAACTGTGTAAGGAGATGATTCGGAATACACATGATGACTATCGCAAGATTTCCTATGCTAGGGTGAAGAGGTATCCATGTTTAGGATAATCTTTGGCACTACAATACCATGGCATAGTGTCCCGCCAGATGTAGCATACAATTTATAACATCACTTAAGTGAACTATTCTTGATATCAGAGTGAGAAGAAACAAGAACTATTGGAGGGAGAAGAAGAGGAAAGAGGAGAGCACAAAGTTTTTGGCTCATATCTTGAGCAGTTATATTTTTTATCGATATAACTTTTTTCCTTTCCTCTATTCAATCATATCACCTTCCATTGCTATCAACCACGGAGATACCCCCTGGTCGTACTGTATCAGGTTTTTCTTTTTTCCTTTTTTTGTTTTTTGATGTTGTTTTTGTTTCTTTTCCTTCCCCCCTTTTTTCGTTTTCAGGGAGAAGGGGAGGGAAAAGAGAGGAAAATTTTTTTTTTCTGTTGGTTGAATATAAGGTGATTTTGTTCTTTTCAGAAAACTGTGACCCCCCTGAGGTCACTTTAATTCTTCTGCCTTTTTGTTATGGGAGACAGGCACACAACAAGTTGGGTGTGTGTGCAGGGAGGGGGGAAGGGGCTCATGTTACTGTTTAACCTTGGTTTGTGCTGTGTGCTGCTGATGTGTTTTGTTCTCTCCTCACAGGGGATCTGTCCAATAGGAATGAGACTGGCTAACAGTTATTCCTTGTTACCCTGCATCTGTTTCTTTATACATGTAAATGGAGGGTAAGATAAAGTTACTGTCATGGAATGTGCGTGGTATGAACTCCAAGATTAAGAGATCTCTCATCTTTGACTTCATAAAATGATACAAACCTCATATCATAATGTTGCAGGAGATGCACTTGCAGGGATCTAAGGTTATGGCACTAAAAAACCGAACGTGATGAGAGTTCTGCATGCTGAATACTCAACATATTCTAGGGGTGTAGCTATTCTAGTTACCAAAAATGCGGCTGCGCAAATCTTGCAAGTCAAACTAGATCCGAATGGCAGATATGCTATCCTGGTATGTCGAATGTATAATGTATTTCTGACATTGGTATGTGTTTACATTCCACCCCCATTCTCCTTACCAATACTAGACAAAATTATTAAAGAAGCTATATTGATTGCTCAAGGCCCAGTATTATTCTTAGGAGATTTTAATGCAGTGTCGGATGGAGCTCTGGACAGGCATGGGAATGTTTCCGGATCCAGACATAATTTATCTTCCTGGTTGGAGAGTTATGCACTCACTGACGTTTGGAGAGAGCGGAACCCTGGGGTCAGGGAGTTCTCATGTCACTCTGAGACCCATAAGACACTCTCTAGAATAGATTTGGCGCTGTCGTCTAAAGATGGCCTTCCTTACATAACCGCTGTCAGATATCTCCCTAGAGCTATATCAGACCATTCCCCTTTGGAGGTCACTCTAGATCTGAGGGTTCCACGGGGAAGGAGACAATGGCGGATGAATACAAAATGGCTCCAGGAGGATTATGTTACCATAAAATGCAAGGAGAGTATTGGGCACTATTGGAAGGAGAATGGGAGGGAAACAACATTAGCTATTCAATGGGATGCCTTTAAGGCAACTATGAGAGGGGTATTTGCATCGGAAACAAGAAGTTTCACCAAAGCACTTAACTCAGATATGAAAGATGCAGAAATTAATGCCTCGGAAGCTGAAAAAGAATATATTCTTGACTCATCTCCAGGTAGATATCGACTTTGGCAGGAAAAAACATGACAATATACCTTACTATTAACTGAACACACTGAAAAAACACAACTACGGCAGGCCAGATCATTTTTTGAGTTTGGCGATAAGAGTGGACGCCTATTGTCTTTATTGGCAAGTCCACTTTATGCACCGGTCTCAATAGGCAAGATAAAGAAATTTAAATGGTGAGGTAGTTGAGGAGGCCCAAGAGATTCTAAATGCTTTTCTAGACTTTTACGAGAATCTTTACCAGACGCAAACCCAGCATACTGACCAGGAACTGGAAAGGTATATTGATAATTTAACACTCCCATCTCTACCCCAGGAAGATAGAGAACTTTTGGAACAGCCGATCTCCCTGGAGGAGATTGGTGGTGCAATCTCATCCTTCAGGCTGGGTAAATCACCTGGCTTGGATGGATTTCCAGCTGAATGGTACCAGTTGCATAAAGAACAGATAGTGCCATTACTACAAAAAGTCTTTATAGCTGCAGAGAAAGAAGGCATATTACCAGAGTCTATGAGGGAAGCATTAATAATAGTGTTAGCTAAGCCAGGAAAAGATCCGCAGGAATGTGAGTCATACAGGCCAATTTCTTTGATAAATACCGATGTCAAGATACTGGCCAAGATTTTGGCCGGTAGGTTGAAGTCGGTGATCCTTAAACTAATTAACTCAGATCAAACGGGATTTATAACCGGACGTTCCACTCAAATGAACCTACGTAGACTATATGTTAACCTCCAGACGCCTCATGATAATAAAGGAAAAAGAGTTGTGGCATCTTTAGACACCAAAAAGGCGTTCGACTCTGTAGAGTGGAACTATTTATTTTTGCTTTTAGGTAAGCTGGGTTTCGGATCAAAATTTATTTCATGGATTAGACTTTTGTATAATGACCCCAGAGCAAGTATCAGAGTGAACGGCTCTATTTCTGCACCTTTCAAGATCTATAGGGGAACGAGGCAGGGTTGCCCCCTGTCTCCTCTTCTGTTTGCTTTGGCCATAGAGCCATTGGCAGCTACACTTAGAACTAATGTCACGCTACAGGGGTTTATGATAGGAGATCTGGAAGAGCGTGTGTCGTTATACGCTGGCGACATGCTCCTATACTTGAGAGATCCAGAGCAGTCGTTGGCCACGGCAGTCTCACTGATCTGGGAGTTCAGGAATTTCTCTGGCTTCAGGATCAACTGGACCAAATCAGTCCTCTTTCCACTAGACTCCCAGCCGGACCTAATACTCCCAGCCCAGTGCCCCCTGGCTATTGTAGAGAAATTTAAATACCTGGGTGTAGTGGTCCAACTACCTGTAGATTCATTCATCGAGGACAATTTATGGCCTATCATCAGAGCATTTAGTGACAGAATACAGAAATGGAAGGACCCTCCACTTACACTCTATGGCAGGGCTAGCATATTTAAAATGATCTTCCTTCCAAAATTTTTGTACATCCTCTCTAACGCCCCAATTTATATCCCAAAAATAATTTTCAAACACATAAACTCCCTATTAACATCTTTTTTATGGGGTAATAAAGCGGCAAGGGTCTCTCTTGAGGTGTTGCAATTACCCGTTCACAGAGGTGGTATTTAGCATCCCAATTAGTATTTATTCATTGGAGAATGTTCCCACAATTAAATAATGCTGCGGTTGCAGTTGAAGCAGCAACGGCGACATTATATGAAACCTTATTGAATTACTTTTTCAGGGGAGAAGTCCCCACCGTAGGGGGCAAGGAGATACTAAAATCTGCTAAAAAGGTATTGGGGATTTGTATGAAACATATAAAAGATAACCCCCTTCATTTATCCCCTAATGCGCCGTTATGGTTCAACCCCAACCTGAAAGAATTCTTTAATTTAGAAGACTGATTTAGATGGTCTAAATATGGGCTCACATATCTGCACCAATTGTATATCAATGGGGAACTAAAAACCTTTTTGCAGTTGCGAAGAGAACTGAATGTTCCAGAGACCTGGGAATACCAATTTACCAGATTGAGACACGCTGCTTATGTTCAATTTGGGGTTGGACCGGTGACACTGGAAAACTCTATGATAGAAAGACTACTGGCTACTCCAGATCATACTAAATGAATTTGTACATACTACAATACACTTTTGGCAGAGGAGAATCCTAGAGAAAGTAAACTTAAAGAAAAAAGGGTGGAGATCATACCAGAAATTACAGATGGTCAATGGGAAAATGTTCTGGCATCATACTTGCTCACAGTTATATCTGCTAGAGACAAACTAATACAGCTAAGGTACTTACATCAGATGTACTATACCCCTTTGAGACTCTATAAAATGGAAAAGAAGGTGGACCCTACTTGTCATAAATGCTTGAGGGAAGAAGGCTCTTTTATACATATGGTATTGGAATGTGACAGAGTTAGGCCATTATGGTCTCAGGTGACTCAATTTATTGCTGATACTTTAGATATACCGAACATATGCAGCCCTTTGCTGGGCCTTTTGGGGATCATAGAAGATGAAGTTATGAGTAATAACACGAGAACACTACTAAGACTACTGTTTTTAAACCCTATTGATCATCTGTGGGGCATCCTCAAACGGAAGGTGGAGGAGCGCAAAGTTTCTAACATTTACCAGCTCCGTGATGATGTCTTGGAGGAGTGGAAGAGGACTTCGGTGGCTACCTGTGAAGCTCTGGTGAACTCCATGCCCAAGAGGGTTAAGACAGTGCTGGAACAATAATGGTGGCCACACAAAATATTGACACTTTTGGCCCAATTTGGACATTTGTACTCACTTTTGTTGCCAGCTGTTTAGACAATAATGACTATGTGTTGAGTTATTTTGAGGGGACAGCAAATTTACACTATTTACGTTGTAGCAAAGTGTCATTTCTTCAGTGTTGTCACATAAAAAAGATATAATAAAATATTTACAAAAATGTGAGGGGTGTACTCACTTTTGTGAGATACTGTATATTTAATATTGTATATTTAAACCTATTGATCGTGCAGATTAGGATAATGTATCGGCCATTGTACAGTAGCTTATGATTGTGTAGGGCCTTTGTGACCAAGTTGAGCTGGCGTCGTAGTTGAATCGTATATATTTTGACAGATCAGCAAAAATTTGTACATCTTCATATGGTGCCGGGATGGTCTGTACCATTCTCGCCTTGGTGAGAATAATGAAAAAAATTACTTTGAGGTTTGGGGATACGGTAGATGCAGTCAATGTCAGGCTTAATAGGAGAAGCTTTCAGCAGAAGAGCAGATATCATATCTCGGTTATATGTGTGGAGATCACTCACTTGCACAGTTTCCGGAATGCTGCAGGGCTCAACATTGTTGTGGTGGGGCCTATCTTCAGTTTTGCCTTGATCCACAAAAGATCTTCCCTGCCTTCCTCATAGACTTCAACCAGATCATTGATAGACGTGGTATAATCCTCCATTTTGTTTTCAAGGTAGTGAATTCTTTCTCCTATGGTGTGCATTTCAGTGGTAAAATTGTGAATGAGAGAAGAAATCTGAGCAAGCAGGGAGGATTGCAGTGAGAGAAGCATGTCCTTTCTGGTTGTGTCTAGCACTGGCTGTCCAGAGGTTGGAATGGATGCTATAGAAGACTTTAGTGCAGAAGTGCCTGGGGTTAATATTCTGGCTTACCTCAGAAGATAGATGCTTCAGTAAATCGATCCTCATTCAGGCATTTGCTGGGCTGCTTGTCACAGGGCTGGTAATTGCAGACTGGCCTGGAGATAGTGGATCTGCTATGTCATCTAGATCTCCTTAAATGGCATCAGGGAGATACGTGTTGGAGGCTAAGGCTCCGAAAGCCAAGGTGGCAGCGCCATCGCCATCTTGACCGGTTCTCCTTGATGGCACTGTCCAAAGTAAAAAAGCTGTCAGCTTTTGCGGCGGCGGTCGTCCTTGATTTTTCTCGACATCGTTGCTGGAGGGAACCCGAGAGGTAGTAGGACAGTTGGCGAGTCAGTGGGTATTTCCCACAACCACTCCGGTTCTCTCGCTCTGGCTATCAAAGCTCCCAGCTCAAGTGGCCATTCTGCACACTTCCAAGCCCCCCCCCCCCCCCCCAAATGGGTGGTTTTTTAAGAACAGCAGTAAGTTTTCTCTTTTTCTTGTCTGTGGAAGCCATACAGCAAGCAATCCTATTATCAAGTTTTATGGACTATTGTTTAACCCCATAGTGGCTGAGACTAAAACTAATGTTAATGCCTGAACACAATTTTGCAACTTTGTGCATAGTAAAACTGTACATATCGTCGCAAGTACTTTGTGTATTCAGGTGGATTATACCTTTTTTTTTTTTTTTTCAGGACAAGTTGGGCTTTCTTTTGGGTGGTTAATTGTAAATGATATCTCTTGATTTTTTTTTTTTTTAACAATGGAAAATTGGCCCAAAACAGTAAGATAAACACCTTTTTTAAATTCAGCTATTTATTTCTTTGACGGCCAGCCATCACCCGTCACCCATCAGTGACGGCCAGCCATCAACCGTCACCCATCAGTGACGGCCAGCCATCACCCGTCACCCATCAGTGACGGCCAGCCATCACCCGTCACCCATAAGTGACGGCCAGCCATCACCCGTCACCCATCAGTGACGGCCAGCCATCACCCGTCACCCATCAGTGACGGCCAGCCATCACCCGTCACCCATCAGTGACGGCCAGCCATCACCCGTCACCCATCAGTGACGGCCAGCCATCACCCGTCACCCATCAGTGACGGCCAGCCATCACCCGTCACCCATCAGTGACGGCCAGCCATCACCCGTCACCCATCAGTGACGGCCAGCCATCACCCGTCACCCATCAGTGACGGCCAGCCATCACCCGTCACCCATCAGTGACCGCCAGCCATCACCCGTCACCCATCACCTGTCACCCATCAGTGATCGTCAGCCATCACCGACCATCTGTCACCCTTTAGTGACCGCCAGCCATCACCCGTCACTGTCCGTGGCCTGTCACACTGTTATCACCGATCACCAAAAGAGTATACAGCAGTGAGGAGGCGTTCCGGATCCTCTCCATGACCGATGAGAGCAACGGGGAGTTCTCATCAGATTCCAATTCGGATTCTGAATCAAATTCGGCATTTGAACCAAATAGTGAATCGGCAAATGATTCGGAGGAAGAATGGGTCCCTCCCAAAAGGGCACGGCACTCTGGAAACCAGGATTATATTCCCAGGCCCAGTACCAGCGCTGCCACCATCAATAGGCCCCAGGAACAAATTCCCACGCCCAGTACCAGCGCTGCCGTCAGCGTTAGGCCCCGGGAACAAATGCCACCATCCATGACGACTCTGCAATTGAGGTACAAAGAAGACAAGGTCCCATTGAAAAGCCAACATGTGTCCAAGATTATAATCTCTAAATGGGGGGGGGGTAGATTTTAACGATCAAATGATTCAGCCCTATTTGTCAATAAGGAGGTCCCAATACTGGTATAAGAAGGTAGCAATTTATCTCATCCATTTTGCAATTTACAATTCCTACATAGTCTACACCAAATCCATTGAAAGCCCCGCCCCCTTCCTAAAATTCATAGAAGAAGTTGTCACATCCCTCATCTCTCACCAAAGACCCCCCCCCCCCAGAAGACCTTCGCTCTGAGGCTGTTTGCCGACTTCATGAGCGCCACTTCCCCTTCAGCATTCCATCATCAGAAGCAGGCTGAAGACGGCAAAAAAAGTCGCGTGTGCACCAAAAAAGGATTTAGAAAAGATACCAGCTACCATTGTCTCCAGTGTCCCTCCCAACCTGGACTTTGCATTGGTGAATGCTTCCAACTTTATCATACATCCATAAAATATTAGCCCATATTTTTAACCATTTCCCCATTTTCATCATCTGTGCTGACCATTTTCCATTCTTTCCCAAATAACCATGCCACTGCCTTCCACGTGAACTGACCCTGGCCTGTTTTTTGACTATGCCTCTGCCTACCGTTTTGACTGCTTTCATGTGAACTGACCCTGGCCTGTTTTGTGACTATGCCTCTGCCTACCGTTTGGACTGCCTCCACGTGAACTGACCCTGGCATGTTTTATCAACTACTCTACTGCCTACCGCTTGGACTGCTTGCACGTGAACTGACCCTGGCCTGTTTTATGGACTATGCTTTTGCCTACCGCTTGGACTGATCTGTTGCCCTGCTACTGTAGTACACAGGGGTCTCACATATGTGAGGGGCACCAGAATTGTTTTTCCGGATAGAGAAAACAATTATTTTTGTTTTCTCCGGGTTTCGGAATTAGGGTCTGGAGTCCGGAGGCTTCATAGAGATTTGGGTGGGTCAAAGCCTCTACCCCTGTGCCCCTGTGCACAGGTCTTACCTGATTGTGGCCCTCAGCCTGCTGCTGACTTACTGCCACCATGCCCATGCCTGCCGCATGAATGAACCACACCGCTACCTGGACTATGCAAATAATTAGCTGTAGCAGGAGGCAGTATGTTTATGAAGGGCTGGAGAGCAGTACAATAATGAGTGTCTCAGGTAACAGTGTACCAGGACCAATATTATGGCTGTGCTGGTTGTCTCTGCCTGGACAATTTCTATGGACTGTGCTGTGCCGACTATAGACAATATTCCTGCCTGCTGCCTGGATATTTAATATTGCTGTCGCTAAGCACCTCCCTGCCTGCTGCCTGGACCAATGCTCTCCTCTGTGGATACCACTAAAAGCACAGGTAATGCTTTTTTTTTACCCTTTCTGCAATAGAATTTATTTTGGATTGTAATTCTTGGTATGTGCATGCTATGTGTTAGAAATATGAAGGGTTTTCAAAAATGATAGGTTGCCAGGAAATTATATATGTCATTTATGCTCCTAGTACGCCTGATGGTGCTACTTGGATGTTGGGCCTCTGTATGTGGCCAGGCTGTGTAAAAGTCTCACACATGTGGTATCGCCATACTCAGGAGGAGTAGCAGAATGTATTTTGGGGTATCATCTTTGCTACGTACATGCTATGTGTTGGAAATATCTGATAAATGGACAACTTTGTGTAAAAAAAAAATGCGTTTTCATTTTCCAAAAACTTCTGGAAAAAAATGAACCGTTCAAAAGACTCATTATGCTTCATAGATTATACATTGGGGTGTTTGCTTTCCAAAATGGGGTCATTTTGGGGGCAATTTTATTGTCCTGGTGCTCCAGGGCCTTCAAAAATGCAATAGGTGGTTGAGAAATGAGATGTGTCATTTATGCTCGTAGATTGCCTGATGCTGCTACTTCAATGTTGGGCCTTTGTATGTGGCCACGCTGTGTAAAAGTCTCACACATGTGGTATTGCTATACTCAGGAGGAGTAGCAGAATGTATTTTGGGGTGCAATTTGTTGTATGCATATGCTCTGAGAGAGAAATAACCTGTTAATATGACAATTTTGTAAAAAAAAAAAAAAAAAAAATCTTCATTTTGCAAAGAATTGTGGGAAAAAATTACAACTTAAAAAAATTCACCATGCTACCTACTTAATACCTTGGAATGTCTTCTTTCTAAAAAGGGGTCATTTAGGGGGTATTTGTACATTACTGACTTGTTAGTGTCCCAAGAAATGAGATAGACCATCAGTACATCGGGTGTGATCAGATGTGATCAATTTTCAGTGATTGGCACCATAGTTTGTAGACTCTAACTTTCACAATGACCAAATAATTTACACTAATTTGGTTTATTTTTACCAAAGATATGTAGCAGTATAAATTTTGGCCAAAATTTATGAAGAAAAATTACTAATTTGCAAAATTTTATGACAAAAACAAAGAAAAAGGCATTTTTTTTCCCAAAATTTACGGGCTTTTTTATTTAAAGCACACAAAAAAAAACCCACTAGTGATTAAATACCACCAAAAGAAAGCTCTATTTGTGTGAAAAAAAAGAACGCAAATTTCATATGGGTACAGTGTTGCATGACTGAGTAATTGTCATTCAAAGTGTGAGAGCGCTGAAAGCTGAAAATTGGTCTGGGCAGGAAGGGGGTGTAAGTGCACTGTATTGAAGTGGTTAAAAGTCAGCAGCTACAAAAAGTTTAGCTGCTGACTTAATAAACCGAGAACCTGTTCCACGGTCCAGCGATGCGGCCGCACGGACCCCCACTCCTCTCCCTCTCTTCTCCTCCGTGCATCCATTGGAACTGTGGGCACCTGGCCGTGACAGCTTGCGGCTTTGTGGCCGGGCGTGCATGAGTCGCGCTCCCCTCTCCCAGTGGACAGGCAATCTTCTGGGACCTGTCCCAGAAGATTGCCGAGAGGGACAGCCCGCCTAGGGGAGAGGAGGAGTCGTCTAGGCGGTCCGTGGGCAGAAGGAGGAAGTGGGACAGGATGTCCCTCTCTAAAGTAATCACCCACTTCCCCCCCCCCAAAAAAAAATTACATGCCAAATGTGGCATGCAATGGGAGGAGTACTTAAGCGGAAGTTCCACTTTTGGGTGGAACTTCGCTTTAACCACTTCAGCTCCGGAAGGTTTTACCCCCTTAACTGGTTGTTGACCGCTGGCTGTCAATTGACGGCCAGGCGGCGCAGCTCTCGGGCAGGCGTCATATGACGGCCTCGCTTTCCCGGCCCACCAGGGGGCGCGCGCCGCGATGTCCACCAGGCACCCGCGATTGCCAGTAACACAGCAAGACCGTGGATCTGTGTGTGTAAACACACAGATCCACGGTCCTGTCAGAGGAGAGGAGACCGATGGTATGTTCCCAGTACAGAGGAACACCGATCGGTCTCCTCCCCTAGTGAGTCCCCACCCCCTACAGTTAGAAACACTCCCTAGCAACACAGTTAACCCCTCAAACACCACCTAGTGTTAACCCCTTCACTGCCAGTCACATTTATACAGTAATCAGTGCATTTTTATAGCACGGATCGCTGCATAAATGTGAATGGTCCCAAAAAGTGTCCGATGTGTCCGCCACAATATCGCAGTCACGATAAAAATTCCAGATCGCCGCCATTACTAGTAAAAAAATAAATAAATAAAAATGTTATAAATCTATCCCCTATTTTGTAGACGATATAACTTTTGCGCAAACCAATCAATATACGCTTATTGCGATTTTTTTTTTACCAAAAATATGTAGAAGAATACATATCGGCCTAAACTGAGGAAAAAATTTGTTTTAAAGAAAAAAAAAATGGATATTTATTATCACAAAAAGTAAAAAATATTGTGTTGTTTTTTTTTTCAAACTTGTCGCTCTTCTTTTATTTATAGCGCAAAAAATAAAAACCGCAGAGGTGATCAAATACCACCAAAAGAAAGCTCTATTTGTGGGAAAAAATTATAACAATTTCATCTGGGTACAGTGTTGTATGACCGCGCAATTGTCATTCAAAGTGCAACAGCGCTGAAAGTTGAAAAATGGCTTGGGCAGGAAGGGGGTGAAAATGCACTGTATTGAAGTGGTTAATAACTAGGCCATTTTTGTGATACGGCACTGCGTTACCTTCACTGACAATTGCACAGCCCTTTTTTCCCACATGTAGAGCTTTCTTTTGGTGGTATTTGATCACCTCTGTGGTTTTTATTTTTTTGCGCTATAAACAAAAAAAGAGTGACAGTTTTGAAAAAAAAAAAATATTTTTTACTTTCTGCTATAACAGTGGTCATTAACCCTGTCCTCAGGGCGCACTAATAGGCCAGGTTTTCAAGATAACTGAAATACATCACAGGTGATATAATTTGCTGCTCAGTGATTGCAGTATTCTAGTCTGCATCTCCCCAAGGTAATACATAAAACCTGGCCTGTTAGTGGGCTCTGAGGACAGGGTTGATGACCACTGTGCTATAACACATACCCAATTAAAATATGTAATCCCATTTATCCCGGACAGATCTACAAGCACGAACATAAGACGAGTGTATTTAAACATGCAATTACCCATAGAGAACAGTGGTAATAGAGCGATCCTCTCACCAGATGCAACTAAGGCATTTGATTGCCTGAAATGGCATTATATGTGGAAGGTGCTGACTGAATTTCGGTTTGGCCCGGGGTTCGCCCGGTGGCTGAGCCTGTTATATAAAAACCCAAGGGCCAAGGTGAGAGTTAACAGTCAGAGCTCAGAGTGGTTTCAGTTGCGTAGGGGAACGAGACAGGGGTGCCCTTTGTCGCCCCTGCTCTTTGCCCTGGCTATGGAACCGCTGGCTATAGCTTTAAGGATGGCGCAAGGGATACAGGGGTTCAAAAGGAAGAAAGGGGAGGAGAAAGTGGCAATGTATGCGGATGATATTCTGTTGTTCCTGGCGGATACACAGGGTTCTCTGCAGACAGCCATGGGGATAATTGAGGAATTCGGCCGTTTCTCCGGGCTATCGATCAACTGGGAAAAATCAGTAATTTTGCCAATAGACCCCCTCTCAGTGCCCCTTCCATGCCAACTACCCCAAGTTAAAGTAGCAAGCCAAATAAAATATTTGGGTATTAATATAACAAAAAACCCAGGACAATTTATTGATGGAAATTTAGTTCCTCTTCTGAAAAAACTGAAGCAGAAGTGTAGGGTGTGGGGGCGTTTGCCCCTCTCGGTCACCGGGCGATGCAGTCTGATCAAGATGGTTAGGTTGTCCCAAATGTTATATATTCTTCACAACTCTCCAGTATGGATCCCCAAGCATTGGTTTAAAAGACTAGACAGTGTGTTTAGAGAGCTAATTTGGAAGAATGGAACGGCAAGGATCGGATTGCAAACGCTGCAGCGACCGGGAGGACAGGGTGGCATGGATGTGCCAGACCCTTGCTGTTACTTTTTAGCAGCTCAAGTTCAGCACGTGGGGGGTAGCAATAGGGGTGGAGGCTTTGGGGCAGGATGTAATATCTTGTTGAACGATACGAAACATGACTCAATTGTAGAGGCGATGGAGGCTGACTCATTTGAAACCAAATGTCCTACCCCCCAGTTGTTGGTTAAGGCCTGGGTAAAAGTTAAAAAATTATTGGGCTACACAGGATTTTCGGAATTCACCTCATTATGGGATAATAATAATCTCAGAGAGCTTAAGAAAATGGGACGTATTGAAGAATGGGACCGTAGGGGTATTTACTGTCTGAAACAGCTATATAAGGCAGAGGGGTTAAAATCATTCCAAGAACTGGTAGTAGAATATGCAATCTCTAATAGGTCATTTTATAGATACTTGTAAATTAGGCATGCCTTAGAGGCACAATTCGGTGGGAAAACACCAATATGGTGCGAAATGCCCTCTCTGAAAAAACTGGTTAATGCCGTATCTACAAAAGGTTTAATTTCAGTTATGTATGGTAGCTTGAATGGCACAGCTCAAAAGGGTGAAGCGGTAAACAAAAATAGGATCAAATGGGAGGCTGATGTCGGCCCACTATCAGACGACCAGTGGAAATATGTTCTGTCACTAGGTTCTAGGATCACCCTCTCCCCCTCACAAGTGGTTTCGCACCTTTACTTCTCTTATAGGTCATACTATACACCACTGAAGTTATTTAGGTTTGGCAAGAGGTCAGATGCGAAATCTCAAAGATGCGGGGAGGAGAATGGGGACTTCTTGCATATGTTTTGGCGCTTCCCCAAGCTTTATAGATATTGGAAAGGGATTGTGGATAAAATAAATCTTGTGTTTGGGACTAGGTTGAGGGTTGAGGCCAGGGCATGCTTACTGGGCCTGGTAGAGGGCAAAGAGAGCCAGAGGGACCTGCAGACTGCAAGGCTCAGATGCTTGTTCCAGGGGAAATTACTTATTGCCCGGTACTGGCAGAGAAAGGACCCACCGACGATAGAAGACTGGGTGAAAGGGGTAAGGGAGGTGATAAGTAAAGAAAAGTACATTTATAAGAAAAGGGGTAACTATAGAAAATTTGAAAAAATTTGGAAACCATGGTTGGATCGAGAGGTGGTTAGAGTGGATGGGGGGTAGGGGAGAGGGAGGATGGGTATGTGTGACTGGTGGAGTATGGAGGTGAATGAAGTTAGGGACCCTGGTTTAGGGGGGTGGGGGGGAGGGTGGGGTTATTGTGGGTAATGGGTAGAAAATGGTAATTTTATTTGAACACAGATGTATTATATGTTTTAAGATGTAGAAGATGTGTGGTAATGTATAGAGGGATGTTGATACCCTCCTTTTTTTACTGACATTTTTTTTTCTCTTGATTTTGTAATGGTAAATATTTTGTCAAATAAAATTTATTAAATAAAAAAAAATTAAAAAAAATGTAAAAAATCAAATTTCTTCATCAATTTAGGCCTATTTGTATTCTGCTACATATTTTTGGTAAAAAAAAATTATAATTAGCATATATTGATTGGTTTGTGCAAAAGTTATCGCGTCTACAGAGTATGGGATATTTTTATGGCATTTTTATTTTTACTAGTAATAGCAGCGATCAGCGATTTTTAGTGGGACTGCGACGTTGCGCCAGACAAATCGGACGCTAAGTGATACTTTTTGGGGACCAGTGACACCAATACAGTGATCAGTGCTAAAAAAAAATGCACTGTCATTGTATAAATAACACTGGCAGGGAAGGGGTTAACAGGGTCAATCAAAGGGTTAAGTGTGCTCCTAGGGAATGCTTTCTAACTCTGTGGGAGGTGGACTGACTGCAGAAAGAGAGACATCTGTGTTCCTGACAGAACGACGGTCTGACATGTTTACATAGGCAGACCGCCGTTCTGTTTCTCCTCCGAACGATCCCCGGTGGCCGACGGCCATCGTGGCCGGTGTACCTACTGATTGGCTCCCGCTGTGTCCAATCACAGCGGGGTAGGGTCACCGGTGGCGCACGTGCCCCCCTGACCTGGAAGTCACGAACAACATAGAGGTACGTTGTTTCACGCAATTGGGCTGCCCTGCCGCAGTATATGTGCGGTCGGTGGTCCGGAAGTAGTTAAATCTTAACAAAATATACAGACCCCGACTCTAACCTAGCTCAAACCTTGATCTAGCTATTTTTTTTTCTTACATTTTTTTCTTTTTTTTTTAAATAATTTTTTTACTTACATTTTTCTCCCCTGCAAGGCGAGAAAGATACAATGCATCTTTTTCTCCATGCACAAGAGAAAGAAAATACAGGGGTAGGCTATACAGTGAGTGATCACTATGATAGCCAATTAGAGGTCATCTCGTGGGAGCCCAGTCTTTGTGCTTGGAGCGCACTTTGCAGCAAATGCAATGCTTTGCAGGCTCTTAATAAAAAATAAAATAAAAAAATAAATGTCCATTTTTTTACATGCAAAAAGAAGTTATTTATTTATTTTTTTTATAAAGGTGAACTTATGCTTTAAAGATTGTATGCGATTTTAATAATCTACCATTCACTATTTCTTTGAGTTATGTATGCTTTACTGTATGTTATTGCCTACTTTCATTTGCTGCTAGCGCCATTAAACAGGCCCTTTAATGTGCATTAATGCATCACAAACCAGATATAAACTTTTCAGTAACCGCACATGTGTACATGCTTGAAAACACATAGGTGTGTACATTATATATTACCAAAAGTATTGGGACACCCACCATTACACGCACATGAACTTTAATGGCGTCTTAGTTGGTAGGGTTCAGTATTGAGCTAGCCCACCCTTTGCAGTTATAACAGCTTTAACTTTTCTGGGAAGGCTGTCCATAAGGTTTAGGAGTGTCTATGGGAATGCTTGACCATTCTTCCAGAAGTGCATTTGTGAGGTCAGGCACTAATGTTGGACGAGAAAGCATGGCTCGCAGTCTGCTCTCTAATTCATTCCAAAGTTCTATCGGGTTGTGGTCAGGACTCTGCGCAGGCCAGTCAAGTTTCTCCACCCGAAACTCGCTCATCCATGTCTTTATGGACCTTGCTTTGTGCACTGTTCCAAATCATTTGGTGGGGGGAAGGATTATGGCGTGGGTTTTTTTTTTCAGGGGTTGGGCTTGGCTCCTTGGTTCCAGTGAAGGGAACTCTTGAGGCATCGGCATACAAAGACATTTTGGACAATTTCATGCTCCCAACTTTGTGGGAACAGTTTGGGGCTGGCTCTTCCTGTTCCAACATGATTGCGCACCAGTGCACAAAGCAAGGTCTGTAAAGACATGGATGAGCGAGTTTGGGGTGGAGGAACTTGACTGGCCTGCACAGAGTCCTGACTTCAACCAGATTAGAACACCTTTGGGATGAATTAAAGCGCAGACTGCGAGCCAGGCCATCTCTCCAACATCAGTGCCTTACCTCACAAACATTCCCATAGACACACTCCTAAACCTTGTGGACAGTCTTCCAAGAAGAGTTGAAGCTGTTATAGCTGCAAAGGATGGGCCAACTTAAAATTGAACCCTACAGACTAAGACTGGGATGCCAGTAAAGTTCATGTGTGTATAAAGGCAGGCGTCCCAATACTTTTGGTAAAATAGTATATATGAAACCTCAGTCCAAAAGATGTTGCACTGAGCACCTGGCATATCAAAGGTGCAGAGAAAATGCATAGTATGTATTTTGTTTCCATTAATTCATTGCATATTTACTGTACATATTATTGTTTATTTTTCTTTTGTAGAAATTCAAGATTTTTGCGCTGAGTGGGAAACTAACTAGTGATCACGTTCATGACACCAGACGAAAGAAGCATTTTAAACTTCAATTTTCAACCTAATACACTGTAGCTGTTTTTTTTTAAATTGTACAGCTTCATAATTACCTTTGTTCAGTGTTTCAGTTACATGTTTAATAAATGTCAATTATCTTGGATTTATTTGCGTAAAATGTTTTTATTACCTCAAGCTTCTAGTCCATGGTTGAAAATTTCTGCAACCCGGGAGGGAGATGGGCGGAGCCTAACGGAGCAGACATGCATTGTTAGAGCTCTGCACCGCTGAGGAGAGAAGAGAAGGACAAAGCAGAGCCTGCAGCCTCAAAAGGTATCCATTTGAACCTTTTTACCCCAGGGAACAAACTGTGAAAGTTTGGGCAGGAAATATGGTACTGGGAGGAAACCGTGGCAGAAATAAAAATCACCTCACAAAGAGCTCACAGGCACTCACTGCAGCTGAAGCAGCTCCAGTCACCTCACAAGATACAGCATCAGGGCACTCTCACAGACAGAAAATGTCACAGCAAGACTCTCCATTTGAGTCAGATACAGAACAAATCCTCTCACAAGCCTCCTCAGTATCCCCAGTAATATTATTACAATTTGAAAAGATGCTTCATAAGGCTTTAAAACAAACCTCAGACCAAATAACAAAAAGCCTAACCAAAGAAATAAGAGAGCTGGGAAACCGCACCGCAGCCTTAGAAATAAAAATGGATGAAATTGAAATTACAACCCAAGTAAATATAACAGAATTGGAACAATTAAAAGAAGAGAATTTAATACTTCAAACTAAGCTCGAAGATTACGAAAATAGAGCCAGACGTTCAAACTTGCGCATACGGGGAATACCTGAAACCGTGACAGACCTGCAATCTACTATTACTGCTCTATTACAAGAACTAAAGCCAGATATCCCTATTGAACGTTTAGAACTGGACAGAGTACACAGAGCCCTCACAGCCAAAAAGAAAGATGGACCCCCACGTGATATAATCACAAAATTTCATTATTACAGAACGAAAGAACAAATACTAATTGCTGCAAGAGAAAAAAAGGAACTTAATTTTCAAGGACACAATTATCAAATTTTTGCTGACCTATCCCAACTTACTATTACTAAAAGACGATCCATGAAACCCCAACTAATGGAACTGCAACGCCACAACATTATGTATCAATGGGGCTTCCCCTTTTCAGTCAGATTTAACTACCAAGGTACAATTTACAGAAGCAGATCAGCAGATGAACTACAACAAACCCTTTTAAAATTAAATCTGACAGAACCCACAAGCAGCAACTCTCCCACATGCAGAAGAATGACATCATCTTCACCTTCAGGCAGCACCCAGAAAATTTCAGAACAAAATGGGAATCATCATTCTCACAAAAGAGGCCGTTATGCCACATCATCCATGGACCAAGAAGATTCAATGGACTGACATCCTAATTCCTGATATCTCCTCATTTATTATACTAAGAGATGGTTCTCTATAAAAACCTGTATTTATAACTGAATGTAACTGCATTCTGATAGTCACACACTGTGTGGGATCATGTTACATTCCAGTTATATTTCTTATTACTTCTGATTCATATAGCCTTAGAATATATAAGTGAAATAAGGAAATTCTTGTTCAGTTATATATTATCAGGTAATAACAATGGATTTATTACTTTTTAGGACAAATATGTTCAATAATCCAGAAGTAATGGAAGCTTTTTCTTTCTTTTCCTAACTAGTTCCTAGAATTATGTTTTTGTTTATTCTAATCTGAAGCAATACAACCTCAATTTTATGAGTTAACATATCTAAACAGTTACATATGAATAAAATATGTAATTGTTTACTCTAAAAGGGTTAAAATCCCAAAATAATTCAAACTATCTTCATCAATACCAAAATTATTAACAGTACCTTTCTAACTGAATTATTTAGCCTAGGGCAAGACTAACCATATACAACCACCCTGGAATAAATAATTTCAACAAAAACTATATTCTGCACTCCAATTAATGAAACATCATTTTGATGTCTTTTGACATAGCACTTCTCTCCTGTAAGCGGAAGATCCGTGTACCCCATTAGCCCTCCTCATTCTCCCAACCATATTATGTGGAAGTGTGACGAAGGCACTTATTCCCCTGAGAGAGATATTTATTCTCTTTCACTGGTAAATTGTGATTACTTGCAAAAAATAATTTATACAATGTATCAACTAATCTCATATGTTTTTTGTTTACTCTTTACTCCAGAATTCACTGGTTTCTTTTGTATCTATTCATCTCTTCAGTCCACACAGGTTGATCTGCGCAGTCAGCTCTGCATAACAAAAAGTAAGTCAAAACTATTTGATCTGTTGACATGGCACCACTGAATATACTTTCCCTGAATGTTCAGGGAATAAATGTCCCTCAAAAAAGGACCAAAGCCTCCAAGAAACACACTTCACCAAAGATTCTACTCCAAAATATATTTCTCCTTTTTATCAACAAATTTACACGGCTTCTGCCTGTACCAAGCAAAGGGGAACTCTAATTGCATTTCACCGATCCACACCATTCACCTTATCAGAAATTAAAGACCCAGAAGGTAGATACCTGATACTCATGGGTTATATAATGGATACAGCAATTACGGTGATTTCCTACTACGCTCCTAACAAACAACCTACACCATTCCTCTCACATATATTACAAGTGATTAATACACACAAAATAGTAACAGTGATAATGTGTGGGGATTCGAACCAGGTCCTCCTCCCATTTCTAGATAAATCACCTTTTACACCATCCAAAATAACCTCTAGATTACCTTTTTCTCAACTTCTTTCCAAATACAATCTGGTAGATTCGTGGAGAGAAAGTAACCCAATGAAAAAGAAATTCACTTATTTCTCGCACCCTCATCAAACCTTCACCAGAATAGATCATATTTTTCTAACAATAGGAATGATACCAGAAATTATTGCATCAGATATAATTCCGATTCCGTGGTCTGACCATAATGCAGTATACACTACTA
The DNA here is from genome assembly GCA_037952925.1 of Lithobates clamitans. NCBI lineage: Eukaryota > Metazoa > Chordata > Amphibia > Anura > Ranidae > Lithobates > Lithobates clamitans. The sequence goes on along the minus strand of JBBGZY010001036.1, from coordinate 4,991,002 downwards.
TAGCCTCAGCCATACCAAAAGAGCATGACCCAACGTGGTACTTACCGGACATAATGCTCAAACACCCACTACATCAGATGGCCATTGAACAAGCTTTAAAGGAATACATATCAATTAATAATACAACAGACATCTCCCCAATAACACTGTGGGAATCTCATAAGCCTGTCTTGCGTGGTACAATACAAAGACAAATGGCACTATTTAAACGGGAACGCAAAAATCTAGCAAAAAAACTAGAACTCAATTTTAATGCAGCCTACATATCATTTCAAGATAATCCATCTCAGAGTACAAAATCTCATCTGGAAAAATCTAGATTGGAATACGATCTATTTCTCACTGAGTCAGTTGATAAATCCCTCAAACGCTCCAAACACAATTTCTACATGAATACAAACAAACCAGGTACATATTTGGCTCGGGCATTAAATTCAACTAACAAATCTTTCAAACCAATACGTTTGAAATTATCAAAAAATGTTTACACTGGTAATCCAGTTAAAATAGTCCATAAATTTCACTCACATCTCGCAACTTTATACAAGAAAAACAATGAATTTAATCCTACAGAGGCTGAATCCTTCTTCTCAAAAATAACCTTACCTGAGTTATCTCAGAATCAAAAAAGCAGTTTGGATGAGCCTATAACTATAGATGAAGTTGCTAACGCCATAAAAGACCTAAAACTTAACAAAAGACCAGGCCCAGACGGCTACTCGGCTTTATACTATAAAACATTCTCAGAAATACTCTCTCCCATTCTCACTGAAACTTTTAACAAACTTCTAGATGGACATTCTTTTCGGCAAGAAACACTAATGGCAATTGTTTGTATGATCCCAAAACCCCTTTCTGATGATACTTCCTGTGTGAATTATCGGCCTATTTCTCTGTTAAACCTCGATATTAAATTATTAGCAAAAATAATAGCAAAACGCCTCAATAGCATTATAGGAAAATTAATACATAGAGATCAAGTAGGCTTCATGCCAAATAGACAGGCAGGCGATAATATACGCAGGGCAGTGTTATTGGCACATATTGCTAAAAAACGGAAAATCCCTTTATGTTTTCTATCTCTCGATATTAAGAGGGCATTTGACACAGTATCCTGGCAATATATGCAATATTCATTACAAAAATGGGGTTTTGGACCCCACTTTTTAACATGGATCAAAGCATTATATAATAAACCCAAAGCCTATATAAAATATGCTGGATACAAATCTGAAGCCTTTAATATCGAAAGAGGTACCCGACAGGGTTGCCCATTATCTCCCTTATTATTTGCCCTTATACTCGAACCCATGGCCCAATACATCAGAACAAACAAAACTATAACTGGCATTGAAGTAGGAGGTATTACACACAAATTATGTATATTTGCAGACGATATATTACTTTTTCTATCATCACCACAGGTCTCTGGTCCTAACTTAATACCAGCTCTTGATGGATTTGCAGCCCTATCCGGCCTTATGATTAATCCTAAGAAGTGCCTAGTGCTTAATATTTCGCTCACAAACATGGAATTGATCCCGGCTAGGGCTGCACTCCCATTCACATGGGCAGAAAAATCAATCCCATATCTTGGAATTCATTTAACAGCATCTCATTCTGACTTATTCTCAACCAATTATCCTCCTGTATTAAGACAGATCACAAATCTAATAAAACAATGGTCGCAACTTCCTTTATCCTGGATAGGGAAGATTAATGCAATCAAAATGACTATTCTACCCAAATTGCTTTATCTATTCAGAGTCCTCCCTATTCCAATTCCTTCCTATTTTTTGAGAATAGTACAAAAAAGAGCAACTTCGTTTATATGGGGCTCTTCTAAACCACGTATACCTATACACACACTACATCTTCCCAAAAATAAAGGAGGCCTGGGATACCCTAATTTTACTAACTACTACAGAGCAGCACATTTGGCCAGTCTGTCCAAATACCATGCAAAACAGGAAATCCCATTATGGGTATTTATAGAGGCTTCAGAAAATGACCCTCTATTAATATCAAATTTATTATGGCTTGATCCTAAAGACCGCTTTAAAATTCATAATCCCATAACTAAACACTTCTTATCTCTCTGGGATAAACTAAAAACCAAATATCAGTTACAATCTCCACACAATCCTCTCCTTTCTTTTATCAGAAATCCGGCCTTTTATCCGGCATGGATCTACCCAAATTCTTTTAAAGCTTGGACAACATCAGGCATTCAGACACTAAATGACTTCATAGCATCTAAATCATTCCTTTCATTCCCATCGCTTAGAGAAAAATATGATCTACCAAACTCTGAGATATTTAGATATCTCCAAATCAAAAATTTCTATACACCATTCCTAAAGGGGGATACACCATTATCCCAATTATCCATTTTTGAATCAATCTGTACAAAAGATCCATTTGCTAAAGGTACAATTTCATCACTTTATAATCAATTATATGGAGTAGCAAATCTTAATAGACCCTCTTACGTTCAGAGGTGGGAGGAGGACCTGGGACGAACTTTAGAAGACACGGACTGGTCTAACATATGGCTCACATCTAAGTCATCTTCACCCAACATCTTAGCACTGGAGACAAATTATAAAGTCCTAACTCGCTGGTACCTTGTACCCGCTAGAGTGGCAAAATATTCACCTAATACCTCAGCTCTTTGTTTTCGAGGATGCCCAGAAATAGGCACATATTTACACATAAGGTGGACGTGCCCAGTAATCCAAACCTTCTGGAAGGAAGTCTTCGTGATTGCATCTAAAATATTTTAAAAAATAATACAACCAGATCCATATTTAACCTTACTTAATCTAAAACCGGAATGGTTAACACTCTCTCAATTCAAACTTATAATCCAACTAATAACGGCTGCAAAACAAACAGTGGCCAAGGCATGGAAATCTCCTACATTGGTACTAGCAGAAACAATTCACAGAATGAATAATACAATGTCCCATGCTAAGATGGTAGCCATCGATCAAAATCAAATTCCAAAATTTGAAAAACTTTGGCACCCTTGGATAAAACAACAGTTCCTGTCAAACTTCAATGACTCTGTCCTGTTGCCATGGTAACAGATTAAATGACTTACAGAGACACCCATTCTAAGGCTTCAAAGAGAACTAAAAAGAATAATAAACTGACGAGCGGGACAACCTTGTGGACCATACCTCTACCTTTCAACCCTTTTTCTTCTTTCTCTTTCCTTTTCTCCACCTTACGATTAAAGCTCATTATCAGAATTTATTTGACCTATATACACTCTACTTGTAAACAATATGTATAGTAGGTATAAATCATTTAAATACCTACAAAAGTAACTAAGGAAATTATATATATCTTTAATTTAGGTTTACGTGAACCCAATGTTTAATATTTGAAATTTCATGATATTTACCTATATAAACCCTACTGTAAAACAATGAGCTTACTTTATAGATCCTTGTAAACTTACTTTATGTATCTTTATAATATTGTATACTCAATAAACTTCTTTTGACAAGGAAAATTTCTGCAACCCCACTTGAGGCATAGTAGGTGAGTATGCTATGTTCTGTGTTAGTGCTTGGCCTTTTTATGTTATGAAGAATAGTTTTTTCTGGTCATAAAATGGACACAATGGAAGCATGAATATACGCATTTTATAGCTCTGCACCTTTTATAAGTATTTTGGCAGTCTCTGTTCAAGCATAAAATATTATGACTGGTTCAAGTATGTGATCAGTCCATTTTAAAATTACAGTGCCTTGAAAAAGTATTCATAAACCTTGAAATTTTCCACATTTTGTCATGTTACAACCAAAAACATAAATGTATTTTATTGGGATTTTATGTGATAGAACAACACAAAGTGGCACATAATTGTGAAGTGGAAGGAAAATTATGTTTTTCAATTTTCTTTACAAATATCTGAAAAGTGTGGCGTGCATTTGTATTCAGCTCCCTTTACTGCGATACCGCCAACTAAAATCTAGTGGAACCAATTGCCTTCAGAAGTCACCTAATTAGTAAACCTCAGTATAAATACAGCTCAGTGAAGCCCTCTGAGGTTTGTTAGAGAACTTTAGTGAACAAACAGCATCATGAAGGCCAGGGAACACACCATACAGCTCAGGGATAAAGTTGTGGAGAATTTTAAATGAGAGTTAGGTTATAAAAAAATATATCCCAAGTATTGAACATTTACAGAGCACTGTTCAATCCATCATCCGAAAATGGAAAGAGTATGGCACAACTGAAAACCTACCAAGACATGGCCATTTACCTAAACTGACAGGCCGGGTAAGAAGAGCATTATTCAGAGAAACAGCCAAGAGGCCCATGGTAACTCTGGAGGAGCTGCAGAGATCCAAAGCTCAGGTGGGAGAATCTGTCCAGGACAACTATTAGTCATGCACTCCACAAATTCTGGTCTTTATGGAAGAGTGGCAAGAAGAAAGCCATTGTTGAAAGAAACGTGTATAGTGATAAGAGTGGCACTAATCCGCAAAATAAATTAAAGTAAACCCCTCAATCAACAATTGTAAATATTTCAAACCTCTATATGTATATATAATACCACAAATATAATGAACAAATTCTATGCAAAAAAAAAGTATATATAAGGTGCTTTTATCAAGTGTAAAGAGAAGAATTTATTTGCAATATTCTTAAGATGCTGAGAAAAATAGTCCAAAAAAATCAATCAGCAATATTCTGATTAAAAAAAAACTAATATGATTAACATAGTGAAATAAAATGTCTTTACTTTGTTAAAGCTTCAATTCCTCCACCACTGTGAGTCCTTCACCGCTCTTCCCCAAACGGTCATCAATCACAGTTCTGTGGTCAGATTTCTCTCTCACAGATCACAGCATGCCATGGGAAAGATAAAAAAGAAGGAAGGAAGGAGCTCCCATAGTGTAAAAACATCTAACAGGCTTGTTAAAACATATCTGTAATCCACTCACATTTGAAGAGTGCCTGCCCAGCACTAGGGGGGTAGCACGCTCAGCTGTTTTCAGCCGTTCACCTCCGTACCTGTCAGACCACGAGTATGAACTGGCATCCTTAATGTCATCCGCGTCCTAGCCCCGCCCTATGTCCGTTTTGTCGTGTGACGTCTTTAAGGAGCTGAACGGCTTAAAACAGTTGAGCGTGTTACATATACTGTAGAGGTTTGAAATTTTTACAATTGATTGAGGGGTTTACAAATTTATTGTGTGGATTAGCGCCACTCTTATCACTATACACGTTTTTTATTGTTTATTTGGAATAATTAGAGTAGCAGCTGTCCACTGAAGCACATATCGGTGGCGCTGTTATTTTTTGATACATCGTTGAAAGAAAGCCATAATAAGTCTCGTTTGTAGTTTGCGAGAAGCCATGTGGGGGACACAGCAAACATGTGGAAGAAGTTGCTATGGTCAGATGAGACCATAATTGAACTTTTGTGGCCTAAAAACAAAACGCTCTGTGTGGTGGTAAACTAACACTGCACATCGCCCTGAACACACCATCCCCACCGTGAAACATGGTGGTGGCAGCATCAATGTTGTGGGGATGCTTTTCTTCTGCAGGGACAGGGAAGATGGTCAGTGTTGATTGGTAGATTGATGGAGCCAAATACAGGGCAATCTTAGAAGAAAACCTGTTAGAGTCTGCAAAATACATGAGACTGGGGCGGAGGTTTATCCTCCAGCAGGACAATGATCCTAAACATACAGCCAGAGCTACAATGGAATGGTTTAGATCAAAGCATATTCATGTGTTAGTGGTCCAGTCAAAGTCCAGACCCAAACCCAATTGAGAATCTGTGGCAAGACTTGAAAATTGCTGTTCAGGCGCTCTCCATCCAATCAGACAGATTGAGCTATTTTGCAAAGAAGAATGGGCAAAAATTTCACTCTGGATGTGCAAAGCTAGTAGAGACATACCAAAAAAGACTTGTAGCTGTAATTGCAGTGAAAGGTGGTTCTACAAAGTATTGACTCAGAGGGGCTGAATACAAATGCATGCCATACTTTTCAGATATTTACTGTATTTGTAAAAAAAAATTTAAAACCATTTATCATTTTCCTTCCACTTCACAATTATCGATGTACAAAAATATGTTTGCAAACTTAACATTTAAAAATACCTTATGTCCAATCCAGTGAGAAATCAATCTATGGCCTCCTCTGAAATGGTTTACTCTAAATTGGCTAAAGCCTCATTATTTAACCCACCAACAAATAATTCCCCCAGTATTTCTGTTTGGAAGAAAAGGATCTAAAGGATCTTGACTATGAACATTAAAAAAGTTTTACCTGGAAGAGATGTCAAGATTGGTCTAGAAAATTTGTGTGTCAGGAAGGATATTATAATCCGACCAGCAAATAGAGAGAGAGCCGTTTTCACATTAGACAAGGAAACTTACAATGGGGAAATTAGTAAAATACTATCTGATATAGAAGCATGCACTCTCCCCTAGTAACAGACCTTGTGAACCATTATAAAAAGGAGCTTAAGGCTTTGATAAAGGGTTTTAATACTGGTGTTTTAAAGAAAAAAGAAAAATTTTTTGATACCATTAGCACCTAGATTACAACTATGTACTGTCTGCCTAAGATCCACAAGAGTTTAGACAGCCCCCAGGGTGGCCCATCATTGATGGTATTGACTCCATTACTGTGGGTGTTCTACTATATTTTATTGTTTTGCTATCATTCATATATCAAGCGGTTGAGCCATCTCCTCACAGGATTGATGGGCCAATCATGGTGATCCTCCTGGGTCTATTGTATATAAAGGCGTGCTAATGGCCTGTGTGCCCCTGATGACGTTACATATGATGAAACGCATAGGGAAGGGCCACCCACATATGCTAACACACACAGTTGTGCTCATAAGTTTACATACCCTGGCAGAATTTTATGATTTCTTGGCTGTTTTTCAGAGAATATGAGTGATAACACAAACACATTTCTTTCACTCATGATTAGTGTTTGGCTGAAGCCATTTATTATCAATCAACTATGTTTACTCTTTTTAAATCATATTGACAACAGAAACTACCCAAATAACCCTGATCAGAAGTTTACATACCCTGGTGATTTTGGCCTGATAACATGCACACAAGTTGACACAAAGGGGTTTGAATGGCTATTAAAGGTAACCATCCTCACCTGTGATCTGTTTGCTTGTAATTAGTGTGTGTGTATAAAAGGGCAATGAGTTTCTGGACTCCTGACAGACCCTTGTATCTTTCATCCAGTGCTGCACTGATGTTTCTGGATTCTGAGTCATGGGGAAAGCAAAAGAATTGTCAAAGGATCTGCGGGAAAAGGTAGTTGAACTGTATAAAACAGGAAAGAGATATAAAAAGATATCCAATAAATTGAGAATGCCAATCAGCAGTGTTAAAACTCTAATCAAGAAGTGGAAAGTTAGGGGCTCTGTTAAAACCAAATCAGATAGACCAACTAAAATTTCAGCTACAACTGCCAGGAAAAACCCACAAATAACTTCAGGTGAAATACAGGACTCTGAAAACATGTGGTGTGGCTGTTTCAAGATGCACAATAAGGAGGCACTTGAAGAAATATGGATTGCATGGTCGGTGTCACCAGAAGAAAGCCATTACTACGCAAATGCCACAAAGTATCCCGCATACAATACACCAAACAGCACAGAGACAAGCCTCAAACATTCTGGCACAAAGTCATTTGGAGTGAGGAGATCAAAATTTAGCTTTTTGGCCACAACCATAAACGCTACATTTGGAGAGGAGTCAACAAGGCCTATAATGAAAGGTACACCATTCCTACTGTGAAACACGGAGGTGGATCGCTAATGTTTTGGGATGTGTGAGCTACAAAGGCACAGGAAATTTGGTCAAAATCGATGGCAAGATGAATGCAGTATGTTATCAAAAAATACTGGAGGAACATTTGCATTCATCAGCCAGGAATCTGCGCATGGGACGTACTTATCCACTTGCCGACCGCCTAACGACGATATACGTCAACAGAATGGCACGGGCAGGCAAAATCACGTACCTATTGGACCCCCCCGGTGCCATAGACGGTCGGCTCTTGTTCGCGGGCGATGAGAGGTGAGGGGGAGGCCATCCATTGATGGCCACCCCCTCCCGATCGCTCCCAGCGAATGAAATGCTTCCTCTCCCTCTGTAATGTAAACAGAGGGAGAGGAAGTGATGTCATCCCTCCAGCCGGTCTTTTCGATCCGGCGCCGAGGAGAGAAGACATCCAAGTAAGTTGCACCAACACTACACGTTCAGTAGAACATGCAGGCACACTTTTCACCCTCCTGTACCCCCTGTCACACTGACACCAATAGCAGTTTTTTTTTTGCATTGGTGTCAGTTTGTGACAGTTATAAGTGTTAGGGCAGTTAGGTTAGCCCCCTTTAGGTCTGGGGTACCCCCCTTTAGGTCTAGGGTACCCCCCTAACCCCCCCTAATAAAGGTTAACCCCTTGATCACCCCCCGTCACCAGTGTCGCTAAGCGATCGTTTTTCTGATCGCTGTATTAGTGACACAGGTGACGCTAGTTAGGGAGGTAAGTATATAGGTTCGCTGTCAGTGTTTTATAGCGACAGGAACCCCCATATACTACCTGCTAAAGGTTTTAACCCCCTGATTGCACCCTAGTTAACCCTTTCACCAGCGATCACCGTATAAGTGTTACGGGTGACGCTGGTTAGTTTATTTTTTATAGTTTATTATAGTTTTAGGACACCCACCGTTTATTACCTTATAAGGGTTTAACCCCCTAATTGCCCGGCGGTAATATAAGTTAAGTTTTTAGGATCAGATAAGGTCTGCGTCGCCCCAGGCAGCGTCAGGTTAGCGCCAGTACCACTAAAACCCACGCACGCAGCATACACCTCCCTTAGTGCTATAGTATCTGAACGGATCGATATCTGATCCGATCAAATCTATACTCCCCAGCAGTTTAGGGTTCCCAAAAACACAGTGTTAGCGGGATCAGCCCAGATACCTGTTAGCACCTGCGTTTTGCTCCTCGGCCCAGCCCACCCAAGTGCAGTATCGATCGATAACTGTCACTTACAAAACACTAAGCACACATAACTGCAGCGTTCGCAGAGTCAGGCCTGATCCCTGCAATCGCTAACAGTTTTTTGGTAGCGTTTTGAATCAGTCGCTAACAGTCAGGAGCTTTTTTGCCTGTGAGTCTCACTAGTGTACCCCTAAATTTAGAGCCCAAAATGGCAAATCGAAGGTACACTGGTGAAGAGGCCTACACGTTTCTGAGCATGACAGGTAGTGAAGAGGAAGTCACTCATCTGTCAGATTCAGGCTCAGAATACGATCCTGTAGAGGACAGCGGCTCCATGACAGATAGCTCTGACGACAGAGTTGTGGTCCCTGCTAAGGTCAGGCGTACCAGACCCCGAACTTCTGTCCTTGAAGTGCAAGAACCGCAGGGCTCTCGTATGGAGCAGAGAAGTACTAGTGCCGCTATTCCTTCTGGTGAACTGGTAAAGCACCAGCGGCCTAGTACACCCTGGTCGTACATCCAGCACTGCAGTATCACGTGGTGACGTGGCGAGTCCCATAAGTGCAGTTCAAGCTGGTGAGGTGGCAAGCACTAGTAGTGTCCCGCTGCCACCAAGATGATGAACACAGGCCCGTCATGCCCATAGTGCCCTTCCTGCTGCATTCGCCAATCCGAATTGGGTACCCACCACTTATGCAGCACCGGTACTTCCCCCATTCACTGGCCAACCCAGAATTCAGGTGGAAACAGTTGACTTTACACCACTGGATTTTTATTCGCTGTTTTTCACCGAAGATCTCTATAGATCTATTGTGGACCAAAGCAATTTGTACGCTGGTCAACACATCGCCACTAATCCCCAGTCCTCCCTTGCCAGAGATTGGAAACCAATTACGGTTTCTGAATTTAAGATCTTTCTGGGCCTTTCCCTCCTCATGGGCTTGAATAAAAAGAGTGAGTTGCGGTCATATTGGTCCACTGACCCAATTTACCATTCGCCCTTGTTCTCTGCTTCCATGGCCAGGGCACGATACAAGCAGATTTTGCGGTTCATGCACTGCAACGACAATTAACTTTGTCGTCCTCGTGGAGACCTTGGATACGATCGGCTCTACAAAATTCGGCCCCTCGTAAACCACTTCAACCAACGTTTTGCAGACTTGTTTACTCCCCATCAAGTTGTCTGCGTTGATGAGTCCCTGATTAAATTTTCTGGCCGCTTGTCATTACAACAGTACCTTCCCAGCAAGCGTGCCAGATACGGGGTCAAGATGTATAAGCTCTGTGACAGGGCCACAGGCTATACATGTAGTTTTATGGTTTACGAGGGCAAAGATAGTCACGTAGAGCCGACCAACTTTCCTGACTACATAGGAAGCGCTGGCAAGATAGTGTGGGACTTCGTGTCACCCTTATTCGGAAAGGGGTACCACTTGTACGTGGACAATTATTACACGAGCGTGCCACTTTTTAGCCACCTTTTTGATCATCAGATTGGAGCATGTGGCACTGTGCGACCTAATCGCCGGGGCTTTCCCCAGCGGCTTGTAGATCCCCGTCTTAGGCTGGGGGAGAGAGCCTGCTTGCAGTGTAATAACTTGCTCGCTATGAAGTGGAGGGACAATAAGAATGTTTTCGTTCTTTCCTCCCTTCATGCAGACACGACGGTCCAAATTCCTACGGCGACTGGTGTTGTGGAGAAACCCCTCTGTGTCCACGAATATAACCTTAATATGGGAGGGGTGGAGCTCAACGACCAGTTGTTGGCGCCGTACCTAATTGCCCGTGAGGCCAGACGCTGGTACAAAAAAGTGTCTGTTTATTTATTTCAATTGGCTTTGCTGAACACTCATGTGCTATACAGAGCTTCAGGACAGACTGGATCCTTCCTTAAATTCCAGGTAGAGATCGTCAGAGCCCTTCTGTATCCAGACGGTGCTCCATCTCACCATCCCCAACCAAATGCAGTAAGCCGGCTGCATGAGAGACATTTTCAATATGTCCTCCCGAGTACCACTACCCAACGAGCCCCCCAAAAAAGATGTCGTGTCTGCAGCAAGCGTGGATTTAGGCGTGACACCCGGTATTATTGTCCCCTCTGTCCTGGCAATCCTGGTCTTTGCATTGGTGAATGTTTTGAACGCTACCATACACTAGTGGAGTATTAGCATAGGGTACAGCACTGCACAGACTAGGACACACTTTCACAGGGTCTCCCAAGATGCTGTCGGATTTTGAGAGACCCAAACCTGGTACCAGTTAAAAAAGTTAAAGTTACAAAAAATAAGTGTAAAAAATACAAAAAAAAGTTAAAAAAAAGAAAAAAACACAAAAAATATATAAAATAAAAAAAACAAAAATAGTTGTTTTGTTGTTCTCTCTCTATTGTTCTGCATTCTATACTGCAATGTTTTATTGTTATGTTTTTATCATGTTTGCTTTATAGGTATGCAATTTTTTTATACTTATTTTTTTTATTGTTAACCACTTTTTTGTTTTCAGGTATGCCATTCAGCTGCAGAGCGGATTTATTTATCTTGACAGCAACAGCGTTTGCTCCCACGATACATAAAGCCGCGACTCCAGCGCTGTCGGAGGTGATTTCACCACCACAGTTAAATACTAAAGCATATATGTGGTACTGTATATACTCGAGTATAAGCCAAGTTTTTCAGCCCATTTTTTTAGCCTGAAAAACCCCCCCTCAGCTTATACTTGAGTGCGTCGTATAGCAGTCGTACCTTTCATTACTAAAACAGTGTGTGTCTCCCACTGTGTTATGCAGTCTGTTAGGCTGTCCTCGTAACAAAGCCTCGCCTCCTCCTCGTCCGTGATAGAGGAACACATGATACAATGCTAGGAAACTGTATCAGCGTTCTGTCTATCACAGATGAGGAGGAGGCGGGGCTTTGTTGCAATGGACGGCTGAACAGACTGCATAACACAGCGGGAGATGCACATAGTTTTAGTAATCAAAGATACGGCTGCGAATGGTTACAGTGAGACTGCAAATGGGCACACTGAGACTGCAAATGGGCACACTGAGACTGCAAATGGGCACACTGAGACTGCAAATGGGCACACTGAGACTGCAAATGGGCACACTGAGACTGCAAATGGGCACACTGAGACTGCAAATGGGCACACTGAGACTGCAAATGGGCACACTGAGACTGCAAATGGGCACAATTGGGCTGAAAAGGGGCACAATTAGACTGCAAATGGGACAGTGAGGCTGCAAGTGGGCACAATTAGTCGAGTCAATATGTTTTCCCATTTTTTTGTGGTAAAATTAGGTGCCTCGGCTTATATTCGGGTCGGCCTATACTCGAGTATATACGGTATATGTGATTACCTGTGAACAATGTTCTGTTCAATATGTGGGTAGCATGACCCGTAGATTGAGAGACCGGTTGGGTGACCATCTGTATGGCATCAATGTCATGACAAGGATGTCAGCAGTTAGCACAATCTTTTCAACCCCCTGAATATGCAATCTAAAAGGGGAGGTGACAAGTTTAGATTGTTATGTAAAAGAGAGGTGTATTGGATCTTTCACCTCAATACTAGAAAGCCCCTTGGCTTTAACTTCGAGTGGGATTTCTCACATTTCTACAAGTAACTAGAGTATCATTTTCATTATATATTGATTTTACTCCCTTTTTGCGTCCTTTCTTTCCCTCCCCCACTCTCCCTTTTCCATCTTCCTCCCTTTCCCTTCCTTTTTCATCTTCCCTTCCTCCCTCCCTTCTCCCTCCCTTCTCCCTCCCCTTCTTCTCTCTCCTTTTTTTCCCCCCTTTCCGGTGGATATATACTTTGCAGGCCACTCGTCCTCCTGGCCTAAATGATGCAGTCTGTTTTAGACCTTTCTTGGAGGGATTTAATTCGGGTGGAATTGAGAAATGGCATAATTCTACAGTGTATTACTTCTTTTCTTTTTATTCTTTCTTATCCTTTCTCCCTGTGACAGCATGCCCTTATACACTTCATCTATATTTGTTCCTTGTGTCATCATGTCTATTGATTATGTGCTGCATCTCTGTACTACATATTGTTGTTTCTACCCTGTAACCCCTTTTTATCAGATTCCCTGCCCCGTTAACATTACTGTTTACTGCCCCTCCAGTTGTCTGCTTTTGATCCTGCTCGGGAAGGGTGAGGATTATGACGTGGGGTCCCTCGTCGGCCCCCTTCGCCTGGTATGGTCTGTATATTTTTTATTGGGCAAATTGGCGAAATTGACAATGGGATTGCCCTAGGCTGTGTATCCCTTACCTTTTTTCAATTTTGTTACTATTTTTGTTTTCACATTATGCATCTTTTACACATGCACCTGGCGCGGCTGGACAGCCTCTACATTATTGCGGACATCCCTCTTTCCTTGTCTATGGTGATCTCTGTTGAGACCATCTTGCCGCGCCGGTGGGACACCGCTGCGTCGTACCCCTCCGCGGTGTGTGCACGTGGCGTTGGCGTGCGCCGTCCAGCCTGCCCTTTGTGTTGTCCGTGCGGCACATGCATGCGGCGTCTTTCGCGCCTGTGCTGTGTGGAGGTGCGGCGCAGTGACAGCTCAGGGGGCCCGCCCAGGGAGGCTGGACTCAGAGCAAACCACACTCAGCTGCTTTGCATGATGCAAAGCAGCTGGGTTCTCGGTGGGACTGCACACACTATATATAACTTCAGTTCATTGCAGATCAGGTAGGGCCAGGGGTTTGACGCTGTTGGGCGTTGTCTCTGTGATTGAGAGTCCTGCGCTGGTAAGACACAATCTTGATTTACATAACCTTCTTTTATGGTATTCCATCTGCAGAGCCTTTCTCTCTGTTCTCTGTTTTACATTTTTTCTTTTTGGGCGTCCCTTAGTTGCTTGTATTTTTATTATCCCATAGTGTCTACCTGCAGCGTGAGACTTCACCTAACAGCCTCCCCTCTTCTCCATTGGTCCGTATACCTTTCATCTTACAAATTTAGGTAGGTTCTTATATTATTGTTTGACACAGATGTGTTTGACTTGATACATATTTGCTATCCTTTTGTACACATAGATAGGTTATTATCAATATATCAATTATCATTTATTTATTTTTCCCTCTCCCTGCTCTCTTTCCAGATCCTCCCCTTATTTTGGGCCCCCAGTGCATGTGTCAGCTCACTGCTGGTCTGTGAATCGGATCCCAGTGGGGCTGTTGGATGCGAGGAAGGGGCTTTTTACTGTTTTTTTTTTCCCCTTTCCTCTACGCCAATTTTTTCATCTTATTTCACACTGACCGTTGTCTGGTGGATGTGGCCCTTGGGGGACCCCTCGCTTCATTTATTCCTCATTTTTTAATTTTGTTTGGATGCGTCTATGTACTGTTTTTCCATTTTGATGTAAGTACTGTTACATACATTTAATTTATATGTATCATATGCTAGGACCTATTGATTGATCATGATGTATTTAAATCTTATAGACATTGTATGTCCTTGAAAAAACCCCTGATGAAGGAGACTACAGTTCATCTCTGAAACGTTGTTGGGTTTAGGATTTTGTATCATGTTCTCTCTGCCAAACGTTTGTACATCATAATGCATCCATCTGTACTTGTTTATTCTTTATTTATTATGTGTTTTTTCTGTCTATATATAATAAACTTTATACATTTTTATACAATTTTTGACATGGTAGTGCCTTCAAAGTCCCACCCCTAGGGGATTTCTCTATTTCCATAGTTACATAGTTGGTGAGGTTGAAAAAAGACACAAGTCCAACCTGTGTGAATGTGGGCTTTAAAGGCCGCCCTTTTGCACATATGTTTTACATGGGCGGCAACAGGTTAATGCTTTTCTAGAAACTACCACATCACTCTTGCTCAGACATATGGACAGAATGTGAAGGAAATTGCCCCAATAGGGTCCCAAAAACAAACAAGACAAATAATTTAAAGTGGATCTTCACCTAACAGGGAAGTTTGGCCTCTTACCCCCCACATCCCCCCCACCCCCTCCCCTAGTTTTGTCCGCTCCATACCCCCGGGACACGCCACAGGTCCCAGTAGCCTGCGGGACCATTTACAGAGAGACTGAAGAACCTTTTTATGTATTTCCTATCCAAAAAATTGCTGAAGTGGAGTTGTATTTTTTTGTTTTGGAGAGAGGGGGTAAGGGTGAGTTTTTCTTTAATTGCCGTCTGTGTCCCAGTTGAGGAGATTTAACCTCACTTTACATACAAGGAGTTCAAGAATATGTAAGCCCAACATTTCATATTCCTGATATGTGCCAGTTCTCTCTGTATTGCTTCCTTTGTGAGAAATCCCTGGTGAGCCAGGTACTCACTGCGCCTCCTGAATGGCCGGGGATTCTTCTGGGTTCTGTGACTGACCTAGGCGATCCGAGCAGAAGTGGGAGCGGGTACCTGTCAAAACTAGGTACCTGCTCTTACCCAAAAAAATGACATACCAATTGCCAAACGTGGCATATGAGGGGGGGGGGTGGTGATTAACGCGGAACTTCCTCTTTAGGGTTGCACTCGGCTTTAAGGGAATATTCCCAGTAGGGACAGGAGCTAAAGCTTCCCCATTCTGCTTTATGTTTAATAAAAGACATAAATATCCCTTTGTCACATTTGTGTTCATATATTTGGTCCATTCAAAGTTTCTAGGACTTTGGGGGCAATCTAAAAATCTAGTGAAAATGACAAAAAGCTTTATTTTTCCCCCCAGCCCTTATAATAAATACAGTAAAGCGTGCTTTACAACCAAGCTTGTGCGTGCTGCTCCGTAACCCCGCCCACTGGTACATACTGTGCGCCAGAACCCGCCCCCTTGGTATGTGCACACAAGGCATCTGTAATTTGTGGGGGGCGGAGTGGGAGTAAACATATGACTGCAGTGATAGGCACTTACATCGTCCCTTCACAGCTTCATGCAGTGTGGCCCCCTTCTGACGGGTTTGGCCCCTCTGTGAGAGGTACTATAAGTTTCAGGACACTTTGTTTTCTCCGGTTTCACGGCCGCAGCTCCGGGCTGCATGCCCCCTTCTCCGTCATACTAGTACATGCTGTCGGCACAGCTGGATTCCCCCGGACATACGCTCAATGAGACCCCCTATATGTTTTACATGGGATTGTTCTTTGTCAACGTGCTGATGTTGTATTATGCCTTTCTGATGGAGTACATTGCCCTCAATGTGGGCATCGTCTTCCTGCCCGAGGACATGGATCAGGCTCTGGTGGACCTGGGAGTGCTGTCAGACCCCGCTTCTCTGCTCTACGCTGCTGGCAACGACCTGGAAGGCTACCTGGAATAAATAAAGACGGCATTCTCCAGGGATGGAGCCATGGATCGTGTCACCACTGCTATGCACGATCTGGCTGGTCTTTTTCTAAAAACGTGCAATGTTTTGGTGGGTTAAAAATGGCCCCTATGTTGAAGCTGCTGCGGCTCCGGGGTACAGAATAGGCCACTTCTGGCTAGATGGACGAGAATCCCACAGCCCGGAAGATGCATAGTAAGTTCCTAAAGCAGGACTCTACAGAAGTTATTAAATGTCACAGTAAAATACAGGCCACTGACACTTACCCTTTTGAAACTTGCACTGCATTGTCAGTCGGGACCCTCTAGCACAGATCAGAGTCCCCATATCAGAGATCTGTCACTCTAAACTCCCTTGGAGTTTACAACCCCCCATATCAGAGATTACTCCTCCAAACCCCCCTGGCCCAGTCCGCCCCTGGTTTACTGTAACACTAAACCCCCATATCAGATCACAGCCACTCAGATCCCTATATCGGAATTCACAGCTACTTAGAGCCCCCATAACAGATCACAGCCTCTCAGAACCCCTGTATCTGAGATCACAGACATTCTGAACCCCCATTTCAGAGATCACTGATACTCAGAACCACCAAAGTGTTACATGGTTAGTAAGGTTGATTAAAGACACCAGTCGATCCAGTTCAAAATGTGATGGTGTTTGTTAATACAGTTTCTCATATCCCTGTGTATTGTGTTAGCCAAGATGTTCATCAAAGAGTTTTTTGAAACTTTCGATATTCCCTGCAGACACCACCAACTTTGGAAGGGAGTTCCACATTCTTACCACTCTGACAGTAAATTACCCCTCACATAGGTTGAGGATAAACTGCTCCTTGTCCAACTTAATTGAGTGGCCACGTGACCTGAGACTGAATGAATGGTTTCCTCCCTATGCTAGAATAACCATTAAAATATTTGTATATTGCTATCATATCCCCTCTTAAGCGCCTATTCTCCAGGGGGCATAAGTATAATGCTTGTAGTTATTCCCCGTAATAGAGGTCCTCCAGCCCCCTTTTTATCTTTATTGTCCTTTTCTCGTCTCTCTCCAGTTCCAGCACATCCTGAGGACCGTTGACCAGAACTGGACAGCATACTCAAGATGTGGTTAGACCAGAGTCTTGTAAGTGGTAGAATCACCTATCTTTTAAATAAATACCCATTTTAATGTTCGCTAATAATCTGCTAGCGGTGCTTGCTGCAGCTTGGCATTGCATGCTATTGCGGAGCCTGGTATCAGACCTTTTTCCATCCTGGAGGATTCCCCCAAAGGTTCTCCCCCTAGCGAGTAATTTGCGTTCATATTTCTAGCCCCCAAGTGCCTTATCTTACATTTTTCAACATTAAACCTCATTTGCCATGTAGTTGCTGATCCCTTTATTTTATTGAGGTCTTCTTGTAAAGTTCTATTTCCTGCTTTTGAAGGTATTGCCCTGCTTAGCTTTGTATCATCAGCAGACACTGAGTTTGAACCAATTATACCAACCTTTATATCATTTATGGATACATCAAACAGAATTGGTCCTAGAGCAGAGCCTTGGAGTAACCCACTCACAACTCCAGACCATTCTGAGTACACACTATTTATCACTATCCTTTGGATGTGCCCTTATAACCAGTTTTCTATCCAGATATATACATTTTTTTTTGTTTTGTTTTTTTAAATCAGATTTTATTTTTGAAAGTTTTAATATAACACATTACAGACAAAACAGATATTAAACAACAGCAAAAAAGAAAAAAAAATCTACAATATTTTAATAAACAGTTCCCTTTTCTTTCCTTCTTCCTTCCCTTTAAGCAAATATATCATCAACATTATAGTTTATTACTTAAATGAGTTTATCATCCACTCCATCCACTCCCTCGAAATACATTCAAGAGAGGGAGAAAAGAAAAATCATCCCAGAGAGAGAAAGAGAAAGGGATGGGGAAAGAAAAAAAAAAGAGCATCCCCCCCCCCCCCCCATATGATCAAGAATTAGGTCCTAGAATGCTATATGATATCCCGGAGCAACCACCTTACTCATACAATCAATAATAATTTAAGTTTTACCCCTTGTCCAAATCAAGTATTTAGTATAGGAGGAATCCACCACTCATAAAGACTAAAAAAACAGAGATACATAACATGAAATCTCCAAGATGCATTATGTTGAAGATAAGCATATTTCTCAAATAGTACATGTTTATCCGTTTCTTTTACCCAGTCCCCAAGGGTAGGAGGATTAGGTGAAATCCATTGAGAGGCTATTAATTTACGTGCCAGAAAAAGCATTCTCATTATGGTTACTGCCTCATATATTAAATTGTTAATTTATGTACCCGAGGAGACACAGGACAGGATCAGGAGTAAGTGAGATATCATATATAGAATTTACCGTATCTATCACATCCTGCCAATACCGATGCAATTTTGGGCATAAAAGAACAAGAAGATTTCACACATCTTGGACATTCAGAGTTCTCCCTTCTACCTACTCTATGCAGTAGTTCCAAGGTACGGTATGCCCTGTACAAAATACAAAGTTGGGTCATTCTATGTGTTGGAGTTATCGAGACAAGCTGAATGTTCTTCATTATTTGGTCCCATATTTCTTCTAGATCCACATCAATATCCATCTCCCATTTTTGTCTACTTGGAATCAGAAATTTAAGAAGCAGTTCAGATAATAATTGCATATATACTTTAACCAGTTGCCGACCGCCGCACGCCGATGTACATTGACAAAATGGCACGGGCAGGCATATGGGCTTATCTGTACGTCCCTGCCTCCCAGCGGGCGGGGGGTCCGATTGGGCCCCCCCGGTGCCTGCGGCGGTCGGAATAGCTTCAGGAGCGATCCGTGCTGAGGGGGAGGCCACTGATTCATGGCCACCCCCTCACGATTGCTTCTGGCTAATGAGAAGCTTCCACTGCTTCTGTTTACATTACAGAAGCAGAGGAAGCTTCTCATTAGCCAGAAGCAATCGCGAGGGGGTGGCCATGAATCAGTGATGTCATCGCTCCTCGTGAAGCCTTTTCGTTCCGGCTTTCGAGGAGAGAAGACATCCAAGTAAGACTGCACCAACACGCAGTAGAACACGCAGGCACACTCATCACCCCCCCTGCACCCCCTGTCACAGTGACACCAATAGCATTTTTTTTTTTTTTTACTGATTACTGCATTGGTGTCATTTGTGTCTGTTATAAGTGGTAGGGCGGTTAGTGGTAGGCCCCTTTAAGTCTAGGGTACCCCCCTAACCCATCCTAATTAAGGTTTATCCCCTTGATTGCCCCCTGTCGCCAGTGTCACTAAGCAATCTTTTTTCTGATCGCCGTATTAGTGTCACAGGTGATGCTAGTTAGCCAGGTAAGTATTTAGGTTCAGCGTTTTATAGCGTCAGGTACCCCCATATACTACCAAGTAAAGGTTTTAACCCCCTGATTGCCCCCTAGTTAACCCTTTCAACAGTGATCACCGTATAATTGTTACTGGTGACGCTGGTTAGTTTGTTTTTTAGTGTCAGGGCACCCGCCGTTTATTACCTAATAAAGGTTTAACCCCCTGATCACCCGGCGGGTGATATAAGTTAGGTTTTAGGGTCTGCGTCGCCCCAGGCAGCGTCAGGTTAGTGCCAGTACCGCTAACACCCACGCACACAGCATACACCTCCCTTACTGGTATAGTATCTGAACAGATCAATATCTGATCTGATCAGATCTATACTAGTGTCCCCAGCAGTTTAGGGTTCCCAAAAACGCAGTGTTAGCAGGATCAGCCCAGATACCTGCTAGCACCTGCGCTTTGCCCCTCCGCCCAGCCCACCCAAGTGCAGTATCGATCAATCACTTTCACTTACAAAACACTAAACACATAACTGCAGCGTTCGCAGAGTCAGGCCTGATCCCTGTGATCGCTAACAGTTTTTTTGGTAGCGTTTTGATACAGTAGCTGACAGTCAGGAGCTTTTTTACCTGTGAGTCTCACTATTGTACTACTAAATTTAGAGCCCAAAATGGCAAATCGAAGGTACACTAGTAAAGAGGCCTACGCGTTTCTGAGCATGACAGATAGTGAAGAGGAAGTCACTCATCTGTCAGATTCAGGCTCAGAATACGATCCTGTAGACGACAGCGGCTCCATGGCAGATAGCTCTGACGATGGAGTTGTGGCCCCTGCCAAGGTCAGGCGTACCAGACCCCGATCTTCTGCTGTTGAGTTGCAAGAACCACAGGGCTCTCGTATGGAGCAGAGAATTACTAGTGCCGCTATTCCTTCTGGTGAACTGGCAAGCACCAGCGGCATAGTACACCCTGGTCGTACATCCAGCACTGCAGCAACAATTGGTGACGTGGCGAGTCCCATAAGTGCAGTTCAAGCTGGCGAGACGGCAAGCACAAGTAGTGTCCTGCTGCCACCAAGAAGACAAAGACAGGCCCGTCGAGCCCATAGTGCCCTTCCTGCTGCATTCGCCAATCCTAATTGGGAACCCACCACTTCTGCAGCACCTGTACTTCCCCCCATTCACTGACCAACCCGGCATTCAGGTGGAAACAGTTGATTTTAGGTCACTTGATTTTTATTCGCTGTTTTTCACCGAAGATCTCTATAGATCTATTGTGGACCAAAGCAATTTGTATGCTGGTCAATACATCGCCACTAATCCCTAGTCCTCCCTTGCCAGAGATTGGAAACCAATTAAGGTTTCTGAATTTAAGATCTTTCTGGGCCTATCCCTCCTCATGGGCATAACCAAAAAGAGTGAGCTGCGGTCATATTGGTCCACTGACCCAATTCACCATATGCCCGTGTTCTCTGCTTCTATGGCCAGGGCACAATACGAGCAGATCTTGCGGTTCATGCACTTCAACAGCAATGAACTCTGTCGTCCTCGTGGAGACCCTGGATATGATCGGCTCTACAAAATTAGGCCCCTTGTAAACCACTGTAACTAACGTTTTGAAGACTTGTTTACTCCCCATCAAGTTGTCTGCGTTGATGAGTCCCTGATTAAGTTTTCTGGCCGCTTGTCATTTAAACAGTATCTTCCCAGCAAGCGTGCTAGATACGGGGTCAAGATGTATAAGCTCTGTGACAGGGCCACAGGCTATACATGTAGTTTTATGGTTTACGAGGGAAGAGATAGTCACGTAGAGCCAACAAACTGCCCTGACTACATAGGAAGCGCTGGCAAGATTGTTTTGGACTTGGTGTCACCCTTATTCGGAAAGGGGAACCACTTGTACATGGACAATTATTACACGAGCATGCCACTTTTTAGTCACTTGTTTGATCATCAGATTGGAGCATATGGCACCGTGCGACCTAATCGCCGGGGCTTTCCTCAGCGGCTTGTAGATTCCCGTCTTAGGCTGGGGGAGAGAGCCTGCTTGAAGTGTAATAACTTGCTCGCTATGAAGTGGAGGGATAATAAGAATGTTTTTGTTCTTACCTCCCTTCATGCAGACACGACGGTCCAAATTCCTACGGTGACTGGTGTTGTGGAGAAACCCCTCTGTGTCCACGAATATAACCAAAATATGGGAGGGGTGGACCTCAACGACCAATTGTTGGCGCTGTAACTAGTTGCCCGTAAGGCCAGACGCTGGTACAAGAACGTGTCTGTATACTTATTTCAATTGGCTTTGCTGAACGCTCATGTGCTATACAGAGCTTCAGAACGGACTGGACCCTTCCTTAATTCCAGGAAGAGATCGTCAGAGCCCTTCTGTTTCCAGACGGTGCTCCACCTCACCTTCCCAATCCAAATGCAGTAAGCCGGCTGCATGAGAGGCATTTTCCTTATGTCCTCCCGAGTACCCCTACCCAACAAGCCCCCCTAAGAAAATGTCGTGTCTGTGGAAAGCGCGGATATAGGCGTGACACCCGCTATTATTGTCCCTCTTGTCCTGACAATCCTGGTCTTTGCATTGGTGATTTGAGCGCTACCATACACTAGTTGAGTTTTAGCGTAGGGTACAGCATTGCACAGACTAGGCACACTTTCACAGGGTCTCCCAGGATGCCATTGCATTTTGAGAGACCACAACATGGACCCGAACCGTTACAGTTACAAATAAAAGTGTAAAAAAAAAAGTAAAAAATACCCCAAAAAATTAAAAAAAAACAAAAAATAGTTGTCGTTTTAATTTTGTTCTCTCTCTCTATTCTCTCTCTATTCTGCTCTTTTTACTGTATTCTATTCTGCAATGTTTTATTGTTATGTTTTATCATGTTTGCTTTTCAGGTATGTAATTTTTTAATACTTTACTGTTTACTGTGTTTTATTGTTAACAATTTTTTTGTTTTCAGGTACGCCATTCAGCTGCAGCGCGGATTTATTTATCTTGACATCAACAGCGTTTGTTCCCACGATACATAAAGCCATGACTCCAGCACTGTTGGAGGTAATTTCACCACCACAGTTAAAAAAAGAGCATATATGCTAAAGCATGGGGGCAGCAGGGGCGGAGGAGCGATTTGCTCCTAAATTTTGGGGTGGATGCCCCCATGCTTCGGCATATATATATTTTAGGCACAGGTTGCATTAAAAAATGTTTTATTTTTTACTATTTTTTTTGTATTTGCTTTGCAGGTATGGTTAGTCTTACTGTTATACTATAATGTTACTTTGTTTTATTGTTAACCATCATTTGCTTAGCAGGTACGCCATTTGGCTGCAGGGCGGATTTATTTATCTTGACAGCAACAGCGTTTGCTCCCACGATACATAAAGCCGTGACTCCAGCGCTGTCAGAGGTGATTTCACCACCACAGTTAAAAAAAAGAGCATATATGCCGAAGCATGGGGGCAGCAGGGGTGGAGGAGCGATTTGCTCCTGACTTTTGGGGCGGATGCCCCCATGCTTAGGCATATATTAATGGTGCATGTATGCCCATCATTAGAAGTGGGTGGATGAAGGGAGGTATTCTAATGGTGGGCATACCCACCGATCAATCTCTTTTTTTCGTTCAGCCCACAGGCTGCATGAAAAAAAAGATTACCATATATATGCCCAACAAGGACCAGCAACGTACTGGTATGTTGCTGGGACTTTGAGTGGTTATACCAGAATTATGCCTCCAGGTTTAGGTATCATCTTGGTATCATTCTTTTCAGCCAGCGGTCAGCTTTCATGTAAAAGCAATCCTAGCGGCTAATTAGCCTCTAGACTGCTTTTACAAGCAGTGGGAGGGAATGCCCCCCCCCACCGTCTTCCATGTTTTTCTCTGGCTCTCCTGCCCCAACAGGGAACCTGAGAATGCAGCCGGTGATTCAGCCAGCTGACCATAGAGCTGATCAGAGACCAGAACCTCTCCAATCATCTCTATGGCCTAAGAAAAACGGAAGCTATGAGCATTTCATGACTTAGATTTTGCCGGATGTAAACAGCGCCATTGGGAAATTGGGAAAGCATTTTATCACACCGATCTTGGTGTGGTCAGATGCTTTGAGAGCAGAGGAGAGATCTAGGGTCTAATAGACCCCAATTTTTTCAAAAAAAAGAGTACCTGTCGCTACCTATTGCTATCATAGGGGATATTTACAGTCCCTGAGATAACAATAAAAATGATAAAAAAATATATATAAATGAAAGGAACCATTTAAAAATAAAAAAACAAAATAAATAATTAAATCAAAAAAGCACCCCCTGCTCTCGCGCAAAGGCGAACGCAAGCGTCGGTCGGTAAACAGCAATTGCACCATGCATGTGAGGTATGACTGCGAAGGGCAGTCATTTTAGCAGTAGACCTCCTCCGTAGATCTAAAGTGGTAACCTGTAAAGGTGTTTAAAGGCTTTTAAAAATGTATGTAGTTTGTCGCCACTGCACGTTTGTGCCAATTTTAAAGCATGTCGTGTTTGGTATCCATGTACTCGGCCTAAGATCAACTTTTTTATTTAATCAAACATTTGGGCAATATAGTGTGTTTTAGTGCATTAACCACTTGCCGACCGCCTACCGCATATATACTGCGGCAGAATGGCACGGGCAGGCAGAATCACGTACCCGTACGTGATCTGCCTCCCGCGGGCGGGGGGTCCGATCGGACCCCCCCGGTGCCAGCGGCGGTCGGCATTTGACTGGGAGCGTCGGGAGGCGAGGGGGAGACCATCCGATCGTGGCCCCCCCCTGGCGATCGCTCCCAGCCAATGGGAATCCTCCTCTGCCTGTGTGTAGTTTCACACAGGCAGAGGATGTGATGTCATCTCTCCTCGGTCTGGCAGTTTCCGTTCCAGCGCCGAGGAGAGAAGACAAGTGAGTGCACACAACACACACAGTAGAACATGCCAGGCATACTTTACACCCCCGATCCCCCCCCGATCGCCCCCCGATCCCCCCCTAATCACCCCCCCCCCGTCACAAACTGACATTAGCAGTATTTTTTTTTTTTTTTCTGATTACTGCATAGTGTCAGTTTGTGACAGTGTGTTAGGGCAGTGAGTATTACCCCCCTTTAGGTCTAGGATACCCCCCTAACCCCCCCTAATAAAGTTTTAACCCCTTGATCACCCCCCCTCACCAGTGTCGCTAAGCGATCATTTTTCTGATCGCTGTATTAGTGTCGCTGGTGACGGTAGTTAGGGACGTAAATATTTAGGTTCGCCGTCAGTGTTTTATAGCGACAGGGACCCCTATATACTACCTAATAAATGTTTTAACCCCTTGATTGCCCCCTAGTTAACCCTTTCACCACTGATCACCGTATAACTGTTACGGGTGACACTGGTTAGTTCGTTTATTTATTATAGTGTCAGGGCACCCGCCGTTTATTACCGAATAAAGGTTTAGCCCCCTGATCGCCCGGCGGTGATATGCGTCGCCCCAGGCAGCGTCAGATTAGCGCCAGTACCGCTAACACCCACGCACGCAGCATACGCCTCCCTTAGTGGTATAGTATCTGTACGGATCAATATCTGATCCAATCAGATCTATACTAGCGTCCCCAGCAGTTTAGGGTTCCCGAAAACGCAGTGTTAGCGGGATCAGCCCAGATACCCGCTAGCACCTGCGTTTTGCCCCTCCGCCCGGCCCAGCCCACCCAAGTGCAGTATCGATCGATCAATGTCACTTACAAAACACTAAACGCATAACTGCAGCGTTCGCAGAGTCAGGCCTGATCCCTGCGATCGCTAACAGTTTTTTTGGTAGCGTTTTGGTGAACTGGCAAGCACCAGCCCCAGGCAGCGTCAGGTTAGCGCCAGTACCGCTAACACCCACGCACACAGCATACGCCTCCCTTAGTGGTATAGTATCTGATCGGATCAATATCTGATCCGATCAGATCTATACTAGCGTCCCCAGCAGTTTAGGGTTCCCAAACACGCAGTGTTAGCGGGATCAGCCCAGATACCTGCTAGCACCTGCGTTTTGCCCCTCCGCCCGGGCCCAGCCCACCCAAGTGCAGTATTGATCGATCACTGTCACTTACAAAACACTAAACGCATAACTGCAGCGTTCGCAGAGTCAGGCCTGATCCCTGCGATCGCTAACAGTTTTTTTGGTAGCGTTTTGGTGAACTGGCAAGCACCAGCGGCCTAGTACACCCCGGTCGTAGTCAAACCAGCACTGCAGTAACACTTGGTGACGTGGCGAGTCCCATAAGTGCAGTTCAAGCTGGTGAGGTGGCAAGCACAAGTAGTGTCCCGCTGCCACCAAAAAGACAAACACAGGCCCGTCGTGCCCATAGTGCCCTTCCTGCTGCATTCGCCAATCCTAATTGGGAACCCACCGCTTCTGCAGCGCCCGTACTTCCCCCATTCACATCCCCAACCAAATGCAGTCGGCTGCATGAGAGGCATTTTCTTTATGTCCTCCTGAGTACCCCTACCCAGCGAACCCCCCCAAAAAAGATGTTGTGTCTGCAGCAAGCGCAGATATAGGCGAGACACCCGCTATTATTGTCCCTCCTGTCCTGACAATCCTGGTCTTTGCATTGGTGAATATTTTGAACGCTACCATTCACTAGTTGACTATTAGCGTAGGGTACAGCATTGCACAGACTAGGCACACTTTCACAGGGTCTCCCAAGATGCCAGCGCATTTTGAGAGACCCGAACCTGGAACCGGTTACAGTTATAAAAGTTACAGTTACAAAAAAAAAGTGTAAAAAAAAAAAAACACATACAAAAATATAAAATAAAAAAAAATAGTTGTCGTTTTATTGTTCTCTCTCTCTATTCTCTCTCTCTATTGTTCTGCTCTTTTTTACTGTATTCTATTCTGCAATGTTTTATTGTTATTATGTTTTATCATGTTTGCTTTTCAAGTATGCAATTTTTTATACCTTACCAGAATGATGCCTGCAGGTTTAGGTATCATCTTGGTATCATTCTTTTCAGCCAGCGGTCGGCTTTCATATAAAAGCAATCCTAGTGGCTAATTAGCCTCTAGACTGCTTTTACAAGCAGTGGGAGGGAATGCCCCCCCCCCCCAACGTCTTCCGTGTTTTTCTCTGGCTCTCCTGTCTCAACAGGGAACCTGAAAATGCAGCCGGTGATTCAGCCAGCTGACCATAGAGCTGATCAGAGACCAGAGTGGCTCCAAACATCTCTATGACCTAAGAAACCGGAAGCTACGAGCATTTTATGACTTAGATTTCGCCGGATGTAAACAGCGCCATTGGGAAATTGGGAAAGCATTTTATCACACCGATCTTGGTGTGGTCAGATGCTTTGAGGGCAGAGGAGAAATCTAGGGTCTAATAGACCCCAATTTTTGCAAAAAAGAGTACCTGTCACTACCTATTGCTATCATAGGGGATATTTACATTCCCTGAGATAACAATAAAAATGATTTAAAAAAAAAAAAATGAAAGGAACAGTTTAAAAATAAGGTAAAAAAATAATAATAATAAAGAAAAAAAAAAAAAGCACCCCTATCCCCCCTGCTCTCGCGCTAAGGCGAACGCAAGCGTCGGTCTGGCGTCAAATGTAAACAGCAATTGCACCATGCATGTGAGGTATCGCCGCGAAGGTCAGATCGAGGGCAGTAAGTTTAGCAGTAGACCTCCTCTGTAAATCTAAAGTGGTAACCTGTAAAGGCTTTTAAAGGCTTTTAAAAATGTATTTAGTTTGTCGCCACTGCACGTTTGTGCGCAATTTTAAAGCATGTCATGTTTGGTATCCATGTACTCGGCCTAAGATCATCTTTTTTATTTCATCAAACATTTGGGCAATATAGTGTGTTTTAGTGCATTAAAATGTAAAACAGTGTGTTTTTTCCCCAAAAAATGCGTTTGAAAAATCGCTGCGCAAATACTGTGTGAAAAAAAAAATGAAACACCCACCATTTTAATCTGTAGGGCATTTGCTTTAAAAAAAAATATAATGTTTGGGGGTTCAAATTAATTTTCTTGCAAAAAAAAATTATTTTTTTATGTAAACAATAAGTGTCAGAAAGGGCTTTGTCTTCAAGTGGTTAGAAGAGTGGGTGATGTGTGACATAAGCTTCTAGATGTTGTGCATAAAATGCCAGGACAGTTCAAAACCCCCCCAAATGACCCCATTTTGGAAAGTAGACACCCCAAGCTATTTGCTGAGAGTCATGTTGAGTCCATGGAATAATTTATATTGTGACACAAGTTGCGGGAAAGAGACAATTTTTTATTTTTTTTATTTTTTTTTGCGCAAAGTTGTCACTAAATGATATATTGCTCAAACATGCCATGGGAATATGTGAAATTACACCCCAAAATACATTCTGTTGCTTCTCCTGAGTACGGGGATACCACATGTGTGGGACTTTTTGGGAGCCTAGCCGCGTACGGGACCCCGAAAACCAATCACCGCCTTCAGGCTTTCTAAGGCCGTAAATTTTTGATTTCACTCTTCACTGCCTATCACAGTTTCGGAGGCCATGGAATGCCCAGGTGGCACAAAACCCCCCCAAATGACCCCATTTTGGAAAGTAGACACCCCAAGCTATTTGATGAGAGGTATAGTGAGTATTTTGCAGACCTCACTTTTTGTCACAAAGTTTTGAAAATTGAAAAAAGAAAAAAAAAATTTTTTTTCTCGTCTTTCTTTATTTTCAAAAACAAATGAGAGCTGCAAAATACTCACCATGCCTCTCAGCAAATAGCTTGGGGTGTCTACTTTCCAAAATGGGGTCATTTGGGGGAGGTTTGTGCCACCTGGGCATTCCATGGCCTCCGAAACTGTGATAGGCAGTGAGGAGTAAAATCAAAAATGTACGCCCTTAGAAATCCTGAAGGCAGTGATTGGTTTTCGGGGTCCCGTACGCGGCTAGGCTCCCAAAAAGTCCCACACATGTGGTATCCACATACTCAGGAGAAGCAGCTAAATGTATTTTGGGGTGCAATTCCACATATGCCCATGGCCTGTGTGAGCAATATATCATTTAGTGACAACTTTGTGCAAAAAAAAAAAAATTTGTCACTTTCCCGCAACTTGTGTCAAAATATAAAACATTCCATGGACTCAACATGCCTCAAAGCAAATAGCTTGGGGTGTCTACTTTCCAAAATGGGGTCATTTGGGGGGGTTTTATGTAATCTGGGCATTTTATGGCCTTCAAAACTGTGATAGGTAGTGAGGAGTAAAATCAAAAATGTACGCCCTTAGAAATCCTGAAGGCGGTGCTTGGTTTTTGGGGCCCCGTACGCGGCTAGGCTCCCAAAAAGTCCCACACATGTGGTATCCCCGTACTCAGGAGAAGCAGCTAAATGTATTTTGGGGTGCAATTCCACATATGGCCATGGCCTGTGTGAGCAATATATCATTTAGTGACAACTTTTTGTAATTTTTTTTTTTTTGTCATTATTCAATCACTTGGGACAAAAAAAATGAATATTCAATGGGCTCAACATGCCTCTCAGCAAATTCCTTGGGGTGTCTACTTTCCAAAATGGGGTCATTTGTGGGGGTTTTGTACTGCCCTGCCATTTTAGCCCCTCAAGAAACGACATAGGCAGTCATAAATTAAAGGCTGTGTAAATTCCAGAAAATGTACCCTAGTTTGTAGACGCTATAACTTTTGCGCAAACCAATAAATATACACTTATTGCCATTTTTTTTACCAAAGACATGTGGCCGAATACATTTTGGCCTAAATGTATGACTAAAATTGAATTTATTGGATTTTTTTTAGAACAAAAAGTAGAAAATATAATTTTTTTTCAAAATTTTCAGTATTTTTCCGTGTATAGCGCAAAAAATAAAAAAAAGGTGATCAAATACCATCAAAAGAAAGCTCTATTTGTGGGAAGAAAAGGACGCAAATTTCGTTTGGGTACAGCATTGCATGACCGCGCAATTAGCAGTTAAAGCGACGCAGTGCCGAATTGTAAAAAGTGCTCTGGTCAGGAAGGGGGTAAAACCTTCCGGGGCTGAAGTGGTTAAAATTAAAAAAAGTGTGTTTTTTTTTTTTTTTTTTTAAATGCGTTTGAAAAATTGCTGCGTAAATACTGTGTGAAAAAAAAATGAAACACCCACCATTTTAATCTGTAGGGCCTTTGCTTTAAAAAAAATATATAATGTTTTGGGGCTCAAAGTAAAGGTCGACTGATATATCTAAGGATGTCTAATGATAAAACAGACAAAAAATGTACATTATATTGGACCAACAGAAAGCGCAATGTCCATTCCAGTACAGCACAGAAAAGGTGCTTACCCCCATGTAGCTCCAGCCTTGGTCAGTCACCGCAAAGCCATCCACTAGCACTGAGAATCTAACTTGGCCAAACAGGGTGCAATCACAGGGGACAGGAAGGTAAAACTGTGAATAAGGCAGATATATATATATATATATATATATATATATATATATATATATATATATATATATATATATATGCCTTATTCACAGTTTTACCTTCCTCTCCCCTGTGATTGCACCCTGTTTGGCCAAGTTAGATTCTCAGTGCTAGTGGATGACTTTGCGGTATATATGTAAAACCTTACAAAAATGTTGTGTGGGGTAGAGAAAAATGGGAGATTAGGTACGGGGTATAAATTCGTGGCTATTAGTGACAAGGTAAAGTGGTTTAGGCATTATGACAAAAAGCAGAAAACAATGGCCACTAGAAAAAATTAGGTACTTACTTTAAACTATTTAAACAAAGCCTAATGGTGGATACAGGTCTTCAAAGGATTTTTTGGTAAATGCAGGAAAATATTCAAGTTGCTGGTAAATAAGACAACATTTGTGTGTGTATATATATATATATATAGATAGATATGGTTCAAGATAAATTCAAAAAAGAAAATAAATGAATACAATTATCAAAATGTGGCCTAAAAGAGTTGAAAAATAAAAATAAAATGAGATCAGAAAATGCATTATCTAGTTAAACTAGATGGATAGTAAGGGACTCAGTCTCATCAAGTTCAAATGAGGCAACCAGCTGGTAAAGCCTTCAAATTTTTGCTTCTATTTCCTCTAAGTAAAAAAACAATATGTTGCTGGGTAATGCGTACATAAGCTGAAAGTCAGGATAAGATATGAAAGTCAAGATAATGCAGTGTGTGGTAAGACCTACCCGCCACTCGCACTGCATAAGATGAGTTCCACCCTCCGGCTCTGGCAGCTGAACACTGTCAGATAAGCCGGCTTTATGCTGTCCCCCATCGCGCTGGCGTGTGACGTCACCAGCGCAATGTGGATGTAGAGAGCGCCAATGCGCATGTGCAGGGAGCTGGGAGTCCACTCCAACTACAGATCCCAGAGTGCACCGTGGCCGCCTGAGGCGGCCGATATGCGCACCGGAGCTGTGTGAAGGACCACACAGTACGCCGTGGTACCTGGATGGCAATGGGACGTTGTAACCCCTTGTATCCCAATCTACCCTGATAGCGCGGCGCAAAATCTGGCACATAGATGGAAAGTGCCCCGGGCTTCCATATGATTCCGAATGGACCAAGCCAAAGTCAGTGAAGGGGAGGGACTGGGAACCAAACAGGATGGGAAAGAAACAGAGGGGCAAATGATGGGAGCAGTGCAAGACCACTTTTAAACCAATCCCAGCATTGTATCAAAGGGACAAAGCGCTTAATGAAGAACAGATACACATAGTTTAACAAAGTTACAAAAAATTAATGAATTAATTACACACCCAGTACAATTTCTTTTGAAACAATGTAGGAAGATGAATCTTATACACATATATAAATCAAGGGATATCCTAAAATATACTGATAACAATAAGGGGGGGATATAGAGTAACAGAGGAGGGAAGGGATCAAGGGGGAAGGAAGAAGCTGGTGAAACAAAGGACTGGGAAAACCAATGCAGGGTTCATAAGAAAGGTCTATAGCTCAGGCTCTCATTAAAACCCGGTAAGGTGGTTGCTCTAAGGTCTCGATCCACGCTGCCCCCTCTTTCATCCAACGGGACATGCTCCAAGACCAGAAATTTGATGGTATGGGGGTTAAAATCATGATATGTACCAACATGTCTACCTATAGCGGTGTTCATTTTCTTTTTTAGAATAGGTTTTATGTGGTCTCTTATACATCTGAAAAATTGTCGCTTTGTTTTGCCAATATAGAAATCCCCACAAACACAATGAGCTAGATAAATGACACCGGGAGTTTGGCAAGTAACTTTAGATTTGATAGAGTGCCACTTTCCATTGGGAAGCAAAAATCTGGATTTTGTGTCTACAAAATTGCACATATCGCAATTCCCACATGGGGAAATACCTGTACTTGTTAAATTACTGGAGGAGGGGACCTCACTGAAGTGACTATGAACAAGACGGTCCTTTAAAGAAGGAACCCGTTTGAAAGTTATCTCTGGAAATTTTTTTATATACTTCTTGGCTACAGAGTCGGCTGACAGAAGAGGCCAGAATCTATTCAAGATTTTTGTGATTTCATTGTGTTAGTTTGAATAACGGGTGATTATCCTGACTGTGTCTACCTTGTTGAAAGGTTTTTTGGAAAAGATTACAGAGTCTCTTGTTTGGGCGTTAACACGGTTGTATGCTCTCTTGAGGCATGCATGACTGTAGCCCCGAGCGAGCAATCTTTTATACAAATCTTTGGAGGCTACTTGAAAATCTAAATCCTTACTGCAGTTGCGTTTGAGTCGCAGATATTGACTATACGGAATACTTCTTAGCAATGAATCTGGATACGAGCTAGTCGCATGGAGAATTGTTTTGCCCGCAGAGGGTTTTCTATAGAGTGAAGAATCTAGTTTACCAGATTCTTCCTACATTGTTTCAAAAGAAATTGTACTGGGTGTGTAATTAATTCATTAATTTTTGTAACTTTGTTAAACTATGTGTATCTGTTCTTCATTAAGCGCTTTGTCCCTTTGATACAATGCTGGGATTGGTTTGAAAGTGGTCTTGCACCGCTCCCATCATTTGCCCCTCTGTTTCTTTCCCATCCTGTTCGGTTCCCAGTCCCTCCCCTTCACTGACTTTGGCTTGGTCCATTCGCAATCATACGGACGCCCTGGGCACTTTCCATCTATGTGCCCGATTTTGCGCCGCGCTATCAGGGTAGATTGGGATACAAGGGGTTACGCCTCGGCGTCCCATTGCCATCCTCTGCAGCCCAGGTACCACGGCGTACTGTGTGGTCCTTCACGCAGCGCCGGAGCGCATATCGGCCGCCTTAGGCGGCCGCGGTGCGCCCTGGGATCTGCAGTTGGAGTGGACTCCCAGCTCCCTGCACATGCGCATTGGCGCTCTCTACGTCCGCATCACCATGTCACACGCCAGCGCGATGGGGGACAGCATAAAGCCGGCTTATCTGACAGTGTTCAGCTGCCAGAGCCGGAGGGTGGAACTCATCTTATGCAGTGCGAGTGACGGGTAGGTCTTACCACACACTGCATTATCTTGACTTTCATATCTTATCCTGACTTTCAGCTTCTGTACGCATTACCCAGCAACATATTGTTTTTTTACTTAGAGGAAATAGAAGCAAAAATTTGAAGGCTTTACCAGCTGGTTGCCTCATTTGAATTTGATGAGACTGAGTCCCTTACTATCCATCTAGTTTAACTAGATAATACATTTTCTGATCTCATTTTATTTTTATTTTTCAATTCTTTTAGGCCACATTTTGATCATTTTATTCATTTATTTTCTTTTTTGAATTATTTCATCCATATCTTGAACCTTAATTCATATATATATATATATATATATATATATATATATATATATATATATATATATATATATACAAATTTTGTCTTATTTACCAGCAACTTGAATATTTTCCTGCATTTACCAAAAAATCCTTTGAAGACCTGTATCCACCATTAGGCTTTGTTTAAATAGTTTAATTTTTTCTAGTGCCCATTGTTTTCTGCTTCTTGTCATAATGCCTAAACCACTTTACCTTGTCACTAATAGCCACAAATTTATACCCCGTACCTAATCTCCCATTTTTCTCTACCCCATACAACATTTTTGTAAGGTTTTACATATATATATCTATATATAGATATAGATATATATAGATATCTCTGCCTTATTCACAGTTTTACCTTCCTGTGCCCTTGGATTGCACCCTGTTTGGCCAAGTTAGATTCTCAGTGCTAGTGGATGGCTTTTCGGTGACTGACCAAGGCTGGAGCTACATGGGGGTAAGCACCTTTTCTGTGCTGTACTGGAATGGACATTGCGCTTTCTGTTGGTCCAATATAATGTACATTTTTTGTCTGTTTTATCATTAGACATCCTTAGATAGTTGTAATTTTTGTTTGTTTAAACTTTTGTTTTCTATTATAGAACTATTGAGTGTTGGATGATATCACCTTCTCTGGCTTCCATATCCCTTGATAAAGCGACACAGCGAAACATGTCGGGCTAGTATGCTTGCAACCATATCATCTCCCAAAAGTCAAATACACTCAAATTTTGTTTGACCACTGTAACTGTACAAAAATTATATTTTATGTGAATCTATGTATTATCTATATATGTTTTTTAACTTGGAATGTTAAATTAAAATTAGCTTTTTAGAAAAATTCCTTTTTTGCACCGTCAAAATCCCTTTCCTCCCCTTGTTTGCCATTTATGTCTTTTCAGGGATGTGGTGCCTATTTACGTGGGTGTTTCATTCCTAATCGGAACCAAACTTTTGCCTGATTGGAGGTTTGTTTTGTTTAAATGTAAGAAATTTTCTGTATCACTTATTACTTAAGGTTGCTTTCACACTGGAGCGGGCAGGCATTGATGGTAAAACGCTGCTAGTTTTAGTGCGCTTTACCGTCATTTTAGCGGCGCTATTCGACTGCTAGCGGGGCGCTTATAACCCAGCTAGCGCCCGAGGAAGGGGTTAAATGCGCTGTGAAGCGCAGCTGCCGAATCGCTTTGCAGGCGCTTCGCCAGCGCTGCGCATTCATTTCAATGGGCAGGAGTGGTGGAGGAGCAGTATACACCACTCCGAAGATGCCGCTTGCAGGACTTTTTTAACATCCTGCCAGCGCATCGCCTCAATGTGAAAGCACTCGGGCTTTTACACTGAGACTTCAGGGGAGCCATTTTGCAGGCACTTTACAGGCACTATTTTTAGCCCAAAAGTGCCTGAAAAACGCCCCATTGCGAAAGGGGTCTAACTGTTAGATTTTATGAGATTAAGGGAAAATAAATAAATCGGCTTAACATTCGGCCCAAAAAAATCGGCATCACATATCGGCCATCAGCTGCCGCGAATTCTAAATATTGGCATCAGCCAGAGAAAAACCCATATCGGTCGACCTCTAGTTCAAAGTAATTTTCTTGCAAAAAAAAAATTTTTTTCATGTTCACAAAGTCTCAGAAAGGGCTTTATCTTTCAAGTGGTTAGAAGAGTGGGTGATGTGTGACATAAACTTCTAAATGTTGTTCATAAAATGCCAGGACAGTTCAAAACCCCCCCAAATGACCCCATTTTGGAAAGTAGACACTGAGAGGCATGTCGAGTCCATGGAATATTTTATATTTTGACACAAGTTGCGGGAAAAAGACAATTTTTTTTTCCACAAAGTTGTCACTAAATGAAATATTGCTCAAACATGCCATGGGCATATGTGAAATTACACCCCAAAATACATTCTGTTGTTTCTCCTGAGTATGGGGATACCACGTGTGTGAGACTTTTTGGGAGCCTAGCCGCGTACGGGACCTCGAAAATCAAGCACTGCCTTCAGGCTTTCTAAGGGTGTAAATTTTTGATTTCACTCCTCACTACCTATCACAGTTTCGGAGGCCATGGAATGCCCAGATGGCACAAACCCCCCCCCCCCCCCAAATGACCCCATTTTGGAAAGTAGACACCCCAAGCTATTTGCTGAGAGGTATGGTGAGTATTTTGCAGATCTCTCTTTTTGTCACAAAGTTTTGAAAATTGAAAAAAAATACATTTTTCTTTTCTTTCTTCATTTTCAAAAACAAATGAGAGCTGCAAAATACGCACCATGCCTCTCAGCAAATAGCTTGGGGTGTCTACTTTCCAAAATGGGGCAGTTTTTGTGCCATCTTGGCATTTTATGGCCTTCAAAACTGTGATAGGCAGTGAGGAGTGAAATCAAAAATTTACGCCCTTAGAAATCCTGAAGGCGGTGATTGGTTTTCGTGGCCCCGTACGCGGCTAGGCTCCCAAAAAGTCCCACACATGTGGTATCCCCAGACTCGGGAGAAGCAGCAGAATTTATTTTAGGGTGTAATTCCACTTGTGCCCATGGCATGTGTGAGCAATATATCATTTAGTGACAACTTTGTGCAAAAAAAAGAGTTTGACATTTTCCCGCAACTTGTGGCAAAATATAAAATAGTCCATGGACTCAACATGCCTCTCAGCAAATAACTTGGGGTGTCTACTTTCCAAAATGGGGTCATTTGGCTGGGTTTTGTGCCATCTTGGCATTTTATGGCCTTCAAAACTGTGATGGGTAGTGAGGAGTGAAATCAAAAATCTACGCCCTTAGAAATCCTGAAGGCGGTGATTGGTTTTCAGGGCCCCGTACGCGGCTAGGCTCCCAAAAAGTCCCACACATGTGGTATCCCCGTACTCGGGAGAAGCAACAGAATTTATTTTGGGGTGTAATTCCACATATGCCAATGGCATATGTGAGCAATATATCATTTAGTGTCAACTTTTTGTAAAACTTTTTTTTTTGTCATTATTCAATCACTTGGGACAAAAATAAATAAAATATAAATGGGCTCAACATGCCTCTTAGCAATTTTCTTAGGGTGTCTACTTTCCAAAATGGGGTCATTTGGGGGGTGTTTTGTACTGCCCTGCCATTTTAGCACCTCAAGAAATGAGATAGGCAGTCATAAACTAAAAGCTGCATAAAAGCCAGAAAATGTACCCTAGTTTGTAGACGCTATAACTTTTGCGCAAACCAATAAGTATACACTTATTGACATTTTTTTTACCAAAGACGTGGCTGAATACATTTTGGCCTAAATGTATGACTAAAATTGAGT
The DNA here is from genome assembly GCA_037952925.1 of Lithobates clamitans. Lineage (NCBI taxonomy): Eukaryota > Metazoa > Chordata > Amphibia > Anura > Ranidae > Lithobates > Lithobates clamitans. The sequence continues at coordinate 4,954,302 of JBBGZY010001036.1, read as the reverse complement.
TTATTGGATTTTTCTTATAACAAAAAGTAGAAAATATCATTTTGTTTCAAAATGTTGGTCTTTTTCCGCTTATATCGCAAAAAATAAAAATCGCAGAGGCAATCAAATACCATCAAAAGAAAGCTCTATTTGTGGGAAAAAAGGACGCTAATTTTGTTTGGGTACAACATTGCATGACTGCACAATTACCAGTTAAAGCAGCGTAGTGGCAAATTGTAAAAAGTCCTCTGGTCTTTGGCCAGCCAAATGGTCCGGGGTTTATGTGGTTACAGATAAGTCTCTTTGTGTTATTTGCTTGGACTACACTGTCCAGGACAGGGACTTTATAGAATGGAACGGTTGGGGCAATACCTTCTTTTTTAAGAGCGTGTCTTAATTGTAGGTATTGAACCTTTTGTAACCTTGGCCAGATGTGTGCCTTGCCTCAATTCTCTGAGCTCTTCAGGCAGTTCCTTTGACCTTATGATTCTCGTTTGCTCTGACATGCACTGTGAGCTGTAAGGTCTTATATAGACAGGTGTGAGACTTTCCTAATCAAGTCCAATCAGTATAATCAAACACAGCTGGACTCCAATGAAGGTGTAGAACCATCTCAAGGATGATCAGAAGAAATGGACAGCACCTGAGTTAAATATATGAGTGTCACAGCAAAGGGTCTGAATACTTAGGACTATGTGATATTTCAGTTTTTCTTTTTTAATAAATCTGCAAAAATGTCAACAATTCTGTGTTTTTCTGTCAATATGGGGTGCTGTGTGTACATTATTGAGGAAAAAAAATGAACGTAAATGATTTTAGCTAATGGTATAAGGGTGGCTAGATGGTACCATAGGATGCAGCACCTCATCCCCAAAGTAATCAAATGGCTAATAGGTGTGTGGACGGGGGATTATAACGGTGCTAGGGTCAAAAAGTATAGAGGAGAATGACGAGAAACAGAGAGATGTAAAAAACAAACAATTACAAAGTTTATTAATAATAATACATAGGTAGAAAATACATTTCAAGCAATTAATATTTAAAATAAGTACATGTACTGTATAGGACCCAGAGAATGATGGGATAGGCCAGGTGGAAATGGCCGTCGACAAGGGGGGGCTCGATTTCCTACATGTTTCGCCAAAGCATTGGCTTCTTCAGGGAACAAGAGCTCAAAAAGTGAATATGTAAAACAATTCTGTATAATGGAAATAGAAAACATCATGTAAGCAAAATTATGTGACAGTACAGTACTTCATATGCACAAAAAAGAGTAAATACTGTGGCTGAGCAGTCATGCGACCCATAGGTTCCACTGAGCTTCGGTAATGCAAACATACCTGGGATGTCGGCGCCCAGGAGGGGGGGGGAGGGAAAGGGGGGGGGAGAGAGAAGGCCACCCAGAGGCGTCACCGCAAGGGAGCAAGCAGGCCGCGCCATATATTATGCCTGCAGGGGGCATACAGTAGACCTGGCAATGGAAAGTAATAACAACGAATGAATAATGGTGCACATTTGTATATGAAAGCCTAGAAATAAAACAATTGCACATCAGTGCATTATGCTAGAGAAAATATGTAAAGTATATATAGAAATCAGTGTGTCTAGATCTCTAGGGAAGTGCAAACTTACATCATCGTTTAAAAACAGTAGAATGGAGTGGACACAGGGTGCCTGTGAGTGGGTGCATCCACACAACAAGGTTATCGCCAAGATAAACGAGATCTGCAATCAGTTGAAAAAGAGCCTGAATAGAGGAGTGAATAGCATTAGGGATATTGCTAATGGTAACTTAGAACTTAGGAAGAAGTCAGGCAGGTACTTACTTAATAAAGTAAGCTTAAGATAGAAATCTCATAACGATACGGTCACAAGCATAAATTGCCTAGCCCACGGATAGTAAGTTGATTTTTAGAAAGGGGCGGTAATCGCAATGTGTCCTATAGAGAGTGGATGTAAGAGAAAAAGAAGTTAGGACATTGAGATTTGGTAGAGCAAGAACAGGGCTGCTGAGAAGACTAAGAGCATGTTACCTAGTCCGCCATAACGCAAACAGTGTTGTTCAAGAGGATCAATGCTGACCGACAGAATAACTGACAAATCCAAGGTGATTCCTATAAAATGTTTGAGAGCGTAGTAAGTAATACACTTGGGAAAAAGTGATTTTAGATGTCCTAAGAGACAAAGATTACCTTGTTACTAAGTGTAGAGCGATTACAGGCACGTCCCTCGTCCAACAAGGAACTGAGGGACTGGCAGGTTACTTGTATACCCCCCACACCTGATCAGATGATGATCAGGTGTGCGGACGCCAAGTGAGGGGTATCCGCGCCTGCGCACAGCGCGATGCCACGGAACTGCATGTTCCATCATGCACCGCGCGCGCATGCTCGGAACAGACGGGCCGTTGGGCGAATGGGAGAGCGGACCGCCTCGGAATGGGAGGTACCAGGGCGCCGCCTCCTCCCATCAGCCGATGGAAACTGAGGGGCCAGAAAGTCTGAGACCGACGCGGACACCCATGGGCAGACGGAGATCTGCCCTGTGCGTCCGTACAGGCATGAACAGCGCTGGCCATGCAACCCCCAAGAGGGGAGCCAGTGCCGCGACCAGCCACTCCCCCACCTCCCCCCAACAACAAGAGCACCGAGAAACCAGAGAACGAGTGCAGTCCGACAGTGGGGCACAACAGGCGCACGAGAGGCAGTGGGCTAAGACACAGGGTAGGGGGACAAAGCCCAAACTACCTGACAATCCACAGGGGTCACTGGGGATAACAGGAAGTGCCTGTGTGTCAGCCCACAGCGCTCGGCCACGAAGTGCATAGCATGCATAGAGGACCAATGGGTCATGATTGAACAGTGAAACCTATAATAGGTAAGGAAAGGGAAACAATGCTCACATGACATAGACTTGCATAAAACGATATATGGGTCAAACGAATATGTCAGTACAATGTCAAAAAAACTTATTCATGTCTATAAGTACAAAAGAGAAATTTATGGATTAAACAAGGATTCCAAAATTCAAGTGGGATATATTGGTAGGGAGGGAATGCATTCATAACAAATACCAATGTCATAGTCATGTATAATGTCCTGAAAGGAACTGTCAAAGGGACAGCAAATGGAGCCATGGCAGAAAAAGGAAGATGAGGAAAGCCAGAAGGAAAAAAGGGGGATGGAGGGAGGGGGATACAGGGCACGGGGAAGGAGGGACAGATACGGGGAGGGAAAAGGGAGAAAACTATAAGCGAAGCTGACTGGAGGGTGGACATAAGGAAAGGAAGTGTATGGTATGTACGGGTATGGTGCATGAGAAAGTGGATGTTAAAGAAAGGGTTTGAAGCTAATATATTCGTTGAGTCCTGGAAAGTTGGTAGCATTAAGTGTGTGGATCCATTTTGTTTCAAGTCGTAGTAGCTTGTTATCGATACTGCCACCTCTTGCATGTGGGGGAACATGTTCGAGTGCAGAAAATAAGATGACATGGGGGTCAGAGTTATGCTGGGCAGCAATGTGCCTATTGATAGCAGTTGTAGTGATGTTCTTATAAAGTGGTTTGATGTGGTCACGGATACGGGTCTGGAAAGGACGCTTAGTTTTGCCAACATAGTATGAGCCGCATTGGCATTGAGCCAAATACACGACTCCCACGGTGGCACAGGTGACACGATGTCTGATGGTATGTGTGTTACCATCAGGCAGGTTCACCACTTGAGAATTGGTGACAAATGCACATATGTCACATCTGCCACATTGGAAAGTACCTGCGGCAGTGGGCCTATGCGCAGTGTTAATGGCATGGTGGCTATTAATAAGTCGATCACGGAGTGAAGGGGATCGCCGATGGGTGATATCAGGATATATATTTATATATTTAGCAATTGTGGGATCTGATGTGAGTAAGGGCCAAAATTGGTTGAGAACATCCTTAATTTGAGTATGTTGGTTAGAAAATTGAGTGATGAGTCGTGTCGGTTGTTTAGAGTCCAGTGGTTTATCAGAAAAAAACAGATCTTTTCTCTTAAGTTTTTTTGCCTTGTTGAAGGCTTTTTTCAACAGGGAATGGCTATAGCCTCTGTCTAAGAGTCTATTGTACAGTTCGTGTGCAGCCCTGAAGAAGTCTTCCTCTCGGGTGCAATTGCGTTTTATCCTTAGGTATTGGCTAAACGGGATACTTCTGAGAAGAGGCTCAGGATGGGCACTGTGGGCATGCAGAATTGTATTGCCCGAAGAGGGCTTGCGGTAGAGGGCAGTGTAGATTTGCCCATTAGGTTGCACACCGATCTGGAGATCCAAGAAATGGATCTGCGACTGGCTGCACTCCATGGTGAACCTAAGATTAAATGTATTCAGAGTAAGATATTGGACAAACGAAACTAATTCATCTTTGGTACCCGACCAGAACAACAATATGTCGTCGATATACCTGTACCAGGATATCACCCTGGACAGGTAAGGGTTGGAATGGGCTGAGTCAAATAGTTCCCTCTCCCACCCCCCCCAGGTAGAGGTTGGCATAGGCTGGGGCGCATTTGGTCCCCATAGCCACACCTTGCACCTGGAGAAAGTGGGAGGAGCCGAACATAAAGTAGTTGCGTGTTAATATAAACCTCAATAGTTCGAGGACGAAGTCCCCGTATGTGTCAAATTGAGAGCCTCTTTCTCGGATAAGCTTACTGATCACTGGGCGCCGACATCCCAGGTATGTTTGCATTACCGAAGCTCAGTGGAACCTATGGGTCGCATTTACTCTTTTTTGTGCATATGAAGTACTGTACTGTCACATAATTTTGCTTACATGATGTTTTCTATTTCCATTATACAGAATTGTTTTACATATTCACTTTTTGAGCTCTTGTTCCCTGAAGAAGCCAATGCTTTGGCGAAACATGTAGGAAATCGAGCCCCCCCTTGTCGACGGCCATTTCCACCTGGCCTATCCCATCATTCTCTGGGTCCCATACAGTACATGTACTTATTTTAAATATTAATTGCTTGAAATGTATTTTCTACCTATGTATTATTATTAATAAACTTTGTAATTGTTTGTTTTTTACATCTCTCTGTTTCTCGTCATTCTCCTCTATACTTTTTGACCCTAGCACCGTTATAATCCCCCGTCCACACACCTATTAGCTAATGGTTTAGGGTCATCCATTGGGATCAGTGACCGGAGCCATCACATTCGGTAACTGAAGTGACGCTCTGTGTTGCTTGAACATCCCGACGCCCATCTTGGTACACCCTGCACTCAGCCACATTAAGTCAGCAGTGGACATCTTGTTACACCCAGCCCATATAGTTCGGGCTGGGTGTAACAAGATGTCTGCTGCTGCTTTTATGCGGCCAAATGCAGGGTGTACCAAGATGGCCGTCGTAGGCAGCATAGCAAAATATTTTTGTTTGCTTTCTTTTCCTCTCATGTCATTTATTTCAGTGCCCATAAGTGCCAGCCACCTGTCAGCGCTTAGTCAGTGCTCATCTGTCAGTGCCAGCCATCAGTCAGTGCCACCTATCAGTGTTCATCAGTGCTGCATAATCAGTGCCACCTATCAGTGCACTGCTCATCAGTCAGTGCCACCTATCAGTGCCCATCCATCAGTGCCACTGCTAGCCATCAGTCAGTGCCACCTTTTAGTGCCCATCAGTCAGTGCCATCTATCAGTGCCAGCCATCCGTGCGTCACTGTCACATGACAAAAAAAAAAAGAGAATTGTATCGGCGGGTACTTGAAAAAAGTATCAGTACTTGTACTTGGTCTTAAAAAAGTGGTATCAGGACAACTCTACTATTGATGTAAGACTGACTGGCCTGTAGTTTGCAGGTATATATTCTGGCCCTTTTTTAAAATATTGGTATCATTTCGGCTTTTTGCCAGTTAGCTGGTACCACAGTAAGCCGTCCTTAAAAACTAAGAACAATGGTCTGGCTATAACCTGGCTAAGTGTTTTGAGGACTCTCGGGTCTAAGTCATCTGGGCCTGGTGATTTATTTGCATTAAAGTGTTACTAAAGCCACAACAATAAAATCATTCTGTATATGCAGTAAAGCATGCTTTTTATAACTCAATGTGGAACCTACGGTGTTAATCCTCCGCATTGTGTAGAAAGGCTGTTTGATCCTATCATCTCTGATGCTCCCCTTCTTCCACTGTCCCCAATCTATCTTTTGATAGTACAGAGCCTTAGAGGCACTCTGCACATGCTCAGTTTGGTGTGTATTGATAGAGGATTTATTCTTATTTTTTTGGGAGGGTGCATGTGATCGGCACAGGGCCAAGCAGCACTGTCCAGACAGAGGGTCAGGAGTCATGCAGCCTCATAAAACAGTCAGAGGAGAACTCCTTCTACAAGCTTTAACCAGTGCTCAGCTTGACACTGATAGAAGTCACAAAACATCTGCTAATGAGAAAAGGTATTTAGCAGTTTATATTTACTAAAATTATTGAATTTTCATGTTCTGTGTACTGTGGGAGACCAGCTATAGTGAATGCAGGGTCCAGGGTTTAGTAACACTTTGGGGTTGATTTACTAAAGGCAAATTGACTGTGCACTTTGCAAAGTGCAGTTGCACTCTACAAGAGCAGTTGCTCCAGAGCTTAGTAAATGAGCAGAAGTTCTGCTGACTTCCATCATCCAATCACGTGCAAGCAAACATGCTGTATTTATATTTTCCTTTGCATGTGATTGGGTGTTCTTTGCAAAGTGAAGCTTTACCTCATTTACTAAGCTCTGGAGCAACTGCACCTGCAGAGTGCAACTGCACTTTGCAAAGTGCACAGTCTAGTTGCCTTTAGTAAATCAACCCCTAAGTTTCTCAAGTCTTTTTTTGGACCCTGGCTTCTGTTAGCCACAAGGGTACATTCTGTGTTGTGTTGCGAACAACACCGTCTTGTTTATTATAGCCCTTCTTTTTCCTTTGTAAAACCTGAGGAGAATAATGAATTTAGTACAGTTGTCTTCTTGTTATTTGTAGACAACTTTCACTTTTATTGATAATGGTAAATAGGACAAATGGAGAAGGTGAATCTCCTCAACAGGGGCACAGACAGCAATAATAACTGACAAACGTTCTAACCCCTCTCCACTCTATTAAAAAATTAAGCGTTTTGCTTTTAGTTAAACTTTAGGAAATGGCAAGCAGTTCTGTCTGCCCAGTCTGAATAATGGAAGTCCCCTATTATAATAACATTACCCTGCCTTGCTGCCATTCCTAACTGACAGGAGGTCAAACTCCTTATGATTCTTCAGGTTAGGGGGCCTGTAGCATATGCCGACTGTTAGTGGTTCTAAAGGCTGAAGGTTTTTTACCTTCATGCATCCCATTGCAGCCAGTGAGCCAATGAGGAGAGAGCGGGGCGGGGGGGTGAGCCGTGGCTCTATGCTCTATGTGTCTTATGGACATATAGAGCCACGGCTCAGGAGGGGGCATGGAGCGGTGTCCCCAAGGAAAGCAGTTTTCTCTGGGGCCACTGTTTAAGGGGGAGGAACTAGGAGCACTAACGGGGAACCTGAAAAGAAGTGGAACAGGACTGCTCTGTAAAAAAAACACTGCACAGAACAGATAAGTATGACATATTTGTTATTAAAAAAAAAAACACAAAGCTTTAATATCACTTTAATTTCTCATTCTTTTCTTCTCTTTGAACCAAGTTTCTGATATTCCAACAAAGTCGAAATCCTCCTTGTGTATCAGCAGCTTCAGTTCTTCCATTTTGTTACATTAACCACTTCAATACCAGGCACTTAGACACCTTCCTGCCAAGCCAATTCTCAGCTTTCAGCGCTGACGCAATTTGAATGACAATTGCGCGGTCATGCTACACTGTACCTAAACAAATTTTTTATCATCTTGTTCCCACAAATAGAGCTTTATTTTGGTGGTATTTGATCACCTCTGCAATTTTTATTTTTTGCGCAACAAATAAAAAAAGACCGAAAATTTTGCAAAAAAAACCCAAGTTTTTCTTTGTTTCTGTTAAATTTTTTGTAAATATGTACGTTTTCTTCTTCAATGACGGGCACTGATATGGCTGCACTGACAGGCACTGATAAGGCGGCACTGATAGGCACCAATGAGGTGGCACTGATGGGCACTGATAGGTGGCACTGGTATACGGCACTGATGGGTATTCGTAGGTGACATTGATGGGCACTCGTAGGCGGCATTGATGGGTTCTTATGAGTGGCACTGATGCATTCTTATGGGTGGCACTGATAGGTGGCATGGATGGGCACTGATGGGTGGCATTGCTGGGCATTCCTGTTTTGTAATGTAAATATGATGTGCCAGTCAGTGCCCATTTGTGGGCACTGATTGGCATATTTTGGGCATTTTTTTTACATGTGGATGGCCATGGGGGATATTCCTGGCCATCCACATTCCACATGCTGGGGACTTCCCTGGTGGTCCGGGGGGGCTGTGCTGATAAACAATCAGCGCATACCCCCCCTTCAGGAGAGAAACCGATCGGCTCTCCTCTACTCGCGTCTGTCAGACGCGAGTGAGGAAAAGCCGATTAACAGCTCTTCCTATTTACATCTTGATCAGCAGTGATTGGACATGGCTGATCACGTGGTAAAGAGCCTCCGCCGGAGTCTCTTTACCGAGATCGGTGTAGCGGTGTGTCAGACTGACGCCGCAATGTTATCCTGCTAGACGCCCAGTCAGGATAACTGAACCACCGCCCGGCCGTCATTCTGCTATAGTGCAGGGCAGGAAGTGGTTAATCGCGATTCTCCCCCTCTCGCGATCCTAACACAGCATTTTCCTGATTTAGTGCAGAGAGTTCTCTGCTCACAGCTGACAGCTGTCAAAAAAAACAAAACAGGCAGCCTGCCAAGTTTCACAACATTCCTCAGCTGCTGAGATAACTATAAACATTGTAATGTTTTGTTCTTTAGACCAAAGGGATGAACTTCGGTCTGTAAATGAAGTCAGTTTAACCACTTAAAGACTAAACCTTTTTCGGACACTTCTTGCTTACAAGTTAAAATCATTATTTTTTGCTAGAAAATTACTTATAACCCCCAAACATTATATATTTCTTTTTAGCAGAGACCCTAGAGCAGTGATGGCGAACATTGGCACCCCAGATGTTTTGGAACTACATTTCCCATGATGCTCATGTACTCTGCAGTGTAGTTGAGCATCATGGGAAATGTAGTTAAAAAACATCTGGGGTGCCAAGGTTAGCCATCACTGCCCTAGAGAATAAAATGGCTGTTGTTGCAATATTGTCACACTGTATTTGCGCAGTGGTCTTTCAAACGCAATTTTTTGGGAAAAAATACACTTTAGTTTAAAAAAAACTATTCAGTAAAGTTAGCCCAATTTTTTTGTATAATGTTACACCGTGAGAATTATGAGAGAATCGTTATCTTTATTCTAAGCAAAAAAAATTGCGATTTTCATTTTGCCCAGAATTGTGCAGCTCTAACTTCTAGCATTTGTAAGCATGCCTTTTAGTTTTGTACAGTGCATATTAGTTTCTCTTTGTTTGTTCTGAGGCTTCAATTGGGTTGTACAAATGTCACGCCTAGTAGCACCCTCTGACCTTCACTTACTGCCGGCCATAGCATCCTCTAGAGCTGCATGATTCTGGATTAAATCAGAATCACAAATTTTTTTACTTAGAATAAAGAGTACGATTCTCGGCGTAACATCATCTTTTACATCATACAAAAAATTGGGCTAACTTTACTGTTTTTAGTTTTTTTTTTTTTAAATTAATTTAAGTGTATTTTTTTGCGTTTGAAAGACCGCTGTGCAAATACAGTGTGACATAAAATAATGCAACAGCTGCCATTTTATTCTCTAGGGTCTCTGCTAAAAAAAAAATATATATATATATATATATATATATATATATATATATATATATATATATATATATATATATATCGTGTTTGGGGGTTCCAAGTAATTTTCTAGCAAAAAAATACTGATTTAATCTTGTAAGCAACAAGTGTCAGAAAAAGGCTTAGTCTTTAAGTGGTTAACTGACCTCATTTGCAGACCGAAGTTCATCCCTTTGATATCTAAAAGAACAGAAGGATAGTTTATTTTTATCTCTTTCAGCCATAAACATTGCCAGCTGCTTTTTTTTTTGACAGCTGTGAGCAGACCTGCTCTGCACTTGTTACATGAATCGTGGAAATTCTGGATTAAGATCTTGAGGGGGGGGGTTGAATGGAGATCGTGATTTTTTAACAATTAATCGTGCAGCTATAGCTTCCTCACATCTCCCCCACCTAGTTTAAAATATTCTCCCAAGTTTTTGGCTATCTTTGCTCCTAACAGAGATGCACCCTCCCCATTTAAGTACAGTCTCTCCATGCTTTAGAGCTGATAACTTATGGAAAAGTCAGCCGAGTTCTCCATGAATCTAAACCCTTTCTATCTGCACCAGTTCCTCAGCCACTAAGTTCCCAAGGCTCCTGTTTCCTTTCTGCTTTGGCTCGAGGTACAAGGCAGTATTTATGAGAATACTGCCTTAGAGGTGCTTTTTTTTATATAGCCTCGAAATCCCTTAAATATGTATTTTTTTTTTTTTTTAGAAAGCTCCATCTTTCTCTGTTTTTATCTGTCACAGCCTGTGTGACAGATTGCCCTATCTGTCTTTCTAACTGAGGCCCTTTCCACCAGTGTCTGTACTTTCCTGTAACTTTGCCCCATCCTCACTGGAGGAGTTGTTTACCTGGCGACTAGGAGTCACTCTTCTCTTGCAATGCCACTCCTGTACTAATATCCCCAACATTACACAACCTGGCATATTTATTGGGATGTGTCAGCTCAGGACTAGCCTCTCTATCTCTTTTCCCTCTATCCTGTCTAACTTTCACCTATCTGTCCTGCTCTGGTGCTTGCACCTCCATGTCTCCACCCACCTCTATACTGGCCCCTGCAAGCACCTGATGGATACAGTCCAAATTCACTTTCAGATGGCGCAACACAGTGCTTTTTTAGATTCATAATCGGGGTTTCTAAGGAAACAACTTGCTCATATTTTGCCTGTCAGGGTTTGCCCTCGAAAGCTGTTCAAGGAACGTGTACGTGGGGCTTTCCCTGTTTTTTTTGTTTGTTTTTCTGGTATCAAAGCCACGGAGGATACTGCTTTGGCCACAGTATGTTTGGGGCTATATGCATTTATAGAGGCATGCATTTATGGAAGCATGTAGGTATGTGCTTATGCAAATATGCGTTTAGGAAAAACATGAAAGCGTGTGTCCATGCAAACACACTTACGCAATACATGTCCATGGAGACATGCATTTACAGAATAAGCAAGCATGTGTTTATGCAACATGTATTACGCAACACATATCTATGCAGCATGTGTCTATGCACCATGTGTTTATGCAAACATGCATCCATGCAAACACGTATATCTGTGCAACAGGCATACACCTATGCCCACAGGTACGAACACATGCTTATAAAAACTTGCATCTACGCAACATGTGACCATGCCAACGTGGCCAGCCTTGGGAGGCCGCATGCTGGGAGGATGTGCACCTCTGCAAACATGTGCCTATGCAAGTAAGCAAGCATTATGAAGCATGTATACTATGCTGCACCTGCTCAACTGCAGCTGGGCCCATACTAGTTATAGTCAGGATTAGCTATGTACATAGACATCCAATGCAGCCTCTATGCTGCTTCAACAGCCTAAGGCCTCTTCCACACCTGTGCGACCTGTCCTTCGACTTGGGACTACAAGGTCGCCTTTCAAGTCATACCCCATGATTTCCAATGTGTATCTTCAAGTCGCAGCGACTTCAAAGCAGCCCCTGCACTATCCCAGTCCGACCTTGACACGACTTGTGGTCCCTAGACCTCAAGATTACACAGGCACTGCTTTACGTCGCAGAACATCGCATCAAAGTCACGGCAAAATCGTGCGACTTTCAAGTCGCACAAATGTGAAAAGGAGCCCAAAACTAAGCTCCTGCAGACACAATACATGCTATTCTGGAGACACAACTCCTTAAAGTGCACTGATGCCCATGTTCTTCCAAACATGTGCTTATGCCACATGAATGTATGCAACATCTATGCAAAATGTGTTTATTCAAACAAGCGTTTAGGCAACAAGCTTGCAAGCATGTATACTATGCTACACCTGCCCAACTGCAGTTGGCCCTATATTAGTTTTTACCAGTTTAGCACGTATGCATGGCATGCAGCCTTTTTCTGCTTCAGATCAGCCTAAAAACTAAGCTTCTGCAGACTAAATGCACATTATTCTGAAGTTTGCAAGTATGCACCTGTTCAATTGCAGCAGGCCCCATGCTATTTTTGTGCCAAATGCACATTCTTCTGGAGACAACACTAAAGTGCACTACTAGGGGTGTATCGACTTACAGTTGTACAGGCCCCCCAAATTAAGCAGTGAGCATGCAGTATATAATCATGACTTGCCTGGCCACACAGTTCTCCCATAGTAAGTACTCACACCCCTAGGGCTACAGAGAGAACACCAGACAGTCAGATATTTATAGCGAGAAACTACAAACAAATGCAGAATTACCATTCCTGCTGCAGGACTCTGAACATAACAGGAGTCCAATCTTCACCCATCACGTGGAGATTTGTCATAAAAGACCTTCAGGGACTGGGTCCCCCTTAATGTGGGGTCCACTCCACTGGACCTGTATAGCACCCTGCAGGAAAGCACCTTGGTCAGAACAAACACAGCACAGGGTTCCAATACGCAGGGTCTAGCGTCATAATGCTGCATTACAGGCAAAACCTCCCCATGTACTTTCTATGCAGAGTTGCACCAGATTTTGCACTCTCCAGTTTTAGTAAACCAATCAATCCCTGTGTGTTTTCTATTAAAATAAAATATAATGAACGGAACTACCCAACAACACGAGTGGCAAAAGCCTGGGCACTGGCAGGCCTGGCCTCCTATTCTGTTTCATATCCCTTTAATTGCAAAGTTACTGTGCAAAACAAACTGTTATATAATTTTAATAAAGAACTAACCATAACAGAATTATGGCAGAAGGCCATTATTCGGTTTCACAGTTTCTCTGTAAACCTAACATATGATATTTTTTTTAATAATTTTTTATTTTAAACTTAAATGAGAACTAATTTCCCTAAGTTCTCTCCCTAAGCTGTCAGCCTGCTGCATGTGATAAAACGATGCGATAAAACTGTATGTAGCTGACTGCGGCTACATACTGTGTGTATGTAAGTGTGTGTGTGTGTGTGTGTGTGTATATGTATATATATGTGTATATATATATATATATATATGTAGCGGTGTAATTGCCACTAGTAACAAACATCCACCATATCACCCCGCTGCCAGACCCCCATATATATATATCTTGCAGACACAATGAACAGTGTTTTGCTTTGTTTTGTTTTGTTTATTGTGGGGTTCAATTTGGGGTATATGGGATGCCCATAGGATCGTTCACTTTGCCATCATATTTGTAGATTCTTTCGGATTAACACATAGTTTGAGCCTGAAGGATGGATGTACATGTTTCAAAGCTACAGTCTTTTCCCTGCATCACCATGCAGACTATTGCTCCTCCTCTGCTTAACTCCCACAGACTATTGCTTCCAGAAGTTCCTCACCCATGGCCGTGTAAGGATGATGACATCACGCTTGACCATGTAAGGGTGATGTTCCCAGAAATCCCCTTTCTCCTCCTGCACAAACTTATGCTGTAGTAATTGGTGTAATGTCACATCTTCTTCTGTAGCCTCCCTGCGGTATGATTATGTCAGATTTTTGCGTCTCAAAGCGGTACAATTATTTAGCATAGAAATTTGGCGTTTTATATTGTAGGCCTGTAATTCTTAGCAATAACACGCTTAAATCCACCAGTCTAGTAGATATCCTGGGTAAATCATAAATTATAATATAATAAATATAATTATAAAAAATAATATAATAATAATAAAATGTATTTCCCCACATTTCACTATCGCTCAATTCTGCAAGTGTTCTAATTTACTATCGCTGTTTTCTAGCTGGTCTAAAAGCACTTTTGACGTAAAGGGACACTTTTTGGTTGCTATGGACAATCTCCAGTTTCCAGGCAGAAAGGACAGTTTATATAAATTATAAAACTGCATGCAGGGCATTGGACAAAACACTGGGCACAAAAGGGATGTGAAATAATTTAATACAGTAATGTAATCTGTAAGATTACAGTGTACTGTATATATTACGATTTTTCACTTTTTTGAGTTTGCCGCCGGGCTCCGCCCCGTGCTTTGTGACGCTTGCAAGGAACGGAGCCCAGATGCTGGGAGCAGGATAACCAGAGTCCAATAGCCAGGCTGGGGTCAGATGCTGGGTTTAAATCGCCTAGTCACGGCGCCGCGCGTCCCTGTGCGCCGATGAGCACCAGCGCGCCTTTGCCTGTGCTGGTTCGCCATCCCTGCACTATTGCGCACAGGGATGTCCCTATTTACCTGACAGTGTCCCCCCCAAGGGGCAGCCTCCGGATGCCCAGTTGCGCCCATTTTCTGAGGTGACTGTTGCAAAACCTCTGTATAAGCCTAGGGGTGTGTACATAACTCGCAGGCTCCCAAGAGTTCTCTTCTGCCAGGTATCCAATCCATTTAAGTAAGAACTGAATTGTCCTACTTCTCCGTCAACAGTCAAGGATGGATTCCACTTCAAATTCTCGTCTCTTACCAGGACCGGAGGTGGGGGTACTTCTCTCCCTGGAAATGAACTAGAAATGGCATGTTTAAGTAGTGTAACATGAAATACAGGGTGGATCTTATAAGATTCAGGTAAGGCAAGTTCGAAGGCTACTGGATTTATCTTGCGTTAAATTTCAAAAGGACCAACGACCTTTGGCCCCAACTTTCGGGATGGACATGGTAGTTTGAGGTTTGCAGATGAGAGCCACACTTTGTCCCCCACTTTAAAGGCAGGGTTTCCTCTTCTCCTTTTGTCATATTGTTTCTTATACCCTTGTTGGGCTGTCCGCATTGTGTCCTGGAGAATTTGATAATTGGTTTGAATAAAATTTATTCTGTCCTGAACTGCCGGAACTGAGGATTCGGGGATGATATTGGATAGGAATGCGGGATGGTAGCCATAATTCACCCAGAAGGGCTACTGGCTGGTAGCAGTGCTCACAGAGTTATTGTATGCAAATTCCACACAGGGCAATAATGAAATCCAATCGTCCTGAGGGAAGGAACAAAAGTATCTTAGATACTGCTCTAGCGTTTGGTTAGTCCTTTCCATTTGCCCGTTGCTCTGGGGATGGTAGGCTGTGGAAAAACATGTTTCGATTGACATTAATTTGCAAAGGTTCCTCCAGAACCTGGAGGTGAATTGAACACCTCTGTCTGATACAATGTTGTCTGGTACACCATGCAATCTGACTATTTCTTTGATGAAAGTTTTTGCTGTGTCCATGGCGGAAGGTGTGCCCATCATTGGCAAGAAATGTGCCATCTAGGATAGCTGGTCTACTACTACCAAGATGGTTGTAAATTCTTCTGAAGGGGGGTAAATCCATGATAAAGTCTAATGAAATGTTTTTCCAAGGCTGTTCTGGGACTGGCAGAGGTCTTAGGCCCCAGGATTTAGCATTGGACCCCTTATTCTACTGGCATGTTATGCAAGAATTGACATACTCCTTACAATCGGATCTCAGAGTGGGCCACCATAAAGACCGTTGGACCAGTTCGGATGTTTTTCGGACCCCAAAGTGACCAGCCAATTGGTGGTCGTGGAAAGTTCTTAAAACCTGAAGCCTGGCTTGCTGTGGGACAAAAATCTTCTGGCTTCTTAGAGAGGAGATTTCTGCCTCCGTGCACTGAGTGGATGCCTGCTCAATTGAAATCCTTAAATCAGGCTGGATCAAGAGGAAATTTTGAGGGGACAGAATTGAACTGAGTGTGATTATTCCGGGGTGTCAGGGAACATTCGAGACAAGGCGTCAGCTTTTCCATTCTTAAACCCTGGTCGGAAGGTGATATGGAAGTTAAACCTAGAAAAGAATAGAGCCCATCTAGCCTGCCAGGGTCTAAGTCGCTTGGCCGTGCAGAGATATTCTAGGTTTTTATGATCTGTAAAGAATAAGATAGGATGGATGGCACCTTCCAGGAGATATCTCCATTCCTCCAGAGCAGTCTTAATCGCCAAGAGCTCCCGATCCCCCACGTCGTAGTTCTTCTCCAGCTGACTCATCTTCCGTGAAGAGAAGGCCACGGAATGAAGTAGGGCTTTGGGCCCCTGACGTTGGAAAAGAACTGGCCCTGTGGCTACTTCGGAGGCATCGACTTCTAGGACATAGGGTAAGGTGGGATCAGGATGCTATAAGATAGATGCGGAGGTAAAGAAGAACTTCATTTGATCAAAGGCAGCTTGTGCTGCTACGGACCACTGGAATCTAGTATGCTGGCAGGTTATCTGGGTAATCGGCGCTACAATGTTAGAGAAGTTCTTTATAAATCTCCTGTAGAAATTTGCAAAGCCAATGAACCTCTGAACACCCTTTTTATCAGATGGAGCCGACCACTCAAGGATAGCCTTCACCTTTTGAGGATCCATAGTCACCCCATTAGTAGTGAAGATGAGTCCGAGGAATTGGATTGTCGTCTTCTCAAAGTCGCATTTCTCAGCTTTTACATATAATCCGTGTGTTCTAAGGATGCCCAGTACCTTTTTTACATGCATTCTGTAAAGCTCCAGAGTAGCTGAGAATATGAGAATATCGTTGAGATAGACGATAACGAAGTGGTCTAAGTACTGCCGAAAAATATCATTTATAGAATGTGGCCGGGGCGTTGCATAATCTAAACAGCATTACTAAGTATTCAAAGTGCCCGAATCTTGTTCTGAATGCTGTTTTCCATTCACCCCCCTCTCGGATACAACAAGATGGTAAGCTCCATGTAGATCTAGTTTGGTGAAAATGTGAGCTGTACGAAACCTCTGGAAGAGTTTGGGGATGAGGGTGAGCGGACAGCGATTTTTGAGAGTAGTTTTGTGTAAGTCCCTGTAGTCCACACATGGCCTCAAGGTTTTATCTTTTTTCTAAACAAAGAAAATGCCAGCACCGGCAAGAGAGGAGGAAGGGCGGATAAATCTCTTTTCAAGGTTTTCATCAACATAATGCCTTAAAGTTCAGTCTCGGAAAGGGGAAAAATACAGCCAAAAGGAATCTCAGCCCCCGGTAGCAATTCAATGGGGCAATCGTAGGTACGATGCGGGGGTAGAGTATCTGCCTTCTTGTCAAAAACATCTTGGAAGGCCACTGGTTTATTGGAATCAGTGTGGGTAGGACAGACAGACAACTAGAAAAGTCCTGGGATTTAGGAGCAAGACAATGCTGCCAGCAGTAGGAAGAAGTAAAGAGAACTTCCCTTTTGGACCAGTCAATCTGAGGATTGTGCGCCTGTAGCCATGAAATTCACAGGATCACAGGGACTATAGGGGAGCTCAGGACGTCAAAACGTGGAAATTCCTGGTGACCAGAATTGATGGAGGTAAAGATAGGTGCCGTTTCTTGGGTGACATGCCCGGAACTAGGCATTAAGCCATCGGCCAGATGGACAGTCAGTCTTTGCCTTTTGTGGTGAAGAGGGATAACAAGCCTCCTTGCCAAGGTCAGATCCAAGAAACAACTGCATGCCCCAGAATTGCTTGGAGATAAACTTCCTCTCCTGCCACCAGTAACATGATAGGAAGACTGATATGGGTTGGAAAAGACCTGGATACCTGAAAATTGACTGGGGCGCGGAGAACTGATTTCCTGGGTCTTAAAGGGCAAAAGGTTATGTAATGTCCTGTTACATAGTTACATAGTTAGTCAGGTTGAAAAAAGACACAAGTCCATCCAGTCCAACCATAAAAAAAATAAATAAATAAAACGTACAATCCAATATACCCAATACTATACCCACAGTTGATCCAGAGGAAGGCAAAAAACCCCAGCAGAGCATGCTCCAATTTGCTACAGCAGGGGAAAAAATTCCTTCCTGATCCCAGAGAGGCAATCGGATTTTCCCTGGATCAACTTTACCTATAAATGTCAGTACCCAGTTATATTATGTACATTTAGGAAAGTATCCAGGCCTTTCTTAAAGCAACCTACTGAGCTGGCCAGAACCACCTCTGGAGGGAGTCTATTCCACATTTTCACAGCTCTTACTGTGAAGAAACCTTTCCGTATTTGGAGATGAAATCTCTTTTCCTCCAGTCGTAAAGAGTGCCCCCTTGTCCTCTGTGTTGACCGTAAAGTGAATAACTCAACACCAAGTTCACTATATGGACCCCTTATATATTTAAACATGTTGATCATATCCCCCCTTATTCTCCTCTTCTCAAGAGTAAACAAATTCAGTTCCTCTAATCTTTCCTCATAGCTGAGCTCCCCCATGCCTCTTATCAGTTTGGTTGCCCTTCTCTGCACTTTCTCCAGTTCCCCGATATCCTTTTTGAGAACTGGTGTCCAAAACTGAACTGCATATTCCAGATGAGGTCTTACTAATGATTTGAACAGGGGCAAAATGATATCTCTCTCTCTGGAGTCCATACCTCTCTTAATACAAGAAAGAACTTTGCTCGCTTTGGAAACCGCAGCTTGGCATTGCATGCTATTATTGAGCTTATGATCTACCAAACCAACTTTGCTTCGACTGTTCCCCCCACAGTCGAAGCAAAGGTTCGCCTGCCGGCGATGAAGTCTCTCCTCTGAAGTTAATGTTGGATGGGCCAGGCCAAACTGCATGGGGTTGGATGTAGGCGGGACTTGGGGTTGCCGAAGGGTTTGGATACGTTCAGACCAGCGTTCCTGTAAGCGTCTATTGAGTTGAATGGTTAGTAGGATGAGACCTTCTATCGTTGAGGGGGTCTCAATTCTGGACAGTTCGTCCTTGAGGGATTCGGGATATCAGCTGATACTGATAACTTAACGCTGCCTCGTTCCAACCTAAGTCTGAGGACAAGGTACGGAATTCCACCCTTTAATCTTGCGCAGGGCACTGACCCTGCCGTAGGGTATGCAGAGCAGCTTCAGCAGTGGCCACCTGCAGGGGGTCATCATATAATTGGGCCATGGTTTCGAAGAACTGGTCCACAGAGTTGATGAGAGGACTCTCCTGCTCCAATAAGCCATGAGCCCATACTTGGGGTTCATCGGTCAACAAAGAAATAATGAATCCCACCTTCACTGTTTCAGTGGAAAAAGTCAGTGGTTGCAGGGCTAGGTATAGGCAACAGGCGTTTTTAAAGGATCTGAATTTCTTCCGATCACCGGAGAAGCGTTCTGATGTTGGTACTCGTGGTTCCGGAGGGGGCATCACCACCGTAGGAGTAACTACCAGGGGATTGGCTGAAGACTGACCTTGATCTGCGGCGGTAGGTGTCGCAGACAGGTGCTGCAGGCGGTCCTCTAACTGAAGGTACCCTTCCTGGAGTGTTTGCAAGACATGTGTGAGGGCCGTGATCTGTGGGGCGACACCTCCATTGGCCTCTGACCAGAAGCACAGGTGCCCGGTTGCTGGAGACAGGCTATTTCACAGAGAGACAGTCCAGGATCGGAATGACCTAAGGTCAGCTGCGTATTAGTATAGGGAGCAGGATAAGCAGAGTCCAAATAGCCAGGCCGGGGTCAGATGCTGGGAGCAGGCAGGAGGAGGTGAGGTGCAAGCCAAAGAGTCAAGCCAGAGGTTTAGGAAGAGCAGGTCAAAACAAGCCGGGTCGGTACACAGGAGATCAGATCAGCAGATAATACAGGGCACAGGAACACAGGGGGAGCTGAAGACAAACCAGCAATGCATTGTTGTGAGCAGTGGGTTTAAATAGGCAGTGGCGCCCAGATTACGGTGAGCATGCGCCGTTGCGCATGCGCGTTCACCTGGTCATGGCGCCGTGTGTCCCTGTGTGGTGATGCGCGCCAGCGCGCCTTTGCCTGTGCTGGTTCGCCATCCCTGCACTGTTGCGCACAGGGATGTGCCTATTTCCCTGACACGGACCATATGTTCCGACAGCTTCACCTGCCCTTCTGCTCCAGGAGTTCCTCATCCTTGACCGTGTAAAGATGAGGACATTGCCAATGATCGTGTAAAGGCAAAATTCCTTCACAGTTCTCCCCAGGCCTCCTCCAGCGATCGACGCACCCCCCCCCCAGATGGGGGTGCCCTCCTGCTGCTGTCTAGTATTCCATTCTCCACTTCACCCAGCCGACAACTCCCCCCCAGTCGCATGTTACCTAAGCTTATATAGGAGGCCCGCCCCCTGCCAATACCCGTTGGGGATTGGTCAGGGCTCCCACATGAGCTGCCTGCCACTCCAGCTCCCATTCTCCCCGGAAGCAGGGGAGGCGCCTCAAAACTAGAGCGCAGGTGGTCACACCCACTGCTACACTAACCACTCCCAGCCCCCAGATCAAAACAGACAGGCCTATCTTGAAGCATAGGCCTGCCTAAATTTACCTGTGCTGACAGTTTTCTAGTAAAATGATGATGAAAAAAGTCCAGAGGATTGCTGCACTTGAAGTTTTATTTGTTCAATAAATTAGAAAATAGCTACATAGTAAAATGTTCAAAAAGGTTTTCCTTTCAGGCTCACATGCTTACGCCCTTCCTCAGATCAGAACACATCTAACATCTCAATCACATTCATGAGAATTTAAAAAAAAAATCAAATAATCACATATAGAATCAATTTCTTGGTTAATTACTCATTAGTATAATTGTATTCCTTCATGAGTTGATTTTTTTCAAAGCCACTGATACAGAAATGGTTAATCAAGCAGACATTCTGTCAGGGCTGGGCTCAGGCCTTCCTTCTCTGAGCTGGCCGCTCAGCTGTTGGCTAATTGCCAGCTCCTATTTCTCCACGTTTACTCAGCTGTTGGTGATATCCTGTCCGTCAGTCCTGGCTACTTAAGCCGTCCAGTCTAGTGGATCTCTGCCTTCGCCTTGGTCAACATCACCGAAATTATCTCCTGCGATCCTGTTCAAGACTTGCTTTGCTGAGATCCCTTCTGGCTCCAGATCTTGCTTGCTGTTCCAATACATTGATCCCTGACTTCTGGCTCGGTTGACTATCCGTTCCGGTTACTGAACTTTGGCTATGTTTTGACTATGTTTGTTCTTTTTACTTTTATTATTAAACAAGTGTGATTTAACTGTACTTCTGTCTCGGCCTGATTTCATGGTTTCTGACATATTCATCTCACTATTCCATCTGTAACCATCACATTGTTAATCTGTCAAGAAAAATATATAAATATCATGATCTAAGTATCCAAAGATAATAATATTATAAAAAAAAATGAATAATTAAAAAAAAAAGGAAAAAAACACCCCTAATAGACCATACAAATAAATACAGATCTACATCTGTATTTAGTCCTTTCAGGGCAACAGTATTAAGGAAATATATCCAATAAAATTCATGTTTTCTTAAAATCAGCTCCCAATCGCCCCCTCTCCTATTTTTACTGATACCCTCCAACCCCATGTTCTTTAACTGGGAAATTGAATGTCCCTTCTCTAAAAAATGTCTAGCCAGGGGTAATTGTGTTAATTTTTCTCTGATCGAGTATTTATGTCTAGCTATACGCATATTTTGCATTTCAACGTGCTATTTCGAGTAGAGAATATTTTCCTTTATCAATTAGACATTTAAACTTAACCACTTGCCGACCGCCTAACGACCATATACGTGAACACAATTGCACGGGCAGGCAAAATCATGTACCTGGTACGTGATTGCCTTCCCGCGGGCGGGGGGTCCGATCGCCCCCCCCGGTGCCAGCGGCGGTTAGCTTTTGTCTGGGAGTGTTTAGAGATGAGGGGAAGGCCATCCGATCATGGCCCCCCTCGCGATCGCTCCCAGCCAATGACAATCATCCCCTGCCTCTGTGTAGTACACAGAGGCAGAGGATGTGATGTCATCTCTCCTCGGCTCGGCAGTTTCCGTTCCGGCGCCAAGGAGAGAAGACATGTGAGTGCACCAACACACACACACACACAGTAGAACATGCCAGGCACACTTTACACCTGCGATCACCCCCCAATCACCCCTCCCTGTCACACTGACACCAAGCAGTGTTTTTTTTTTTTTTCTGATTACTGCATGGTGTCAGTTTGTGACAGTTAGAAGTGGTAGGGCAGTTAGTATTAGCCCCCTTTAGGTCTAGGATACCCCCCTAACCCCACCTAATAAAGTTTTAACCCCTTGATCACCCCCCGTCGCCAGTGTCACTAAGCGATCATTTTTCTGATCGCTGTATTAGTGTCACTGGTGACGCTAGTTAGGGACGTAAATATTTAGGTTCGCCGTCATCGTTTTATAGCGACAGGGACCCCCATATACTATCTAATAAATGTTTTAACTCCTTGATTGCCCCCTAGTTAACCCTTTCACCACTGATCACCGTACCATTACTGTTGACGCCGGTTAGTTCGTTTATTTTTTATAGTGTCAGGGCACCCGCCGTTTATTACCGAATAAAGGTTTAGCCCCCTGATCACCCGGCGGTGATATGTGTTGCCCCAGGCAGCGCCAGATTAGCGCCAGTACCGCTAACACCCACGCACGCAGCATATGCCTCCCTTAGTGGTATAGTATCTGAATGCATCAATATCTGATCCGATCAGATCTATTCTAGCGTCCCCAGCAGTTTAGGGTTCCCAAAACTGCAGTGTTAGCAGGATCAGCCCAGATACCTGCTAGCACCTGCGTTTTGCCCCTCCGCCCGGCCCAGCCCACCCAAGTGCAGTATCGATCGATCACTGTCACTTACAAAACACTAAACGCATAACTGCAGCATTCGCAGAGTCAGGCCTGATCCCTGCGATCGCTAACAGTTTTTTTGGTAGCGTTTTGGTGAACTGGCAAGCACCTGCCCCAGGCAGCGTCAGATTAGCGCCAGTACCGCTAACACCCACGCACGCACCGTACACCTCCCTTAGTGGTATAGTATCTGAACGGATCAATATCTGATCCGATCAGATCTATACTGGCGTTTTGGTGAACTGGCAAGCACCAGTGGCCTAGTACACCCCGGTCGTAGTCAAACCAGCACTGCAGTAACACTTGGTGACGTGGCGAGTCCCATAAGTGCAGTTCAAGCTGGTGAGGTGGCAAGTACAAGTAGTGTCCCGCTGCCACCAAAAAGAAACACAGGCCCGTCGTGCCCATAATGCCCTTCCTGCTGCATTTGCCAATCCTAATTGGGAACCCACCGCTTCTGCAGCGCCCGTACTTCCCCCATTCACATCCCCAACCAAATGCAGTCGGCTGCATGAGAGGCATTTTCTTTATGTCCTCCCGAGTACCCCTACCCAACAAACCCCCTCAAAAAAGATGTGGTGTCTGCAGCAAGCGCGGATATAGGCGTGTCACCCGCTATTATTGTCCCTCCTGTCCTGACAATCCTGGTCTTTGCATTGGTGAATGTTTTGAACGCTACCATTCACTAGTTGAGTATTAGCGTAGGGTACAGCATTCCACAGACTGGGTACACTTTCACAGGGTCTCCCAAGATGCCATCGCATTTTGGGAGACCCGAACCTGGAACCGGTTACAGTTACAAAAAAAGTGTAAAAAAAAAAATGAAAAACACAAACAAAAATATAAAATAAAAAAAAATAGTTGTCGTTTTATTGTTCTCTCTCTCTCTATTCTCTCTATTGTTCTGCTTTTTTTTACTGTATTCTATTCTGCAATGTCTTATTGTTATTATGTTTTATCATGTTTGCTTTTCAGGTATGCAATTTTTTATACTTTACCGTTTACTGTGCTTTATTGTTAACCATTTTTTTGTCTTCAGGTACGCCATTCACGACTTTGAGTGGTTATACCAGAATGATGCCTGCAGGTTTAGGTATCATCTTGGTATCATTCTTTTCAGCCAGCGGTCGGCTTTCATGTAAAAGCAATCCCAGTGGCTAATTAGCCTCTAGACTGCTTTTACAAGCAGTGGGAGGGAATGCCCCCCCCACCGTCTTACGTGTTTTTCTCTGGCTCTCCTGTCTCAACAGGGAACCTGAGAATGCAGGCGGTGATTCAGCCAGCTGACCATAAAGCTGATCAGAGACCAGAGTGGCTCCAAACATCTCTATGGCCTAAGAAACCGGAAGCTACGAGCATTTTATGACTTAGATTTCGCCGGATGTAAACAGCGCAATTGGGAAAGCATTTTATCACACCGATCTTGGTGTGGTCAGATGCTTTGAGGGCAGAGGAGAAATCTAGGGTCTAATAGACCCCATTTTTTTCAAAAAAGAGTACCTGTCACTACCTATTGCTATCATAGGGGATATTTACATTCCCTGAGATAACAATAAAAATGATTTAAAAAAAAATGAAAGGAACAGTTTAAAAATAAGATAAAAAAGCAAAAAAATAATACAGAAAAAAAAAAGCACCCCTGTCCCTCCTGCTCTCGCGCTAAGGCGAACGCAAGCGTCGATCTGAGTCAAATGTAAACAGCAATTGCACCATGCATGTGAGGTATCACAGCGAAGGTCAGATCGAGGGCAGTAATTTTAGGAGTAGACCTCCTCTGTAAATCTAAAGTGGTAACCTGTAAAGGCTTTTAAAGGCTTTTAAAAATGTATTTAGTTTGTCGCCACTGCACGTTTGTGCGCAATTTTAAAGCATGTCATGTTTGGTATCCATGTACTCGGCCTAAGATCATCCTTTTTATTCCATCAAACATTTGGGCAATATAGTGTGTTTTAGTGCATTAAAATTTAAAAAAGTGTGTTTTTTCCCCAAAAAATGTGTTTAAAAAATCGCTGCGCAAATACTGTGTGAAAAAAAAATGAAACACCCACCATTTTAATCTGTAGGGCATTTGCTTTAAAAAAATATATAATGTGTGGGGGTTCAAAGTAATTTTCTTGCAAAAAAAATAATTTTTTCATGTAATCAAAAAGTGTCAAAGGGCTTTGTCTTCAAGTGGTTAGAAGAGTTGGTGATGTGTGACATAAGCTTCTAAATGTTGTGCATAAAATGCCAGGACAGTTCAAAACCCCCCCAACTGACCCCATTTTGGAAAGTAGACACCCCAAGCTATTTGCTGAGAGGCATGTCGAGTCCATGGAATATTTTATATTGTGACACAAGTTGCGGGAAAGAGACAATTTTTTTTTTTTTTTGCACAAAGTTGTCACTAAATGATATATTGCTCAAACATGCCATGGGAATATGTGATATTACACCCCAAAATACATTCTGTTGCTTCTCCTGAGTATGGGGATATCACATGTGTGGGACTTTTTGGGAGCCTAGCCGTGCACGGGACCCCAAAAACCAAGCACCGCCTTCAGGCTTTCTAAGGGCGTAAATTTTTGATTTCACTCTTCACTGCCTATCACAGTTTTGGAGGCCATGGAATGCCCAGGTGGCAAACCCCCCCCAAATGACCCCATTTTGGAAAGTAGACACCCCAAGCTATTTACTGAGCGGTATAGTGAGTATTTTGCAGAGCTCACTTTTTG
Organism: Lithobates clamitans; assembly: GCA_037952925.1. NCBI lineage: Eukaryota > Metazoa > Chordata > Amphibia > Anura > Ranidae > Lithobates > Lithobates clamitans. The sequence continues at coordinate 4,928,857 of JBBGZY010001036.1, read as the reverse complement.
TCACAAAGTTTTGAAAATTGAAAAAAGAAAAAAAAATTTTTTCTTGTCTTTCTTTATTTTCGAAAACAAATGAGAGCTGCAAAATACTCACCATGCCTCTCAGCAAATAACTTGGGGTGTCTACTTTCCAAAATGGGGTCATTTGGGGGGGGGGGTTTGTGCCACCTGGGCATTCCATGGCCTCCGAAACTGTGATAGGCAGAGAAGAGTGAAATCATAAATTTACACCCTTAGAAATCCTGAAGGCGGTGATTGATTTTCGGGGCCCCGTACGCGGCTAGGCTCCTAAAAAGTCCTACACATGTGGTATCCCCATACTCAGGAGATGCAGCTAAATGTATTTTGGGGTGCAATTCCACATATGCCCATGGCCTGTGTGAGCAATATATCATTTAGTGACAACTTTGTGCAAAAAAAAAACATTTGTCACTTTCCCGCAACTTGTGTCAAAATATAAAATATTCCATGGACTCAACATGCCTCAAAGCAAATAGCTTGGGGTGTCTACTTTCCAAAATGGGGTCATTTGAGGGGGTTTATGCCATCTGGGCATTTTATGGCCTTCAAAACTGTGATAGGTAGTGAGGAGTAAAATCAAAAATTTACGCCCTTAGAAATCCTGAAGGCAGTGATTGGTTTTCGGGGCCCCGTACGCAGCTAGGCTCCCAAAAAGTCCTACACATGTGGTATCCCCGTACTCAGGAGAAGCAACTAAATGTATTTTGGGGTGCAATTCCACATATGCCTATGGCCTGTGAGAGCAATATATCATTTAGTGACAACTTTTTGTAATTTTTTTTTTTTTTGTCATTATTCAATCACTTGGGACAAAAAAAATGAATATTCAATGGGCTCAACATGCCTCTCAGCAATTTCCCAGGGGTGTCTACTTTCCAAAATGGGGTCATTTGTGGGGGTTTTGTACTGCCCTGCCATTTTAGCACCTCAAGAAAGACATAGGCAGTCATAAATTAAAGGCTGTGTAAATTCCAGAAAATGTACCCTAGTTTGTAGGCGCTATAACTTTTGCGCAAACCAATAAATATACACTTATTGACATTTTTTTTACCAAGGACATGTGGCCGAATACATGTTGGCCTAAATGTATGACTAAAATTGAGTTTATTGGATTTTTTTTAGAACAAAAAGTAGAAAATATCATTTTTTTTCAAAATTTTCGGTCTTTTTCCGTGTATAGCGCAAAAAATAAAAACGGCAGAGGTGATCAAATACCATCAAAAGAAAGCTCTATTTGTGGGAAGAAAAGGATGCAAATTTAGTTTGGGTACAGCATTGCATGACCGCGCAATTAGCAGTTAAAGCGACGCAGTGCCAAATTGTAAAAAGTGCTCTGGTCAGGAAGGGGGTAAATCCTTCCGGGGCTGAAGTGGTTAAGATCTACAGGGGAGCAGTGGGAGGAGGCCCTGCAGGCACCTGCACGCTAAATGTATCACAAAACTATCCCAACTATATATACTTTTGAGAGTGCATTACACCCCAGTAAAACTTCACAAAATGGGCAAGGTACCTGACCCTATGTGTGGCAAATGGGGACCTTATTCATCTCCTCTGGCTTTGCCCCAAACTCCATAGATATTGGATGGGGGTTCTAGCTACACTTAACTGGTTATTTCAAACCAATGTTCCTCTTGATCCACTAGGCTGTCTTTTAGGGACACTGGAGAGGGCAATCCCGGAGGAGGTGACAAGGATGGCTTGGAAATCGGCAGAGCCACTGAAGGTTAAAACATGGATTGAACACATGGGAAATACTCTTATCATGGAAAAATACATATATCAGCATAGGGGAAATCCTGGGAAATTTGACAGGCTATGGGATGCATGGCTTGATACGCCAGGGATAAGCCCCAAGGAACTGGTACAGATGAGACTGCTTGAGAGGTTTATAGACGTAAAAGGTATCAGGGAACACACATGGATGGATAATAAAATACATGTCAGGGCAAGGGCGGTGATGCAGGAGATGTTGACCTACTGGTAGGGGTCTGAAATGTACTACTAGATGAAGAATCCAACAGGGTATGCATGATGTAATGCTAATTAGCAGGTATATATACTGTATGATGTAAACAAGGATTGTATGACGGTCAATTTAGTGACGCTACAAAGTATACTGCGATTCATGTATGGTTATAATGTTTGTTTTTTGAGCAATAAAAACATTTTGATTTAAAAAAAAAACTTAAGATCTAAAAGTTCTACGGTACCTCCCACTTCTTGTTCTACTGTCGAGGTGTTCATTAACAAAGTTAATAATGAGATGAAGTCACTTTACTATGTAACTATTTTTGAATTTATTGAAGAAACAAAACTTCAAGTGCAGCAATCCTCCAGGCTTTTTTCTTGTATGTATGGTCGGTTGGAAGACCAGATTGCTTTGCACTAAATACGAACCGGGTGCGGCTTTCCCCAACTGCATTGAATATATATATATTTATATCACACACAACAACACTGGCTTAGATGCAAACTGGCACTCACTTTTTCTATTGAAAAGTCACACAGAATATATAGCACAGAAGATCATTAACAATGCAAACTTTAAACAGGAATATTTTTAAAATAGCTAAGGAATAGCTAACATAAACATTAAGCTAATTAAACAACTAGCCACCTAGGTGACTCACAACCCTGTATACAAAGTACATTACACATTATAAGCATAAACCCATAACCATCCCACAATGGTTCGATAACAAGATAAAGTGGACACAATATTAATCACATCTCCAAGAGATAATCAGACAGGCAGAAACAATAGGTGACTCAATTAACAATGCACACCTTGGAGGCACACAATGGGAGAGACCTACTTAACAATGAACACATAACATCTTAAAAAACAGATTATAGCAGGAGACCCCAGTATTGGGTTGCTGTGAGCTGATCATATTAATATCTGCTCTGAGTCTCACAGTCTAAGGCAGTCATTGCTGGTTTGGGCACAAAGGACCCAAATCTGTGTTTTTGGGGAGACATGGATCCAAAGCAAGACCACTCCAAGGGTCTCCCAGGTACACACACTACAAAGAGTAGTGTTCCCTTAAAATCCAGGGCCCATAATCAGTAGGCAAGAGGCCACCCTGCAGTCCCCTCCAAAAGCCCCTGTCCTGGTTGGGTCTGTCACAGGTGGGATTTTGAAGAGCGGGGAGATGTGGGGCTGTAGGGAAGTAGGAGGAGAGGAACAGAGCCAATATGTGGAGTGGGGCCCCTGGCAGGAAGTATCCCCTGCGGTGCTAAACTGGCTCAGCAATAGCCCCGAGCCAGACACCCCCTGGACAGCTCAGAGCCAGTGCAGACCCATCCGTGCCGCCTCATCACTGCACATCAGTGAAGAAGAAAAATTACTTAATTGCAAAATTGTATAACAGAAATGAAGAAAAAGGTTTTTTGGTCTTTTTTCATGTATTTAGCAAAAAATAAAAAACAGCGGTGATTAAATACCACCAAAAGAAAGCTTTATCTGTGTAAAAAAAAATTATAAAAATGTCATATGGGTACAGTGTTGCATGACTGCACAATTGTCTTTCACAGTGTGACAGCACTGAAAGCTGAAAATTGGCCTGGGCAGAAAGGGGGTGAAAATAACCAGTAGGCAAATGGTTAAAAAAAAAATGGCTCCTAACTTTTTTAGCTGGCTCCTAGATTCAAAGCAAAATTGTCAAGCCTTGTGCTATGTATGTATGTATATATACACTGTACACTACTGCAGGGCTCGACAAATCACAGATGCAAGAAACCACATCAAAGTGGCGACTCCCATTGCCCTATGCAGTTCTGGACACCGGCAGCTGATCTAGCTCCAAGAGGGCCAGGACAAAGGGCCCTGATAGCTGCTGGAGGGAGGATTTTGCTCCCTCCAGCTGTGGGACTGGATCTCTGCCTACCTCCTCTGGCAGTTTCAGACTCTAGTGTAGACTGCTTGTTGTGTGGGTGGGATGGGAATGCAGCCAGCTTCGGAGATCCAGCCCACCCCCCTGCCTGAACCACCCACTTGGCCACCTGCCTACGTGCCTGAACCGTCCACCTGCCAGCCAGCCCACCTGCCCGTACTCCTAGAAGAGGGAGATGTGAGCTGGCCAGGTGTGAGTGTGTGCCAAGATAAGCTCAGCAGCCTGTATTTGATGTAATTAAGTGTTCTTGCATAGCAAGACAACTTACTGTTATCTCACATATATATTATTATTATTATTAAGTGTTCTTGCACAGCAAGACCACTTACTGTTATCTCACTTAAGTGTATTATTCAGTGTTCTTGCATAGCAAGACCACTTAATATTATCTCACATATATATTCTTCTTCTTCTTATTATTATTATTATAGCCAAATTTACCACCCTAACTCCTCCCACAGTTTTTACACTACATAGACAAGTAATATACCGAAACGTGCAGATTGCTCCCGATTGTTTTTGCGGCAAAATTAGTCCCATAGGAATGAATGGCGAAATGTTCAAAACTGGAGTGGGAGGTGACAAAAGCTGACAACCCCATGATCATACCACCCTAACTCTTCCCACAGTTTTTAAACTACATAGACTAGTAATATACCGAAACGTGCGGATTGTTTCCGATTGGTGTGCTATTACTTTGTGGAACGTTTCGCCAAATTTTTCACGAAGCGGGAAGATTGGTCCCATAGGAATGAATGGCGAAATGTTCAATGTCATTTAATTGCTGTTACCTTGTGGAACTTTGTCAAAAGCTGAAAAATACCAGTGTGAATCCGGCCTCAGTGTCATTTAATTGGTGTGCTATTACTTTGTGGAACGTTTCGCCGAATGGTTAAAGAAATATCGTTGTTTTTGCGGCGAAATTGGTCCCATAGGAATGAATGGCGAAATGTTCAAAACTAGAGTGGGAGGTGACAAAAGCTGACATTATGACCCCCCCATGATCAGCCAAAACATTATGACCACCCCATCAATATATATATATATATATAAATCATTTTTGAAAAAAAAATAATTTTTGAAAAAAATCATTTAAAAAATAATCATTTTTGAAAAAATAAAATCATTAAAAAATCATTTAAAAAAATCATTTTTGAAAATAAAAACATTTTTGAAAAAAATGTTCAGCTCTTTCAGCTAATGATGGGACTTTAACTGTTTTACTACTATTTATACTTTTTAAAATATTAAGCTTTTTAACACTTTTCACAGTTACTCAAGCCACTCCACCCAGTTACTCCGCCCACTCCAGTTGTAGAGGCAAGAACACTTTTCACAATTTCCCCAGAAATTTTAGCTTTTCTAGTTATTAAGTGTTCTTGCATAGCAACACCACTTACTGTTATCTCACATATATATTATTAAGTGTTCTTGCATAGCAAGACCACTTACTGTTATCTCACATATATATTATTATAGCCAAGTTTTTACACTACATAGACAAGTAATATACCGAAACGTGTGGATTGTTCCCGATTGGTGTGCTATTACTTTGTGGAACGTTTCGCCGAATGGTTCACAAAATATCGTCGTTTTTGCGGTGAAATTGGTCCCATAGGAATGAATGGGGAAATGTTCAAAACTAGAGTGGGAGGTAACAAAAGCTGAAAAATCAGGACATGATTTCTAAACTGCCACCACTCCCCTATTTTCAAGCCCTGATAGTTTTCACAATATGACCATTTGTTTGAAACTGATGCCGTCTGTTGACATTCATTGAAACTCTACTCTAGCCCCCTCCTAATTTGAAGGGCAATATCTAAACTGCGACTGTGCCTTCATTTTTAATATTTCAGAGACATACTATGCATCAAAATCTAGGTCTGGGTCTTGTAATTCTCACAATATAAAGATCTTCGCTGTAGGATTTACAGTTTTTAAAATACGACCGTTTGAAGTACTGCACAGTTATTACAGCTATCATGATCCTGTGTATTGTGTATTGAGCAGTGGTTATGAAGCATAAACCGGGCATGAGCGTTGCCAGGAAACAGTGAATGTGAACACTGATTATCATCAAACTGATAGCACACCTTCACCTCCATTTAACGTCAAGATGCTGAGACCCCCCAAATGTATGTGGTCATACCTTCATCTGCTAGGCTTGATAATGCTTGTAGACTACTGGTGGAGGCAAAAAAACTTCACACAATTTCCCCAGAAATTGTAGCTTTTCTAGTTAAGTGTTCTTGCATAGCAAGACCACTTATTGTTATCTCACATATATATTATTATAGCCAAATTTACCACCCTAACTCCTCCCACAGTTTTTAAACTACATAGACAAGTAATATACTGAAACGTGCGGATTGCTCCCGATTGCTGTGCTATTACTTTGTGGAGCGCTTTGCCGAATGGTTCACGAAATATCGTCGTTTTTGCGGTGAAATTGGTCCCATAGGAATGGGGAAATGTTCAAAACTAGAGTGGGAGGTGACAAAAGCTGAAAAATCAGGACATGATTTCTAAACTGCCACCACTCCCTTATTTTCAAGCCCACCACACACATCTTATATCAAAACGTTCAGCTATCCCTGCTGCCACTAAACATGTCCACGGCTAAGTCATAGTCCTGATAGTTTTCACAATATGACCATTTGTTTGGAACTCACGCCGTCCATTGACATTCATTAAAACTACACTCTAGCCACTTCAAATTTGAAGGGCAATATCTAAACTGCGACTGTGCCTTTATTTTTAATATTTTAGAGACATACTATGCATCAAAATCTAGGTCTGGGTCTTGTGATTCTCACAATATAAAGTTCTTCGCTGTAGGATTTATAGTTTTTAAAATATGACCGTTTGAAGTACTGCACAGTTATTACAGCTATCATGATCCTGTGTATTGAGCAGTGGTTGTGAAGCATAAACAGGGCATGAGCGTTGCTAGGAAACAGTGGTTGTAAACACAAGATGCTGAAACCCCCTAAATGCATGTGGTCATCCCTTCATCTGCTAGGCTTGATAATGCATGTAGACTACTGGTGGAGGCAAGAACACTTCACCCAATTTCCCCAGAAATTGTAGCTTTTCCAGTTATTAGTGGGAATGCTTTAGCAGTCCCACTATTGTTATTTGATTTTATTTATTTTTATTAATTTTATTCTGTACGTTTTTTGGCTCTGCGTAACTTCTGCATACTTTCAGCTATTAAAACCATTCAACTATTAAAATGTTCGTCTCTTTCAGCTGATGATGGGACTTTTTCTACCATTTATACTTTTTAAAATATTAAGCTTTTTATCACTTTTTTTTAACATTGAAGTCAATGGGAGCATGCTTCAGATCCTTAAAATCTTCTTCCGCTCCCAAAAGTTTCAGCTCCTTCATATTTTCACCTACAGACACCAAACAAACTTTAAAATGTTCACAAAATATTCAGCTATCTGGCTTTATCTTTTCAGTTTGATATCTTTTACAGTTTTTGTGAAAAAGCTTTTTGTTTAGAGGTCATTTCAGGAAGTTTTAGCCATTAATCAGAGTGTACTGTGTTGTTTTTGTTGCCATGGTTACCAAAGCTTCTGTTATACACAGGGGGGGAGGTGGCTGGAGCATCTCAGCTCTGATTACAGAGCCCGGGGGAGGGCAAAGACACACCATGTACTGATTTATAATAGAGGAATATGATGGGGCAGTTTTGATGGGGCAGTTTTGATGGTGGCAATATGATGGGGCAGTTTTGATAGGGCAAATCTGATGGGGCAGTTTTGATGGGGGCAGTTTTGATGGTGGCAATATGATGGGGCAGTTTTGATGGTGGTAATATGATGGGGCAGTTTTGATGGGGACAATTTTGATGGGGCAGTTCTAATGGGGCAGTTTTGATGGCAATATGATGGGGGCAGTTTTGATGGTGGCAATATGATGGGGCAGTTTTGATGGTGGTAAAATGATGGGGCAATTCTGATGGGGCAGTTTTGATGGTGGCAATATGATGGGGCAGTTTTGATGGGACAATTCTGATGGGGCAGTTTTGATGGTGGCAATATGATGGGGCAGTTTTGATAGGGCAATTCTGATGGGGCAGTTTTGATGGTGGCAATATGATGGGGAAGTTTTGATGGGGACAATTTTAATGGAGCAGTTTTAAAGGTGGCAATATGATGGGGCAGTTTTGATGGGGGCAGTTTTGATGGTGGCAATTCTGATGGGGCAGTTTTGATGGTGGCAATATGATGGGGCAGTTTTAATGGGGACAAGTTTGATGGGGCAATTCTGATGGGGCAGTTTTGATGGCGGCCGTTTTAGCTATTCAGCATTCCCACGCATTTTCCCCAGGAAATGCATTTTCTAGTTGTTCTTATTATAGCCAAATTTACCACCCTAACTCCTCCCACAGTTTTTACACTACACAGACAAGTAATATACCGAAACATGCGAATTGTTCCCGATTTGTGTGCTATTACTTTGTGGAATGTTTTGCCGAATGGTTCACGAAATATCGTCATTGTTGCGGCGAAATTGGTCCCATAGGAATGAATGGGGAAACTAGAGTGGGAGATGACAAAAGCTGGAAAATCAGAACATGATTTCTAAACTGCCGCCACTCCCTCATTTTCAAGCCCACCTACACAAATCTTATATCAAAACGTTCAGCTATCCCTGCTGCCACTAAACATGTCCACGGCTAAGCCATAGTCCTGATAGTTTTCACAATATGACCATTTGTTTGCAACTCACGCCGTCCATTGACATTCATTGAAACTACACTCTAGCCCCCTTCAAATTTGAAGGGCAATTTCTAAACTGCGACTGTGCCTCTATTTTTAATATTTCAGAGACATACTATGTATCAAAATCTAGGTCTGGGTCTTGTGATTCTCACAATATAAAGATCTTCGCTGTAGGTTGTATAGTTTTTAAAATACGGCCATTTGTTTAGAGGTCATTTCAGGAAATTTTAGCCATTAATCAGAGTGTACTGTTAGTGTTTGTTTTGTTGCCATGGTTACCAAAGCTTCTGTTATACACAGGGGGGGGAAGGTGGCTGGAGCATCTCAGCTGATTACAGAGCCCGGGGGAGGGGACAGACACACCATGTACTGATTTATAATAGAGGAATATGATGGGGCAGTTTTGATGGGGTAATTCTGATGGGGCAGTTTTGATGAAGTAGTATTTGGGAAGTATAAACAGGGCATGAGCGTTGCTAGGAAACAGTGGTTGTAAACACAAGATGCTGAGACACCCCAAATGCATGTGACTTCATCTGCTAGACTTGATAATGCTTGTAGACTCCTCCCACAGTTTTTACACTACAGAGACAAGTAATATACCGAAACGAGCGGATTGTTCCCGATTGGTGTGCTATTACTTTGTGGAATGTTTCACCGAATGGTTCACGAAATATCGTAGTTTTTGCGGCGAAATTGGTCCCATAGGAATGAATGGCGAAATGTTCAAAACTAGAGTGGAAGGTGACAAAAGCTGACAACCCCCTGATTAGCCAAAACATTATGACCACCCCATGATCAGCCAAAACATTGTGACCGCCCCATGAAAAAAAAAATATTTTTGAAAAAAAAAAAAATTCATTTTTGAAAAAAAAAATATTATTGAGAAAAAAAAATATTTTTGAAAAAAATTATTTTTGAAAAAAAAAATTATTTTGAAGAAAAAAAAAATTTTTGAAAAAAAAAAAATTTGAACAAAAAAAAATTATTTTTGAAAAAAAAATATATATTTTTTAAAAAAAAAATTATTTTTGAAAAAAAAATTTTTTGAAAAAAAAAAAGAAAAAAAAATTATTTTTGAAAAAAAAAATATTTTTGAAAAAATAAAAAAAAATAATTTTTGAAAAAAAAATCATTAAAAAAAAAACATTTTTGAAAAAAAAGTTCAGCTCTTTCAGCTAATGATGGGACTTCAACTGTTTTACTACTATTTATACTTTTTAAAATATTAAGCTTTTTAACACTTTTCACAGTTACTCCGCCCACTCCACCCAGTTACTCCGCCCACTCCAGTTGTAGAGGCAAGAACACTTTCACAATTTCCCCAGAAATTGTACCTTTTCTAGTTCTTATTATTATAGCCAAATTTACCACCCTAACTCCTCCCACAGTTTTTACACTACATAGACAAGTAATATACCGAAACGTGCGGATTGTTCCCGAATGCTGTGCTATTACTTTGTGGAACGTTTCGCCGAATGGTCCACGAAATGACGTTTTTGCGGCGAAATTGGTCCCATAGGAATGAATGGCGAAATGTTCAAAACTAGAGTGGGAGGTGACAAAAGCTGACAACCCCATGATCAGCCAAAACATTATGACCACCCCATGATCATCCAAAACATTATGACCGCCCCATGTAAAAAAAAAAAATATTTTTGAAAAAAAAAAAACAATTTTTGAAAAAAAAATTTTTGAAAAAAAAAAATAATTTTTGAAAAAAAAAAAAAAAAATTTTTGAAAAAAAAAATTATTTTTGAAAAAAAAAATTATTTTTGAATAAAAAAAAATATTTTTGAATAAAAAAAAATCATTTTTGAAAAAAAAAATCATTTTTGAAAAAAATGTTCAGCTCTTTCAGCTAATGATGGAACTTTTTTACTACTATTTATACTTTTTAAAATATTAAGCTTTTTAACACTTTTCACAAATACTCAAGCCACTCCACCCCACCCAGTTACTCCGCCCACTCCAGTTGTAGAGGCAAGAACACTTTCACAATTTCCCCAGAAATTGTACCTTTTCTAGTTAGGTGTTCTTGCATAGCAAGACCACTTACTGTTATCTCACATATATATTATTGAGTGTTCTTGCATAGCAAGACCACTTACTGTTATCTCACATATATATTATTCTTATTATTATAGCCAAATTTACCACCCTAACTCCTCCCACAGTTTTTACACTACATAGACAAGTAATATACCGAAACGTGCGGATTGTTCCCGAATGGTGTGCTATTACTTTGTGGAACGTTTCGCCGAATGGTTCACGAAATATCGTCGTTTTTGCGGCGAAATTGGTCCCATAGGAATGAATGGGGAAACTAGAGTGGGAGATGACAAAAGCTGGAAAATCAGAACATGATTTATAAACTGCCGCCACTCCCTCATTTTCAAGCCCACCTACACAAATCTTATATCAAAACGTTCAGCTATCCCTGCTGCCACTAAACATGTCCACGGCTAAGCCATAGTCCTGATAGTTTTCACAATATGGCCATTTGTTTGCAACTCACGCCGTCCATTGACATTCATTGAAACTACACTCTAGCCCCCTCCAAATTTGAAGGGCAATTTCTAAACTGCGACTGTGCCTTCATTTTTAATATTTCAGAGACATACTATACATCAAAATCTAGGTCTGGGTCTTGTGATTCTCACAATATAAAGATCTTCGCTGTAGGATGTATAGTTTTTAAAATACGGCCATTTGTTTAGAGGTCTTTTCAGGAAATTTTAGCCATTAATCAGAGTGTACTGTTAGTTTGTTTTGTTGCCATGGTTACCAAAGCTTCTGTTATACACAGGGGGGAAGGTGGCTGGAGCATCTCAGCTCTGATTACAGAGCCCGGGGGAGGGGACAGACACACCATGTACTGATTTATAATAGAGGAATATGATGGGGCAGTTTTGATGGGGTAATTCTGATGGGGCAGTTTTGATGAAGTAGTATTTGGGAAGCATAAACAGGGCATGAGCGTTGCTAGGAAACAGTGGTTGTAAACACAAGATGCTGAGACACCCCAAATGCATGTGACTTCATCTGCTAGACTTGATAATGCTTGTAGACTCCTCCCACAGTTTTTACACTACAGAGACAAGTAATATACCGAAACGAGCGGATTGTTCCCGATTGGTGTGTTATTACTTTGTGGAATGTTTCGTCGAATGGTCCACGAAATGACATTTTTGCGGCGAAATTGGTCCCATAGGAATGAAAGGCGAAATGTTCCAAACTAGAGTGGGAGGTGACAAAAGCTGACAACCCCATGATCAGCCAAAACATTATGACCACCCCATGATCAGCCAAAACATTATGACCGCCCCATGTAAAAAAAAAAAATATTTTGAAAAAAAAAAAAATCATTTTTGAAAAAAAAATTCATTTTTGAAAAAAAAATATATATTTTTGAAAAAAAAAATATATTTTTGAAAAAAAATATATATTTTTGAAAAAAAAAAATATTTTTGAAAAAAAAAAATATTTTTGAAAAAAATATATATTTTTGAAAAAAATATATATTTTTGAAAAAAATAAAAATATTTTTGAAAAAAAAATCACTTTTGAAAAAAAAAAATCATTTTTGAAAAAAAAAATCATTTTTGAAAAAAAAAATCATTTTTGAAAAAAAAAATGTTTGTGCTCTTTCAGCTAATGATGAGACTTCAACTTTTTTACTACTATTTATACTTTTTAAAATATTAAGCTTTTTAACACTTTTCACAGTTACTCCAGCCACTCCAACCACACAACAGTTACTCAAGCCACTCCACCCAGTTACTCCGCCCACTCCAGTTGTAGATGCAAGAACACTTTTCACAATTTCCCCAGAAATTGTACCTTTTCTAGTTCTTATTATTATAGCCAAATTTACCACCCTAACTCCTCCCACAGTTTTTACACTACATAGACAAGTAATATACCGAAACGTGCGGATTGTTCCCGAATGGTGTGCTATTACTTTGTGGAACGTTTCGCCGAATGGTTCACGAAATATCGTCGTTTTTGCGGCGAAATTGGTCCCATAGGAATGAATGGGGAAACTAGAGTGGGAGATGACAAAAGCTGGAAAATCAGAACATGATTTCTAAACTGCCACCACTCCCTCATTTTCAAGCCCACCTACACAAATCTTATATCAAAACGTTCAGCTATCCCTGCTGCCACTAAACATGTCCACGGCTAAGCCATAGTCCTGATAGTTTTCACAATATGACCATTTGTTTGCAACTCACGCCGTCCATTGACATTCATTGAAACTACACTCTAGCCCCCTCCAAATTTGAAGGGCAATTTCTAAACTGCGACTGTGCCTTCATTTTTAATATTTCAGAGACATACTATACACCAAAATCTAGGTCTGGGTCTTGTGATTCTCACAATATAAAGATCTTCACTGTAGGATGTATAGTTTTTAAAATACGGCCATTTGTTTAGAGGTCATTTCAGGAAATTTTAGCCATTAATCAGAGTGTACTGTTAGTGTTTGTTTTGTTGCCATGGTTACCAAAGCTTCTGTTATACACAGGGGGGAAGGTGGCTGGAGCATCTCAGCTGATTACAGAGCCCGGGGGAGGGGACAGACACACCATGTACTGATTTATAATAGAGGAATATGATGGGGCAGTTTTGATGGGGTAATTCTGATGGGGCAGTTTTGATGAAGCAGTATTTGGGAAGCATAAACAGGGCATGAGCGTTGCTAGGAAACAGTGGTTGTAAACACAAGATGCTGAGACACTCCAAATGCATGTGACTTCATCTGCTAGACTTGATAATGCTTGTAGACTCTTCCCACAGTTTTCACACTACAGAGACAAATAATATACCGAAATGAGCGGATTGTTCCCGATTTGTGTGTTATTACTTTGTGGAATGTTTTCCTGAATGGTCCACGAAATGACGTTTTTGCGGCGAAATTGGTCCCATAGGAATTAATGGCGAAATGTTCAAAACTAGAGTGGGAAGTGACAAAAGCTGACAACCCCATGATCAGCCAAAACATTATGACCACCCCATGATCAGCCAAAACATTATGACCGCCCCATGTAAAAAAAAAAATATTTTTGAAAAAAAAAAAAAATTTTCAAAAAAGTAAAAAAATCATTTTTGAAAAAAAAAATCATTTTTGAAAAAAAAAATGTTTGTGCTCTTTCAGCTAATGATGAGACTTCAACTTTTTTACTACTATTTATACTTTTTAAAATATTAAGCTTTTTAACACTTTTCACAGTTACTCCAGCCACTCCAACCACACAACAGTTACTCAAGCCACTCCACCCAGTTACTCCGCCCACTCCAGTTGTAGAGGCAAGAACACTTTTCACAATTTCCCCAGAAATTGTACCTTTTCTAGTTCTTATTATTATAGCCAAATTTACCACCCTAACTCCTCCCACAGTTTTTACACTACATAGACAAGTAATATACCGAAACGTGCGGATTGTTCCCGAATGGTGTGCTATTACTTTGTGGAACGTTTCGCCGAATGGTTCACGAAATATCGTCGTTTTTGCGGCGAAATTGGTCCCATAGGAATGAATGGGGAAACTAGAGTGGGAGATGACAAAAGCTGGAAAATCAGAACATGATTTCTAAACTGCCACCACTCCCTCATTTTCAAGCCCACCTACACAAATCTTATATCAAAACGTTCAGCTATCCCTGCTGCCACTAAACATGTCCACGGCTAAGCCATAGTCCTGATAGTTTTCACAATATGACCATTTGTTTGCAACTCACGCCGTCCATTGACATTCATTGAAACTACACTCTAGCCCCCTCCAAATTTGAAGGGCAATTTCTAAACTGCGACTGTGCCTTCATTTTTAATATTTCAGAGACATACTATACATCAAAATCTAGGTCTGGGTCTTGTGATTCTCACAATATAAAGATCTTCACTGTAGGATGTATAGTTTTTAAAATACGGCCATTTGTTTAGAGGTCATTTCAGGAAATTTTAGCCATTAATCAGAGTGTACTGTTAGTGTTTGTTTTGTTGCCATGGTTACCAAAGCTTCTGTTATACACAGGGGGGAAGGTGGCTGGAGCATCTCAGCTGATTACAGAGCCCGGGGGAGGGGACAGACACACCATGTACTGATTTATAATAGAGAAATATGATGGGGCAGTTTTGATGGGGTAATTCTGATGGGGCAGTTTTGATGAAGCAGTATTTGGGAAGCATAAACAGGGCATGAGCGTTGCTAGGAAACAGTGGTTGTAAACACAAGATGCTGAGACACTCCAAATGCATGTGACTTCATCTGCTAGACTTGATAATGCTTGTAGACTCTTCCCACAGTTTTCACACTACAGAGACAAATAATATACCGAAATGAGCGGATTGTTCCCGATTTGTGTGTTATTACTTTGTGGAATGTTTTGCCGAATGGTCCACGAAATGACGTTTTTGCGGCGAAATTGGTCCCATAGGAATTAATGGCGAAATGTTCAAAACTAGAGTGGGAAGTGACAAAAGCTGACAACCCCATGATCAGCCAAAACATTATGACCACCCCATGATCAGCCAAAACATTATGACCGCCCCATGTAAAAAAAAAAATATTTTTGAAAAAAAAAAAAAAAATTTCAAAAAAGTAAAAAAATAATTTTTGAAAAAAAAAAATCATTTTTGAAAAAAAAAAAATATATTTTTGAAAAAAAAAATATTTTTGAAAAAAAAATTATTTTTGAAAAAAAAAATATTTTTGAAAAAAAAATTTCTTTTAAAAAAAAAATATTTTTGAAAAAAAAAAATTTATTTTTGAAAAAAAAATTACTTTAAAAAAATAATAATTTCGAAAAAAAAATTATTTTTGAAATAAAAAAATTCATTTTTGAAAAAAAAAATTACCTTTGAAAAAAAAAATTACTTTTGAAAAAAAAAATCATTTTTGAAGAAAAAAAAATCATTTTTGATTAAAAAAAATTCATTTTTGAAAAAAAAAATTACTTTTGAAAAAAATGTTCAGCTCTTTCAGCGAATGATGGAACTTTTTTACTACTATTTATACTTTTTAAAATATTAAGCTTTTTAACACTTTTCACAGTTACTCAAGCCACTCCACCCCACCCAGTTACTCCGCCCACTCCAGTTGTAGAGGCAAGAACACTTTCACAATTTCCCCAGAAATTGTACCTTTTCTAGTTAAGTGTTCTTGCATAGCAAGACCACTTACTGTTATCTAACATATATATTATTCTTATTATTATAGCCAAATTTACCACCCTAACTCCTCCCACAGTTTTTACACTACATAGACAAGTAATATACCGAAACGTGCGGATTGTTCCCGATTGGTGTGCTATCACTTTGTGGAACGTTTCGCCGAATGGTCCACGAAATATCGTCATTTTTGCGGCGAAATTGGTCCCATAGGAATGAATGGCAAAATGTTCAAAAGGAAATGTTGCTAGGAAACAGTGGTTGTAAACACAAGATGCTGAGACACCCCAAATGCATGTGACTTCATCTGCTAGACTTGATAATGCTTGTAGACTCCTCCCACAGTTTTTACACTACAGAGACAAGTAATATACCGAAACGTGCGGATTGTTCCCGATTGGTGTGCTATCACTTTGTGGAACGTTTCGCCGAATGGTCCACGAAATATCGTCGTTTTTGTGGCGAAATTGGTCCCATAGGAATGAATGGCAAAATGTTCAAAAGGAAATGTTGCTAGGAAACAGTGGTTGTAAACACAAGATGCTGAGACACCCCAAATGCATGTGACTTCATCTGCTAGACTTGATAATGCTTGTAGACTCCTCCCACATTTTCCACACTACAGAGACAAGTAATATACCGAAACGTGCGGATTTTTCCCGATTGGTGTGCTATTACTTTGTGGAACGTTTCGCCAAATGGTCCACGAAATATCGTCGTTTTTGCTGCAAAATTGGTCCCATAGGAATGAATGGCTAAATGTTCAAAACTAGAGTGGGAGGTGACAAAAGCTGACAACCCCATGATCAGCCAAAACATTATGACCACCCCATGATCAGCCAAAACATTATGACCGCCCCATGTAAAAAAAAAAATATTTTTGAAAAAAAAAATATTTTTGAAAAAAAAAATACTTTTGAAAAAAAAAAATTTAAAAAAAAATCATTTTTGAAAAAAACAAAATTCATTTTTGAAAAAAAAAATTCATTTTTGAAAAAAAAAATCATTTAAAAAAATCATTTTTGAAAAAACAAAAAAACAAAATCATTTTTGAAAAAACAAAAAAACAAAATCATTTTTGAAAAAAAAAAATCACAAAGCTCTGAGGGGAATTATAGCTCCTCTCACACAGCTCTAAGGACAATTATAGCATTATAGCTCCTCCCACACAGCTTGGAGGGAAGTTATAGCTCCTCCAATACAGCTTTGAGGGGAATTATAGCTCCTCCCACACAGCTCAAAGGGGAATTATAGCATTATAGCTTAGCATTATAGCTCCTCCCACACAACTCTGAGGGGAATTATAGTTTCTCCCACACCGCTGTGAGGGGAATTATAGCTCCTCCTACACAGCTCTGAGGGGAATTACAGCTTAGCATTATAGCTCCTCCCACACAGCTGAGGAGAATTATAGCTTCTCCCACACAACTCTGATGGGAAATGTAGCTTCTCCCACACAGCTCTGAGGGGAAATATAGCTTCTCCCACACAGCTCTAAGGGGAATTATAGCTCCTCCCACACAACACTAAGGGGAATTGTATCTCCTCCCACACAGCTCTGAGGGGAATTATAGCATTATTGCTCCTCCCACACAGCTCAGAGGGGAGTTATAGCTCCTCCCACACAGCTCTGAGGCGAATTATAGCTCCTCCTCCAACACAACTCTGAGGGGAATTATAGCTCTTCGAACAAAGCTCTGAGGAGAATTATAGCTCCTTCCACAAATATCATCATGCCATCTAAAGGAAAGAGATCTAAAGCTGCAAAGATACGCTGGACTAAACTGGATCCGGAGCCCCACAGCAGCATAGTGGATATGGAGGTTTGTGACAGTGAATGTGCCCAGGAGGTACATAGTGAACCTGTGGTGTCATTTTCATGTTCAACTCAGTGTCAAGTTCAAGAGCACAGTGACAGTGTGATGGGCACTTCTGAAAACCATGGCATGCAAGAACCATGTGTACCAAGTGAGATTTCTGTGCAGGCATCATTTCATCAGGGTCATCATGGCTATGGAAGGTTAAGGAACAAACAGTGTACATGCATGGCTCTGACATTTTTGGCATACCACAGTGAGCTTGATGATGTGAGAAAGGGTGATCTTGATCAAATACTGAAGAAGGGCAACAGCTTGTATGGCTCAACAATAAAACAGCTAAAACAAAGAAATGTCTATCAGCATCAACACTTGACAATGGAAGAAGTGCCCCTCAGAGTCAATACTGACAAATATGAGTATAACGTTGTTAAATCTCCAGTGTTATCGGGATGTATGAGAGACACGGTAGACGGTGACAATCAAGGTTGGTTTGTTGACCTCTCCACAAGACTTCAGTGCCTCAATGCAGATGTTACACATGCACTTTTTATAGTAGTGCCATATTGCATTGCATTGTTCAGAGACAAGTCTGGGAGATATGGACTGTTTGATTCTCATAGTCGAAATAAGGATGGACTTCCTGCCACTGGAAAAGGAAAAGCTGTTATGATCACTTTTACACATTTGAGTGATATGGGGGCAAGGATTTATAAGGTGTATGAATTGCTCCTTACAGACACCAGAGGCCCTATTGATGGACTGCAGTATGACTTCATGCCAGTCTCATTTCATCGTGCAAGACGTCTGTCAGATGGTTTGCTGTCCCCACTGGTGCAATCTGACAAACCACATAATGCAAAGCATGTGGAGAACAAAGTGACACAGATGACCAAAGATGTAACACACACTGGATTCCCAGCCAGCAAGCATTCTCCACGGTCAGTTGATGCGAAATCCTCACAGGGCATATGGAAGGACAGTTAAGGCATTGTCCAAATTAAATGCACAGAGACGACAAAAACTGAAGACAAGACACAGAAATGAAAGAAGGCGTGATTTCAAGGCTACAAAGATGTCTGTCACCAATAAGAAAAGGACATACATCACCAGCCGATACAGAGCAGATGCTGATTTTAAGTTGAAGCAGAAGCAATATATCATTCGCAAATATGCAACAGATGCCAATTTCAACTTGAAGCAGAAGCAATACATCACCAGAAAATATGCGACAAATGCAGATTTCAACTTGAAACAGAAGCAGTACACCACCAGAAAATATGCGACAAATGCAGATTACAACTTGAAGAAGAAGCAATACATCACCAGAAAATATGCCACAAATGTCGATTTCAAGTTGAAGCAGAAGCAATACATCACCAGAAAATATCATAATGATCCTGCTTTCAGAAAACTTCACTTGCAACATTGCATGAGTTACATGAAAATGAAGCGTCAAACTCAAGCAGATTTTCGCATAACCCATAAGATGCAATGTGCCTTCAAAATAAGAATGAAATACAGACGATGGACTCGTGTCATGCGGGAATGCAGTCAACCAGTGGACAACAGCCTAATGCAGACAGCTATATCCACTTTCCATGAATGCATTAAAGCTGGGCCAACATTTGTGTGCACGATGTGTCATCGCACCCTTTTCCCTAACCAAGTGAAACATTGCATTCACAGCAATTACAAGAAGAATCTACACATTGTTGCTGCCTGTTTGACAGGGAAATATGTCCATGTGTGCAACAATCACTGTCAAGGACCTGAACAATGCACCGTACCAGATGAAAGGACCAAAGAATGGATTTGTCACAACTGTGATTTACATTTAAAAGCAGGACACAAATCATCCATCGCTGTAGCTAACAACATGGAGCTGGCGCCCATTCCCCCAGAGCTCTGCGATTTGAATGTGCTGGAAAGACAACTTTTGGCCAAAATACTGCCATTTGCCAAGATCATCACACTTCCCAAAGGTCGACAGGCAGCTATACATGGCGCTGTAGTGTGTGTGCCATCCAAGGTGGAAACCACGGTCAATACTCTACCAAGATCGCACAGCAAATCCCAGTTACACAGAGTCAAGCTGAAAAGACGTCTGACTTACAAAGGCCACCAGCTGTTTCATTATGTCAACATGGGAAATGTAGTAGCAGGTCTGTCAAAACTCATTGACACACACCCCGACTACAGTGACATTTCAATTAGAGTGGATGAGACAATCGCTGATGATGATGATAATGATGATGGGATGGAACTCGACAGTTGTGACGAAACTGAAATGATGGAGATACTTGAACGCATCGAAAATTGTGATCCATCAGAGGTACAGTCTGCATGTTTACCGGCTGCTTCTGAGCAACAGGAAGGCCATGACCAACAACCTCCCAATGCAGAGGATGAGAAGGATACACTAAGACCTGGAATTGGCCTAGACAGTTGTTTGCAGCCATCTGACCTTGGAGAGGAAGCACTGACACACGGTGATGGAATATTCAGCATTGCACCTGCACAAGGAAACACACCTGTCAGCTTCTTTAAAGTTCCTAGGCTTGAGGCAATGGCTTTCCCTGTTCAGTTCCCTACTGGACAGAATACATTGGACCAGGCAAGACAAGTCAAACTGTCCCCGAGCATGTATTTCAATGCAAGGCTTTTTTGTGTTGATACTCGTTTTGCAAGAGACACAAGCTACCTCTTCTTTGCGCAGTTTGTCACAGAAACACACATGGCCAAAAGCAGCATGTCCATCCAGTTAAGGAAAGGAAAACCCAATACCAGGGATGGACGGAAAATATCCAACAAGCTGCTACAGGACAAGTGTGAGGTTGAGAGGTTGGTGCGAAACCGAGATGCCACAAGGTTCATGCAACCACTGAGAGGGAGTCCAGCTTACTGGGATAAAAATCTGAAGAATTTGCTAGCCATGGTCAGACAATTGGGTAAGCCAACATTTTTTCTTACCTTCTCTGCTGCAGAATTCAGATGGCCAGAGGTAATAACGGCAATAAAGGCACAACAAGGTCAAAAGGTGGATTTTGCAGGGCTAGACTGGGCCGAAAAGTGTGACATTCTTCGAGGCAACCCAGTGACCACCATGCGCATGTTTGACAAACGGGTTGATGCTCTGATGCGAGAGCTGCTGTTGGGTCCTGCACAGCCAATTGGTGAAGTTATCGATTACTTTTACCGGGTTGAATTTCAGGCGAGAGGGAGCCCTCATATACATTGTCTCTGTTGGGTAGCAGGAGCTCCTATATTTGGACAAGACAGTGATGACAAGGTGTGTGCCTTTATAGATCATAACATCTCATGCCAGCTGCCTGATGAAGCCAAACAGGCCTTACTTCACAGATTTGTAACAGAACTTCAAATGCACAGCAGATCTCATTCAAAATCATGCAAGAAAGGTAACAGAGTATGCAGATTTGGATTTCCAAAGCCACCTATTAGAAAAACGAGGATAACTTACCCGATGCCAGAAGAACAAGGAGATTGTGCAATGAAACCACAAGCAGCCAAAAACAAACTGAAACCAGTCTGGGAATTGCTTAATAACCCAAAAGTGCAGCTTGAAGACATGTCACAGCTACTGGCACAGTGTGATATGACTTTGAATCAGTACAACTCCTACATTCAGGCATTGACCTCCTCAAGCGTGATTCTAATGAAGCGTGATGTCAAGGACTGCTGGGTGAACAACTATAATCCACATTTGCTGACGGCCTGGAACGCCAACATGGACATCCAGTACATTCTTGATGAGTATGGTTGCATCATGTACATGTTGTCCTACATATCCAAGCCAGAACGGGAGCTGAGTGACTATCTCAAAACAATAGTCAAAGAAATGAGCCCAGAAACAGCGACAGAACGAGAAGAAATGAAAGAGGTTCTTCAGGCTTATTCAAAACACAGAGAGGTCAGCGCCCAGGAGTCTGTGGCCCGTACGTGCAGCCTGAAAATGAAGTCTTGCTCACGTGAGGTTGTTTTTCTGCAAACTGGTGACAACGCACTGAAAATGAGTCTCCCGCTCAGTGCATTGCAGAACAAACCAGCCGATTCTCTTAATGTGTGGATGACGAGTTTTGTCGACAAATACAGAGCCAGACCTGAAACACCAGAGTTTGAGTCCATGTGTCTGGCAGACTTTGCATCCCATTACAGGGTTGTCTATGGCAAGCAGAAGGAAGATGGCAAGCAAAAGGAAGACAGCAAGCGTGTCAGCCTATTGAATGAAATGGGAATGATTCAAAAACGCACGAGAGGGAAGCCTGCAATCATCAGGTACGCACGCTTCTCAGAGAAGAAGGACCCTGAGAACCACTACGGCAGACTGCTTAAACTGTACCTCCCCCACCGTTCAGAGTCATCACTTAAAACTGTAAGGTTCCCAACACACCAGGATTTTTACAAAGGCTCCTGTGTGAGCTTACCAGGAGAAGAAGCAATCCAAGCAGTGTCTGCAATTGTTACCAGCAACCAAAAGAAGTTCGAACAACACAACAAAATTGTGGAACAAGTCTTGGATGACTTTGTAAAAAACGGACCTGTTGAAGATGCTTGGAACACCTTTGCCCCAGAAGCTGAGTTGGATAGGTTGGAATGTGTAGAGGAACGCAAAGAAGGGGAGCCACTTCATGAGAATGAACAAGATGATGTTCCGGAGTATACACGTCACAAACAAACAGGTGGAATTGCGCTTACTGTGAAAGCCCCACAAATGTGCCCTGATTTCCTTCGGAAAATGTACAGAAACCTTAACCGGACACAAGCTCAGACATTCTACTCAGTTTGTGACTGGTGCACTAACCGTGTGCGTGGCCTAAATCCTGACCCATTCTATTACTTTGTCACTGGTGGTGCAGGGACAGGCAAATCACACCTGATAAAGTGCATCTATGCTGAGGCGACAAAGATACTCTGTAAACTTACCAGACTACGTGAGGAAGCAGACATATCCATGCCCAGCGTTTTACTAACTGCATTTACAGGAACAGCAGCTTTCAACATTTCAGGCAACACATTGCATTCTCTGCTGAAGTTGCCAAGAAGCTTGAAGCCACCCTACCAAGGACTTGGAAATCTAATAGATGAAGTGAGGGCACAGCTGTCAAATGCGGAGATCATTGTTATTGACGAGGTGTCAATGATTTCAAAGCCCCTGTTTGCCTACATCAACTGGAGATTACAGCAAATCAAAGGCAGTAAGAAACCTTTTGGTGGTATGTCAGTACTAGCAGTAGGAGACTTTTACCAGGTCCCCCCGCTGGGAAAAAGTAAGCCACTCTGCGTGTTTGAGGAAAATACCAATGACGTCTGGAAAGACAACTTTCAGATGATCACGCTGACAGAGATCATGCGACAGAAGGAAGACATTTCATTTGCTGAGCTTTTGAATAGAATCAGAGTCAAGCAGAAGACTGGCACCTTAAGCAATGATGACAAAGCTCTGCTTGCTCAGGCTTTTACAGATCCCACCCACTGCCCTAATGACGTGCTACACATATTTGCCACCAACAAAGAGGTTCACAAACATAATGCTGCAACTGTGTCTGTTCTCCATTCAAACGTCACCAACATAGATGCCGACGATTACAGAAAAGACCCTAAGACAGGAGTGATGCTGAGGCAACACCAACCTTTCAAAGGACACAAAGACAATCTGATTGACACACTGCAAGCAGCTGAAGGTGCCCGTATCATGATCACAAGAAACATTGATGTAGAAGACGGGCTTGTTAACGGGACATTTGGCAAGATTGCAAGAATAATCATCCAGACTGAGAATGGTGCTACTACGGTAAACAAGCTTGGGCTTGTGCTGGACAATCCAAATGCAGGACAGAGATACCGTAACAAGTCGTCTTGTGATGCTGACAACTTGGTGTACATAGAAAGGGTAGAGAAAAACCTGAGACAGAAAGGAGTTGTTCGCAGGCAGTTCCCCCTGAAGTTGGCTTTTGGATGTACGATTCATAAGTGTCAGGGGATGTCGATACAGTCGGCAGTGGTCTCATTGAAACGGGTCTTCCAACCGGGAATGGCCTATGTTGCTCTGAGTAGAACGACTACACTACAAGGACTGTACATAACCGACTTTGATGAGAAGAAGATCTTTGCTGATCCTGAAATCACAGCTTCCCTGGATTCAATGAAGAATGCATCACTGGAAAGTGTTATGCCCCTCTTAAAGTTTCTACAGACAACAGACAAACAGCAAACATTAACAATTATCCATCACAACACGGAAGGATTACCAGCTCACATTGAAGATATCAAATCTCACCATGAGTTGACACTTGGAGATGTTTTATGTTTCACTGAAACTCATCTCTCAGGCTCTTCTGTTGCTGAAAGTCTCCAGCTGGAGGGCTACAACCTGTTCAAACGCAACAGACACCTCTCGTACACAAACCTTCCTGACATTGCAAGTAAAAGTGGCGGAGGTGTCGCCTTGTATGTCAGAAACCATTTCAAGGCCTATGAAAAGCAGTATCATCACAATGTGACTGACTTGGAGTTCTTGGTTGTCAAACTGGAGTCCCCTGTACAAGCTTTGATCGCTGTCGTTTACAGGCCACCGGATTACAGTATTGGCCAATTCCTTACTAACCTGCTGGGCCTCTTGGAATCTTTGGAAATAATGGATTGCCAACCTATAATGCTCTGTGGAGATTTCAATGAAGATTTTCTGTGCAGAGAAAAGAAGCCAATATCTGACCTTCTTCACTCAAGAGGATATACTCAACTGGTCTGGGCAGCCACCACAGAAAAAAACACACTGTTGGATCACATTTACATCTCCAGGGTGCAGCAGTGTCTCCAGTCAGGAGTACTGCACAGTTATTACAGCTACCATTATCCTGTGTATTGTGTTTTGAGCAGTGGTTGTGAACACGCTTAGAGCCTGCATAAACAGGGCATGAGTGTTGCCAGGAAACAGTGGTTGTGAGACAGTGGTCATCAAACAGATAAAGTGGCAATGAGGGTCAGTTTACGTGGCCATAGTTATGTGGGACCATTTACAATTAGCTAAACATCATTCTCTATATTTCATGTTCGGTGTACTTGTTAGACACTGAACTCACTTACTCCCCCCCATCCATCACAGACATCTGTCCTCATCATATAGTAAGAGGAATACCGCGCTGTAGTGCACCCAAAAATGGTACCTGTTCGTGAAATATTGTGAATGACCAAATAGGGGATAACCAAAATAGTGATGAAAATAACTTAGTGAAAAAAAATAAAAAAAAAATACATAATAACAAAAGCAGCCACTCTATGTGAGATACACACACTAATACAACAATATAACAAATATAGCAGCGCTGTAAATAGGAGTAAATACTAGTACCAGTGTTGAATAGGACTAATTGGTTAGAACCCAAATTAAATAACTAACACAGTTCTTGAAACCTAAATCAATAAGTGTTCACTGGACAGTCCTAACACAGTGAATAAAGTCCAAATAAATGTTGTGAAAATACATAGGCTCAGACCCCATTTTTTTAAAGCAGGAAATGTAAAATAGAAAAAATTCCTCCACCGCACCACGGTGGTAGCTGAAAATAAAATGCGCGCTTACCAAACGGCAAGCACAAGGGGGCTTGCGACCTTAACCCGGTCAGGGCCTTTCATTGGATGGGCTTCTAGGAAACGACATGCCACTTCATACAGCCAAAGGGTGATGATACCACTAGTCCACCAAGTCACAGGAAATCACTCTTATCATGGAGATTAATAAAAGACTCCTAGCTGGGGGGTTGTTCTCATTTAGGGGTACCCCGGGAAAAGAGAGGGAAACAACATAGCGTAATCCTGGTTTTGAGGTTTATTAAAAGAATTAAAATAACACTTACAGTGTAGCAGATTCAAATAAGCATAAGAAGCCGGCTGGCTAAAACGATCACCCGTCCTACAGACGGTAGATGCAGCACGTCAGCTCGCCCTTTCACACTGTCCTCATCACACTCACCCTCTCCTTCCTGTGCTATAGCCTGCTTGCTGATTAGTAAGACAAAGAAACAGCAAGGAGCAAAACTGCAGAGAAACTGAAAATTTGTAAGGGTTTAAAGTATATGCTTTAATGAATTGCCTTGTATCCAAAAAGTTCAAAAAGTTGACTGTTCAAAATGTTAATGTTAATGTTAATGTATAACGGAAATATACCGCCAGTTCGCTTGTGATGCAATATATTGAAATTATATGTACACTGTGTAAACTGTTTTTGACACACTTGATTTTGGGACGCGAGTCCGTCAGGTGCTATGCTTTGGCTGGGGCGGAATAAATCCTGGTAACCCTTAAGTCTGTGTCCAACCTTTCCACAGTTACTCCAACCACACAACAGTTACTCCAGGCACTCCCCCCAGTTACTCCGCTCACTCCAGATGTAGAGGCAAGAACACTTTTCACAATTTCCCCAAAAATTGTACCTTTTCTAGTTATTAAGTGTTCTTGCATAGCAAGACCACTTACTGTTATCTCACATATATATTATTCTTATTATTATAGCCAAATTTACCACCCTAACTCCTCCCACAGTTTTTACACTACATAGACAAGTAATATACCGAAACATGTGGAGTGTTCCCGAATGGTGTGCTATTACTTTGTGGAACGTTTCGCCGAATGGTTCACGAAATATCGTCGTTTTTGCGGCGAAATTGGTCCCATAGGAATGAATGGGGAAACTAGAGTGGGAGATGACAAAAGCTGGAAAATCAGAACATGATTTCTAAACTGCCGCCACTCCCTCATTTTCAAGCCCACCTACACAAATCTTATATCAAAACGTTCAGCTATCCCTGCTGCCACTAAACATGTCCACGGCTAAGCCATAGTCCTGATAGTTTTCACAATATGACCATTTGTTTGCAACTCACGCCGTCCATTGACATTCATTGAAACTACACTCTAGCCCCCTCCAAATTTGAAGGGCAATTTCTAAACTGCAACTGTGCCTTCATTTTTAATATTTCAGAGACATACTATACATCAAAATCTAGGTCTGGGTCTTGTGATTCTCACAATATAAAGATCTTCGCTGTAGGATGTATAGTTTTTAAAATACGGCCATTTGTTTAGAGGTCATTTCAGGAAATTTTAGCCATTAATCAGAGTGTACTGTTAGTGTTTGTTTTGTTGCCATGGTTACCAAAGCTTCTGTTATACACAGGGGGGAAGGTGGCTGGAGCATCTCAGCTGATTACAGAGCCCGGGGAGGGGACAGACACACCATGTACTGATTTATAATAGAGGAATATGATGGGGCAGTTTTGATGGGGTAATTCTGATGGGGCAGTTTTGATGAAGCAGTATTTGGGAAGCATAAACTGGGCATGAGCGTTGCTAGGAAACAGTGGTTGTAAACACAAGATGCTGAGACACTCCAAATGCATGTGACTTCATCTGCTAGACTTGATAATGCTTGTAGACTCCTCCCACAGTTTTCACACTACAGAGACAAATAATATACCGAAACGAGCGGATTGTTCCCGATTGGTGTGTTATTACTTTGTGGAATGTTTTGCCGAATGGTCCACGAAATGACGTTTTTGCGGCGAAATTGGTCCCATAGGAATGAATGGCGAAATGTTCCAAACTAGAGTGGGAAGTGACAAAAGCTGACAACCCCATGATCAGCCAAAACATTATGACCACCCCATGATCAGCCAAAACATTATGACCGCCCCATGTAAAAAAAAAAATATTTTTGAAAAAAAAAAAAAATTTTTGAAAAAAGTAAAAAAATAATTTTTGAAAAAAAAAAATCATTTTTGAAAAAAAAAATATATATTTTTAAAAAAAATATTTTTGAAAAAAAAAAAATTATTTTTGAAAAAAAAAATATTTTTGAAAAAAAAAAAATTATTTTTGAAAAAAAAAATATTTTTGAAAAAAAAAAAATATATTTGAAAAAAAAATATTTTTGAAAAAAAAAATTATTTTTGAAAAAAAAATTACTTTAAAAAAAATAATAATTTCGAAAAAAAAATTATTTTTGAAATAAAAAAATTCATTTTTGAAAAAAAAAATTACCTTTGAAAAAAAAAAATTACTTTTGAAAAAAAAAATCATTTTTGAAGAAAAAAAAATCATTTTTGAAGAAAAAAAAATCATTTTTGATTAAAAAAAATTCATTTTTGAAAATGAGGCAAGAACACTTTTCACAATTTCCCCAGAAATTGTACCTTTTCTAGTTATTATTATTATAGCCAAATTTACCACCCTAACTCCTCCCACAGTTTTTGCACTACATAGACAAGTAATATACCGAAACGTGCGGATTGTTCCCGAATGGTGTGCTATTACTTTGTGGAACGTTTCGCCAAATGGTTCACGAAATATCGTCGTTTTTGCGGCGAAATTGGTCCCATAGGAATGAATGGGGAAACTAGAGTGGGAGATGACAAAAGCTGGAAAATCAGAACATGATTTCTAAACTGCCGCCACTCCCTCATTTTCAAGCCCACCTACACAAATCTTATATCAAAACGTTCAGCTATCCCTGCTGCCACTAAACATGTCCACAGCTAAGCCATAGTCCTGATAGTTTTCACAATATGACCATTTGTTTGCAACTCACGCCGTCCATTGACATTCATTGAAACTACACTCTAGCCCCTTCAAATTTGAAGGGCAATTTCTAAACTGCGACCGTGCCTTCAATTTTAATATTTCAGAGACATACTATGTATCAAAATCTAGGTCTGGGTCTTGTGATTCTCACAATATAAAGATCTTCGCTGTAGAATGTATAGTTTTTAAAATACGGCCATTTGTTTAGAGGTCATTTCAGGAAATTTTAGCCATTAATCAGCGTGTACTGTGTTTGTTTTGTTGCCATGGTTACCAAAGCTTCTGATATACAAAGGGGGGAGGTGGCTGGAGCATCTCAGCTCTGATTACAGAGCCCGGGGGAGGGGACAGACACACCATGTACTGATTTATAATAGAGGAATATGATGGGGCAGTTTTGATAGGGCAATTCTGATGGGGCAGTTTTAATGGGGCAATTATGATGGGGCAGTTTTGATGGTGACAATATGATGGGGCAGTTTTGGTGGGGCAATTATGATGGGGCAGTTTTGATGGTGGCAATATGATGGGGCAGTTTTGATAGGGCAATTCTGATGGGGCAGTTTTGATGGTGGCAATATGATGGGGCAATTCTGATGGGGCAGTTTTGATGGTGGCAATATGATGGGGCTGTTTTGATAGGGCAATTCTGATGGGGCAGTTTTGATGGTGGCAATATGATGGGGCAATTCTGATGGGGCAGTTTTGATGGGGCAATTCTGATGGGGCAGTTTTGATGGTGGCAATATGATGGGGCAGTTTTGATGGGACAATTCTGATGGGGCAGTTTTGATGGCAGTTTTTGAAAAAAAAAATTATTTTTGAAAAAAAAAATTTCGTTTAAAAAAAAAAAAATCATTTTTGAAAAAAAAAATTCATTTTTGAAAAAAAAAAAAACTTTTGAAAAAAATGTTCAGCTCTTTCAGCTAATGATGGGACTTCAACTTTTTTACTACTATTTATACTTTTTAAAATATTAAACTTTTAAACACTTTTCACAGTTACTCCGCCCACTCCATCCAGTTACTCCGCCCACTCCAATTGTAGAGGCAAGAACACTTTCACAATTTCCCCAGAAATTGTACCTTTTCTAGTTAAGTGGTCTTGCATAGCAAGACCACTTACTGTTATCTCACATATATATTATTAAGTGTTCTTGCATAGCAAGACCACTTACTGTTATCTCACATATATATTATTATTATTAAGTGTTCTTGCATAGCAAGACCACTTATTGTTATCTCACATATATATTATTAAGTGTTCTTGCATAGCAAGACCACTTACTGTTATCTCACATATATATTATTCTTATTATTATAAATTTACCACCCTAACTCCTCCCACAGTTTTTACACTACATAGACAAGTAATATACCGAAACGTGCGGATTGTTCCCGAATGGTGTGCTATTACTTTGTGGAACGTTTCGCCGAATGGTTCACGAAATATCGTCGTTTTTGTGGCGAAATTGGTCCCATAGGAATGAATGGGGAAACTAGAGTGGGAGATGACAAAAGCTGGAAAATCAGAACATGATTTCTAAACTGCCGCCACTCCCTCATTTTCAAGCCCACCTACACAAATCTTATATCAAAACGTTCAGCTATCCCTGCTGCCACTAAACATGTCCACGGCTAAGCCATAGTCCTGATAGTTTTCACAATATGACCATTTGTTTGCAACTCACGCCGTCCATTGACATTCATTGAAACTACACTCTAGCCCCCTCCAAATTTGAAGGGCAATTTCTAAACTGCGACTGTGCCTTCATTTTTAATATTTCAGAGACATACTATACATCAAAATCTAGGTCTGGGTCTTGTGATTCTCACAATATAAAGATCTTCGCTGTAGGATGTATAGTTTTTAAAATACGGCCATTTGTTTAGAGGTCATTTCAGGAAATTTTAGCCATTAATCAGAGTGTACTGTTAGTGTTTGTTTTGTTGCCATGGTTACCAAAGCTTCTGTTATACACAGGGGGGAAGGTGGCTGGAGCATCTCAGCTGATTACAGAGCCCGGGGGAGGGGACAGACACACCATGTACTGATTTATAATAGAGGAATATGATGGGGCAGTTTTGATGGGGTAATTCTGATAGGGCAGTTTTGATGAAGCAGTATTTGGGAAGCATAAACAGGGCATGAGCGTTGCTAGGAAACAGTGGTTGTAAACACAAGATGCTGAGACACTCCAAATGCATGTGACTTCATCTACTAGACTTGATAATGCTTGTAGACTCCTCCCACAGTTTTCACACTACAGAGACAAATAATATACCGAAACGAGCGGATTGTTCCCGATTGGTGTGTTATTACTTTGTGGAATGTTTTGCCGAATGGTCCACGAAATGACGTTTTTGCGGCGAAATTGGTCCCATAGGAATGAATGGCGAAATGTTCAAAACTAGAGTGGGAAGTGACAAAAGCTGACAACCCCATGATCAGCCAAAACATTATGACCACCCCATGATCAGCCAGAACATTATGACCGCCCCATGTAAAAAAAAAAATATTTTTAAAAAAAAAATTTTTTTGAAAAAAGTAAAAAAATAATTTTTGGAAAAAAAAAATCATTTTTGAAAAAAAAAAATATATTTTTGAAAAAAAAAAATTATTTTTGAAAAAAAAAAATATTTTTGAAAAAAAAAATATTTTTGAAAAAAAAATTTCTTTTAAAAAAAAAAATATTTTTGAAAAAAAAAATATGTTTGAAAAAAAAAAATATTTTTGGA
Organism: Lithobates clamitans; assembly: GCA_037952925.1. NCBI lineage: Eukaryota > Metazoa > Chordata > Amphibia > Anura > Ranidae > Lithobates > Lithobates clamitans. The sequence continues at coordinate 4,897,882 of JBBGZY010001036.1, read as the reverse complement.
AAAAAAAAAATTATTTTTGAAAAAAAAATTACTTTAAAAAAAATAATAATTTCGAAAAAAAAATTATTTTTGAAATAAAAAAATTCATTTTTGAAAAAAAAAATTACCTTTGAAAAAAAAAATTACTTTTGAAAAAAAAAATCATTTTTGATTAAAAAAAATTCATTTTTGAAAAAAAAAATTCATTTTTGAAAAAAATGTTCAGCTCTTTCAGCGAATGATGGAACTTTTTTACTACTATTTATACTTTTTAAAATATTAAGCTTTTTAACACTTTTCACAGTTACTCAAGCCACTCCACCCAGTTACTCCGCCCACTCCAGTTGTAGAGGCAAGAACACTTTCACAATTTCCCCAGAAATTGTACCTTTTCTAGTTAAGTGTTCTTGCATAGCAAGACCACTTACTGTTATCTCACATATATATTATTCTTATTATTATAGCCAAATTTACCACCCTAACTCCTCCCACAGTTTTTACACTACATAGACAAGTAATATACCGAAACGTGCGGATTGTTCCTGAATGGTGTGCTATTACTTTGTGGAACGTTTCGCCGAATGGTTCACGAAATATCGTCGTTTTTGCGGCGAAATTGGTCCCATAGGAATGAATGGGGAAACTAGAGTGGGAGATGACAAAAGCTGGAAAATCAGAACATGATTTCTAAACTGCCGCCACTCCCTCATTTTCAAGCCCACCTACACAAATCTTATATCAAAACGTTCAGCTATCCCTGCTGCCACTAAACATGTCCACGGCTAAGCCATAGTCCTGATAGTTTTCACAATATGACCATTTGTTTGCAACTCACGCCGTCCATTGACATTCATTGAAACTACACTCTAGCCCCCTCCAAATTTGAAGGGCAATTTCTAAACTGCGACTGTGCCTTCATTTTTAATATTTCAGAGACATACTATGTATCAAAATCTAGGTCTGGGTCTTGTGATTCTCACAATATAAAGATCTTCGCTGTAGAATGTATAGTTTTTAAAATACGGCCATTTGTTTAGAGGTCATTTCAGGAAATTTTAGCCATTAACCAGAGTGTACTGTTAGTGTTTGTTTTGTTGCCATGGTTACCAAAGCTTCTGTTATACACAGGGGGGAAGGTGGCTGGAGCATCTCAGCTGATTACAGAGCCCGGGGGAGGGGACAGACACACCATGTACTGATTTATAATAGAGGAATATGATGGGGCAGTTTTGATGGGGTAATTCTGATGGGGCAGTTTTGATGAAGCAGTATTTGGGAAGCATAAACAGGGCATGAGCGTTGCTAGGAAACAGTGGTTGTAAACACAAGATGCTGAGACACTCCAAATGCATGTGACTTCATCTGCTAGACTTGATAATGCTTGTAGACTCCTCCCACAGTTTTCACACTACAGAGACAAATAATATACCGAAACGAGCGGATTGTTCCCGATTGGTGTGTTATTACTTTGTGGAATGTTTTGCCGAATGGTCCACGAAATGACGTTTTTGCGGCGAATTTGGTCCCATAGGAATGAATGGCGAAATGTTCAAAACTAGAGTGGGAAGTGACAAAAGCTGACAACCCCATGATCAGCCAAAACATTATGACCACCCCATGTTCAGCCAAAACATTATGACCGCCCCATGTAAAAAAAAATATATATTTTTGAAAAAAAAAATAATTTAAAAAAAAAAAAAAAATTTTGAAAAAAAAAAAAATAATTTTTGAAAAAAAATAATAATAATTTTTGAAAAAAATAAAAATAAAATCATTTTTGGAAAAAAAAATATTTTTGAAAAAAAAAGTCATAATTTTTGAAAAAAATGTTCAGCTCTTTCAGCTAATGATGAGACTTCAACTTTTTTACTACTATTTATACTTTTTAAAATATTAAGCTTTTTAACACTTTTCACAGTTACTCCAGCCACTCCAACCACACAACAGTTACTCAAGCCACTCCACCCAGTTACTCCGCCCACTCCAGTTGTAGAGGCAAGAACACTTTTCACAATTTCCCCAGAAATTGTACCTTTTCTAGTTAAGTGTTCTTGCATAGCAAGACCACTTACTGTTATCTCACATATATATTATTCTTATTATTATAGCCAAATTTACCACCCTAACTCCTCCCACAGTTTTTACACTACATAGACAAGTAATATACCGAAACGTGCGGATTGTTCCCGAATGGTGTGCTATTACTTTGTGGAACGTTTCGCCGAATGGTTCACGAAATATCGTCGTTTTCGCGGCGAAATTGGTCCCATAGGAATGAATGGGGAAACTAGAGTGGGAGATGACAAAAGCTGGAAAATCAGAACATGATTTCTAAACTGCCGCCACTCCCTCATTTTCAAGCCCACCTACACAAATCTTATATCAAAACGTTCAGCTATCCCTGCTGCCACTAAACATGTCCACGGCTAAGCCATAGTCCTGATAGTTTTCACAATATGACCATTTGTTTGCAACTCACGCCGTCCATTGACATTCATTGAAACTACACTCTAGCCCCCTCCAAATTTGAAGGGCAATTTCTAAACTGCGACTGTGCCTTCATTTTTAATATTTCAGAGACATACTATACATCAAAATCTAGGTCTGGGTCTTGTGAATCTCACAATATAAAGATCTTCGCTGTAGGATGTATAGTTTTTAAAATACGGCCATTTGTTTAGAGGTCATTTCAGGAAATTTTAGCCATTAACCAGAGTGTACTGTTAGTGTTTGTTTTGTTGCCATGGTTACCAAAGCTTCTGTTATACACAGGGGGGAAGGTGGCTGGAGCATCTCAGCTGATTACAGAGCCCGGGGGAGGGGACAGACACACCATGTACTGATTTATAATAGAGGAATATGATGGGGCAGTTTTGATGGGGTAATTCTGATGGGGCAGTTTTGATGAAGCAGTATTTGGGAAGCATAAACAGGGCATGAGCGTTGCTAGGAAACAGTGGTTGTAAACACAAGATGCTGAGACACTCCAAATGCATGTGACTTCATCTGCTAGACTTGATAATGCTTGTAGACTCCTCCCACAGTTTTCACACTACAGAGACAAATAATATACCGAAACGAGCGGATTGTTCCCGATTGGTGTGTTATTACTTTGTGGAATGTTTTGCCGAATGGTCCACAAAATGACGTTTTTGCGGCGAAATTGGTCCCATAGGAATGCATGGCGAAATGTTCAAAACTAGAGTGGGAAGTGACAAAAGCTGACAACCCCATGATCAGCCAAAACATTATGACCACCCCATGATCAGCCAAAACATTATGACCGCCCCAAGTAAAAAAAAAATATATTTTTGAAAAAATAAATAATTTAAAAAAAAAAAAATTTTGAAAAAAAAAATATTTTTGAAAAAAAAAATATTTTTGAAAAAAAAAATATTTTTGAAAAAAAAAAAATATTTTTGAAAAAAAAAATTATTTTTGAAAAAAAAAATTATTTTTGAAAAAAAAAAATTTTGAAAAAAAAAATATTTTTGAAAAAAAAAAATATTTTTGAAAAAAAAAAATTATTTTTGAAAAAAAAAAAAAATTTCGAAAAAAAAAATTATTTTTGAGAAAAAAATTACTTTAAAAAAAAATCATTTTTGAAAAAAAAAATCATTTTTGAAGAAAAAAAATCATTTTTGTAGAAAAAAAATCATTTTTGTAGAAAAAAAATTCATTTTTGAAAAAAAAAAATTACTTTTGAAAAAAATGTTCAGCTCTTTCAGCTAATGATGGAACTTTTTTACTACTATTTATACTTTTTAAAATATTAAGCTTTTTAACACATTTCACAGTTACTCAAGCCACTCCACCCCACCCAGTTACTCCGCCCACTCCAGTTGTAGAGGCAAGAACACTTTCACAATTTCCCCAGAAATTGTAGCTTTTCTAGTTATTAAGTGTTCTTGCATAGCAAGACCACTTACTGTTATCTCACATATATATTATTCTTATTAAGTGTTCTTGCATAGCAAGACCACTTACTGTTATCTCACATATATATTATTAGTGGGATTGCTTTAGCAGTCCCACTATTGTTATTCGTTTTTTTATTAGTGGGAATGCTTTAGCAGTCCCACTATTGTTATTCGTTTTTTTATTATTTTTCTTCTTCTTATTCCGTACGTTTTTTGGTTATGCGTAACTTCTGCATACTTTCAGCTATTAAAACCATTCAACTATTAAAATGTTCGTCTCTTTTAGCTGATGTGTGCTCTTTTTCAACTTTTTTCTACCATTTATACTTTTTAAAATATTAAGCTTTTTAACACTTTTTTTTAACATTGAAGTCAATGGGAGCATGCTTGAAATCCTTAAATTCTTCTTCCGCTCCCAAAAGTTTCAGCTCCTTCATACTTTCACCTAGAGACACCAAACAAACTTTAAAATGTTCACAAAATATTCAGCTATCTGGCTATATCTTTTCAGTTTGATATCTTTTACAGTTTTTGAGAAAAAGCTTTTTGTTTAGAGGTCATTTCAGGAAATTTTAGCCATTAATCAGAGTGTATGGTGTTTGTTTTGTTGCCATGGTTACCAAAGCTTCTGTTATACACAGGGGGGAGGTGGCTGGAGCATCTCAGCTCTGATTACAGAGCCCGGGGGGAGGGGACAGACACACCATGTACTGATTTATAATAGAGGAATATGATGGGGCAGTTTTGATAGGGCAATTCTGATGGGGCAGTTTTGATGGTGGCAATATGATGGGGCAGTTTTGATGGTGGCAATATGATGGGGCTGTTTTGATAGGGCAATTCTGATGGGGCAGTTTTGATGGTGGCAATATGATGGTGCAGTTTTGATGGGGCAATTCTGATGGGGCAGTTTTGATGGTGGCAATATGATGGGACAGTTTTGATGGCAATATGATGGGGGCAATTTTGCTGGGGGCCGTTTTAGCAATTCAGCATTCCCACGCATTTTCCCCAGGAAATGCATTTTCTAGTTATTTTTCTTCTTCTTATTCCGTACGTTTTTCGGTAATGCGTAACTTCTGCATACTTTCAGCTATTAAAACCATTCAACTATCAAAATGTTCGTCTCTTTTAGCTGAGGTGTGCTCTTTTTCAACTTTTTTTCTACCATTTATACTTTTTAAAATATTAAGCTTTTTATCACTTTTTTTAACATTGAAGTCAATGGGAGCATGCTTGAAATCCTTAAATTTTTCTTCCGCTCCCAAAAGTTTCAGCTCCTTCATACTTTCACCTAGAGACACCAAACAAACTTTAAAATGTTCACAAAATATTCAGCTATCTGGCTATAGCTTTTCAGTTTTATATCTTTTACAGTTTTTGAGAAAAAGCTTTTTGTTTAGAGGTCATTTCAAGAAATTTTAGCCATTAATCAGAGTGTACCGTGTTTGTTTTGTTGCCATGGTTACCAAAGCTTCTGTTATACACAGGGGGGGAGGTGTCTGGAGCATCTCAGCTCTGATTACAGAGCCCGGGGGGAGGGGACAAAAGCTGAAAAATCAGAACATGATTTCTAAACTGCCGCCACTCCCTCATTTTCAAGCCCACCTACACAAATCTTATATCAAAATGTTCAGCTATCCCTGCTGCCACTAAACATGTCCACGGCTAAGCCATAATCCTGATAGTTTTCACAATATGACCATTTGTTTGCAACTCACACCGTCCATTGACATTCATTGAAACTACACTCTAGCCCCTTCAAATTTGAAGGGCAATTTCTAAACTGCGACCGTGCCTTCAATTTTAATATTTCAGAGACATACTATGTATCAAAATCTAGGTCTGGGTCTTGTGATTCTCACAATATAAAGATCTTCGCTGTAGGATGTATAATTTTTAAAATACGGCCATTTGTTTAGAGGTCATTTCAGGAAATTTTAGCCATTAATCAGAGTGTACTGTGTTTGTTTTGTTGCCATGGTTACCAAAGCTTCTGTTATACACAGGGGGGAGGTGGTTGGAGCATCTCAGCTTTGATTACAGAGCCCGGGGGAGGGGACAGACACACCATGTACTGATTTATAATAGAGGAATATGATGGGGCAGTTTTGATGGGGTAATTCTGATGGGGCAGTTTTGATGGTGGCAATATGATGGGGCAGTTTTGATGGTGGCAATATGATGGGGCTGTTTTGATAGGGCAATTCTGATGGGGCAGTTTTGATGGTGGCAATATGATGGGACAGTTTTGATGGCAATATGATGGGGGCAATTTTGCTGGGGGCCGTTTTAGCAATTCAGCATTCCCACGCATTTTCCCCAGGAAATGCATTTTCTAGTTATTATTATAGCCAAATTTACCACCCTAACTCCTCCCATAGTTTTTACACTACATAGACAAGTAATATATCGAAACGTGCGGATTGTTCCCGAATGGTGTGCTATTACTTTGTGGAACGTTTCGCCGAATGGTTCACGAAATATCGTCATTTTTGCGGCGAAATTGGTCCCATAGGAATGAATGGGGAAACTAGAGTGGGAGATGACAAAAGCTGGAAAATCAGAACATGATTTCTAAACTGCCGCCACTCCCTCATTTTCAAGCCCACCTACACAAATCTTATATCAAAACGTTCAGCTATCCCTGCTGCCACTAAACATGTCCACGGCTAAGCCATAGTCCTGATAGTTTTCACAATATGACCATTTGTTTGCAACTCACGCCGTCCATTGACATTCATTGAAACTACACTCTAGCCCCTTCAAATTTGAAGGGCAATTTCTAAACTGCGACCGTGCCTTCAATTTTAATATTTCAGAGACATACTATGTATCAAAATCTAGGTCTGGGTCTTGTGATTCTCACAATATAAAGATCTTCGCTGTAGGATGTATAGTTTTTAAAATATGGCCATTTGTTTAGAGGTCATTTCAGGAAATTTTAGCCATTAATCAGCGTGTACTGTGTTTGTTTTGTTGCCATGGTTACCAAAGCTTCTGTTATACACAGGGGGGAGGTGGCTGGAGCATCTCAGCTCTGATTACAGAGCCCGGGGGAGGGGACAGACACACCATGTACTGATTTATAATAGAGGAATATGATGGGGCCGTTTTGATGGGGTAATTCTGATGGGGCAGTTTTGATGAAGTAGTATTTGGGAAGCATAAACAGGGCATGAGCGTTGCTAGGAAACAGTGGTTGTAAACACAAGATGCGGAGACACCCCAAATGCATGTGACTTCATCTGCTAGACTTGATAATGCTTGTAGACTCCTCCCACAGTTTTTACACTACAGAGACAAGTAATATACCGAAACGAGCGGATTGTTCCCGATTGGTGTGTTATTACTTTGTGGAATGTTTCGCCGAATGGTCCACGAAATGACGTTTTTGCGGGAAAATTGGTCCCATAGGAATGAATGGCGAAATGTTCAAAACTAGAGTGGGAGGTGACAAAAGCTGACAACCCCATGATCAGCCAAAACATTATGACCACCCCATGATGTAAAAAAAAAATATTTTTGAAAAAAAATAATTTTTGAAAAAAAAAATAAAAATTTTGAAAAAAAAAAAAAATTTTTTGAAAAAAATAAAAATAAAATCATTTTTGAAAAAAAAAAATATTTTTGAAAAAAAAAAATATTTTTGAAAAAAAAAAATTATTTTTGAAAAAAAAATCTTTTTTGAAAATTTTTTTTATAATTTTTGAAAAAAAAAATCATAATTTTTGAAAAAAATGTTCAGCTCTTTCAGCTAATGATGAGACTTCAGCTTTTTTACTGCTATTTATACTTTTTAAAATATTAAGCTTTTTAACACTTTTCACAGTTACTCCAGCCACTCCAACCACACAACAGTTACTCAAGCCACTCCACCCAGTTACTCTGCCCACTCCAGTTGTAGAGGCAAGAACACTTTTCACAATTTCCCCAGAAATTGTACCTTTTCTAGTTATTAGTGGGACTGCTTTAGCAGTCCCACTATTGTTATTCAATTTTTTTTTTTTTAATTAGTGGGACTGCTTTAGCAGTCCCACTATTGTTATTCAATTTTATTTATTTTTAATTTTAATCTTAATTTTATTCCGTACGTTTTTTGGTTCTGCGTAACTTCTGCATACTTTCAGCTATTAAAACCATTCAGCTATCAAAATGTTCGTCTCTTTTAGCTGAGGTGTGCTCTTTTTCAACTTTTTTTCTACCATTTATACTTTTTAAAATATTAAGCTTTTTATCACTTTTTTTTAACATTGAAATCAATGGGAGCATGCTTCAGAAACTTAAAATCTTCTTCCGCTCCCAAAAGTTTCAGCTCCTTCATACTTTCACCTAGAGACACCAAACAAACTTTAAAATGTTCACAAAATATTCAGCTATCTGGCTATATCTTTTCAGTTTGATATCTTTTACAGTTTTTGAGAAAAAGCTTTTTGTTTAGAGGTCATTTCAGGAAATTTTAGCCATTAATCAGAGTGTACTGTTTGTTTTGTTGCCATGGTTACCAAAGCTTCTGTTATACACAGGGGGGAAGGTGGCTGGAGCATCTCAGCTCATTACAGAGCCCGGGGGAGGGGACAGACACACCATGTACTGATTTATAATAGAGGAAAATGATGGGGCAGTTTTGATGGTGGCAATATGATGGGGCAGTTTTGATGGGGCAATTCTGATGGGACAGTTTTGATGGGGTAATTCTGATGGGACAGTTTTGATGGGGCAATTCTGATGGGGCAGTTTTGATGGCAATATGATGGAGGCAGTTTTGATGGTGGCAACATGATGGGGCAGTTTTGATGGTGGCAATATGATGGGGCAGTTTTGATAGGGCAATTCTGATGGGGCAGTTTTCATGGTGGCAATATGATGGGGCAGTTTTGATGGGGACAATTTTAATGGAGCAGTTTTAAAGGTGGCAATATGATGGGGCAGTTTTGATGGTGGCAATATGATGGGGCAGTTTTGATGGTGGCAATATGATGGGGCAGTTTTGATGGGGCAATTCTGATGGGGCAGTTTTGATGGTGGCAATATGATGGGGCAGTTTTATTGGGGACAATTTTGATGGGGTAATTCTAATGGGCCAGTTTTGATGGCAGTATGATGGGGCAGTTTTGATGGCGGCCATTTTAGCAATTTAGCTATTCAGCATTCCCACGCATTTTCCCCAGGAAATGCATTTTCTAGTTTTAATTTTAATTTTATTCCGTACGTTTTTTGGTTCTGCGTAACTTCTGCGTACTTTCAGCTATTAAAACCATTCAACTATCAAAATGTTCGTCTCTTTTAGCTGAGGTGTGCTCTTTTTCAACTTTTTTTCTACCATTTATACTTTTTAAAATATTAAGCTTTATATCACTTTTTTTAACATTGAAGTCAATGGGAGCATGCTTCAGAAACTTAAAATCTTCTTCCACACCCAAAAGTTTCAGCTCCTTCATACTTTCACCTAGAGACACCAAAAAAAACTTTAAAATGTTCACAAAATATTCAGCTATCTGGCTATATCTTTTCAGTTTGATATCTTTTACAGTTTTTGAGAAAAAGCTTTTTGTTTAGAGGTCATTTCAGGAAATTTTAGCCATTATTCAGAGTGTACTGTGTTTGTTTTGTTGCCATGGTTACCAAAGCTTCTGTTATACACAGGGGGGAAGGTGGCTGGAGCATCTCAGCTCATTACAGAGCCCGGGGGAGGGGACAGACACACCATGTACTAATTTATAATAGAGGAAAATGATGGGGCAGTTTTGATGGTGGCAATATGATGGGGCAGTTTTGATGGTGGCAATATGATGGGGCAGTTTTGATGGGGCAATTCTGATGGGGCAGTTTTGATGGGGCAATTCTGATGGGGCAGTTTTGATGGTGGCAATATGATGGGGCAGTTTTGATGGGGCAATTCTGATGGGACAGTTTTGATGGGGCAATTCTGATGGGACAGTTTTGATGGGGCAGTTTTGATGGCAATATGATGGAGGCAGTTTTGATGGTGGCAACATGATGGGGCAGTTTTGATGGTGGCAATATGATGGGGCAGTTTTGATGGGGCAGTTTTGATGGTGTCAATATGAAGGGGCAGTTTTGATGGGGACAATTTTGATGGTGGCAATATGATGGGGCAGTTTTGATGGTGGCAATATTAATGGGCAGTTTTGACGGGGACAATTTTTATGGAGCAGTTTTAAAGGTGGCAATATGATGGAGCAGTTTTGCTGGGGGCAGTTTTGATGGTGGCAATATGATGGGGCAGTTTTCATGGTGGCAATATGATGGGGCAGTTTTGATGGGGACAATTTTAATGGAGCAGTTTTAAAGGTGGCAATATGATGGGGCAGTTTTGATGGGGGCAGTTTTGATGGGGGCAGTTTTGATGGTGGCAATATGATGGGGCAGTTCTGATGGGACAATTCTGATGGGGCAGTTTTGATGGTGGCAATATGATGGGGCAGTTTTGATGGGGCAATTCTGATGGGACAGTTTTGATGGGGCAATTCTGATGGGGCAGTTTTGATGGCAATATGATGGAGGCAGTTTTGAAGGTGGCAACATGATGGGGCAGTTTTGATGGTGGCAATATGATGGGGCAGTTTTGATGGGGCAATTCTGATGGGGCAGTTTTGATGGTGGCAATATGATGGGGCAGTTTTGATGGTGGCAATATGATGGGGCAGTTTTGATGGGGACAATTTTTATGGAGCAGTTTTAAAGGTGGCAATATGATGGGGCAGTTTTGCTGGGGGCAGTTTTGATGGTGGCAATATGATGGGGCAGTTTTGATAGGGCAATTCTGATGGGGCAGTTTTCATGGTGGCAATATGATGGGGCAGTTTTGATGGGGACAATTTTAATGGAGCAGTTTTAAAGGTGGCAATATGATGGGGCAGTTTTAAAGGTGGCAATATGATGGGGCAGTTTTGATGGGGGCAGTTTTGATGGTGGCAATATGATGGGGCAGATTTGATGGGGCAGTTTTGATGGTGGCAATATGATGGGGCAGTTTTATTGGGGACAATTTTGATGGGGTAATTCTAATGGGCCAGTTTTGATGGCAGTATGATGGGGCAGTTTTGATGGTGGCCATTTTAGCAATTTAGCTATTCAGCATTCCCACCCATTTTCCCCAGGAAATGCATTTTCTAGTTAAGTGTTCTTGCATAGCAAGACCACTTACTGTTATCTCACATATATATTATTATTAAGTGTTCTTGCATAGCAAGACCACTTACTGTTATCTCACATATATATTATTATTATTAAGTGTTCTTGCATAGCAAGACCACTTACTGTTATCTCACATATATATTATTAAGTGTTCTTGCATAGCAAGACCACTTACTGTTATCTCACATATATATTATTAAGTGTTCTTGCATAGCAAGACCACTTACTGTTATCTCACATATATATTATTAAGTGTTCTTGCATAGCAAGACCACTTACTGTTATCTCACATATATATTATTATTAAGTGTTCTTGCATAGCAAGACCACTTACTGTTATCTCACATATATATTATTATTCTTATTATAGCCAAATTTACCACCCTAACTCCTCCCACAGTTTTTACACTACATAGACAAGTAATATACCGAAACGTGCGGAATGTTCCCGAATGGTGTGCTATTACTTTGTGGAACGTTTCGCCGAATGGTTCACGAAATATCGTCATTTTTGCGGCGAAATTGGTCCCATAGGAATGAATGGGGAAACTAGAGTGGGAGATGACAAAAGCTGGAAAATCAGAACATGATTTCTAAACTGCCGCCACTCCCTCATTTTCAAGCCCACCTACACAAATCTTATATCAAAACGTTCAGCTATCCCTGCTGCCACTAAACATGTCCACGGCTAAGCCATAGTCCTGATAGTTTTCACAATATGACCATTTGTTTGCAACTCACGCCGTCCATTGACATTCATTGAAACTACACTCTAGCCCCCTCCAAATTTGAAGGGCAATTTCTAAACTGCGACTGTGCCTTCATTTTTAATATTTCAGAGACATACTATGTATCAAAATCTAGGTCAGGGTCTTGTGATTCTCACAATATAAAGATCTTCGCTGTAGGATGTATAGTTTTTAAAATACGGCCATTTGTTTAGAGGTCATTTCAGGAAATTTTAGCCATTAATCAGAGTGCACTGTTAGTGTTTGTTTTGTTGCCATGGTTACCAAAGCTTCTGTTATACACAGGGGGGAGGTGGCTGGAGCATCTCAGCTGATTACAGAGCCCGGGGGAGGGGACAGACACACCATGTACTGATTTATAATAGAGGAATATGATGGGGCAGTTTTGATGGGGTAATTCTGATGGGGCAGTTTTGATGAAGTAGTATTTGGGAAGCATAAACAGGGCATGAGCGTTGCTAGGAAACAGTGGTTGTAAACACAAGATGCTGAGACACTCCAAATGCATGTGACTTCATCTGCTAGACTTGATAATGCTTGTAGACTCCTCCCACAGTTTTCACACTACAGAGACAAATAATATACCGAAACGAGCGGATTGTTCCCGATTGGTGTGCTATCACTTTGTGGAATGTTTTGCCGAATGGTCCACGAAATGACGTTTTTACGGCGAAATTGGTCCCATAGGAATGAATGGCGAAATGTTCAAAACTAGAGTGGGAAGTGACAAAAGCTGACAACCCCATGATCAGCCAAAACATTATGACCACCCCATGATCAGCCAAAACATTATGACCGCCCCAAGTAAAAAAAAAAATATTTTTGAAAAAAAAAAAAATTTTTTTAAAAAGTAAAAAAATAATTTTTGAAAAAAAAATCATTTTTGAAAAAAAAAATATTTTTGAAAAAAAAAAAAATTATTTTTGAAAAAAAAAAATATTTTTGAAAAAAAAATTTTTTTAAAAAAAAATTATTTTTGAAAAAAAAATATATTTGAAAAAAAAAAATATTTTTGAAAAAAAAAAAATATTTTTGAAAAAAAAATTACTTTAAAAAAAATAATAATTTCGAAAAAAAAATTATTTTTGAAATAAAAAAATTCATTTTTGAAAAAAAAAATTACCTTTGAAAAAAAAAATTACTTTTGAAAAAAAAAATCATTTTTGAAGAAAAAAAAATCATTTTTGATTAAAAAAAATTCATTTTTTGAAAAAAAAAATTACTTTTGAAAAAAATGTTCAGCTCTTTCAGCGAATGATGGAACTTTTTTACTACTATTTATACTTTTTAAAATATTAAGCTTTTTAACACTTTTCACAGTTACTCAAGCCACTCCACCCCACCCAGTTACTCCGCCCACTCCAGTTGTAGAGGCAAGAACACTTTCACAATTTCCCCAGAAATTGTACCTTTTCTAGTTCTTATTATTCTTATTCTTATTATAGCCAAATTTACCACCCTAACTCCTCCCACAGTTTTTACACTACATAGACAAGTAATATACCGAAACGTGCGGATTTTTCCCGAATGGTGTGCTATTATTTTGTGGAACATTTCGCCGAATGGTTCACGAAATATCGTCATTTTTGCGGCGAAATTGGTCCCATAGGAATGAATGGGGAAACTAGAGTGGGAGATGACAAAAGCTGGAAAATCAGAACATGATTTCTAAACTGCCGCCACTCCCTCATTTTCAAGCCCACCTACACAAATCTTATATCAAAACGTTCAGCTATCCCTGCTGTCACTAAACATGTCCACGGCTAAGCCATAGTCCTGATAGTTTTCACAATATGACCATTTGTTTGCAACTCACGCCGTCCATTGACATTCATTGAAACTACACTCTAGCCCCCTCCAAATTTGAAGGGCAATTTCTAAACTGCGACTGTGCCTTCATTTTTAATATTTCAGAGACATACTATACATCAAAATCTAGGTCTGGGTCTTGTGATTCTCACAATATAAAGATCTTCGCTGTAGGATGTATAGTTTTTAAAATACGGCCATTTGTTTAGAGGTCATTTCAGGAAATTTTAGCCATTAATCAGAGTGCACTGTTAGTGTTTGTTTTGTTGCCATGGTTACCAAAGCTTCTGTTATACACAGGGGGGAAGGTGGCTGGAGCATCTCAGCTGATTACAGAGCCCGGGGGAGGGGACAGACACACCATGTACTGATTTATAATAGAGGAATATGATGGGGCAGTTTTGATGGGGTAATTCTGATGGGGCAGTTTTGATGAAGTAGTATTTGGGAAGCATAAACAGGGCATGAGCGTTGCTAGGAAACAGTGGTTGTAAACACAAGATGCTGAGACACTCCAAATGCATGTGACTTCATCTGCTAGACTTGATAATGCTTGTAGACTCCTCCCACAGTTTTCACACTACAGAGACAAATAATATACCGAAACGAGCGGATTGTTCCCGATTGGTGTGTTATTACTTTGTGGAATGTTTTGCCGAATGGTCCACGAAATGACGTTTTTACGGCGAAATTGGTCCCATAGGAATGAATGGCGAAATGTTCAAAACTAGAGTGGGAAGTGACAAAAGCTGACAACCCCATGATCAGCCAAAACATTATGACCACCCCATGATCAGCCAAAACATTATGACCGCCCCAAGTAAAAAAAAAAATATTTTTGAAAAAAAAAAATTTTTTTTTTAAAAAGTAAAAAAATAATTTTTGAAAAAAAAAATCATTTTTGAAAAAAAAATATTTTTGAAAAAAAAAAAATTATTTTTGAAAAAAAAAATATTTTTGAAAAAAAAATTTTTTTTAAAAAAAATTATTTTTGAAAAAAATATATATTTGAAAAAAAAAAATATTTTTGAAAAAAAAAAATTATTTTTGAAAAAAAAATTACTTTAAAAAAAATAATAATTTCGAAAAAAAATTATTTTTGAAATAAAAAAATTCATTTTTGAAAAAAAAAATTACCTTTGAAAAAAAAAATTACTTTTGAAAAAAAAAATCATTTTTGAAGAAAAAAAAATCATTTTTGATTAAAAAAAATTCATTTTTTGAAAAAAAAAATTACTTTTGAAAAAAATGTTCAGCTCTTTCAGCGAATGATGGAACTTTTTTACTACTATTTATACTTTTTAAAATATTAAGCTTTTTAACACTTTTCACAGTTACTCAAGCCACTCCACCCCACCCAGTTACTCCGCCCACTCCAGTTGTAGAGGCAAGAACACTTTCACAATTTCCCCAGAAATTGTACCTTTTCTAGTTATTCTTATTATTATAGCCAAATTTACCACCCTAACTCCTCCCACAGTTTCTACACTACAGAGACAAGTAATATACGGAAACGTGCGGATTGTTCCCGAATGGTGTGCTATTACTTTGTGGAACGTTTCGCCGAATGGTTCACGAAATATCGTCATTTTTGCGGCGAAATTGGTCCCATAGGAATGAATGGGGAAGCTAGAGTGGGAGATGACAAAAGCTGGAAAATCAGAACATGATTTCTAAACTGCCGCCACTCCCTCATTTTCAAGCCCACCTACACGAATCTTATATCAAAACGTTCAGCTATCCCTGCTGCCACTAAACATGTCCACGGCTAAGCCATAGTCCTGATAGTTTTCACAATATGACCATTTGTTTGCAACTCACACCGTCCATTGACATTCATTGAAACTACACTCTAGCCCCTTCAAATTTGAAGGGCAATTTCTAAACTGCGACCGTGCCTTCAATTTTAATATTTCAGAGACATACTATACATCAAAATCTAGGTCTGGGTCTTGTGATTCTCACAATATAAAGATCTTCGCTGTAGGATGTATAGTTTTTAAAATACGGCCATTTGTTTAGAGGTCATTTCAGGAAATTTTAGCCATTAATCATGTACTGTGTTTGTTTTGTTGCCATGGTTACCAAAGCTTCTGTTATACACAGGGGGGAGGTGGCTGGAGCATCTCAGCTGATTACAGAGCCCGGGGGAGGGGACAGACACACCATGTACTGATTTATAATAGAGGAATATGATGGGGCAGTTTTGATGGGGTAATTCTGATGGGGCAGTTTTGATGAAGCAGTATTTGGGAAGCATAAACAGGGCATGAGCGTTGCTAGGAAACAGTGGTTGTAAACACAAGATGCTGAGACACCCCAAATGCATGTGACTTCATCTGCTAGACTTGATAATGCTTGTAGACTCCTCCCACAGTTTTTACACTACAGAGACAAGTAATATACCGAAACGTGCGGATTGTTCCCGATTGGTGTGCTATTACTTTGTGGAATGTTTCACCGAATGGTCCACGAAATGATGTTTTTGCGGCGAAATTGGTCCCATAGGAATGAATGGCGAAATGTTCAAAACTAGAGTGAGAGGTGACAAAAGCTGACAACCCCATGATCAGCCAAAACATTATGACCACCCCATGATCAGCCAAAACATTATGACTGCCCCATGTAAAAAAAATAAATTCATTTTTGAAAAAAAAAATTTTTGAAAAAAAAAAAATTATTTTTGAAAAAAAAAATTCATTTTTGAAAAAAAATATATATTTTTGAAAAAAAAAATTCATTTTTGAAAAAAAAAATTCATTTTTGAAAAAAAAAATTCATTTTTGAAAAAAAAAATATGTTTTTGAAAAAAAAATATATTTTTGAAAAAAAATATATATTTTTGAAAAAAAAATACATTTTTGAAAAAAAATTTTTTTGCAAAAAAAATCATTTTTGAAAAAAAAAATCATAATTTTTGAAAAAAATGTTTATGCTCTTTCATCTAATGATGAGACTTCAACTTTTTTACTACTATTTATACTTTTTAAAATATTAAGCTTTTTAACGCTTTTCACAGGAGCTCCAGACACTCCAACCACACAACAGTTACTCAAGCCACTCCATCCAGTTACTCCGCCTGCTCCAGTTGTAGAGGCAAGAACACTTTCACAATTTCACCAGAAATTGTACCTTTTCTAGTTATTCTTATTATTATAGCCAAATTTACCACCCTAACTCCTCCCACAGTTTTTACACTACATAGACAAGTAATATACCGAAACGTGCGGATTGTTCCCGAATGGTGTGCTATTATTTTGTGGAACGTTTCGCCGAATGGTTCACAAAATATCGTCATTTTTGCGGCGAAATTGGTCCCATAGGAATGAATGGGGAAACTAGAGTGGGAGATGACAAAAGTTGGAAAATCAGAACATGATTTCTAAACTGCCGCCACTCCCTCATTTTCAAGCCCACCTACACAAATCTTATATCAAAACGTTCAGCTATCCCTGCTGTCACTAAACATGTCCACGGCTAAGCCATAGTCCTGATAGTTTTCACAATATGACCATTTGTTTGCAACTCACGCTGTCCATTGACATTCATTGAAACTACACTCTAGCCCCCTCCAAATTTGAAGGGCAATTTCTAAACTGCGACTGTGCCTTCATTTTTAATATTTCAGAGACATACTATGTATCAAAATCTAGGTCTGGGTCTTGTGATTCTCACAATATAAAGATCTTCGCTGTAGGATGTATAGTTTTTAAAATACGGCCATTTGTTTAGAGGTCATTTCAGGAAATTTTAGCCATTAATCAGCGTGTACTACTGTGTTTGTTTTGTTGCCATGGTTACCAAAGCTTCTGTTATACACAGGGGGGAAGGTGGCTGGAGCATCTCAGCTGATTACAGAGCCCGGGGGAGGGGACAGACACACCATGTACTGATTTATAATAGAGGAATATGATGGGGCAGTTTTGATGGGGTAATTCTGATGGGGCAGTTTTGATGAAGTAGTATTTGGGAAGCATAAACAGGGCATGAGCGTTGCTAGGAAACAGTGGTTGTAAACACAAGATGCTGAGACACTCCAAATGCATGTGACTTCATCTGCTAGACTTGATAATGCTTGTAGACTCCTCCCACAGTTTTCACACTACAGAGACAAATAATATACCGAAACGAGCGGATTGTTCCCGATTGGTGTGTTATTACTTTGTGGAATGTTTTGCCGAATGGTCCACGAAATGACGTTTTTGCGGCGAAATTGGTCCCATAGGAATGAATGGCGAAATGTTCAAAACTAGAGTGGGAAGTGACAAAAGCTGACAACCCCATGATCAGCCAAAACATTATGACCACCCCATGATCAGCCAAAACATTATGACCGCCACATGTAAAAAAAAAATATTTTTTGAAAAAAAAAAATAATTTTTGAAAAAAGTAAAAAAATAATTTTTGAAAAAAAAAATCATTTTTGAAAAAAAAATATATATTTTTGAAAAAAAAAATATTTTTGAAAAAAAAAAATTATTTTTGAAAAAAAAAAAATATTTTTGAAAAAAAATTTCTTTTAAAAAAAAAATTATTTTTGAAAAAAAATATTTGAAAAAAAAAATATTTTTGAAAAAAAAAAATTATTTTTGAAAAAAAAAAATTATTTTTGAAAAAAAAAAATTATTTTTGAAAAAAAAATTACTTTAAAAAAAATAATAATTTCGAAAAAAAAATTATTTTTGAAAAAAAAAATTACTTTTGAAAAAAAAAATCATTTTTGAAGAAAAAAAAATCATTTTTGATTAAAAAAAATTCATTTTTGAAAAAAAAATTACTTTTGAAAAAAATGTTCAGCTCTTTCAGCGAATGATGGAACTTTTTTACTACTATTTATACTTTTTAAAATATTAAGCTTTTTAACACTTTTCACAGTTACTCAAGCCACTCCACCCCACCCAGTTACTCCGCCCACTCCAGTTGTAGAGGCAAGAACACTTTCACAATTTCCCCAGAAATTGTACCTTTTCTAGTTCTTATTCTTATTATTATAGCCAAATTTACCACCCTAACTCCTCCCACAGTTTTTACACTACATAGACAAGTAATATACCGAAACGTGCGGATTGTTCCCGAATGGTGTGCTATTATTTTGTGGAACGTTTCGCCGAATGGTTCACAAAATATCGTCATTTTTGCGGCGAAATTGGTCCCATAGGAATGAATGGGGAAACTAGAGTGGGAGATGACAAAAGTTGGAAAATCAGAACATGATTTCTAAACTGCCGCCACTCCCTCATTTTCAAGCCCACCTTCACAAATCTTATATCAAAACGTTCAGCTATCCCTGCTGTCACTAAACATGTCCACGGCTAAGCCATAGTCCTGATAGTTTTCACAATATGACCATTTGTTTGCAACTCACGCTGTCCATTGACATTCATTGAAACTACACTCTAGCCCCCTCCAAATTTGAAGGGCAATTTCTAAACTGCGACTGTGCCTTCATTTTTAATATTTCAGAGACATACTATGTATCAAAATCTAGGTCTGGGTCTTGTGATTCTCACAATATAAAGATCTTCGCTGTAGGATGTATAGTTTTTAAAATACGGCCATTTGTTTAGAGGTCATTTCAGGAAATTTTAGCCATTAATCAGCGTGTACTGTGTTTGTTTTGTTGCCATGGTTACCAAAGCTTCTGTTATACACAGGGGGGAAGGTGGCTGGAGCATCTCAGCTGATTACAGAGCCCGGGGGAGGGGACAGACACACCATGTACTGATTTATAATAGAGGAATATGATGGGGCAGTTTTGATGGGGTAATTCTGATGGGGCAGTTTTGATGAAGTAGTATTTGGGAAGCATAAACAGGGCATGAGCGTTGCTAGGAAACAGTGGTTGTAAACACAAGATGCTGAGACACTCCAAATGCATGTGACTTCATCTGCTAGACTTGATAATGCTTGTAGACTCCTCCCACAGTTTTCACACTACAGAGACAAATAATATACCGAAACGAGCGGATTGTTCCTGATTGGTGTGCTATTACTTTGTGGAATGTTTTGCCGAATGGTCCACGAAATGACGTTTTTGCGGCGAAATTGGTCCCATAGGAATGAATGGCGAAATGTTCAAAACTAGAGTGGGAAGTGACAAAAGCTGACAACCCCATGATCAGCCAAAACATTATGACCACCCCATGATCAGCCAAAACATTATGACCGCCCCATGTAAAAAAAAATATTTTTGAAAAAAAAAAATAATTTTTGAAAAAAGTAAAAAAATAATTTTTGAAAAAAAAAATCATTTTTGAAAAAAAATATATATATTTTTGAAAAAAAAAATATTTTTGAAAAAAAAAAAATATTTTTGAAAAAAAAAAAATATTTTTGAAAAAAAAATTTCTTTTAAAAAAAAAATTATTTTTGAAAAAAAATATTTGAAAAAAAATATTTTTGAAAAAAAAAATTATTTTTGAAAAAAAAAAATTATTTTTGAAAAAAAAAATTACTTTAAAAAAAATAATAATTTCGAAAAAAAAATTATTTTTGAAATAAAAAAATTCATTTTTGAAAAAAAAAATTACCTTTGAAAAAAAAAATTACTTTTGAAAAAAAAAATCATTTTTGAAGAAAAAAAAATCATTTTTGATTAAAAAAAATTCATTTTTGAAAAAAAAATTACTTTTGAAAAAAATGTTCAGCTCTTTCAGCGAATGATGGAACTTTTTTACTACTATTTATACTTTTTAAAATATTAAGCTTTTTAACACTTTTCACAGTTACTCAAGCCACTCCACCCCACCCAGTTACTCCGCCCACTCCAGTTGTAGAGGCAAGAACACTTTCACAATTTCCCCAGAAATTGTACCTTTTCTAGTTATTATTCTTATTCTTATTATTATAGCCAAATTTACCACCCTAACTCCTCCCACAGTTTTTACACTACATAGACAAGTAATATACCGAAACGTGCGGATTGTTCCCGAATGGTGTGCTATTATTTTGTGGAACGTTTCGCCGAATGGTTCACAAAATATCGTCATTTTTGCGGCGAAATTGGTCCCATAGGAATGAATGGTTAAACTAGAGTGGGAGATGACAAAAGCTGGAAAATCAGAACATGATTTCTAAACTGCCGCCACTCCCTCATTTTCAAGCCCACCTACACAAATCTTATATCAAAACGTTCAGCTATCCCTGCTGCCACTAAACATGTCCACGGCTAAGCCATAGTCCTTATAGTTTTCACAATATGACCATTTGTTTGCAACTCACGCTGTCCATTGACATTCATTGAAACTACACTCTAGCCCCCTCCAAATTTGAAGGGCAATTTCTAAACTGCGACCGTGCCTTCAATTTTAATATTTCAGAGACATACTATGTATCAAAATCTAGGTCTGGGTCTTGTGATTCTCACAATATAAAGATCTTCACTGTAGGATGTATAGTTTTTAAAATACGGCCATTTGTTTAGAGGTCATTTCAGGAAATTTTAGCCATTAATCAGAGTGTACTGTTAGTGTTTGTTTTGTTGCCATGGTTACCAAAGCTTCTGTTATACACAGGGGGGGAGGTGGCTGGAGCATCTCAGCTGATTACAGAGCCCGGGGGAGGGGACAGACACACCATGTACTGATTTATAATAGAGGAATATGATGGGGCAGTTTTGATGGGGTAATTCTGATGGGGCAGTTTTGATGAAGCAGTATTTGGGAAGCATAAACAGGGCATGAGCGTTGCTAGGAAACAGTGGTTGTAAACACAAGATGCTGAGACACCCCAAATGCATGTGACTTCATCTGCTAGACTTGATAATGCTTGTAGACTCCTCCCACAGTTTTTACACTACAGAGACAAGTAATATACCGAAACGAGCGGATTGTTCCCGATTGGTGTGTTATTACTTTGTGGAACGTTTCGCCGAACGGTCCACGAAATGTCGTTTTTGCAGCGAAATTGGTCCCATAGGAATGAATGGTGAAATGTTCAAAACTAGAGTGGGAGGTGACAAAAGCTGACAACCCCATGATCAGCCAAAACATTATGACTACCCCATGATCAGCCAAAACATTATGACCGCCCCATGTAAAAAAAAAAAAATATTTTTGAAAAAAAAATAATTTTTGAAAAAAAAAATAATAATTTTTGAAAAAAATTAAAATAAAATCATTTTTGAAAAAAAAAATATTTTTGAAAAAAAAAATATTTTTGAAAAAAAAAAAATAATTTTTGAAAAAAAAAATAATTTTTGAAAAAAAAATCATAATTTTTGAAAAAAATGTTCAGCTCTTTTAGCTAATGATGAGACTTCTTACTACTATTTATACTTTTTAAAATATTAAGCTTTTTAACACTTTTCACAGGAGCTCCAGCCACTCCAACCACACAACAGTTACTCAAGCCACTCCACCCAGTTACTCCGCCCACTCCAGTTGTAGAGGCAAGAACACTTTTCACAATTTCCCCAGAAATTGTACCTTTTCTAGTTATTCTTATTATTCTTATTCTTATTATAGCCAAATTTACCACCCTAACTCCTCCCACAGTTTTTACACTACATAGACAAGTAATATACCGAAACGTGCGGATTTTTCCCGAATGGTGTGCTATTATTTTGTGGAACGTTTCGCCGAATGGTTCACGAAATATCGTCATTTTTGCGGCGAAATTGGTCCCATAGGAATGAATGGGGAAACTAGAGTGGGAGATGACAAAAGCTGGAAAATCAGAACATGATTTCTAAACTGCCGCCACTCCCTCATTTTCAAGCCCACCTGCACAAATCTTATATCAAAACGTTCAGCTATCCTTGCTGCCACTAAACATGTCCACGGCTAAGCCATAGTCCTGATAGTTTTCACAATATGACCATTTGTTTGCAACTCACGCCGTCCATTGACATTCATTGAAACTACACTCTAGCCCCCTCCAAATTTGAAGGGCAATTTCTAAACTGTGACCGTGCCTACATTTTTAATATTTCAGAGACATACTATACATCAAAATCTAGGTCTGGGTCTTGTGATTCTCACAATATAAAGATCTTCGCTGTAGGATGTATAGTTTTTAAAATACGGCCATTTGTTTAGAGGTCATTTCAGGAAATTTTAGCCATTAATCAGAGTGCACTGTTAGTGTTTGTTTTGTTGCCATGGTTACCAAAGCTTCTGTTATACACAGGGGGGAAGGTGGCTGGAGCATCTCAGCTGATTACAGAGCCCGGGGGAGGGGACAGACACACCATGTACTGATTTATAATAGAGGAATATGATGGGGCAGTTTTGATGGGGTAATTCTGATGGGGCAGTTTTGATGAAGTAGTATTTGGGAAGCATAAACAGGGCATGAGCGTTGCTAGGAAACAGTGGTTGTAAACACAAGATGCTGAGACACTCCAAATGCATGTGACTTCATCTGCTAGACTTGATAATGCTTGTAGACTCCTCCCACAGTTTTCACACTACAGAGACAAATAATATACCGAAACGAGCGAATTGTTCCCGATTGGTGTGTTATTACTTTGTGGAATGTTTTGCCGAATGGTCCACGAAATGACGTTTTTACGGCGAAATTGGTCCCATAGGAATGAATGGCGAAATGTTCAAAACTAGAGTGGGAAGTGACAAAAGCTGACAACCCCATGATCAGCCAAAACATTATGACCACCCCATGATCAGCCAAAACATTATGACCGCCCCAAGTAAAAAAAAAAATATTTTTGAAAAAAAAAAAAAAATTTTTAAAAAGTAAAAAAATAATTTTTGAAAAAAAAAATATTTTTGAAAAAAAAAAAATTATTTTTGAAAAAAAAAATATTTTTGAAAAAAAAATTTTTTTAAAAAAAAATTATTTTTGAAAAAAAAATATATTTGAAAAAAAAATATTTTTGAAAAAAAAAAATTATTTTTGAAAAAAAAATTACTTTAAAAAAAATAATAATTTTGAAAAAAAAATTATTTTTGAAATAAAAAAATTCATTTTTGAAAAAAAAAATTACCTTTGAAAAAAAAAATTACTTTTGAAAAAAAAAATCATTTTTGAAGAAAAAAAAATCATTTTTGATTAAAAAAAATTCATTTTTTGAAAAAAAAAATTACTTTTGAAAAAAATGTTCAGCTCTTTCAGCGAATGATGGAACTTTTTTACTACTATTTATACTTTTTAAAATATTAAGCTTTTTAACACTTTTCACAGTTACTCAAGCCACTCCACCCCACCCAGTTACTCCGCCCACTCCAGTTGTAGAGGCAAGAACACTTTCACAATTTCCCCAGAAATTGTACCTTTTCTAGTTATTAAGTGTTCTTGCATAGCAAGACCACTTACTGTTATCTCACATATATATTATTATTCTTATTATTATAGCCAAATTTACCACCCTAACTCCTCCCACAGTTTTTACACTACATAGACAAGTAATATACCGAAACGTGCGGATTGTTCCCGAATGGTGTGCTATTACTTTGTGGAACGTTTCGCCGAATGGTTCACGAAATATCGTCATTTTTGCGGCGAAATTGGTCCCATAGGAATGAATGGGGAAACTAGAGTGGGAGATGACAAAAGCTGGAAAATCAGAACATGATTTCTAAACTGCCGCCACTCCCTCATTTTCAAGCCCACCTACACAAATCTTATATCAAAACGTTCAGCTATCCCTGCTGCCACTAAACATGTCCACGGCTAAGC
Organism: Lithobates clamitans; assembly: GCA_037952925.1. Taxonomy (NCBI): domain Eukaryota; kingdom Metazoa; phylum Chordata; class Amphibia; order Anura; family Ranidae; genus Lithobates; species Lithobates clamitans. Next base: position 4,873,626 of record JBBGZY010001036.1, on the reverse strand, counting down.
CATAGTCCTGATAGTTTTCACAATATGACCATTTGTTTGCAACTCACGCCGTCCATTGACATTCATTGAAACTACACTCTAGCCCCTTCAAATTTGAAGGGCAATTTCTAAACTGCGACCGTGCCTTCAATTTTAATATTTCAGAGACATACTATGTATCAAAATCTAGGTCTGGGTCTTGTGATTCTCACAATATAAAGATCTTCGCTGTAGGATGTATAGTTTTTAAAATACGGCCATTTGTTTAGAGGTCATTTCAGGAAATTTTAGACATTAATCAGAGTGTACTGCTAGTGTTTGTTTTGTTGCCATGGTTACCAAAGCTTCTGTTATACACAGGGGGGGAGGTGGCTGGAGCATCTCAGCTGATTACAGAGCCCGGGGGAGGGGACAGACACACCATGTACTGATTTATAATAGAGGAATATGATGGGGCAGTTTTGATGGGGTAATTCTGATGGGGCAGTTTTGATGAAGTAGTATTTGGGAAGCATAAACAGGGCATGAGCGTTGCTAGGAAACAGTGGTTGTAAACACAAGATGCTGAGACACCCCAAATGCATGTGACTTCATCTGCTAGACTTGATAATGCTTGTAGACTCCTCCCACAGTTTTTACACTACAGAGACAAGTAATATACCGAAACGAGCGGATTGTTCCCGATTGGTGTGTTATTACTTTGTGGAATGTTAAGCCGAATGGTCCACGAAATGATGTTTTTGCTGCGAAATTGGTCCCATAGGAATGAATGGCGAAATGTTCAAAACTAGAGTGGGAGGTGACAAAAGCTGACAACCCCATGATCAGCCAAAACATTATGACCACCCCATGAACAGCCAAAACATTATGACCGCCCCATGTAAAAAAAAAAAAATATTTTTGAAAAAAAAATAATAATTTTTGAAAAAAAAAAAATAATTTTGAAAAAAAAATAAAATAAAATCATTTTTGAAAAAAAAAATTATTTTTGAAAAAAAAAATTATTTTTGAAAAAAAAAATCATTTTTGAAAAAAAATCTTTTTTGAAAAGAATTTTTATAATTTTTGAAAAAAAAAATCATAATTTTTGAAAAAAATGTTCAGCTCTTTCAGCTAATGATGAGACTTCAACTTTTTTACTACTATTTATACTTTTTAAAATATTAAGCTTTTTAACACTTTTCACAGTTACTATAGCCACTCTAACCACACAACAGTTACTCAAGCCACTCCACCCAGTTACTCCGCCCACTCCAGTTGTAGAGGCAAGAACACTTTCACAATTTCCCCAGAAATTGTACCTTTTCTAGTTATTCTTATTCTTATTATAGCCAAATTTACCACCCTAACTCCTCCCACAGTTTTTACACTACATAGACAAGTAATATACCGAAACGTGCGGATTGTTCCCGAATGGTGTGCTATTATTTTGTGGAACGTTTCGCCGAATGGTTCACGAAATATCGTCGTTTTTGCGGCGAAATTGGTCCCATAGGAATGAATGGGGAAGCTAGAGTGTTAGATGACAAAAGCTGAAAAATCAGAACATGATTTCTAAACTGCCGCCACTCCCTCATTTTCAAGCCCACCTACACAAATCTTATATCAAAACGTTCAGCTATCCCTGCTGCCACTAAACATGTCCACGGCTAAGCCATAGTCCTGATAGTTTTCACAATATGACCATTTGTTTGCAACTCACGCCGTCCATTGACATTCATTGAAACTACACTCTAGCCCCCTCCAAATTTGAAGGGCAATTTCTAAACTGCGACTGTGCCTTCATTTTTAATATTTCAGAGACATACTATACATCAAAATCTAGGTCTGGGTCTTGTGATTCTCACAATATAAAGATCTTCGCTGTAGGATGTATAGTTTTTAAAATACGGCCATTTGTTTAGAGGTCATTTCAGGAAATTTTAGCCATTAATCAGAGTGCACTGTTAGTGTTTGTTTTGTTGTCATGGTTACCAAAGCTTCCGTTATACACAGGGGGGAAGGTGGCTGGAGCATCTCAGCTGATTACAGAGCCCGGGGGAAGGGACAGACACACCATGTACTGATTTATAATAGAGGAATATGATGGGGCAGTTTTGATGGGGTAATTCTGATGGGGCAGTTTTGATGAAGTAGTATTTGGGAAGCATAAACAGGGCATGAGCGTTGCTAGGAAACAGTGGTTGTAAACACAAGATGCTGAGACACTCCAAATGCATGTGACTTCATCTGCTAGACTTGATAATGCTTGTAGACTCCTCCCACAGTTTTCACACTACAGAGACAAATAATATACCGAAACGAGCGGATTGTTCCCGATTGGTGTGCTATTACTTTGTGGAATGTTTTGCCGAATGGTCCACGAAATGACGTTTTTACGGCGAAATTGGTCCCATAGGAATGAATGGCGAAATGTTCAAAACTAGAGTGGGAAGTGACAAAAGCTGACAACCCCATGATCAGCCAAAACATTATGACCACCCCATGATCAGCCAAAACATTATGACCGCCCCAAGTAAAAAAAAAAATATTTTTTTAAAAAGTAAAAAAATAATTTTTGAAAAAAAAAATCATTTTTGAAAAAAAAAATATTTTTGAAAAAAAAAAATTATTTTTGAAAAAAAAAATATTTTTGAAAAAAAAATTTTTTTTTAAAAAAATTATTTTTGAAAAAAAAATATATTTGAAAAAAAAAATATTTTTGAAAAAAAAAAAATATTTTTGAAAAAAAAAAATATTTTTGAAAAAAAAATTACTTTAAAAAAAATAATAATTTCGAAAAAAAAATTATTTTTGAAATAAAAAAATTCATTTTTGAAAAAAAAAATTACCTTTGAAAAAAAAAATTACTTTTGAAAAAAAAAAATCATTTTTGAAGAAAAAAAAATCATTTTTGATTAAAAAAAATTCATTTTTTGAAAAAAAAAATTACTTTTGAAAAAAATGTTCAGCTCTTTCAGCGAATGATGGAACTTTTTTACTACTATTTATACTTTTTAAAATATTAAGCTTTTTAACACTTTTCACAGTTACTCAAGCCACTCCACCCAGTTACTCCGCCCACTCCAGTTGTAGAGGCAAGAACACTTTCACAATTTCCCCAGAAATTGTACCTTTTCTAGTTCTTATTCTTATTATTATAGCCAAATTTACCACCCTAACTCCTCCCACAGTTTTTACACTACATAGACAAGTAATATACCGAAACGTGCGGATTGTTCCCGAATGGTGTGCTATTATTTTGTGGAACGTTTCGCCGAATGGTTCACAAAATATCGTCATTTTTGCGGCGAAATTGGTCCCATAGGAATGAATGGGGAAACTAGAGTGGGAGATGACAAAAGCTGGAAAATCAGAACATGATTTCTAAACTGCCGCCACTCCCTCATTTTCAAGCCCACCTACACAAATCTTATATCAAAACGTTCAGCTATCCCTGCTGCCACTAAACATGTCCACGGCTAAGCCATAGTCCTGATAGTTTTCACAATATGACCATTTGTTTGCAACTCACGCCGTCCATTGACATTCATTGAAACTACACTCTAGCCCCCTCCAAATTTGAAGGGCAATTTCTAAACTGCGACTGTGACTTCATTTTTAATATTTCAGAGACATACTATATATCAAAATCTAGGTCTGAGTCTTGTGATTCTCACAATATAAAGATCTTCGCTGTAGGATGTATAGTTTTTAAAATACGGCCATTTGTTTAGAGGTCATTTCAGGAAATTTTAGCCATTAATCAGAGTGTACTGTTAGTGTTTGTTTTGTTGCCATGGTTACCAAAGCTTCTGTTATACACAGGGGGGAAGGTGGCTGGAGCATCTCAGCTGATTACAGAGCCCGGGGGAGGGGACAGACACACCATGTACTGATTTATAATAGAGGAATATGATGGGGCAGTTTTGATGGGGTAATTCTGATGGGGCAGTTTTGATGAAGCAGTGTTTGGGAAGCATAAACAGGGCATGAGCGTTGCTAGGAAACAGTGGTTGTAAACACAAGATGCTGAGACACTCCAAATGCATGTGACTTCATCTGCTAGACTTGATAATGCTTGTAGACTCCTCCCACAGTTTTCACACTACAGAGACAAATAATATACCGAAACGAGCGGATTGTTCCCGATTGGTGTGTTATTACTTTGTGGAATGTTTTGCCGAATGGTCCACGAAATGACGTTTTTGCGGCGAAATTGGTCCCATAGGAATGAATGGCGAAATGTTCAAAACTAGAGTGGGAAGTGACAATTCATTTTTGAAAAAAAAAATTACCTTTGAAAAAAAAAATTACTTTTGAAAAAAAAAATCATTTTTGAAGAAAAAAAAATCATTTTTGATTAAAAAAAATTCATTTTTGAAAAAAAAAATTACTTTTGAAAAAAATGTTCAGCTCTTTCAGCGAATGATGGAACTTTTTTACTACTATTTATACTTTTTAAAATATTAAGCTTTTTAACACTTTTCACAGTTACTCAAGCCACTCCACCCCACCCAGTTACTCCGCCCACTCCAGTTGTAGAGGCAAGAACACTTTCACAATTTCCCCAGAAATTGTACCTTTTCTAGTTCTTATTCTTATTATTATAGCCAAATTTACCACCCTAACTCCTCCCACAGTTTTTACACTACATAGACAAGTAATATACCAAAACGTGCGGATTGTTCCCGAATGGTGTGCTATTACTTTGTGGAACGTTTCGCCGAATGGTTCACAAAATATCGTCATTTTTGCGGCGAAATTGGTCCCATAGGAATGAATGGGGAAACTAGAGTGGGAGATGACAAAAGCTGGAAAATCAGAACATGATTTCTAAACTGCCGCCACTCCCTCATTTTCAAGCCCACCTACACAAATCTTATATCAAAACGTTCAGCTATCCCTGCTGCCACTAAACATGTCCACGGCTAAGCCATAGTCCTGATAGTTTTCACAATATGACCATTTGTTTGCAACTCACGCCGTCCATTGACATTCATTGAAACTACACTCTAGCCCCCTCCAAATTTGAAGGGCAATTTCTAAACTGCGACTGTGCCTTCATTTTTAATATTTCAGAGACATACTATGTATCAAAATCTAGGTCTGGGTCTTGTGATTCTCACAATATAAAGATCTTCGCTGTAGGATGTATAGTTTTTAAAATACGGCCATTTGTTTAGAGGTCATTTCAGGAAATTTTAGCCATTAATCAGAGTGCACTGTTAGTGTTTGTTTTGTTGCCATGGTTACCAAAGCTTCTGTTATACACAGGGGGGAAGGTGGCTGGAGCATCTCAGCTGATTACAGAGCCCGGGGGAGGGGACAGACACACCATGCACTGATTTATAATAGAGGAATATGATGGGGCAGTTTTGATGGGGTAATTCTGATGGGGCAGTTTTGATGAAGTAGTATTTGGGAAGCATAAACAGGGCATGAGCGTTGCTAGGAAACAGTGGTTGTAAACACAAGATGCTGAGACACTCCAAATGCATGTGACTTCATCTGCTAGACTTGATAATGCTTGTAGACTCCTCCCACAGTTTTCACACTACAGAGACAAATAATATACCGAAACGAGCGGATTGTTCCCGATTGGTGTGTTATTACTTTGTGGAATGTTTTGCTGAATGGTCCACGAAATGACGTTTTTGCGGCGAAATTGGTCCCATAGGAATGAATGGCGAAATGTTCAAAACTAGAGTGGGAAGTGACAAAAGCTGACAACCCCATGATCAGCCAAAACATTATGACCACCCCATGATCAGCCAAAACATTATGACCGCCCCATGTAAAAAAAAAATATTTTTGAAAAAAAAAAAAAAATTTTGAAAAAAGTAAAAAAATCATTTTTGAAAAAAAAAAATCATTTTTGAAAAAAAAATATATATTTTTGAAAAAAAATATTTTTGAAAAAAAAAAAATTATTTTTGAAAAAAAAAAATATTTTTGAAAAAAAAAATATTTTTGAAAAAAAAAAATTATTTTTGAAAAAAAAATTACTTTAAAAAAAATAATAATTTCGAAAAAAAAATTCATTTTTGAAAAAAAAAATTACCTTTGAAAAAAAAAATTACTTTTGAAAAAAAAAATCATTTTTGATTAAAAAAAATTCATTTTTTGAGAAAAAAAAATTACTTTTGAAAAAAATGTTCAGCTCTTTCAGCGAATGATGGAACTTTTTTACTACTATTTATACTTTTTAAAATATTAAGCTTTTTAACACTTTTCACAGTTACTCAAGCCACCCCACCCAGTTACTCCGCCCACTCCAGTTGTAGAGGCAAGAACACTTTCACAATTTCCCCAGAAATTGTACCTTTTCTAGTTATTATTATTATTATAGCCAAATTTACCACCCTAACTCCTCCCACAGTTTTTACACTACATAGACAAGTAATATACCGAAACGTGCGGATTGTTCCCGAATGGTGTGCTATTACTTTGTGGAACGTTTCGCCGAATGGTTCACGAAATATCGTCGTTTTTGCGGCGAAATTGGTCCCATAGGAATGAATGGGGAAACTAGAGTGGGAGATGACAAAAGCTGGAAAATCAGAACATGATTTCTAAACTGCCGCCACTCCCTCATTTTCAAGCTCACCTACACAAATCTTATATCAAAACGTTCAGCTATCCCTGCTGTCACTAAACATGTCCACGGCTAAGCCATAGTCCTGATAGTTTTCACAATATGGCCATTTGTTTGCAACTCACGCCGTCCATTGACATTCATTGAAACTACACTCTAGCCCCCTCCAAATTTGAAGGGCAATTTCTAAACTGCGACTGTGCCTTCATTTTTAATATTTCAGAGACATACTATACATCAAAATCTAGGTCTGGGTCTTGTGATTCTCACAATATAAAGATCTTCGCTGTAGGATGTATAGTTTTTAAATACGGCCATTTGTTTAGAGGTCATTTCAGGAAATTTTAGCCATTAATCAGAGTGTACTGTTAGTTTGTTTTGTTGCCATGGTTACCAAAGCTTCTGTTATACACAGGGGGGGAGGTGGCTGGAGCATCTCAGCTCTGATTACAGAGCCCGGGGGAGGGGACAGACACACCATGTACTGATTTATAATAGAGGAATATGATGGGGCAGTTTTGATGGGGTAATTCTGATGGGGCAGTTTTGATGAAGTAGTATTTGGGAAGCATAAACAGGGCATGAGCGTTGCTAGGAAACAGTGGTTGTAAACACAAGATGCTGAGACACCCCAAATGCATGTGACTTCATCTGCTAGACTTGATAATGCTTGTAGACTCCTCCCACAGTTTTTACACTACAGAGACAAGTAATATACCGAAACGAGCGGATTGTTCCCGATTGGTGTGTTATTACTTTGTGGAATGTTTCGTCGAATGGTCCACGAAATGACATTTTTGCGGCGAAATTGGTCCCATAGGAATGAAAGGCGAAATGTTCCAAACTAGAGTGGGAGGTGACAAAAGCTGAGAACCCCATGATCAGCCAAAACATTATGACCACTCCATGATCAGCCAAAACATTATGATCGCCCCATGAAAAAAAATTTATTTTGTGGAACGTTTCACAGAATGGTTCACAAAATATCGTCGTTTTTGCGGCGAAATTGGTCCCATAGGAATGAATGGTGAAATGTTAAAAACTAGAGTGGTAGGTGACAAAAGCTGACAACCCCATGATCAGCCAAAACATTATGACTGCCCCATAAAAAAAAAATATTTTTGAAAAGAAAAATTAATTTTTGAAAAAAAAATCAGTTTTGAAAAAAAATAATTCATTTTTGAAAAAAAAAATTCATTTTTGAAAAAAAAAAATATTTTTGAAAAAAAATAATTTTTGAAAAAAAAAAATTCATTTTTGAAAAAAAAATCATTTTTGAAAAAAAAAATCATTTTTGAAAAAAAAAATATTTTTGAAAAAAAAAATTTTGAAAAAAATGTTCAGCTCTTTCAGCTAATGATGGGACTTCAACTTTTTTACTACTATTTATACTTTTTAAAATATTAAGCTTTTTAACACTTTTCACAGTTACTCAAGCCACTCCATCCAGTTACTCCGCCCACTCCAGTTGTAGAGGCAAGAACACTTTTCACAATTTCCCCAGAAATTGTAGCTTTTTTAGTTAGTGGTAATGCTTTAGCAGTCCCACTATTGTTATTCGTTTTTTTATTAGTGGGAATGCTTTAGCAGTCCCACTATTGTTATTCGATTTTATTTATTAGTGGGACTGCTTTAGCAGTCCCACTATTGTTATTCGTTTTTTTTATTAGTGGGAATGCTTTAGCAGTCCCACTATTGTTATTCGATTTTATTTATTTTTAATTTTAATTTTATTCCGTACGTTTTTCGGTAATGCGTAACTTCTGCATACTTTCAGCTATTAAAACCATTCAACTATCAAAATGTTCGTCTCTTTTAGCTGAGGTGTGCTCTTTTTCAACTTTTTTTCTACCATTTATACTTTTTAAAATATTAAGCTTTTTATCACTTTTTTTTAACATTGAAGATAATGGGAGCATGCTTGAAATCCTTAAATTTTTCTTCCGCTCCCAAAAGTTTCAGCTCCTTCATACTTTCACCTAGAGACACCAAACAAACTTTAAAATGTTCACAAAATATTCAGCTATCTGGCTATATCTTTTCAGTTTGATATCTTTTACAGTTTTTGAGAAAAAGCTTTTTGTTTAGAGGTCATTTCAGGAAATTTTAGCCATTAATCAGAGTGTACTGTGTGTGTTTTGTTGCCATGGTTACCAAAGCTTCTGTTATACACAGGGGGGGAGGTGGCTGGAGCATCTCAGCTCTGTTTACAGAGCCCGGGGAGGGGACAAAAGCTGAAAAATCAGAACATGATTTCTAAACTGCCGCCACTCCCTCATTTTCAAGCCCACCTACACAAATCTTATATCAAAACGTTCAGCTATCCCTGCTGCCACTAAACATGTCCACGGCTAAGCCATAGTCCTGATAGTTTTCACAATATGACCATTTGTTTTCAACTCACGCCGTCCATTGACATTCATTGAAACTACACTCTAGCCCCTTCAAATTTGAAGGGCAATTTCTAAACTGCGACCGTGCCTTCCATTTTAATATTTCAGAGACATACTATGTATTAAAATCTAGGTCTGGGTCTTGTGATTCTCACAATATAAAGATCTTCGCTGTAGGATGTATAGTTTTTAAAATACGGCCATTTGTTTAGAGGTCATTTCAGGAAATTTTAGCCATTAATCAGAGTGTACTGTTAGTGTTTGTTTTGTTGCCATGGTTACCAAAGCTTCTGTTATACACAGGGGGGGAGGTGGCTGGAGCATCTCAGCTCTGATTACAGAGCCCGGGGGAGGGGGACAGACACACCATGTACTGATTTATAATAGAGGAATATGATGGGGCAGTTTTGATGGGGTAATTCTGATGGGGCAGTTTTGATGGTGGCAATATGATGGGACAGTTTTGATGGCAATATGATGGGGGCAATTTTGCTGGGGGCCGTTTTAGCAATTCAGCATTCCCACGCATTTTCCCCAGGAAATGCATTTTCTAGTTTATTCTTATTATTCCGTACGTTTTTTGGCTCTGCGTAACTTCTGCATACTTTCAGCTATTAAAACCATTCAACTATTAAAATGTTCGTCTTATTTAGCTGATGTGTGCTCCTTTTCAACTTTTTTTCTACCATTTATACTTTTTAAAATATTAAGCTTTTTAACACTTTTTTTAACATTGAAGTTAATGGGAGCATGCTTGAAATCCTTAAATTCTTCTTCCGCTCCCAAAAGTTTCAGCTCCTTCATACTTTCACCTAGAGACACCAAACAAACTTTAAAATGTTCACAAAATATTCAGCTATCTGGCTATAGCTTTTCAGTTTGATATCCTTTACAGTTTTTGAGAAAAAGCTTTTTCTTTAGAGGTCATTTCAGGAAATTTTAGCCATTAATCAGAGTGTACTGTGTTTGTTTTGTTGCCATGGTTACCAAAGCTTCTGTTATACACAGGGGGGGAGGTGGCTGGAGCATCTCAGCTCTGATTACAGAGCCCGGGGGAGGGGACAGACACACCATGTACTGATTTATAATAGAGGAATATGACGGGGCAGTTTTGATGGGGCAATTCTGATGGGGCAGTTTTGGTGGGATAATGCTGATGGGGCAGTTTTAATGGTGGCAATATGATGGGGCAGTTTTGATGGTGGCAATATGATGGGGGCAGTTTTGATGGGGCAATTCTGATGGGGCAGTTTTGATGGTAGCAATATGATGGGGCAGTTTTGATGGGGCAATTCTGATGGGGCAGTTTTGATGGTGGCAATATGATGGGGCAGTTTTAATGGGGACAATTTTGATGGGGCAATTCTGATGGGGCAGTTTTGATGGCAGTATGATGGGGCAGTTTTGATGGCGGCCGTTTTAGCAATTCAGCATTCCCACGCATTTTCCCCAGGAAATGCATTTTCTGGTTTTTAATAATTTTATTCCGTACGTTTTTTGTCTCTGATTACAGAGCCCGGAGGAGGGGACAGACACACCATGTACTGATTTATAATAGAGGAATATGATGGGGCATTTTTGATAGGGCAATTCTGATGGGGCAGTTTTGATGGGGCAATTATGATGGGGCAGTTTTGATGATGGCAATATGATGGGGCAGTTTTGATGGGACAATTCTGATGGGGCAGTTTTGATGGTGGCAATATGATGGGGCAGTTTTGATGGGGACAATTTTGATGGGGCAATTCTAATGGGGCAGTTTTGATGGCAATATGATGGGGGCAGTTTTGATGGTGGCAATATGATGGGGCAGTTTTGATGGTGGTAATATGATGGGGCAATTCTGATGGGGCAGTTTTGATGGGGCAATTCTGATGGTGGCAATATGATGGGACAATTTTGATGGAGCAATTCTGATGGGGCAGTTTTGATGGTGGCAATAGGATGGGGCAGTTTTAATGGGGACAATTTGGATGGGGCAATTCTGATGGGGCAGTTTTGATGGCAGTATGATGGGGCAGTTTTGATGGCGGCCGTTTTAGCAATTTAGCTATTCAGCATTCCCACGCATTTTCCCCAGGAAATGCATTTTCTAGTTTATTTTTAATTTTGTTCTATACGTTTTTTGGCTCTGCGTAACTTCTGCATACGTTCAGCTATTAAAACCATTCAACTATTAAAATGTTTGTCTCGGGGGCGTGGTTTGGCTATGCAGCGGTGAGGACGTGTCTCTCTCGTGCTCCGACGCTGACACACTATTATCAGCACTTTTACTGATCTGCTCACTCCCAGCCATCATATAAAGATGTGGAAGAGGTCCGGAAAACCCTTGCCTAAAAAAGGAGCTGCCGTGGGATCGATCAAACGGTTCCTGTCCGCAGAACCAGAGGATCCGGAGGACATGGACGGCCTAGGCCGCTCTCCTGGCGGCGTGGGCTCTGGTACGGGATCCGCCCCCCGACGCAGGCCTGAACACAGACGCCGCTCTCCGGTATCCTCGGCCGGCTCGGATGGAGAGGAGGACTCCCCCAGACGTTCAGGGGTAGAGGCACTGGTAAGTGATCTCCCAACTAAGGCTGAACTGGCCTCCATGTTATCAGGCCTAGAACGTGCCATTAAGAAGGAGGTGTCCGCAGTCCGCGCCGACCTCTCACACGTCTTAGAGAGAGTAGAAGAGTCGGAACAGCGTCTTGATCGCCACGCGGCGGCCATTAGACACTTGCAAAACTCTACCCGCGCACTTACTATAGCACACAGAATGGCGCTGTATAAAATCGAGGATCAGGAGAACCGCAATAGGCGGAATAATATCCGGATCAGAGGCCTACCGGAGGCTACTGGGGATGAGGATCTTCTCCCTTCCATTCGGGGCATATTCAACAGCTTACTGGGCCAGGCCGCAGACTACCCATTGAAAATAGATCGAGTGCACAGGGCCCTCCGACCCCGGAATCTCTCCTCAGACGTTCCCCGCGATGTCATTTGCAGGATTCATTACTATGAGGAAAAAGAACTCATCATGAAAAAAGCCAGAGATGCTGCTTCACTGGATTTTGATGGCGCCATGCTATCTTTTTTCCCAGATCTTGCCAGGGAAACTCTGGAACGCCGCAGAGCCCTGCGCCCCTTGACGGAGAAATTACGATCCGCCTCGATTAAATACAGATGGGGGTTCCTGGCTGCACTGATCGCTAACAGAGATGGTAAGACTGCTATTCTCCGATTCCCCGAGGAACTGGAAAAATTCTGTATGGATGTTAACATCTCCCCACCGGAGCTCCCTGGCTGGCAAGATCACATCCAACCCCTGCCCGCGAACGCCGAATCAAGATGGCAAAAGGTCGACCGTAAAAATCGCTCTTCAGCATCTGGAGGCTCACCAGAAATGGGTTGACACTTTGAAAAGGATGGCCCAAGTTCCTGGCCCACTCTACAGTTGACTGACCAGAGTCACATCTGCCTTTTAGTGGGTTTTATGTAGCCTGGCAATAACACAGGCTCTCATGGTTATGGTTCAGACCCACAGCCGTATGTTTACACGGCGTGACAACGACAATTTTTTGCCACGTCCTTTTTATATTTTTTATTTTTTTTGGGTCCTTTTTTTTCCTTGTTTTTTTTTTTGTTTGTTTTTTATATATCCATGTTACCCCGTTATGGGTTTTTTCTTAATTTACATGTGTTATATGTGGTATCTTCCGGGCAGCTGGGCGTCCGGCCTGACATGACCGGGCTACTCCGGTCGTGGCACGCCACGAGTGACTTGTTGCCTGCATCCATCACTTCGGAATGTTTTTGTGTTGGCGCCGGAGCAATCCGATGACGTTTACGCCAGACTTAGTCTTCGTGTGCATATGCACGGAGACCTTCACCCCCCTGTTTATGGGGTGCAGCGTTGGCTGGCATCCCCGCTCCCCAGCTCTTATTTGGGCGATGGGTGCGGGGGTGTTCTGCCGTCGGTGTGCCCCACCATGCACCGCAGCTCTATGCGTGCACTTTTTGACCACCCCCCCGAGCGGTCTACATTTCATTTGGTAATGGATGATGTTTGTTCCTTATTTTTTCTCTCTCTTATAACTTTACCTGTCTTTTTCTCCCACCCCCCTCCACCTTGCCCATCTCCCTCTCCAATTCCTCTCATCCACCCCAGGTCCGGCCCCTCAGAATACAGTGAACGTGGGCTCCCTTGCTGGTCTACATGGCTAAGGTAAAACTTATCTCTTTTAATGTACGGGGACTGTATGCACTGAAGAAAAGACACAACTTATACAGGGAGCTGGGTCGCCTGCGGGGAGACATTGTTTTCCTGCAGGAGACCCACCTTACTCACTCCACACGGGTGAAACTTTACTCCCCACAATACCCCATGTGGTATTATAGTTTATCGGATGTACATAAAGCTAAAGGTGTGGCCATTGGGCTTCGCAGAGGCACCCCGTTCACATTTGAAACCATGTTAAGCGACCCACTTGGGCGTTTTCTGTTCATTAGAGGCAGCCTGGGTAGTATGACATGTACTCTGGCAACCCTATATGCACCTAATCGCGACCAAGCAGGCTTCATTGCCTCCACTCTCACAAAACTTAGAGATTTCGCACGCGGGTGTATCCTCCTTGCTGGCGATTTTAATACCCCGTTAGAACCTGCCATAGACACATCTAAAGGTAGAACCAATATCTCACATAAACGTTTACTGTTTATTCGCAAACGCCTACACAAATCCCAGTTGGTTGACATTTGGAGAATTATGCACCCGCGGGCGAAAGACTATACCCATTTTTCGCAGGTCCATCACACCTATTCTAGAATAGACTTTTTTCTTATTGATCACCACCATCTCTCACTCCCTATTAACACTCATATTGACTCATCTCCCCTATCAGATCATGCCCCGATCACACTAACCATTAAAGTCCCCTCCCTACCACACAGGTCTCCCAATTGGAAGCTTAACGAGCACCTCATAGAAGAGGAAATAGATCGAAAACAAATAGGTGAGAGTTTATCCCTTTACTTTGCCGAAAATAAACACCCTGACATTTCAGCAGGCACACTATGGGAGGCGCACAAGGCCCATATTAGAGGGAAGCTCATAGAAATGGGATCTAGGAAAAAGAAGGAACAATTATTTCAACAATCTAAGTTGCTAAATGAGATTAAGGACCTCGAACAATTACATAAAGCGAACCTCAATCTCAATCTCAAGCGGTATTTCATAGCTTGACTCTGAAAAGGGAAGAATTAAAGTCCCTCTTCCACACAGAACAAAAACAACAAGCTTGCATAGTGGCCCAAAGTTTCTATGAATGGGGTAATAAACCGAGTAGACTATTGGCACGTTCACTGCAACAAAAGAAAACAGCCACCTTCATAGCTAAAATCAAAAACTCTGCAGACGATCTGGTTCATGATACACCATCAATTGCCAAAGAATTTCGGGAGTTTTATCAACACTTATATCACGTCCAACACTCAGTAACAGATCAAGACACTAAGACTAAGCTCATTAGGGAATACTTAGCTCAAGCTAACCTACCCAGACTGCCATCTGATATACTTGACACTCTGGATGGGGAGCTCACTATTGCAGAATTACGTGTTGCATTAAAAGCCATGGCAAATGGTAAGGCCCCGGGCCCAGACGGTTTTACTGTAGCTTACTACCGTAAATTTGCAGATATTTTACTCCCGCACTTAACCTCTTATGCTAACGCGATTCCCGACGGTGAGTTCCTCAGACCTGAAACTACCCATGCACACATAACTGTTATTCCTAAAACTGGCAAAGATCCTAGTGCATGTGGAAGTTATCGCCCTATTTCATTGTTGAACATTGATGCCAAAATTTATGCTAAAGCTATAGCGAACAGACTCCTCTCCCTGCTCCCACAATGGGTCACTTCCGACCAGACGGGATTCATTCCGGGTAGGGAGGCAAGGGACAACTCCCTTCGTACCCTATCGCTAATAACGCACGTCCGAGGGTCGTCCCAGCCCACCCTCTTATTATCAACAGATGCTGAAAAAGCGTTTGATAGGGTGGACTGGGACTTCCTCTTGGCAACACTGACCCACTTGGGCATAAGAGCTCCCTTATTGTCCCAAATAAAGGCACTGTACACTTTTCCTATGGCCCAATTGAGAGTGAACGGCACCCTCAGCGCTCCATTTACTTTACACAACGGCACTTGACAGGGTTGCCCTCTTTCACCTATTTTATTCGCCCTATCACTTGAGCCCTTCCTGTCCACGGTGAGACATAACCCCTCTATACACGGGATTACTATAGGACCAACCGAACACAAATACGCCGCATACGCAGACGACATTTTGTTCTACGTACAACAACCTCTCATATCTCTTCCTAATCTCATGTCGGAATTCGCTAAGTATAGTATCATCTCCAATTTTAAAATCAATATGTCCAAATCAGAAATACTAAATATATCTATCCCCGCACAGACTGCCTCCCAATTGAAAAGTTCCTTTCCCTTTAGCTGGCAGGCACATAAAATGAAATATTTAGGTATTTATCTCACCCCGAACCCTGACGCCCTGTTCCGCTCAAACTTTTTACCCCTTTTAAACACGATTAAAACCGATTTACAAAAATGGTCTTAGATGGCCCATTCCTGGCTAGGGAGGATAGGGGTTATTAAGATGAATATACTACCCAGGTTGCTGTTTCTATTTCAAATGATCCCATTTGGGATACCAATAGGTTTCTTTACAATATTGAGATCGCTGGTTAGCAAATATGTATGGAACAGAAAGCGCCCAAGGATTGCCAGACTCCTTCTCAACAGACCTAAACGAGAAGGAGGCCTGGCCTTACCAGACTTTAAAAAGTTTTTCCTGGCGATCATTTTAACCAGAATCTCTGATTGGAGATTCCACAAAACATCTAAGCTTTGGGTAGAACTGGAAACTGAGTTAAGTGATTCTGATCTATTTACGCAACTATGGGTTCCTTCGAAATGTAGAACCTTATCATCCAAGACCTCTCCGCTCACTCATTCCACCCTTGCAATGTGGGACACTCTCTGCAAAACAAATAATTGGCCTTATAATTCTCCCCTTATGCTACTGACAGGTCATAACTACTTCCCGCCGGGGAACCCAGACCCCAAAACTCATACATGGACCCTGGGAACGGCGACCCAACTACACCAGGTCACTACCTCGACGGGAATTATCCCCATGAATACAATTTTACAAGACTCGGTGGCTACTCCTATGGATCACTGGAGATACAGGCAACTTGCGGCCTTTGTTCACTCCCTCCCTAAACCCATTAGGCCTCTCACTGAATTGACACCTGTTGAAGCTGCTCTGGCCGAATCACAACCAGTGGAGAGACCTATCTCCCACTTCTATCAAATAATGCAAACATAAAACTCTGCAGGAGATCCGACTTTCCTACATAACTGGGAAAAGGAACTTCAGAAAGAACTATCTCCAACCCAAAAGTCCACTATCCTCATAATGTCTCATATTTCTTCCTCGGCCACAAACACAGCAGAAGTAAACTATAAACTCCTAACAAGATGGCACTATACGCCAGCACTTCTTCATAAATACTTCCCTCACATCCCCCCCCTATGTTGGAGGGGCTGTGGGGAACATGCGACCCATGCCCACATCTGGTGGTCCTGCCCGCTGATACGACCATTCTGGTTGACCATCCTTCACTGGATCAAAGAGATTCAAGGATATGAGGTTCCTAATGACCCATTCGTTGTATTATTACATTGTACAGGCAAATCAGTAGGGTCGTATAGGAAATCTATAACTCCCCACCTTCTTAATGCCGCTAAAGCACTTATTCCCAGATTCTGGAAACAAAAAAATATACCTACTCTACGCCAATGGCTAATGGAAGTTGATCGCATATATTATATGGAGGATCTCACCCTCTCCCTTAGAAATAAATCTGATTATGTTAGAAAAATATGGTCCTGCTGGTTTGCCTTTAAATACACATCTGCATTTGCGGAAATTATGTCAGACCCTAAGTAAACTGTTTTAGAAGGTTAACAGTGTATAGCAGGAGTCCGGACCTGGGGCAATCCCCTCCCCCTCTCTCTACCTTCTTCCCCCCCCCCCAACCCTACTATTTTTCCTCCACTCTTTCTACACTATTTTTCTGGTACTCAACTGCTATTATGTTTCAGATTTTTAATGGTACTCTGTCAATTTATAATCATAATGTGGCCAAGACACGATTATTCATATTATATTTGATAGGACGAATATTCTATTGACAACTTATTAAAAGTCTTGTACACTTTGTATAACGCTAGTGGTTACAATACCCTTATAACTACTTGTTGTAATAAGACATAACATGCTTCCACAACCATATACTTTTTCCTTGTATGGACTGTAATACATTGTACCGTGTATTTCTAATTTCTATTCCTTAATAAAAACAATAATTAAAAAAATAAAAATAAAATGTTTGTCTCTTTTAGCTGATGTGTGCTCTTTTTCAAATTTTTTTCTACTATTTATACTTTTTAAAATATTAAGCTTTTTAACACTTTTTTTAACATTGAAGTCAATGGGAGCATGCTTGAAATCCTTAAAATCTTCTTCCGCTCCCAAAAGTTTCAGCTCCTTCATACTTTCACCTACAGACGCCAAACAAACTTTAAAATGTTCACAAAATATTCAGCTATCTGGCTATATCTTTTCAGTTTGATATCTTTTACAGTTTTTGAGAAAAAGCTTTTTGTTTAGAGGTCATTTCAGGAAATTTTAGCCATTAATCAGAGTGTACTGTGTTTTGTTGCCATGGTTACCAAAGCTTCTGTTATACACAGGGGGGGAGGTGGCTGGAGAATCTCAGCTCTGATTACAGAGCCCGTGGGAGGGGAAAGACACACCTTGTACTGATTTATAATAGAGGAATATGATGGGGCAGTTTTGATGGGGCAATTCTGATGGGGCAGTTTTGATGGGGCAATTCTGATGGGGCAGTTTTGATGGGGCAGTTTTGATGGGGCAGTTTTGATGGTGGCAATATGTTGGGGCAGTTTTGATGGGACAATTCTGATGGGGCAGTTTTGATGGTGGCAATATGATGGGGCAGGTTTGATGGGGCAGTTTTGATGGTGGCAATATGATGGGGCAGTTTTGATGGGGCAATTCTGATGGGGCAGTTTTGATGGTGGCAATATGATGGGGCAGTTTTGATGGTGGCAATATGATGGGGCAGTTTTGATGGGGACAATTTTAATGGAGCAATTTTAAAGGTGGCAATATGATGGGGCAGTTTTGATGGTGGCAATATGATGGGGCAGTTTTAATGGGGACAATTTTGATGGGGCAATTCTGATGGGGCAGTTTGATGGCAGTATGATGGGGCAGTTTTGATGGCAGTATGATGGGGCAGTTTTGATGGCGGCCATTTTAGCAATTTAGCTATTCAGCATTCCCACGCATTTTCCCCAGGAAATGCATTTTCTAGTTAGTGGGACTGCATTAGCAGTCCCACTATTGTTATTCGATTTTATTTATTTTTCCTTTAATATTCCGTACGTTTTTTGGTTCTGCGTAACTTCTGCATACTTTCAGCTATTAAAACCATTCAACTATTAAAATGTTCGTCTCTTTTAGCTGATGTGTGCTCTTTTTCAACTTTTTTCTACCATTTATACTTTTTAAAATATTAAGCTTTTTAACACTTTTTTTAACATTGAAGTCAATGGGAGCATGCTTGAAATCCTTAAATTCTTCTTCCGCTCCCAAAAGTTTCAGCTCCTTCATACTTTCACCTAGAGACACCAAACAAGCTTTAAAATGTTCACAAAATATTCAGCTATCTGGCTATATCGTTTGATATCTTTTACAGTTTTTGAGAAAAAGCTTTTTGTTTAGAGGTCATTTCAGGAAATTTTAGCCATTAATCAGAGTGTACTGTGTTTGTTTTGTTGCCAGGGTTACCAAAGCTTCTGTTATACACAGGGGGGGTGGCTGGAGCATCTCAGCTCTGATTACAGAGCCCGGGGGAGGGGACAGACACACCATGTACTGATTTATAATAGAGGAATATGATGGGGCAGTTTTGATGGGGTAATTCTGATGGGGCAGTTTTGATGGTGGCAATATGATGGGGCAGTTTTGATGGGGCAATTCTGATGGGGCAGTTTTGATGGTGGCAATATGATGGGGCAGTTTTGATGGGGACAATTTTTATATAGCAGTTTTAAAGGTGGCAATATGATGGGGCAGTTTTGATGGGGGCAGTTTTGATGGGGGCAATATGATGGGGGCAGTTGTGATGGGGCAATTCTGATGGGGCAGTTTTGATGGTGGCAATATGACGGGGCAGTTTTGATGGGGCAATTCTGATGGGGCAATTTTGATGGTGGCAATATGATGGGGCAGTTTTGATAGGGCAATTCTGATGGGGCAGTTTTGATGGGGGCAATTTTGATGGTGGCAATATGATGGGGCAGTTTTGATGGGGCAATTCTGATGGGGCAGTTTTGATGGTGGCAATATGATGGGGCAGTTTTTATGGGGACAATTTTTATGGAGCAGTTTTAAAGGTGGCAATATGATGGGGCAGTTTTGATGGGGCAGTTTTGATGGGGACAATTTTTATGGAGCAGTTTTAAAGGTGGCAATATGATGGGGCAGTTTTGATGGTGGCAATGTGATGGGGGCAGTTGTGATGGGGCAATTCTGATGGTGGCAATATGACGGGGCAGTTTTGATGGGGCAGATTTGATGGTGGCAATATGATGGGGCAGTTTTGATAGAGCAATTCTGATGGGGCAGTTTTGATGGAGCAATTCTGATGGGGCAGTTTTGATGGGGGCGGTTTTGATGGTGGCAATATGATGGGGCAGTTTTGATGGGGCAATTCTGATGGGGTAGTTTTGATGGTGGCAATATGATGGGGAAATTTTTGATAGGGCAATTCTGATGGGGCAGTTTTGATGGTGGCAATATGATGGGGCAGTTTTGATGGGGAAAATTCTGATGGGGCAGTTTTGATGGCAATATGATGGTGGCAGTTTTGATGGTGGCAATATGATGGGGAAATTCTGATGGGGTAGTTTTGATGGTGGCAATATGATGGGGTAGTTTTGATAGGGCAATTCTGATGGGGCAGTTTCATGGTGGCAATATGATGGATCAGTTTTGATGGGGCAATTCTGATGGGGCAGTTTTGATGGTGGCAATATGATGCGGCAGTTTTGATGGGGCAATTCTGATGGGTCAGTTTTGATGGTGGCAATATGATGGGGCCGTTTTGATGGTGGCAATATGATGGGGCAGTTTTGATGGTGGCAATATGATGGGGCAGTTTTGATGGTGGCAATATGATGGGGCAGTTTTGATGGTGGCAATATGATGGGGAAGTTTTGATGGCAATATGATGGGGGCAGTTTTGATGGGGGCCATTTTAGCAATTCAGCATTCCCACGCATTTTCCCCAGGAAATGCATTTTCTAGTTTTTCTTATTATTCCGTACGTTTTTTGGTTCTGCGTAACTTCTGCATACTTTCAGCTATTAAAACCATTCAACTATTAAAATGTTCGTCTCTTTCAGCTGATGTGTGCTCTTTTTCAACTTTTTTTTCTACCATTTATACTTTTTAAAATAATAAGCTTTTAAACACTTTTTTTAACATTGAAGTCAATGGGAGCATGCTTGAAATCCTTAAATTCTTCATCCGCTCCCAAAAGTTTCAGCTCCTTCATACTTTCACCTAGAGACACCAAACAAACTTTAAAATGTGCACAAAATATTCAGCTATCTGGCTATATCTTTTCAGTTTGATATCTTTTACAGTTTTTGAGAAAAAGCTTTTTGTTTAGAGGTCATTTCAGGAAATTTTAGCCATTAATCAGAGTGTACTGTGTTTGTTTTGTTGCCATGGTTACCAAAGCTTCTGTTATACACAGGGGGGAAGGTGGCTGGAGCATCTCAGCTCATTACAGAGCCCGGGGGAGGGGACAGACACACCATGTACTGATTTATAATAGAGGAATATGATGGGGCAGTTTTGATGGGGACAATTTTTATGGAGCAGTTTTAAAGGTGGCAATATGATGGGGCAGTTTTGATGGGGCAATTCTGATGGGGCAGTTTTGATGGTGGCAATATGATGGGGCAGTTTTGATGGGGGCAGTTTTGATGGGGACAATATGATGGGGGCAGTTGTGATGGGGCAATTCTGATGGGGCAATTCTGATGGGGCAGTTTTGATGGGGCAATTCTGATGGGGCAGTTTTGATGGGGCAATTCTGATGGGGCAGTTTTGGTGGGGCAATTCTGATGGGGCAGTTTTGATGGTGGCAATATGATGGGGGCAGTTTTGCTGGAGGCCGTTTTAGCAATTCAGCATTCCCACGCATTTTCCCCAGGAAATGCATTTTCTAGTTTTAATTTTAATTTTATTCCGTACGTTTTTTGGTTCTGCGTAACTTCTGCATACTTTCAGCTATTAAAACCATTCAACTATCAAAATGTTCGTCTCTTTTAGCTGAGGTGTGCTCTTTTTCAACTTTTTTTCTACCATTTATACTTTTTAAAATATTAAGCTTTTTATCACTTTTTTTTAACATTGAAGTCAATGGGAGCATGCTTCAGAAACTTTAAATCTTCTTCCGCTCCCAAAAGTTTCAGCTCCTTCATACTTTCACCTAGAGACACCAAACAAACTTTAAAATGTTCACAAAATATTCAGCTATCTGGCTATAGCTTTTCAGTTTGATATCTTTTACAGTTTTTGAGAAAAAGCTTTTTGTTTAGAGGTCATTTCAGGAAATTTTAGCCATTAATCAGAGGGTACTGTGTTTGTTTTGTTGCCATGGTTACCAAAGCTTCTGTTATACACAGGGGGGGAGGTGGCTGGAGCATCTCAGCTCTGATTACAGAGCCCGGGGGAGTGGATAGACACACCATGTACTGATTTATAATAAAGGAATATGATGGGGCAATTCTGATGGGGCAGTTTTGATGGTGGCAATATGATGGGGCAGTTTTGATGGGGCAATTCTGATGGGGCAGTTTTGGTGGTGGCAATTCTGATGGGGCAGTTTTGGTGGTGGCAATATGATGGGACAGTTTTGATGGGGAAATTTTGATGGTGGCAATATGATGGGGCAGTTTTGATGGGGCAATTCTGATGGGGCAGTTTTGATGGTGGCAATATGGTGGGGCAGTTTTAATGGGGCAGTTTTGATGGGGCAATTCTGATGGGGCAGTTTTGATGGGGCAATTCTGATGGGGCAGTTGTGATGGTGGCAATATGATGGGGGCAGTTTTGCTGGAGGCCGTTTTAGCAATTCAGCATTCCCACGCATTTTCCCCAGGAAATGCATTTTCTAGTTATTATTCTTATTATACTGTATGTTTTTTGGCTCTGCGTAACTTCTGCATACTTTCAGATATTAAAACCATTCAACTATTAAAATGTTTGTCTCTTTTAGCTGATGTGTGCTCTTTTTCAACTTTTTTTCTACCATTTATACTTTTTAAAATATTAAGCTTTTTAACACTTTTTTTAACATTGAAGTCAATGGGAGCATGCTTCAGATCCTTAAAATCTTCTTCCGCTCCCAAAAGTTTCAGCTCCTTCATACTTTCACCTACAGACGTCAAACAAACTTTAAAATGTTCACGAAACATTCAGCTATCTGGCTATATCTTTTCAGTTTGATATCTTTTACAGTTTTTGAGAAAAAGCTTTTTGTTTAGAGGTCATTTCAGGAAATTTTAGCCATTAATCAGAGTGTACTGTGTTTGTTTTGTTGCCATGGTTACCAAAGCTTCTGTTATACACAGGGAGGGAGGTGGCTGGAGAATCTCAGCTCTGATTACAGAGCCCGGGGGAGGGGACAGACACACCATGTACTGATTTATAATAGAGGAATATGATGGGGCAGTTTTGATTGGGTAATTCTGATGGGGCAGTTTTAATGGTGGCAATATGATGGGGCAGTTTTGATGGGGACAATTTTTATGGAGCAGTTTTAAAGGTGGCAATATGATGGGGCAGTTTTGATGGTGGCAATATGATGGGGGTAGTTTTGATGGGGCAATTCTGATGGGGCAGTTTTGATGGTGGCAATTCTGATGGGGCAGTTTTGATGGGGTAATTCTGATGGGTCAGTTTTGATGGTGGCAATATGATGGGGCAGTTTTGGTAGGGCAATTCTGATGGGGCAATTCTGATGGGGCAGTTTTGATGGGGCAATTCTGATGGGGCAATTCTGATGGGGCAGTTTTGATGGGGGCAGTTTTGATGGTGGCAATATGATGGGGCAGTTTTGATGGGGCAATTGTGATGGGGCAGTTTTGATGGCAATATGATGGGGGCAGTTTTGATGGTGGCAATATGATGGGGCAGTTTTGATGGTGATAATATAATGGGGCAATTTTGATGGGGCAGTTTTGATGGTGGCAATATGATGGGGCAGTTTTGATGGGGCAATTCTGATGGTGGCAATATGATGGGACAATTTTGATGGGGCAGTTTTAATGGTGGCAATATGATGGGGCAGTTTTAATGGGGACAATTTTGATGGGGCAATTCTGATGGGGCAGTTTTGATGGCAGTATGATGGGGCAGTTTTGATGGCGGCCATTTTAGCAATTTAGCTATTCAGCATTCCCACGCATTTTCCCCAGGAAATGCATTTTCTAGTTTTTAATAATTTTAATTATAATTTTATTCCGTACGTTTTTTGGTTCTGCGTAACTTCTGCATACTTTCAGATATTAAAACCATTCAACTATTAAAATGTTTGTCTCTTTTAGCTGATGTTTGCTCTTTTTCAACTTTTTTTCTACCATTTATACTTTTTAAAATATTAAGCTTTTTAACACTTTTTTTAACATTGAAGTCAATGGGAGCATGCTTCAGATCCTTAAAATCTTCTTCCGCTCCCAAAAGTTTCAGCTCCTTCATACTTTCATCTACAGACGCCAAACAAACTTTAAAATGTTCACGAAACATTCAGCTATCTGGCTATATCTTTTCAGTTTGATATCTTTTACAGTTTTTGAGAAAAAGCTTTTTGTTTAGAGGTCATTTCAGGAAATTTTAGCCATTAATCAGAGTGTACTGTTTTTGTTTTGTTGCCATGGTTACCAAAGCTTCTGTTATACACAGGGAGGGAGGTGGCTGGAGAATCTCAGCTCTGATTACAGAGCCCGGAGGAGGGGACAGACACACCATGTACTGATTTATAATAGAGGAATATGATGGGGCAGTTTTGATTGGGTAATTCTAATGGGGCAGTTTTGATGGGGCAGTTTTATTGGTGGCATTTATGATGGGTCAGTTTTGATGGTGGCAATATGATGGGTCAGTTTTGATGGGGCAATTCTGATGGGGCAGTTTTGATGGTGGCAATCTGATGGGGCAGTTTTAATGTGGACAATTTTGATGGGGCAATTCTGATGGGGCAGTTTTGATGGCAGTATGATGGGGCAGTTTTGATGGCAGCCATTTTAGCAAATTAGCTATTCAGCATTCCCACGCATTTTCCCCAGGAAATGCATTTTCTAGTTATTATTATAGCCAAATTTACCACCCTAACTCCTCCCACAATTTTTTCACTACATAGACAAGTAATATACCGAAACGTGCGGATTGTTCCCGAATGGTGTGCTTTTACTTTGTGGAACATTTCGCCGAATGGTTCACGAAATATCATCGTTTCTGCGTCGAAATTGGTCCCATAGGAATGAATGGGGAAACTAGAGTGGGAGATGACAAAAGCTGAAAAATCAGAACATAATTTCTAAACTGCCGCCACTTCCTCATTTTCAAGCTCACCTACACAAATCTTATATCAAAACGTTCAGCTATCTCTGCTGCCACTAAACATGTCCACAGCTAAGCCATAGTCCTGATAGTTTTCACAGTATGACCATTTGTTTGCAACTCACACCGTCCATTGACATTCATTATAACTACACTCTAGCCCCTTCAAATTTGAAGGACAATTTCTAAACTGCGACCGTGCCTTCAATTTTAATATTTCAGAGACATACTATGTATCAAAATCTAGGTCTGGGTCTTGTGATTCTCACAATATAAAGATCTTCGCTGTAGGATTTTAGTTTTTAAAATACGGCCATTTGAATTACTGCACAGTTACTACAGCTATCATGGTCCTGTGTATTGTGTATTGAGCAGTATTTGTGAAGCATAAACAGGGCATGAGCGTTGCTAGGAAACAGTGGTTGTAAACAGAAGATGCTGAGACCCCCAAATGCATGTGGTCATACCTTCATCTGCTAGACTTGATAATGCTTGACAAGTAATATACCGAAACGTGCGGATTGTTCCCAATTGATGTGCTATTACTTTGTGGAACGTTTCGCCGAATGGTCCACGAAATATCGCCGTTTTTGCGGCGAAATTGGTCCCATAGGAATGAATGGCGAAATGTTCAAAACTAGAGTGGGAGGTGACAAAAGCTGACAACCCCATGATCAGCCAAAACCTTATGACCACCCCATAATCAGCCAAAACATTATGACCGCCCCATGAAAAAAAAATTATTTTGTGGAACGTTTCGCCGAATGGTTCACGAAATATTGTCGTTTTTGTGGCGAAATTGGTCCCATAGGAATGAATGGTGAAATGTTAAAAACTTGAGTGGGAGGTGACAAAAGCTGACAACCCCATGTTCAGCCAAAACATTATGACTGCCCCATGAAAAAAAAAAATATTTTTGAAAAAAATAAAAATTCATTTTTGAAAAAAAAAATTCATTTTTGAAAAAAAAAATTCATTTTTGAAAAAAAAAATTCATTAAAAAAAAAAATCATTTTTGAAAAAAAATAATTCATTTTTGAAAAAAAAAAAAAACTTTTGAAAAAAATGTTCAGCTCTTTCAGCTAATGATGGGACTTCAACTTTTTTACTACTATTTATACTTTTTAAAATATTAAGCTTTTTAACACTTTTCACAGTTACTCAAGCCACTCCATCCAGTTACTCCGCCCACTCCAGTTGTAGAGGCAAGAACACTTTTCACAATTTCCCCAGAAATTGTAGCTTTTCTAGTTAGTGGGAATGCTTTAGCAGTCCCACTATTGTTGTTTGATTTTATTTATTCTTCTTTTTCTTCTTATTATTCCGTACGTTTTTTGGTTCTGCGTAACTTCTGCATACTTTCAGCTATTAAAACAATTCAACTATTAAAATGTTCGTCTCTTTTAGCTGATGTGTGCTCTTTTTCAACTTTTTTTCTACCATTTATACTTTTTAAAATATTAAGCTTTTTAACACTTTTTTTTAACATTGAAGTCAATGGGAGCATGCTTGAAATCCTTAAATTCTTCTTCCGCTCCCAAAAGTTTCAGCTCCTTCATACTTTCACCTAGAGACACCAAACAAACTTTAAAATGTTCACAAAATATTCAGCTATCTGGTTATAGCTTTTCAGTTTGATATATTTTACAGTTTTTGAGAAAAAGCTTTTTGTTTAGAGGTAATTTCAGGAAATTTTAGCCATTAATCAGAGTGTACTGTGTTTGTTTTGTTGCCATGGTTACCAAAGCTTCTGTTATACACAGGGGGGAGGTGGCTGGAGCATCTCAGCTCTGATTACAGAGCCAAGGGGAGGGGACAGACACACCATGTACTGATTTATAATAGAGGAATATGATGGGGCAGTTTTGATAGGGCAATTCTGATGGGGCAGTTTTGATGGGGCAATTATGATGGGGCAGTTTTGATGGTGGCAATTCTGATGGGGCAGTTTTGATGGGGCAATTCTGATGGGGCAGTTTTGATGGGGCAATTCTGATGGTGCAGTTTTGATAGGGGCAGTTTTGATGGTGGCAATATGATAGGGCAGTTTTGATGGTGGCAATATGATGGGGCAGTTTTGATGGTGGCAATTCTGATGGTGGCAATATGATGGGACAATTTTGATGGAGCAATTCTAATGGGGCAGTTTCCATGGGGACAATTTTGATGGGGCAGTTTTGATGGCGGCCGTTTTAGTAATTTAGCTATTCAGCATTCCCACACATTTTCCCCAGGAAATGCATTTTCTAGTTCTTATTAAGTGTTCTTGCATAGCAAGACCACTTACTGTTATCTCACATATATATTATTATTATAGCCAAATTTACCACCCTAACTCCTCCCACAGTTTTTCCACTACATAGACAAGTAATATACCGAAACGTGCGGATTGTTCCCGAATGGTGTGCTATTACTTTGTGGAACATTTTGCCAAATGGTTCACGAAATATCGTAATTTTTGCGGCGAAATTGTTCCCATAGGAATGAATGGGGAAATGTTCAAAACTAGAGTGGGAGGTGACAAAAGCTGCAAAATCAGAACATGATTTCTAAACTGCCGCCACTCCCTCATTTTCAAGCCCACCTACACAAATCTTATATCAAAATTTTCAGCTATCCCTGCTGCCACTAAACATGTCCACGGCTAAGCCATCGTCCTGATAGTTTTCATAACATGACCATTTGTTTGCAACTCACGCCGTCCATTGACATTCATTGAAACTACACTCTAGCCCCTTCAAATTTGAAGGGCAATATCTAAACTGCGACTGTGCCTTCAATTTTAATATTTTAGAGACATACTATGCATCAAAATCTAGGTCTGGGTCTTGTGATTCTCACAATATAAAGATCTTCGCTGTAGGATTTATAGTTT
The DNA here is from genome assembly GCA_037952925.1 of Lithobates clamitans. Taxonomy (NCBI): domain Eukaryota; kingdom Metazoa; phylum Chordata; class Amphibia; order Anura; family Ranidae; genus Lithobates; species Lithobates clamitans. Next base: position 4,846,007 of record JBBGZY010001036.1, on the reverse strand, counting down.
TTAAAATACGACCGTTTTAATAACTGCACAGTTGTTACAGCTATGATCCTATGTATTGTGTATTGAGCAGTGGGTGTGAAGCATAAACAGGACATGAGCGTTGCTAGGAAACAGTGGTTGTAAACACAAGATGCTGAGACCCCCCAACTGCATGTTGTCATACCTTCATCTGCTAGACCTGATAATGCTGATAATTTACTACCCTAACTCCTCCCACAGTTTTAACACTACATAGACAAGTAATATACCGAAACGTGCGGATTGTTCCCGAATGGTGTGCTATTACTTTGTGGAACTTTTTTCGCCGAATGGTTCACGAAATATCGACGTTTTTGCGGCGAAATTGGTCCCATAGGAATGAATGGCGAAATGTTCAAAACTAGAGTGGGAGGTGACAAAAGCTGACAACCACATGATCATACCACCCTAACTCCTCCCACAGCTTTTAAACTACATAGACAGTAATATACCGAAGGTGCGGATTGTTCCCGATTGGTGTGCTATTACTTTGTGGAACGTTTCGCCAAATTTTTCACAAAATATCGTAGTTTTTGCGGATAATTGGTCCCATATTAATGAATGGCGAAATGTTCAATGTCATTTAATTGGTGTGCTATTAGCTTGTAAAGCTGAAAAATACCAGTGTGAATCCGGAATAAATGTCATTTAATTAGTGTGTTATTACTTTGTGGAACGTTTCCCCGAATGGTTCACAAAATATCGTCATTTTTGCGGCGAAATTTGTCCCATAGGAATGAATGGGGAAATGTTCAAAACTAGAGTGTGAGGTGACAAAAGCTGAAAAATCAGGACATGATTTCTAAACTGCCACCACTCCCTCATTTTCAAGCCCACCTACACAAATCTTATATCAAAACGTTCAGCTATCCCAGCTGCCACTAAACATGTCCATTGCTAAGCCATAGGCCTGATAGTTTTCACAATATGGCCATTTGTTTGCAACTCACACCGTCCATTGACATTCATTGAAACTGCACTCTAGCCCCTTCAAATTTGAAGGGCAATATCTAAACTGCGACTGTGACTTCAATTTTAATATTTCAGAGACATACTATGTGTCAAAATCTAGATCTGTGTCTTATGATTCTCACAATATAAAGCTCTTCGCTGTAGGATTTATAGTTTTTAACCATGTTATTGTTAGAGTTATTACAGCTATCATGATCCTGTGTATTGTGTATTGAGCAGTGGTTGTGAAGCATAAACAGGACATGAGCGTTGCTAGGAAACAGTGGTTGTAAACACAAGATGCTGAGACCCCCCAAATGCATGTGGTCATACCTTCATCTGTTAGGCTTCATAATGCTTGTAGAATACTGGTGCAGGCAAGAACACTTCGCACAATTTCCCCAGAAATTGTAGCTTTTCTAGTTAAGTGTTCTTGCATAGCAAGACCACTAATGCGCCGTACACACGATCGGACATTGATCGGACATTCCGACAACAAAATCCTAGGATTTTTTCCGACGGATGTTGGCTCAAACTTGTTTTGCGTACACATGGTCGCACAAAGTTGTCGGAATTTCCGATCGCCAACCATGCGGTCACGTACACCACGTACGACGAGACTAGAAAAGGCCAGTTCAGAACCAAGCGCGGCACCCTTTGGGCTCCTTTTGCTAATCTCGTGTTAGTGAAAGTTTGGTGAGAGACGATTCGCGCTTTTTCAGGCTCGTGGCTTTCAGATCGTTTTCTGCCGTTCAGTTTTTGCTTGTGGGTTTGTATCTGCTCTTCAGTGCGTACAAGCAAGCTACGCGTGACTTTAATTAGTCATTGTGTTCTTGTTCGTTCGTTACTGTTTTTCAGGTCTCTCTTCACAGGCCTTGCTGTTCTTCAGTGCGTTCTGTTATTTCGTTCTGAGCAGCCGACCGTTTTCTAGCCATGTTGCGTATACGTACTCCACAAGTCCAGTCCATGAACAGGGTGGGGAGGAGTTCATGAACCAAGAATTGGTTGCTTCAGCGTGACCAGTTCTCTCATATGCCTTTGCTCCGTGAGATCCGTGAGAATAATCCTGATGATTTCAGGAACTTTCTCAGGATGACGGACCCCGTATTTCACCGTTTGTTGGCTTCGCTCACCCCCTATATCAGCAGGCAGGATACCTGCATGAGGCAAGCCATCACTCCGGAGCAGAGGCTCATCGCTACCTTGCGGTACTTGACGACGGGGAGAAGCCTGCAGGACCTCAAGTTCTCGACAGGCATCTCCCCCCAGGCTCTGGGGATCATTATCCCAGAGACCTGTTCTGCCATCGTACAGGTCCTGCAGAAGGAGTATATGAAGGTAAGATTTATCCTTTAATATCACATTTTATTGTATTGAATGTTTGCTAATATATTGTATTTCTTTCCTCATTCACTAATTACCATGATTGGAATATGCTGTGAATGTCCCCTTTGTTCTCATGCATGCTGTATTTTTATGTAATTTTTTTGTCCTTCATACATATTTGCCTTCACTTACCTCCCCAGCATGTTCTCTTGGCCCTATATTCACCTATATTCACCTCATGTAGTCACTTAACAATGTTTATCAGCTCCATAGTAGTGCTTTACCCCAAACACCCCCTAAAATGTTTTGAAATGTGATTTGTGCTTTAAATTCAGGCAGAGTGCCAGAGGCTTTTTTGGGGGGGTCCCTAAATCATTTGGAACCCTCCCTCCCCCCAACTGCTAAGTCAGCTGATACCAATTCTCTATCTATCCTCAAGCATCTATCTGCTGACTTTGCCAAACCGATACACACTATACCCATCTCTTTTGTGGTCAGATTTATGGATGAATTCCCCAAAGCATGTAGTGCAAGGGCCTGCCTGTATACTTTCAAATGGTACTGTTTAAAGTTTTTGTTGCCTATTATTATCTTGATAGGTAATAGCAGCATGTCCAAATGTGCTCAAATGTGTACAGTGTGTATTTATATCTTTGTATTATGACACTTCTTACCTGTCCAGTGGGCTGCCAATAGTGTAACTAAGAAGGAGCTGTTCCAAGTAATACCCATTATTTAGGCATTCATCTCTCAATGAAGTGAAGAGGGTTACCTGTCCCAGATCCCCCCCCCATAATGTTAGAATTGGCCCATGAGAGGGGGGGAGGGGGAATATGATAGCTGTTTTGGTGTTGTAAAATTCCCCTTAATAAATGTTATCTGGATATTGGCCAAGTAGGTTTGTGTCTAATCTGATTTCCATGTTTATGTGCAAAAATACTCATTTTTGTTTTTTTTCCTCAACAGTTTCCTTCCACGCCACAGGAATGGCAGACTGTGGCCTCCCACTTTGCCCAGCGGTGGACTTTCCTAACTGCAGAGGGGCAATTGATGGGAAACACGTCTACATCGTCCCACCACCCAACTCGGGGTCATACTATTATAATTACAAGGGGTTCAATAGTATTGTGATGTTGGCGGTGGTGTCGGCTAATTACGACTTCCTGTATGTGGACATGGGGAAGAATGGCCGGATGTCCGATGGTGGAGTCATCACCCAGACAGAGTTTTACAGGCGTCTCCAGAATGGCAGCTTGGACTTGCCACCTCCAGAAGAGAATGTAGAAGGACTCCCATTCGTCTTTGTTGCAGATGAAGCATTTGCGCTGGGGGACCATCTTATGCGGCCATTCCCGATGAGGACCCTCACCCTGGAACAGAGGGTTTTTAATTACCGGCTGGCCAGAGCCAGAAGAGTGGTGGAGAACACATTTGGAATCATGGCCAGCCGGTTCCGCCTATTTCTGACACCCATCCATTTGGCGGAGTATAAACTTAATCATATAAACCTGGTATGCTGTGTTCTACATAAATTTTTACGCCAACATTCTGCCAACTATGCTGGCTCAGTTGGGCCTGAGGCCGGAATGATAAATGAAACAACCCTGACGGTGCTTCAAAGTGGCTGTCCTGGCTTGCCCTCCCTGAGTGCCCGTGATGTCCGGTTAAGATGCCTTGAGTTCTTTGCCGGTAGGGGGGGCATCAATATGCCAGCAAATTTGTGAAGCCTTTTAGCAAATAAAACCAAAAAAAATACCAAATCTTTGTTGACATTTACTGCTTGTGTTTGTTTTAGCTGACCCTGACAGAAATGTGGGGAGTCCTGAAAATGGCGTGATTGTGTAACCTTATACAAAGCACTGTTGGGTGTTATTTACTAAAGGCAAAGACACTTTGCACTACAAGTGCACTTGAAACTGCACTGAAACTGCACTTGTAGGATTTGCCCTTAGGAAATAACCCCCATTTTCACAGAAAGCAGCAATTACATCACCACAAAAGTGTTGTAGCGTTGAGACAATAATCCACACATTCTTGATTAACAATCTTTTTAATACCTGCACAATCACATGTGCATTTAGAAAAGGTTTTTAAAACAAACCAACATGTTAGTTGTATAACAATTTTTGGGGTGGCATTATAAAAAATAGAAATGTCCATTTAAGATAAAACAGGCATGTGTAAAACCAACAAGAAAGACACAAATCTTGAACTTACAAAGTTCACATTTGGTAGAACTTGAAGGCAATATCAGACATGAGTATTTAGGAACTGTGTTTGATATTGCCTTCAGATGGGGTGAAGTCACCCCAGGAAAAGCCAAATTTGGAAGATGCACACAAATTTGCCAATGTCAACATGTGCTAGATGCCATCACGGGGGATCAAGGGACGTGTTTTGGGAGAGAAACCCCTTCCTCTCAGCTACTTTATTATTGAGGAAGGGGTTGCACCCCCAAAATGCCTACAATGATCTCCCGGGATGGCAAATAGCACATGTTAGATGAAAAATGCGCCGCGCCTAGGGGTGTACCTGAATAACTGTAATCCTGAATACAAATCACAAATAATATAGCGTGCAAATCACAGAGAGTTTAAAACTAAAATCACTTGCTGAAATCACTTGCTGAAATCACTTGCTGTGTGAATCCTATAACCATGCACACCAAAGTGTCTAGTACAATAAATCACAAGGTGCAATGTGCATATAAAACATACCTATATCTTACAATATAACCATGATGTGGTAAATATAAAATCATCAGTGATTAAATATAGAGAAAATAATCTCTGATGGGGTGTATATGCTGAAAAAACGTTATATTTATAACACATATAAATCCACTGTGGTTGAAGTGAAAGTGAAAAAGTAAAAAAATATATATTAATAAAAAATGGTAAAAAACACATATAGAGTAAATCAATCACATGCGTAGAAAAATTAAAAATTAAAACTATAATCGCCCTAATTATGGTGTTAAAATCACAATCGGGAAAAAATCTTCCAATCCAGTAATGTAAACTGACCAAGTTCAAACAAAAGTCAGTATATTAGTGATGGTTCAAAGAAAAAGTTCCAGTTCTGAGTCAAACGTGCCCTAAGAAAACATGCTGTGAAGTGCTTCGGTGACCCCCAATGTGATTGCGCTCACCTTGGAGCGTGTGACACAGTTTTTAATTGTGTCAATACACGCTTTTGGAGCCACCCCTGGGCTCAGTAATTGGTACAGCTGATTCCCAAAATAGATTCTTTATGGCTCCACTCGGAGGACGGAGCGATCAGCACAGAGCTGGGTTGTGGAGCTCTCACACCCCGCAGCACGCCGCACAGCCGTTTCTTTTCCATTGTTATGTTTGGTGCACATGAGCACCTTATAAATGTGAGTACCCCATACGGGGATTGGATGTGATTTTAATAAAAGTATCCTACGGTATTACACTATATTAGCCTTTCTCTTTTATATGGTCTGATGTGAGTGGAGCCATAAAGAATCTATTTTGGGAATCAGCTGTACCAATTACTGAGCCCAGGGTGGCTCCAAAAGCGTGTATTGACACAATTAAAAACTGTGTCACACGCTCCAAGGTGAGCGCAATTACATTGGGGGTCACCGAAGCACTTCACAGCATGTTTTCTTTGGGCACGTTTGACTCAGAACTGGAACTTTTTCTTTGAACCATCACTAATATACTGACTTTTGTTTGAACTTGGTCACTTTACATTACTGGATTGGAAGATTTTTTCCCGATTGTGATTTTAACACCATAATTAGGGCGATTATAGTTTTAATTTTTAATTTTTCTACGCATGTGATTGATTTACTCTATATGTGTTTTTTACCATTTTTTATTAATATATATTTTTTTACTTTTTCACTTTCACTTCAACCACAGTGGATTTATATGTGTTATAAATATAACGTTTTTTCAGCATATACACCCCATCAGAGATTATTTTCTCTATATTTAATCACTGATGATTTTATATTTACCACATCATGGTTATATTGTAAGATATAGGTATGTTTTATATGCACATTGCACCTTGTGATTTATTGTACTAGACACTTTGGTGTGCATGGTTATAGGATTCACACAGCAAGTGATTTCAGCAAGTGATTTTAGTTTTAAACTCTCTGTGATTTGCACGCTATATTATTTGTGATTTGTATTCAGGATTACAGTTATTCAGGTACACCCCTAGGCGCGGCGCATTTTTCATCTAAAATTTATCGCGCGGTCGTGAATACGTGATCTGCGTCTGCAGCCGGGTAGTTATTTGGTAATTTTCTATTGAGGCACTGGATGATTGTGGCTCGCAAGATTTTTTCCATAAATAGCACATATTGGCACACTGTGTGCATCCTCCAAATATGGCTTTTCTAAAAATCGCTAAAACATTTTGAACTTTGTAGCACACAAAAGAAGAAAGTGATTTGGAGGGGTTTTAAACTCGCCTCAAAACATCAATGATGTTTTTATTTTTTGAATAACATCATTGATGTTATTGAGGTTTTCCAATTCTAAATTACACCCCATGATCTCCCCGATCAGGATCTGGGCACTTTCTGATGTAAAAGGATCTGGATCCACAACATCACGATCACCTAAAAAGAGAGAAACCAAACAAAAACAGGTATCAAAAATATGCCGCCATCCATCTCTTACCTGAGCCTGTGGTCGCAGACACTCACCTGTTGTGGTGACTATTTCCACCACGTCTTCTTCCTCCTGCTCTTCTTGGGTTGGTGGTATTTCCCCTTCTTCCAGAGGTGGGTGGTCTCTGGTCTCCTCGGATGAGGGGTGTCCTCCAAGTCTTTTCTCCCCTATGTAAAACAAAAATGGTATACTTAGCACACAGATATTTGATGGCAGAACTAAAAAAAGGAAACATTGCTTGGAATTGGGGTACAATTGTCTATTTTGGCAGAGTTACAAAATGTAGCATTTTCAGTGTCCTTTGTCAAGCTGCAATACTTTACCTGTTTGGTACAAGCTTCACAGATGGAGTCACCCCTATAGTATACACTGGAGTGGCCCCCCTAATAAAATGGTGTTCTGGGGTCCCACACTAGTGCTCCAGTGTCCAGATGTGAAAACAGCTGCTCAGTGTCCTCTCCTTAAACAGAATCTAGTTTGCATTTCATTCTAGTAACAAACACATCTACACAACCAAATTAGTTTCATACAAGTAGGGCGTAAAAAATGTGGCCAAATGCATATGGCCAAAACAATGGTGTTTTATAGGCCGAAAGAAAAATGTTTTTTTTTCTCAAACAAAAAGGTTTTTATTTCAGCAAAAATTATTACATACAGTTCCGGAACAAACATAATACTGTACAAAATAGCGGTTCTATCAAACAGGTAAACAGCATTTTTTGCATCATATCTCCCTCCCCCATTTCCTTCAAAATGTATTATGATACACAATCACCCCCAGTAACCTTCTTCCTGTACTCCTATACCTCCAGTGATGCTTAGTAAGTTCACCTATTTTTATTTTGTTTAAGGCAGTGTATCAGTCATAACCTCTAAAACAAGCGGTCAATCACCAGATCTACTGGCGCAAGTCCAGGAACACCTAACGACGGAGCCCAAAGTTTCTCATATTTTTTGGATGTTCCCCTGTGTTGATAATTTTTTCCAAGCATATAGTGTTCCTCATTTGTGTGATCTATTCCTGCACTGTGGGAGGGTCTTCAGATTTCCAATGTCTAAGAATTAGCATACGTGCTTGAAACAAGGCCCTGCTAATAGCTTGTTTAAGGATATCTCCTGTCAATAGGTCATCTATTATCCCCAGCAGGCATGGTTTGGGATCTAATGGTATCTGTACCTAAAAGACCATATTAATAGTGTCCAGGACAGTCTTCCAATACAAGTGAAGTTTGGGGCATCTCCACAGGAGATGAATAAGATCTCCGTGGTCTCTACAACATCTCATACATGTGGAATCTGTGCCAATCCCCATACGGACTAATCTAGCAGGTGTATAATGTACTCTAGAGAGTATATAAAGCTGGGATAGTTTTTTAGTTTTTGGGCAGCATTTAATGAACACAAGGGGACCGCCTGCAGGGCCTCCTCCCACTGTTCCTCCTCAAATGTGCCAACATCCTGCACCCATTTGGACATAGCTTTCAGTGATGAGTCCCACAGAACCAGGTTCAGAAGCATAGCATAGCAATCCGATATGAACCCTTTATAGGTAGTTATTTCAAAAAGGAAATTAAAGATGGGTGTGAGTTCTAGGGTCCAAATATCTGGACCTCTCTGGGCATCTATAGCATGTTTAAGTTGCTGGTAATAAAAATTCATGGAAGCCGGTAATTGGAAGGCCTCCCTGAGTTCCGAAAAGGATCTCAGCTTGCCATCTCTGAATATGTGTATCATGTGCGACATCCCATATTGCTTCCATTTTACTCCATATGGTATTTTCGCTATTTCCATGTAATGATTATTCTCCCAAATTGGGCTATATTTAGTATAACCTTGGACTCCCTGTAGCATTCTGACCTTATTCCAAATCTTTTGCATAAGAGCATAAGTTGGGAAAAGTTTGTTGGATTTATTATATTGTAACGCCTCCAACCCGTCTAAAACTTCACACTTGGATGTGAAGCGGAGTAGCTGGGCCGAGGAGTCTCGCAAGTTCAGTTCTATTTCTTGTTTAGGCCGCAGAACTCTAGCAATGTGCTGTAGCTGGGCGGCTAGGTAATATACCCAAGGATTAGGTAGCGCCAGGCCACCGTTGTCCTTGGGGCGCTGTAGTTGCTCAAGTTTTTATTCTAGGAGGTTTTGATAACCATATGAATGACCGAAAGAGTGAGTTAATGATTCTGAACTTTTTCAAGGTAATGACCATTGGGGAGTTGTGGAGCACATATAGTAGCTGAGGCTAAGGATCATCTTTATTAGATTGATCCTACCTACTTGTGATAGTTTCAGTTTGCTCCAGACTTTGACTCGATCACGACAACGATTAATAAGAGGAGTTAGATTTAAGTTAACATAATCTAGCACACGGGGAGTGACTTGTATGCCTAAGTACCTAATGGATGTCGATACCGGGATGTCCAGCATACTCTTTTGGGAAGGGGATGGTTCACGGTCTAACAGTAGCAGGGAGGACTTGGTCCAATTGATAGCTAGACCCGAGTACTGTCCGAACCGGCCAATAACCCCCATTGCCTCTGACAGTGACGCTGATGTATCTCCGAGAAGCAGCATGGTGTCATCAGCATACATAATAACCTTCTCCTGAACATCTCCATATCGAAACCCCTGTATTAAGGGATTGCTATGTATCATAGATGCTAAAGGTTCTATCGCCAAAGCGAATAAGAGGGGAGACAGGGCAGCCCTGTCTCGTACCGCTGTATAGATTAAAGGGTGTGGAGATCCATCCCCCCTCCCTAATAGTTGCTACCGGGGAAGAATAGAGTAGTTGTACCCACTTGATATATCCATCCCCAATCCCAAATTTCCTCATCACTGCCCATAGATAATCCCATTCAACGCTATCAAACGCCTTATGGGCATCCAATGACAGCAAGGCTCTGTCTCCCCTGTTGTCTGACTGGGATTGAATATTGAGAAAAAGTCTGCGTAAATTTATCGCAGTCGATTTCTGGGGCATAAACCCGGATTGGTCTGAGTGTATTATGGTAGATATGACTTTGTTCAGACGCAACGCCAATACCTTGGCGAGAATCTTCACATCATTTTGCAAAAGCGAGATCAGTCGGTATGATCCCGGATTGAGTGGATCTTTATTGGGTTTTATTATCAGGACTATGCTTGCTCTGGCCATCGACTGGGGGAGGTCACCACTCTGTTTGGCTGCATTAAACACCTTCAGCAGGTGTGGAAGTATATATTCCCCATATTGTTTGTAAACTTCAATGGGGAGCCCATCGTCTCCCGGAGCCTTAGAATTGGGTAACAGACTGGTCGTCATCTGTAATTCATCAGTAGTTAAGGGGTCATCTAGTTCGGCCCTGGATACCGCTGATAGGCTGGGCAGCTGGACCTCATCTAAGTACTCATTGAGCGAGTCCATTGAGTATGTTTGTTTAGATTGGTACAGAGAGGAGTAAAATCTCACCAGGTATGCCAAAATCTGGTCTGGGCCATTGGTTAGTCCCCCCAGATGGGAGCGTAATGCTCCAATTGAGGGAGAGGTCTGATGAGAGTGGGCAATAGTTGCTAACAGGCGTCCAGTGTGCTCCCCCTCCTCATAATATGCTGTTTTAACGCTTCCTTGTTAGCTTGGGTTGGATCCACAATAAACTTTCCTTCTAGTTCTTCTGCCATTCGCTCTATTCCCTCCCTCTGAGCATGTGTTTTCCTTTTTACGGCTTGAATTTCAGTGATGAAGAGGTTCCGAAGGACTGCCTTAAAGGCCTCCCAGGACAAAACCTTCGCTTCATCATTGGCATGAATACGCCAATATTCTGTAATATGGGATTCTATTTGCTCATGGGAAGGGAAGAGATTCAGCCAAAATGCATTCATCTTTCACAGAGCCTTTGCCATCATGGAAGGAGGACGCACCTCTAAGGTCACAATCAGCGGCGAATGATCAGATACCCTTCTGATATATAGCGTTCAGCTACACCTGAGCATAAACACAGGTCTATCCTCGATAATGATGAGTGACTCTTGGAGAAACAAGAGAACTAGCGCAACCACGGATTCTTTGCTCTCCAAGGGTCTTTCCACCCCACCTCTTCTATAAACTTACTGAGGGCTGTGCGGTGGACTCCCCGCCCCCCCACTACTGGTGGATGTTTGTCCAGTAACTGATCAGTGTAGTTATTAAAATCCCCGAAGGCATACAGCGGAACCTCAGGATGTTTCACTTGGTATGCCAGCAGGGCTCTCACCACCTGGTTGTTGTACGGAGGAGGCACATAAACAAAGGCTAATATGCATTTAAGAGTAGACAATTTACATAAAAGAAAGACATATCTCCCTTCTTCATCAATTTCGGAGCCTAGCTCCTCATATTCTATGGAGCTATGCACCAATACACTCACACCCCAAGAGTACAAGGTATGGGTGGAATGGTACGCCCTGCCCACCCATCGAAAACCAACGCAGGACAGCGAGTCCTTGGTAAGGTGAGTCTCCTGCAAAGCACAAATAGCCGGGAGGCGTTTCCAAAGCAAAGATGATACCATCGTCCTTTTTAGGGGATCATGTAATCCTCTAACGTTCCATGAGATCACAGTTACTGTTGTCATCTTTGAATGATCAAAAAATGGCTGTCATAGGTGAAGCACTGCTTGCTCCTCCCACTCCCACATGAAAGAGATAGGGGGGCTGTCACACCGCACCCTAAGAAGAATGGTAAATGGAGAAGTATCTCAAAGAAGAGAAAAAAAACAGTAGCTTCACCCGCATGGTAGCTTAACTTGAGAGTTCCGGAGAAAATCTATATAGAAAAAAAAACCAAATTGCACAACGGTGCGTGAAACAAACATGAGGGCCTCTTCCAAGCTGGGTTATGCACCTGCCAAAACCCAACACACAGAAGGGCCAACTTTCTTTGTAATCCAGGACACCAACATGTCAAAGCAGATGACAAAAGAAATCAATGTAAGTTTCCGTCCGGGGGAGAAATATGAACGAGTCCTGTACTGGTATTAATGGTGTCAATCAAGCTCCATTTCTGGTCTCCGTTCTTGTCAAAATTCATTTTCGTTGGCATCCAGCCAATCTGATGCTTCGGTCGGGTGTTCAAAAAAATGTACTCAACCCCTTAGGGTAATTCTGAGTTTCGCTGGATACAGCATCGCATATGAGGCTTGTAGCTCCTGTAAGCGCTTTTTAGTTTCGGTGAACTGTGAGCGATTCTTCTGAACAGCAGCCGAGAAATCGGGGTAAAAGGAGATTCGCGTGCCATTATATTGGATATTCCTTTTCTCTCTGGCTAGCCTCAAAATGATCTCTCTGTCCCGATAGTTTAAAACGCGAGCCAGGATCGGGTGTGGGTTGTGCCCTGGTGGGAGAGGTCTTGTGGGTACTCTGTGTGCCTGTTCTACAGCATATAGGTGGGTAAAGGCTTCCTTGCCAAACACATCAGTCATCCATTGTTCTATAAATTGCATGGGATCACGGCCCTCTGCTTTCTCAGGGAATCCCACTAGGCGCACATTGTTGCATCTGAGACGGTTTTCAAAATCCTCAGCGCGTGTGTCGGTGGCTCTTGCTAATCGTGTGGTAGCCTGGGATTCTTTGATCATATGAGGAAGTTTATCCTCTATTTCACTTATTCTGCTTTCTGCAGCAGTAGTCCGCTCTCGGATCTTCTGAATATCCTGTCTAAGGAGACTGACCTTCAGGCCCCCAAAACGTGCCTGTAGATTGTTGACAGAGGCTGTACATTTATTAACTGCTCTTAGAATGGCTGCAAGTGTGGGCTGTTCGCCCCCCTCCTCCTTCTTCAGGCTCCTCAGCAATACCGCTGCTAATGTCCTCCTGAGCCATCATGGCGCCTGCCCCCTGTGTTCTCTCACGCTCCTCCTCATCAGGATCATTTTGTATAGCAAAGTCACTCATAGACTGGGCAGCCAGCAGACCAGATTTTTCAGTTAACTTATGGGCATAATACCTCATGTCCTTTGGATGTTCAGTGGAACCATCTTTGGAGCTTTTCTGCTGTTTGTTCTGTATCTCCTTCATTTGTCAGCACCGCGCTTCTGTGCTGATGGCGGAGCGGCGCCCTTTTGAGGATCCATCCTTGAGTTTTTTCCCCTCTGTTCTCGGGTCATCATACCCTCTGCAGAGTGTAATCCGAGTGTAGCGGAGACTCTTCCAGGGCTGTTAAGCGACTTTTAGGCGAGAATCAGCGCCGGGAACCGGAGCAATTCAGGATAACTGTGGGAGCTCTGTGACAAAGCGTCTGCTCACATGCCGTGCTGGCCACGCCCCCTCGAAAGAAAAATGTTTGATACGAACGAATAATGTGCCCATGAACATGAAAGTTGCCATTTTAAAATGTACACTTTTAAGAAAAGCACATGGAGCAGCATGAACGTAATAAACACAAAAAGAATAGGAACACAGCACAGCTACTTACTTTTTTGCAGCACTCTCCGGATCTTTCTGTACTGCTCGTGTTCTCGTAATTTGAGGTCCGACCACCGCTTTCTGAGCTGATCTTTCGATCGATGTACCCCGAAATTCCGGTGTAGACTCCTGACCACTTTTGCCATGATCTTGGCCTCTCTGACATTGGGGTTGGGGTAAGGTCCATACTTTCCATCATAGTCGGCCTTCTTCAGGATGTCGACCATCTCCAACATCTCCCCAAAGGACATATTTGAGGCCTTAAATCTCCTTCTGGATCGGGACGTCTCCGGATCCGGGCTTTCCTCCTCCTCCTCCTTCCTGTAATTAGCACGCACCTGCTGTGTATCCGCCATGTGCTCTTCCCCCACTGCGCAGAACAAAAAGGGGCGGGGAATAGACTAGAAAGAACGTCAGGGGCGGGCGGAGTTACACGCATGCGCAGTGTGTATAAAGCGTAACACGCGTGCATATTACGTACGATCTGTGAGCGGAGGAAGGAGCATGAGAGGCGCCGATCGTGATAACGAAGGTAAGATCTGAACTTGGGCCTATACTACTTCGAAATTGAAGCCTATATTGTAACAAGATTAGGAGAGTTTGGCCTGACCTTAGGGTTTGTCTTGTGTTGTGTCTTGCAGAGAAAATGGATGGCTTCAATGACCACAACTTCCTCCCCCTGTTCATAGACAAATACAGGGAGCTGCCCTGTGGCAGGTGAGACATCCCCATAATAATAATAAACAAAAGAGGCAGGCAGCGCTGGAGAAACTGCTGGAGTTGGTGAAGCTGGTGGTCCCCACAGCAGCCATCCCCTATTTAAAAGCCAAAATTGGTGGCCTGAGGAGCACTTATCTTAGGGAGCGCAAGAAGGTCACGGATTCCCAGAGGTCCGGAGCTGGAGCAGATGATGTTTATGTCCCCAGGATGTGGTACTATGAGAGACTGCGATTTCTGTCAGACCACACTGAAGTCAGGGAATCCCTCTCCACTCTTCCTTCCACTCTTCCTTCCACCCCAGCTGAGGCTTCCGATGTCCAACCTGGGCCTTCCAGCCAGGAAGAAGTGGAGGAGCCCAGCTGGATTTAGGTATAGCATTCTTCTACAGATTTCTTGTCAATAAAGAAATGATGTTTACTAGATGTTATTATTGATCACTAATTGCTGCTTGAAAAAAGTGTTTTACATATCAATAGACAGTAGTGGGCACCAAAAATTGGGACAAGAATGAAAAATGCTTGGCTCAGAATGTTATATTTGTTAACATTCAATTTGCAACAGTCAGGAGGTGAAAATTGTGTGTGAATGATGACTAAAAAACTAAAACTATGTCCCTTTTTCATACACAGGAAGACCTCAGCCAGGAGGAGACGGAGCTAAGTGTCAGCCAGGAGAAGCCTGGGACCAGTCGCAGCCTGACCGAATCGCAGGTTCCTCCCCTCCGCCTTCTATACAAAAGAACCAGGAAGGGGAGTCACGTTCAGGATTCAGCGCTCAGGCTTATTCAGGAGGCTTCTGCGTCCCTCCGAGCCTTACCCACTCCTGAAGAGGCCTTTGCCTGCATGGTTGCCACAAAACTGCAGGGCATGCAGGAGGGTCAACGCCTCATGTGTGAGCAACTTATTTATAAAGTCCTAACTAAGGGGGTGAGTGGCGAAATCACACCCAAGACCGACGTGATTGAGTTGGACCATCCTCCTCCTCCTGCTGCCACAACTCCACCACCAGAGCCACAGCATGGAAGGAAGCGTGGAAGGAAAACCAGAGAGTGATGACCCTGGGTTCAGTCTGGTCTGACAAAAGCTGCAGTCTCTTGTGTGACCACAGCCTGGGGACACAGATGTTATCTGCTGCTTTCCGGATCTCTGGGACTTCTGGACCAGACTGCACTCCCTTTTAGATAAGGACTCCTCAGGCCACCAATTTTGCTTGAAAATAGTTGATGTCTGCCCTGGGGGTCCAAGGCTTCACCCATTGCTGCTGTTTCTCCAGCGTTGCCTCCCTCTTTGTTTAGTTGTGAGCCCTTAATAAATGAATTTTTTGGGAAAATTATACTCTCCTATGTGTGTTTTCATTCAAAAAGGACAGTTTGTTGGTGAGGATTCAGGTACATTTCTAAAGTACAATGTGAAATTAACAAGAGACAACAACACCAAACAATCTCCTACAGATTAAATAGAACAACATATGAATGGTGTTGTGGTAACTTGACACACAAAATATTCTGGAGTAAAAATAAAAATACAATAAAACAAAGATCAGCCTTGAAAAAAAGACAAACCAAAAAAAAATAATCTGCCTTAAAACCAAAAAAAAAAATCCAACACAAAAATAATGTTGTCAGATGTGACAAATCAAAATATATTGAGGGAATCCCGATAAATAGTAAAGAAATAAGTTTGTGAGAAGTCTGTGTGAATATGAGCAGCAAAACTACTTCATTCTTCTCACATTATAAAGAAGAAGAGAGTGCGCTGTATTAAACCATCTTTAACATTGCAGCGTGACGAAAGTGCTGTATCCATTGCGAATGCTAATTTTACCAGACCGAGCTGTTCCGTCTCGGAATTTCTTCTGAGCATGCGTGGCACTTTGTGCGTCGGAAAAGGCCACACGGTTGGAATTGACGCGATCGGATTTTGTTGTCGAAAATTTTATAGACTGCTCTCAAACTTTGTGTGTCGGAAAATCCGATGGAAAATGTCCGATGGAGCCCACACACGGTCGGAATGTCCGACAACACGCTCCGATCGGACATTTTCCATCGGAAAATCCGACCGTGTGTACGGGGCATTACTATTATACTGTAATGTTACTTTGTTTTATTGTTAACCATCATTTGCTTAGCATTTCCGCCATTCAGTTGCAGCGCAGATTTATTTATCTTGACAGCAACAGCGTTTGCTCCCACGATAAATAAAGCTGTGACTCCAGCGCTGTCGGAGGTGATTTCACCACCACAGTTACATACTTCAGCATATATGCCGAAGCGTGGGGGCAGCAGTGGGCGGAGGAGCGATTTGTTCCTACCTTTTGCGGGAGGATGCCCCCATGCTTCTGTATATATATATTTTAGGCACAGGTTGCGTTAAATGTTTTATTTTTTACTAGGTTTTTTTTGTATTTGCTTTGCAGGTATGGTAAGTCTTACTGTTATACTGTAATATTACTTTGTTTTATTGTTAACCATCATTTGCTTAGCAGGTATGCCATTCAGTTGCAGCGCGGATTTATTTATCTTGACAGCAACAGCATTTGCTCCCATGATACATAAAGCCGTGACTCCAGCGCTGTCGGAGGTGATTTCACCACCACAGTTACATACTTCAGCATATATGCCGAAGCGTGGGGGCAGCAGTGGGCGGAGGAGCAATTTGCTCCTACCTTTTGTGGGAGAATGCCCCCATGCTTCGGCATATATAAACGGTGCATATATGCCCATCATTAGAAGTGGGTGGATGAAGGGAGGTATTCTAATGGTGGGCATACCCACCGATCAATCTCTTTTTTTCGTTCAGCCCACTGGCTGCATGAAAAAAAAGTTTACAATATATGCCCAACAAGGACCAGCAAGGTACTGGTATGTTTCTGGACTTTAAGTAGTTATACCAGAATGATGCCTGCAGGTTTAGGTATCATCTTGGTATCATTCTTTTCAGCCAGCGGTCAGCTTTCATGTAAAAGCAATCCTAGCAGCTAATTAGCCTCTAGACTGCTTTTACAAGCAGTGGGAGGGAATGCCCCCCCCGCCACTGTCTTCCATGTTTTTCTCTGGCTCTCCTGTCCTAACAGGGAGCCTGAGAATGCAGCCATTGATTCGGCCAGCTGACCATAGAGCTGATCAGAGACCAGAATGGCTCCAATCATCTCTATGGGCTAAGAAACCTGAAGCTACGAGCATTTTATGACTTAGATTTCGCCGGATGTAAACAGCGCCATTGGGAAAGCATTTTATCACACCGATCTTGGTGTGGTCAGATGCTTTGAGGGCAGAGGAGAGATCTAAGGTCTAATAGACCCCAGTTTTTTCAAAAAAGAGTACCTGTCACTACCTATTGCTACTATAGGGGGTATTTACATTCCCTGAGATAACAATAAAAATGCTAAAAAAAAAAAAAAAATGAAAGGAGCAGTTTAAAAATAAGATAAAAAAGCAAAAAAAAAGAAAGAAAAAAATAAAGCTTTAGCGAAAAGGCGAACGCAAGCGTCGGTCTGGCGTCAAATGTAAACAGCAATTGCACGATGCATGTGAGGTATCACCGCGAAGGTCAGATCCAGGGCAGTAATTTTAGCAGTAGACCTCCTCTGTAAATCTAAAGTAGTAACCTGTAAAAGGCTTTTAAAGGCTTTTAAAAATATATTTAGTTTGTCGCCACTGCACGATTGTGCGCAATTTTAAAGCATGTTGTGTTTGGTATCCATGTACTCGGCCTAAGATCATCTTTTTTATTTCATCAAACATTTGGGAAATATAGTGTGTTTTAGTGCATTAAAATTTTAAAAAGTGTGTTTTTTCCCAAAAAAAATGCATTTGAAAAATCGCTGCGCAAATAATGTCTGAAAAAAAAATGAAACACCCACCATTTTAATCTGTAGGGCCTTTGCTTTAAAAAATATATATAATGTTTGGGGGTTCAAAGTAATGCTTGCTTTGCGTGCACGCATGACATTGGCGGGGTCCCGCCCCCTTTGGCGGGTATTTCAGCCGGGAGGGAGCCGTGTGCTACTCATAGGCTGCTACCATCTTGTTGGGACAATTTTTATCCTCAATCCGTTAGACCCAGGTATGTGGCTTTTCCAGGACTTTACACTCATACATATATGCTTACTAACCTACACATACAGACACTCACATACATACACATATTCATATATACTATACATACTCACATTCATTCTCACATACACTCTATACATACACTTTACTATTCACCCATTCTTACATACACATTACATTGATTTACATTTACCTGGTTCTCCTTTGTATGCATTGCAGGATCCCTATGGACACTCCATCTCTGGATGTGCCCACTATACAGTCACCCTACCATATCCTGGGTCCCCTACTTTCCACTTCGATCCCCCTTTGTGTGGTCCATCGTTCCTGTCCCCGGCTGGCTGGCCCCTCCACCCCCCACCTAGCCTGCACGTTCATTCTGGGCACGGTGATGGGGGATTGCACTGGGCTGGGTTTCCCCGCCTCAACCCCGGAGGAGACTAACATATCCAGGCTATGTTCATCCAAACACAGTAGCAATGGGTATACACCCATTGGATACTCTAAAGGTTAGTACTATCATCATATTTAATCTCTTCTCCAACTAGAGAGCCTATTGTACTATATAGATATCTGACGTAGGCCAATTTACTCATTTATTTATTTATTTTCTATTCTTTATTACTTTTTAGCATCCTACTCCTAATGATTGGCTTTAAACGCCATGAAACGCGTTGAGTCCATACTCAAGGGTGCCAGGTTTACAGCGTGTTTTATTATGAATTCATCTAAGCATGTTTTTTATATTTATATTTAATATTACCAATTATGTATACTATGTCTTTATTATTGTTATTTGTACCAATCATGTCCTTCTATGTATAAACATTAAATATGTGACTATTGTGCATCGAATATGTTTACATCGTGCCTATATTGTACACAAGAAATATTTTGTTTTGTTCATTATAGGGACTACCCTTTGGGGATTGGTTACAATCAATAGGTCAATATTCTTTATTTGCAGAGACACACACCTCATTTAAAGTCCCATAATCGCTTCTTTTAATTTGTTCCTCATATATTGTGACACAAGTTGCCGGAAAAAGACAATTTTTTTTTTGCACAAAGTTGTCACTAAATGATATATTGCTCAAACATGCCATGGGAATATGTGAAATTCCCCCCCAAAATACATACTGTTGCTTCTCCTGAGATCGGAGATACCACGAGCCTAGCTGCGTACGGGACCCCGAAAACCAAGCACTGCCTTCAGGCTTTCTAAGGGTGTAAATTTTTGATTTCACTCTTCACTGCCTATCACAGTTTCGGAGGCCATGGAATGCCCAGATGGCACAAAACCCCCCCAAATTACCCCATTTTGGAAAGTAGACGCCCCAAGCTATTTGCTGAGAGGTATGACGAGTATTTTGCAGACCTCACTTTTTGTCAGAAAGTTTTGAAAATTGAAAAAAGAAAAAAAAATACATTTTTCTTGTCTTTCTTCATTTTCGAAAACAAATGAGAGCTGCAAAATACTCACCATGCCTCTCAGCAAATAGCTTGGGGTGTCTACTTTCCAAAATGGGGTCATTTGCGGGGGGGTTGTGCTATCTTGGCATTTTATGGCCTACGAAACTGTGATAGGTAGCGAGGAGTGAAATCAAAAATGTATGCCCTTAGAAATCCTGAAGGCAGTGATTGGTTTTCGGGGCCCGTATGCAGCTAGGCCCCCAAAAAGTCCCACACATGTGGTATCCCCATACTCAGGAGAAGCAGTAGAATGTATTTTGGGGTGTAATTCCACATATGCCCATGGCATGTTTGAGCAATATATCATTTAGTGACAACTTTGTGCAAAAAAAAAAAGTTTGTCATTTTCCTGCAACTTATGTCAAAATATAAAATATTCCATGGACTCAACATGCCTCTCAGCAAATAGCTTGGGGTGTCTACTTTCCAAAATGGGGTCATTTGGGGGGTTTTGTGCCATCTTGGCATTTTATGGCCTTCAAAACTGTGATAGGTAGTGAGGAGTGAAATCAAAAATTTACGCCCGGGGGGCGTGGCTTGGATGGCCTCCGGAGCGGACGTGTCTCCTTAGAGCTCCTGACCAGATCCGCCTGCATACAGCTAAAAGCAGCTAAAAAGCACCGATACCATGGGCAAACCTAGAAAGGCTAAAGACACAGAACCTAAGGGACATGCCACAAGATCCTCTTCGGCTCCCCCACCTCTTATTATGGAGTACTTTGGCCTCGGGGCTCCGGCGGGACACCACGAGGCCAAGATGGCGCCGGCTCCACCAACCTCCGCAGCGGCCCTCTCCTCCTCTCCTCCGCGGCTCTCCCCGGGACAGCGAACTGATAAGTATGCCTCAGAAGGGGATCTGTTGCCCGATCGCCCACTGCTCCCACCTAATAGCACCCAGGCCGGTCCTGTGCTATCCCTCATGGGAGACACATTAGGCAGCCTGTCTCAGCCGTTCCCTCCCTGCCTAATAGGGCCTACACCGTCACCGAGCGCAGGCCAAGCCTCCCCTTTGTGGGAATCCTCAGCCCAGGAATGGGATCCAAGCTCCCTGCCACAAAGATCCCAGGCTACAAGGGCCAAGGAATTATCCTCATCCCCGCAGCACAAGGAGTTCAACAAAGCGGCAGGGCCTCCCTCACCGCTGCAGTCTGAGGAGCTGCAGGGGGCTTATTCACATGTAGCTCAAGTACATGCCATTGATCCAGCAAGGCAGCCTAACTTCAAGACCCCTCCATATACATTACAGAGAGGACTTCCCCCACCGAGCACTTCCTTCAACACCATGAGGGATCCACACTCCCATACCATAATGGACCCTGACCCTGAACCTAAAGCATGTACTTCATGGAGAGACTATGTTCGTTGCATGCCCACGAAACAGGACTTCCGTATGCTTATCCAAGAGGTACATGACACATGTAGATCTGAAATTAACATGCTCCGTACTGATCTACATCACCTGTCTGCTAAGGTCCATTCTATACAAGAAGAAGCATATGATACTGGGATGGAAATCTCCCATATACATGATCGATTATCCACGCAAGCCTCGGCCCTTAGAGAGTTTCAACGCCACCTTGAGGACCTCGATAATAGAGGCAGACGCAACAACATTAGAGTCCGAGGCCTCCCAGAGGCGACCCAGGACGAGGACTTACAAGTCGCACTACAAGCTATTTTCAATAATGTTTTGGGTCACCCGGAAAACCAAAGAGTTAAGTTGGACAGAGCCCATTGTGCTCTTCGCCCCCGAGGACCAGGCCCAAGACCACGAGATGTAATCTGCAGGGTTCATAATTACGCCTTGAAGAAGGATATAATGAGAAAAGCGCGCAATATGCGCACCATCGATTTAGATGGTGCCCCTATACAGCTATACCCGGACTTGTCCTGGATCACCCTTCAGCAAAGACGCTCCTTGCAGCCACTCCTCACAACACTGAAAGAACATGACTTCCGATACCATTGGGGTTTCCCCTTTAGCCTCACAGCAAAGAAAGATGGGAGATCCACCACACTGTGATACCCGGAAGACCTCCACTCATTCTGCAAGGACTTGGACATTCCGCTTCCCCCCACACCCGGGTGGGACCCCCTACCTACTCCACCACCTCGCCCAGAGCCCTGGGTTCAGGTGAATACAAGGGCTCTGACCGAAAGTAGTAAACAAAAAAGGTATGCCACATCCCATAATAGAGAAAAAGAACAAAGGATTCCCCTTGGGTGGGATTTTGAGGGCATTACCATAAATAATACATTGTAGGTAAAAAAGGTAATTTTATTACAAAATACAAAAACATGACAAAAAATACACCATGTAAAATTGTTAAATCAAACACAAATAATCCATACAAACAATTGCATCAAGGGCAACATGTATAGGATAAAGAATACCACAACATGGCAAAGAAAACAGACCAATGGTATGGAATGAGGTAAGTCTCACTAAACCAACCGACGGGTTTCGGAAAGTCCTTCATCAAGGTTTGACCAGTGAGAATTATCATCTATTGAACATTACAAAAGTAAAAGACAAATGGTTAACATCACATACATATATAAGATGGTATACCCCCCACATCCCGTGAAGGTCTGTGTGAGAATAAACTCACTTACCCAATGCAAATATTAAAAAGGCATTCAAGACATACAATCTGCTCCGCTGCGGTATCCCAGGCCGTGTGCACATAGTGAGAATCCAATCGTAGGTAGATGAAATACTATAAGTGATTCATATAGAGAGTACAATCCCCATAAATGCTGAAAAAGGCCACGTCCTAGAGTTCGGCGCGGCGCCTGTGCGTGGGCTGGGGTCCAAGAGAATCTTCGGACCTAAGACCAAGCATACAATACCGTGAAAAATAGTAATTTGATAGAGGTGGACACCGTATGTACTTGGATCCGAAAGGTAACGGGTCCCAGAGGTGGTACAGATTACAAATTGCATGCATATATATGAAAGCTAGCGACAGGAGGCATACCTGGGAGCTAGAGCCAAAGATGACAGCTACAAGTTATGACGTAGGGGAGGGGAGGAGGGCTCACAAAACACCATGCTGGCGGCCAGGCAGCTGACACTAAGAAGTGGACCTGGTAAGAGGAAAGTGGAACTCGTGAAAAATGTGGACAAGTTGTGGTATTATAGAGCACACAAAGTATCAAGTATAGTCTAAAGAATAACAATCCAAGTGCCCCCAGTCAGCAATGATGACTTACTTTAACAGCCTAGAGCGCAGCGTGAGTGCATCATCCTCCTCCGATCACAAGATCAGAGTGGATGAGCTGGAGTATTTAACTCCGCTGGATGCGCTATCAGCTGATTATAACAACGATCAGCTGTGCGCACCGTGTCTCCCCTGGGCTCACTCCTCCTACTTTCCACCAGCTGACAAATAGTCAGCCTCTAAACGTGCCCACTAGCGTCTGGTCCAATGATGGACCCCCTAGGAGTGGGCCGCGCCACGCCCCCCACACAGGCGACGGCCCCAACCCCATAACGCGCATGCGCGCCAGTCAAACTGGAGCGCACCGTCATGGCTGACGTCACGGCGCTGCGTCCCGGAGAGGCGCGCCACCGTCCACTCCCACCGGCACGGAGAGCCAGAGCTGGACTCGGCAGATGCCAATCCAGATCGGGAAAAGAGGAACGAGGCAGTTCCCCTAATGTGTCCCAGAAGGGACAGCCTTTCCGTGCCGTGTCCACGCACAGCAGCAGCAATAGGATGGGCACAAAGGAAATCATGCCATCCAGGGGAAGACAAAAAAAAAAAAACGGATAAGTATCAATAAGTACCAACTTCAAAAATAAATATGAATATACACCAATATGTTATACAAAATAAAGTCACATGGGTGTATCAATTGCCTGCCAGTGCACCTAGGGCATGAGAGACCGCAGCGGAGCTGTAACATGGGGAGAAACGAGACCAGGAGCATTTAGCCAGAAGACAAACATGGGGGGAATCAGACCTAATTGCCCCTCACTACTGGGGGCTGATTTTAAAGAAAAGGGGACCACCCGAACGTCATACCAACCCAAGGGGATGGACGTGCAGATAGGCCCCTAGCATTACAAAATAAGCCCCATATGGGTATCTATCTAAACGTAAAACGTAAGCAATAGCAACCCTATAAGTTATAAAGGCATATAATGGGGCAGAGCGGGGGCCAAAATTAGATATCCTGTATTCAGGGTGGTCAACCCTGGGGCATGCACCCAAAGAGGTACTGAGGTGAAAATCTACCTTTCCATGCCCCCGGAGTCAAATCCCTCCAGAAAGGGCTTGAAGCATGTAGTATCATTTAGTCCAGGGGGTCTGGTCGCTCATAGATTATAGATCCACCTCAGTTCAAGTTGGAGGAGATCCTTGTTCCAGGCTTCCCCCCCCCAACCGGGGTGGACACGGTCCAAGATCAAAAATGTAATTCTCGGAAACACTCCCTGGTGGACCAGGGTCGTATGTCTCCCCAATGGTAGGTCGGGGTCGCATGTCTGCATGCTTCTGATGTGGCGGTATGCCCTATGCCAGAACTCCAATTTGGTTTTCCCGACATAGAAACATCCGCAATCACACCAGAGCATGTAGACCACCCCCTTGGTCTTGCAGTTCGCAAAGTGTTTGGGCCTAAAGATACTACCATTAGGTAAGGTGGGATTTTTAGTAGTGTACATATATCTGCAATATCCACAGGTACCACACATGAATGTGCCCCTATATTTGCAGTGCTGTGCAAATTTTACATCCCTAAATTCGCTTCTCACCAATCTGGAGGATAGAGAGGTGGCCCTCCTGAAGGTAAAGAGGGGACTTTCAGGGAGGAGTCTCTGTAAATTGGGGTCCATAGTGAGAATGTGCCAATACTTGGACACAATTCTCTTGACTTCAGCATGTTGATTGCAATATTTTGTGATGATACGCAAAGAATTGTCCTGAGTCTTGTTTTTTTGCGAATAAATAGGAGTCTGCCTGGTGTGTGTAGTCGCCCGTTTATAGGCTTTTTTGAGGGAGGTACGTGAGTATCCTCTCTCAAGAAGTCTCGCACGCAGATTATTTGCTTCATTTTTGAAAGTCGCTTCATCGGTGCAATTTCTACGCATCCTCAAGTACTGGCTGTATGGTATTGATTTAATAAGGCTGGGTGGGTGAAAGCTGGAGGCATGTAGGATGGTGTTCCCAGCAGTGGCCTTCCAAAAGAGGCCACTGCTGAGTCCCCCACCCCGATCCCTATGAACCATAACATCCAGAAATGCGATCTCACTGTGGCTCGACGACATGGTGAAATTAAGATTGAAGCAGTTCTTGTTCATGCACACAAGGCATGACTGCAGAAGCTCTATAGGACCATCCCAGATGGTGAAAATGTCGTCGATGTATCTGAACCACAACAAAAAGTGGTTCGTATACATCGACGAGTTTTCATCACCCTCAGTGAGGTGGGGGGGGACTGGGCTCCTGGGGCGGGACACGGCTCCGTTGCCTTCATTTCTCTTCCCTATTTCTTTACCCAACCTTATTCATCTCATTCTAGACCTTCTGCTAACCCCCCTTCTTCTCTATTCCTCTCTACATCTGCTAGTCTTTCATTTTCTTTTATCTACCTCCTTTTTGTTTTGTTGTACAAGGTATACAACCAGTAGTATATGACTAAGGTTTTCTCTAGCCAGTATAATCTTTTTTCATCAATCAGACAGCTATGTACAGAGAGACCAGCTTCATTTTATGACTGTTATTAGAGTTGGGCTCTTCTTTGGAAATACCTACTGCACTTTATTATTTATCACCTTGTACTTTATGTCATTATTTGTGTTCTTTTCTGGAAAACTTAATAAAAATTGTCAATTTTTCAAAAAAAATTTACGCCCTTCGAAATCCTGAAGGCGGTGCTTGGTTTTTGGGGCCCCGTACGCGGCTAGGCTCCCAAAAAGTCCCACATATGTGGTATCCCCATACTCAGGAGAAGCAGCTAAATGTATTTTGGGGCGCAATTCCACATATAACCATGGCATTTGTGAGCAATATATCATTTAGTGACAACTTTTTGTAAAAAAAATTTTATTTTTATTTTTTTATCATTATTCAATCACTTGGGACAAAAAAATGTAATATTCAATGGGCTTAACATGCCTCTCAGCAATTTCCTTGGGGTGTCTACTTTCCAAAATGGGGTCATTTGGGGGGGGTTTGTACTGCCCTGCCATTTTAGCACCTCAAGAAATTACATAGGCAGTCATAAACTAAAAGCTGTGTAAATTACAGAAAATATACCCTAGTTTGTAGAGACGCTATAACTTTTGCGCAAACCAATAAATATACGCGTATTGACATTTTTTTTACCAAGGACATGTGGCCGAATACATTTTGGCCTAAATGTATGACTAAAATTGAGCTTCATTTTTTTTCAAAATTTTCGGTCTTTTTCCGTTTATAGCGTAAAAAATAAAAAAACGCAGAGGTGATCAAATACTATCAAAAGAAAGCTCTATTTGTGGGAAGAAAAGGACGCAAATTTCGTTTGGGTACGGAATTCCATGACTGCGCAATCAGCAGTTAAAACGATGCAGTGCCAAATTGTAAAATGTGCTCTGGTCAGGAAGGGGGTAAATCCTTCCGGGGCTGAAGTGGTTATTGATAAAAAATAATCATCCTTTTCAGCTCCATGGATTAATTGCTTGGAGTCCCTAAAATGGCCTGATTGGGGCAAATTTTAGAGCACTGGGGGGTTATTTACTAAAGGCAAATCCACTTTGCACTACAAGTGCACTGAAACTGCACTGAAAGTGCACTTGTAGTGCAAAGTGGATTTGCCTTTAGTAAATAACCCCCATTGTCACTTTAACTACACCAACTTACTCCAAAAACTGGTATTGAGCATTGAAATAAGAAGCCACACATTGTTGAGTATAAAATATTTTACTCCGTGCACATTCACATGTGCGTTAAAAAAGGGTTTTTTAACAAACCAACATCTTTGGTGTAAAACATTTATGTTTGACAGTAGAAATAGCTTTTTGTTGGTTAAATAGGCATGTTTAAACCATAAAACATCCACATCCAAAACTCAAGAACTTACAAAGTCAAACTTTGATAAATTGAAGGCAATATGAGACATTAATATGTCAAAACTGTGTTGATTTTGCCTTAATCAGATAGGGTGATGTCACCCCTGTAAAAGCCAAATTTTGAAGATGCATACAAGAGTGGAAATGTGGATTTCCCTCCTGATCCCATGCCCAATATCAACATGTGCTAGCTCCCATCATGGGGGATCAATGGATGTGTTTTGGGGGGGTGCAACCCCTTCCTCTCATCTACTTTAGTTGCAAGGAAGGGGTTGCACCCACAAAACACGTACATGATGGCAGATAGCACATGTTGACACACTGTGTGCATCTTCAAAATTTGGCTTTCAAATTACTTTAAAACCTTAGTAAAAATAAAAAATACAACGACAAACTGTTCAATTTTTGGGTGTTTTAGATTCTGCCTAAAACGTCAATGATGTTCTTCATTTTTTGTTGTACATCATTGATGTTTTCCTTGACCCTCTCTAAATCCCGATTGCACACCATTATCTCCCCGATGAGGACTTGCGCACTTGCACTGTTGAAGCGAGTTTCTTCTTCCACAACATCCACATCACCTAAAAATAAAAAAATAAAAATAAAAACACACCATGTATTATAAATATGCAGGCATACATCTAATACCTGAAGCTGTGGTCTCAGACACTGACCTGTTGTGGTCACTATTTCGCCCACTTCATGAACCTCTCCTCCCTCCACATCTTCTTCATGGTGTGGGGGGATTTCCCCTTCTTCATGAGTAGTGGGTTGCTGGTGTCCTCAGATGTCCCTAGTCTTTTCTCCCCTATGTGAATACAGAAAAGGTATACTTAGCACACAGATATTTGAGGCAAGAAATAGGAATATGAAACATTGCTTGGAAGTGACGTACAATTGTCTGTTTTGGCAGAGTAAAGTATCACACATGGAGAGACCCCTAGTATCCACTGGAGCACCTGTGTGGGACACCCTAAAAAGGTGTTCTGGTGTCCCACACAAGTGCTCCTGCGTCCAGATGTATAAACAGCTGCTGAGTGTCCTCTCCTTACACTGAATCAAGTTTGCATTTCATTTTAGTTACAAACCCATCTAGACAACAATGTACTAAACTTTTTTTTTTTTAAATTTCAATGTTTTTATTCAAGTTTTCAAATAGACATACAAAATTAGCATTTGTCGTTGTAGGTGGAAGAAATAGTTGTACATAGACAAGGCATTGTAGGTCAGTTATATAGCTGTTATATCTTTATACACTAAGGTTTATATAGTGCATCATTCAACTATTGGGGTCAAAACTGAACCAACCCTGCGACCCCCTAACTAGACTACTACGTAGGCCCCCAAACCACATGTGGCTCTAGAGTCCACGCGACGTCAGGCACAATCAGATAAAAAAAAAGCAGAAAAGAAGAGAAGAAACAGGGATAGTGAAATAAATGAGCGAGGAAGAAAAAGGAAAGAAGAAAAAAAAGGGGGGGGGGTAAGGGGTAGGGAAATTGATGCACTCCTGTCCCAGTGGAAGATCCTCTAGTGTCAGGTCAACTCGTTATGTAGTTGTGAGATATCTGTTTCAGGGGTCCCATATTTTATTAAACCAGGTGACCTTGAATTTGGAATCACTGAAAGGCGTTCATTAATCATTATCCATGAAAGTTTAGTTTTCAATAGGTAAAATGGAATCATGGGTGCCCTCCAAGACTTGGCTATAGAAATTCTTGCCGCAATAAATATAAATGTTATAAGTCTTTGCATTGGTTTTGATTCCATCTCCACTGGGCGTCGCAGCAATGCGTGCAGAGGCGACTTAAGCAGGTTCACTTGGATTAAAGAGTATATAAGATTGTACATGCGTATCCAGAACCGTCTCATTTTCGGGCACGTCCACAATGTATGGTACATGGTGCCAGCTGTGTTGCATCCTCTAAAGCACTGCGGGGATGCCCCTGGGACAAAGGTTGCTACCCTCTCTGGGACCATATACCAACTCATCAAAACTTTATAGTTTGCCTCTATCAGAGAGGTATTAATAAGCGATTTAGATTCTGTAGATCTTTTCCTACTATCGCTATCAGAAGAGTCCTGAACAGATACAGCACTTTCAGCAAAACGGTAATTTTGACTGAGCACAACCTGCCGAACCATGACAAGAGGCTACTCGACCATCTCTTGAGGTCCTCTAATAATTTTCTAAATAGTGGGGGATAATTATAAATATATATTGTTGTAAGGGTGGGAGTCAGAAAGATGCCCAGGTATGGTAAGGTCTCATTCTGGCATCTAAACGGGAAAGATCTTTGCAGGGCTTGAACTATATGTGTTTTTAAGGAAACACTAAGTGCCTGAGATTTAGAGTGATTTACTCTCAGGCCTGTGAAAGCTGTAAAGTGTCTTAATACCACATGTAGATTAGGAAAAGAGGTGACTGGGGAGGAAAGGAGCAACAAGATATCATCTGCAAGCATCACGATCTCCACATTTAACCCCCAATATGTCTGGATGTTCACAAATTTTGATGGCCAGTGGCTCTAAAGCCAAGATGAATAATAGGGGGGACAGGGAGCAGCCCTGACGGGTCCCTCTATGTATGTTTATATTTTATGATTGGTAACCCTTAACTACAAGGTTAACCATGGGAGAGCTATATATTCTTTTAAGTGTGGTCAGGAAATGTAAACCAAACCAATATGCAATGCACCTCTCTGGCCTCCTCCATCCCAGCCTGAATTTAAAGCAGATATTATGTCAATATTGCGTCTGGTCTGATCTGGGAACAAACCCAGTCTGATCTGCATGGATATATTTTGATAAGAACAAGTTTATACGAGTGGTTAATATCAGTTAGTAATTTAAGGTCAATGTTTATCAACAAAATGGGGTGATAGTTCGCACAGTCTCCGTGATCTTTATTTGGTTTAGGTATGACATGTATAAAGACCCTGTTCTCGTGCAGCGGTAAGGGGGAACCCTTTCTCAGTTCATTGTAGAAGGCGCAGAGATGAGGGACCAGAATTTTGGTGTACTTGTGATAATAGTGGCCTGAGAATTCATCTGGACCCGGTGACTTTGACGGGTTTAGGGATTTAATAGCCGCTACTATTTCGTGTGCTGTAAACTCTGCTTCCATCATCTCTGCATGGTCGCTAGATAGTGTAGGGAGCTGTATGTCTCGCAAGAATTCCTTGTCCTTATTTGCACTAAAGTCTTTTGGAGAGTCGTAGAGTTTAGAGTAAAATGTAAAGAATTCCTGTAATATAAGCTGAGAATTTTGGGTAGTTTGACCATTCTGTAATCTCAATTTAGGGAGTGCAGGGTTAAATGGTCTCGGAGTGAGTTTTCTTGCTAATAGTCTGTTAGGCTTGTCCCCCCAATGTGTAATATCGATGCCTAGCCCACCTAACATATTTTTCCGCTTTTGTTGTGAGGCTCAGATTTAGAGCTGTTCTCGCTATATCGATCTGGTTCCTAAGATCCAGATGTGGGTTGTTTTTTTGTTCTTGCATGAGTCGGAGTAGCTCTTCCTCTTGTTGGATTGTTTGTGTTCTTTCCCATTTGACTCTAGTAGCTAATTGTATTCGTTTACTGCGTATGGGGGCCTTGTGGACTGCCCAAACCATAGTTGGGGAGGAGGCTGAGGAGAGGTTGTCCTGGAAGTATTGTTGTAGGGTTGTTTCTACTTCTTTGGCAATAATGGGATAGTTTAATAAGGATTTGTTTAATCGCCAAGAAGGCTGTCGTGATTTAGACCATAGGTCTGTTAGGATGACTTGGACCAAGGAGTGGTCTGCCCATGCCATGGGAACTATTTTAGTCGACGAAACATACGGGAGCAAGGGAGACAGCGTAAGCAAATGGTCAATGCGCGAATATGTGTTGTGTACGTGTGAATAAAACGTAAAGTCTCTAGTGGTGGGATGAGCGTCTCTCCAGAGGTCAATTAGATCATAACAATGTAGTAAGCGTGCTATTGCACTACTCTGTTTTGGGGTATGTTTCAGGATCGTCCTTCCAGGATCAGATTTATCCAGAATCTGATCTAGGGAGGTGTTGCTATCCCCACCAAATATCACATGACCCTCCAAGTGAGGCACATTAGGGGCATAGGAGAGAAAGGTGACCGCACGTTCATTAATCTTCCCAGCTACCATGATGTAGCGGCCCTCTCTATCTCTTATTACATTAGTGGGAGTGAAGGGGACCCGTTTGGCAATGCATATAGCTACGCCTTGTTTTTTTATCTAGTCCATTAGACAGGTAAACTGTCGGGTATTTTGCATTTAAATATTTCGGGGCTGAGGTTCGTTTGAAGTGTGTGTCCTGTAAGAGTAAGATGTCTGTCCCCATTTTATTGTATTGCTGAAAAGCCTTTGCCCTTTTGATCAGGGAGTTCAAGCCCTGTACATTATGTGTTAGGATAGTGTAGGATGATTGAGATATACTGGTCATGGGGGCTCGGCAGGCCATACTCACGTTTTAGCTGCTTCAAAAGGTCTGTTCGGGAGTCTCCGGGATCATAGACTCGGACCCCTACCTGGCGTGGGAGTGCAAAAGGAGAGGAAAGCTAAAGGGAAGAAAAAGTAAAGGAGTAAGAAATATATAGAGGTAGAAATAACATTGCATATTTTTTGTTGCGTTAAAAGTAAAACCTGTCAACAAAATCATCAAACAAATAGAAAAAAGGAGAAAAAGGATGAACCTGCACACTGTATCACAGTGTGACTGCGGGGGTACCAAGCCCCGTGTATTTATTGTGAAGTTGTCTCCACTCTCGATGTAGAGACAAGTTCACCTCAAGCGGCATGCGATTTCCCTCCGGCCCCACTAATCCATCAGCAGGAAGGGACAGATGGGACCCACCATCCTGAAAATTGGAAGAAGGGAAAGAAAAAAACAATTTAATATCTCCCCTGCTTTCAAAAATCAAATCTGCAGTCAGGAGTAGGATTCACTACTGGGAAACAAAAGCATCTTAAATGCTAACCATCAACAAAATCTTTTCCTATGCCTATGCCTGTGTAAACCGGGAACAGTCAGGCATAAGTGTCTAAGTCTGCTAAGTTAAGCGTAGTCCAATTATGAAAAAAAATTGGTCACTGGGACCTAGTTCTGAGATGGCATCTTCGGGATGGTTCAAGTGACCGACAGAGATTTCCTGGCTCTGGGTCTTCCCTGTTGAGACCACAGGGGGGATATTGGTCGTCTCTCGTCAACAGGGGCGCTAAACATTTGCGGTTCCATTGAAATAAGACCCAAGTCCTGGAGTAACGCTTCACTGGACTGAAAGTTGGCAAAAGAGTGGGATTTACCCTTGTAAGAGAATGATAGTCGGAAAGGAAATGACCACCGGTATTTAATCTGATGATTGATAAGCTGGTTTAGAAGTGGTTTCAGCGCTCTCCTCTTCTGGATCGTCGTCTGGGCTATGTCCGCGAAGATCTGTATCGAATGTCCTGAGATAGATATGTCTCCTTCATGCCTAGCCTCCAGCATAATTTTTTCTTTGATGTGATAGAAATGTGGCTTAACTATTACATTGCGTGGCAAACTGTCTGGTTTAGGAGCTGTCAGGGCGCGATGCACTCTATCCAGTTCTAGCTGGTGAGGGGAGATATCCGTTATAAATTGCTTCATTAGGGCATGTATCGATTCTTCTAGGTCCATTTCTGATTCCGGGATTCCCCGTACGTGAAAGTTGTACCTCCTAGACCTGTTTTCTAAGTCCTCAATCTTTGCATTTGCTTGGTCTAGTTGGTCTTGTAGGGACGTGATCATTCGAGAATTTTGGTTCACTTGTTTTACCGTTCCATCCATTTTGGACTCAGTTATGCCCAACCTCTCCCCTGTGTTTTGGAAGTCGTCTTTCATGCCTGTAGTATTAATGGTGCAGGATTTGGACAGTTCCTGTTGCAGGAGTGCAAAAAATCTAGCTAGAAGAACTGTGTCTCCTGAGTATGTGGTGGCAGGGGCAGGTGGCTGAGAAATCACAGAGCTGTTTTGACTCAGGGCAACTTCAGCAAGTTCGGCCATTTGCCTATCTGTGGAGGAGGCTGGGGAGTCTGAAAACAACAAGGGTCTGTCTGAGGAGCCCTACAAGGGAGATAGCTGTGGATGCTCACTCTGTGGGGAGGGAGGCTCTTCCTGGGATTGGGATGAAAAGGGGTCCCTGTGGACCTCAGCTAGGAATGTAATACCTGAGCAGGGTGGCTCTGTCCCCTGGGCCTGGCCTCCTCCATGTGTTGTATCTCACGTTCTGGGCGCCATCTTGGTCTGGGGGGGCTGCTGCTAAATCTGGGGACTGTCTTGCTCCTTGAGCTGCCCAGAAGGTCTGGTGATGGGCTTGTGAGCTGCTGCGGTCTGTGTCTCCCCCTCCCTGCTTCTTCACGGTCTGTGGAGTCAGCTGTTGGATCTGTGAGCTGCCTCCGCGTGCCGTGTCTCCCTTACCCGGTGCCATTTTAGCCAGGGGAGACTGCTGCTGGGCCTGGGAAACGTGGGCTGTTCGGGGTTGCTGGGGGGGTTTCGGTTACTGTTCCCCGCCGCCCTCCGCGTCATGGTCCGCTCCCGATTCACGGACTGACAGTCAGGTGCTGTCCCGCTCGCCCCTTATCGCTGTTTGATCGGCTTTTGTAGGCCGGAGATGAGCGGAGCTCGGTCAGTACATGACTGATCACGGCACCGCGTGCATGCGCACTCCTACTAAACTTTTTTTAATACAAATAGGCATAAACAAACGTAGTTAACCTGCATCTGCGAAAAACATTGTATTAGTGGGCGAACGAACAATGTATACTACGAACAATTACTGTGCCCACGAACCTGAAACTTGCCATTTTAAACTGTACAACAGCAAAGAAATACATGACAAAAACTTACTTTTTAGAAGCAGTTTCCTGATCCTTCTGTACTGATCTTGCTCCCTCAATTTCAGGTCTGACCATCGTTTCCTCAATTGTTCCTTGGATTGTCGTACCCCAAAATTCCTGTGCAGACTTCTCACAACTTTAGTCATGATCTTGGCCTTTCTCACATTTGGGTTTCTGTACGGTCCATACTTTCCATCATAGTCGGCCCTCTTCAAGATGTCCACCATCTCTACAAAGGACATATTTGAGGCCTTAAATCTCCTGCTGGATCGGGACATTTCTGGCTTCCGGGCTTTCGTCGTCGTTGCTGCTATTCTCACGCACCTGTTGTCTCTCCGCCATGTGCTCTCCCACCGCGTGAAAGAGAAGGGGTGGGGAATACACTAGAAAGAAGGTCAGGGGCGGAGTTTCACGCATGCGCAGTACATATAAAGCATAACACGCATGCGTCGAATGTACAATCTGTGAGCGGAGGATGGAGTAGCCGATCGTGCAAACTAAGGTACAATTTTAACTTGGGGCATCAGTGGTTAGTGGCCTATACTGCCTATAGATTGAGGCCTATATTGGGACAAGATTAGGAGAGTTTAGCCTGACATTAGGGTTTGTCTTGTGTTGTGTCTTGCAGATAAAATGGATAAATTGACTGATCCAGATTTCTTACCAAACTTTATTGATAAGTACAGAGAGCTGACCTGTCTGTGGCAAGTAAAACACCAATATTATAACAACAAACTAAAGAGGAAGGCAACGCTGGATCAACTGTTAGAATTGGTGAAGCCGGTGATTCCCACAGCAGACATCAACTATTTGAAGGCCAAAATTGATGGCCTAAGGAGCACATATAATAATAGGGAGCGCAAAAAGGTCGAGGATTCCATGAGATTAGGAGCAGCAGCAGATGACATTTATGTCCCCAGGATGTGGTACTACGACCGACTGCGTTTTTTGTCAGACCAGAGTGAACCCAGGCCATCACTCTCAATCCTTCCTTCCACACTTCCTTTCACTCTTCCTTCCACCTCAGATGAGGCTTCCGACGTACAACCTGGGCCTTCCACCCAGGAATATGTGGAGGAGCACAGCTTGAGCCAGGTCTAGCATTGTTCAAAGTATTTCTTGTCAAAAAAATTAATGATGTTAACTAGATGTTATTATTGATCACTAATTTCAGATTTAACAAAGTGGTTTACATATCAATAGACAGTAGTAGCCAAAAATGATTGGGACAAGAATGAAAAATGCTAGGGTCAGAATGATAGTCTTTTCTATTTGTTAACATTCAATTTGCAACAGTCATGAGCTCAAAATTGTGTGTGATTGATGACCAAAAAACTATGTCCCATTTTCATACACAGGAAAGTCTCAGCCAGGAGGAGGCCGTGGAAAGTGGCAGCCAGGAGGTGGCCGTGCCCAGTAGCCTGACCGAATCCCAGGTTCCTCCCCTCCACCTTCCAACCAAAGGAACCTGGAGGAGTCAGCGACCTCTTTGATTCAGGAGGCTACTGCAGTCCGCACAACCACCCCTAGTGTCTGGGAGGCCTTTGCGTGTATGACGGGCAGTAAAATGCAAGTAATGGAGGAGAGCCAGCACCTCATCTGTGAGGAGGTAATATTTCAGGCCCTAAATAAGGGGATAAGGGGCCAACTCACCAATAAAAGCCACGTCTGTGAGTTGGACCATACTCCTCCACAACCTCCAGCAACACCTTCAACACCACAGCCACAGCCTGGAAGGAAGTGTGCAAGGAAGTCTTGAGAGTGATGGCCTGGGTTCGGTCTGGTCTGGCAAAAAACGCAGGCTGTTGTAAGACCACAGCCTCAGGACATATATGTCATCTGCTGCTGCTCCCGATCTCTCGATCTCTCATAGTCCTGTACCATATTGTGCTCCCTATTAAATGGACTTCTCAGGCTACCAATTTTGCCTGTCAAATAATTGATGTCTGCCCTGGGGTACAAAGGCTTCACCAATTCCAACTGTTTCTCCAGCATTGCCTTCCTCTTTATTTTGTTAGGACCCCTAATAAATTTTTAATTTTTGTTTTGATAAATACTTGGCTATGTGTTTTCCTTCAAAAAGGACAGTTTGTTTGTGAGTAGGCAGGTACATTTCAAAAATACAATGTCAGATTAAAAAGGGATACCAACACCAACCAACCTCTTTGAGGTTAAAAAATACAAGATAATAATGGTGTTGTGGTAACTTGACACACAAA
Source organism: Lithobates clamitans (assembly GCA_037952925.1). Taxonomy (NCBI): domain Eukaryota; kingdom Metazoa; phylum Chordata; class Amphibia; order Anura; family Ranidae; genus Lithobates; species Lithobates clamitans. The sequence continues at coordinate 4,810,248 of JBBGZY010001036.1, read as the reverse complement.
ACGACAAAAATTAATATGGGGATCACTATAAAAAAAAAAAACATTTCTGGAGATCTTGAGAAAAAAAACAAAAAAACAAAGATTATTCAGGAGATCACGAGAAATAATAAGAAATCAGTTTCTTAGAACTGTGTGTGAATATCAGCAGCAAAGCAACTTCATTATTCTAGCATTATAAAGAAGAAAAGAATGCGCTGCATTGAAAGATTTAAAAATTTGCAGAGTGACAAATGTGCTATCTCCATTACGAGTGCTAGTTTAACAAGACCGAGCGCTTCCGTCTCGTACTTGATTCTGAGCATGCATGGAATTTTGTGCGTTGGACTTGTATACACATGCTCAGAACCTGCTCTCAAACATTTGTGTGCGGAAATTCCGACAGCAAATGTCTGATGGAGCATACACACAGTCGAACTTTCCGACAACAAGCTCACATCGAACATTTCCCATCGGAAATTCCGATCGCGACATTAGATTATGGAAATCACCAAACCCACCGGAAGTAAAAGAGGTTATACACACTCTTTCCACTGATTATACATATGAGAGCATGGTGGCTTCTATATCAGAGAAACAAATATAATTTGTAAACAATTGGCAACCATGGGCAGATTGGTATAAATCCCATAAACCAATATAAGGGACTGTTAAACAAAAGACTATGAACTGATGAATCCCGAGCTTAAAGAAGATATATATACATACTCTGACAATCTTCCTGGGTAAACGAGCCCCTATATGGGCTCTCCTTCCCCCCTTCTCCCCACTTTTTTTCCATGTTTACAGTTATGTACCACCCCCTCTACCCATTGAATTTATATATTATAAAAATTTTACACTATTGGTGAATCGCTGTCTTTAACCACGCCGTCATTTTACGGCAGCAGGTCGGCACGATCCTGTGAACCGTCATAGCTATACGTTGGCTCGAGGGATTGGGATAGCAAGCCCACACTGCACAGCAAGGGTGCCGATGCTCAAGGCCAACGGTCACGATGACCGTCGGCCACGAGCAATCGTGAGCAGGAGAAGCAGAACAGGAAAGTGTGTGTGTAAACACACAAATCTCTGTTCTATTCTGAGAAGAGAAACAGATCGTGTGTTCCTATTAGCTAGGAACAACGATCCGTCACTTCCTCTAGTCAGTCCCCTCCCCCTTCAGTTAGAAACATGTAGCAGGGAACACAGTTAACCCCTTGATCGCCTCCTAATGTTAACCCCTTCCCTGCCAGTGACATTTTTACAGTAATTCAGTGCATTTTTATAGCACTGATCATGTGTCAAAAGTGTCCGATGTCCACCATAATGTCGCAGTCCAGATAAAAAACGCAGATCGCCACCATTACTAATAAAAAAAATAATAAAAATGCTATAAATCTATCCCCTATTTTGTAGACGCTATAACTTTTGCGCAAACCAATCAATATACGCTTATTGCAATTTTTTTACCAAAAATATGTATAAGAATACATATCGGCCTAAACTGAGGAAAAAAATTGTTTTTCTATATATTTTTGGGGGATATTTAGTATAGCAAAATGTAAAAAATAATGCGTTTTTTTCAAAATTGTTGCTCTTTTATTGTTTATAGCACAAAAAATAAAAACCGCAGAGGCAATCAAATAACACCAAAAGAAAGCTCTATTTGTGGGGAAAAAGGATGTCAATTTTGTTTGAGTACAACGTCGCACGACCGCGCAGTTGTCAGTTAAAGCGACGCAGTGCCGAATCGCAAAAAGTGCTCTGGTCAGGAAGGGGGTAAATTCTTCCGGGGCTGAAGTGGTTAATAAAACATAAACGTATGCACTTACATCATAGTAAAAGCATAAAGATAAAAAATGCCGCCTTGGCGTGCTGCCAGCCGTCTCACTGTCTCATATAGCTCGTCCCTGCTTGACGCATTTTGCCCTTCCCACTGGGCGACTTCAGAAGCTGGGGGTGCTCGTGACTGGCTGCTTTTTATCCGCTAAGTCCCTCCCCCTACACCCAAACCTCCAACTCCTTTCACTAACTACGATGTATGAAATTCAACTTCCTGCTTACGCCAGAAGTGTGTCCGCCGCCATATTGGTGCTCCTTCCATATCTTGACTAACTTCCTGTTTACACAGGAAGCTGTCCGGCCGCCATATTGGAACTTCGTAATAGGTGTTTTATACATATATATTGGTCGCCATGTTGCTACTCCTATAATGTTATAGCCTACTTCATAATTCTATAAGGGTAAACGGCCGCTATGTTAATACACAATGTGTAAGCCACCTTACTTATTGCATGTGTGTATGTCGTATTACTAAACAACATCCTTCTGGTATAAAGGTATGCGGTGTCCAGCTGCTATATTGATACTTCGTATTCAATATATTCTATTATGGGTCCTACATTAAAGTGGAGTTCCACTCCTAAAATTATTTTATCATTTTTCAGCTGCATTAAAAACGATAAATAACATTTGGGGGAAAAAAAATTGCAATTTTTTTTGCCAAAAATATGTAGAAAAATACATATCGGCCTAAACTGAGGGAAAAAATAGTTTTTTTATATATTTTTGGGGGATATTTATTATAGCAAAAAGTAAAAAATAATGCGTTTTTTTTTTTCCACAATTGTTGCTTTTCTTTTGTTTATAGCACAAAAACTAAAAAAAACAAACACCAAAAGAAAGCTCTATTTGTAGGAAAAAAAGAGGTCAATTTTGTTTGGGTGCAGTGTCAGTTAAAGCGACGCATTGCCGAATCGCAAAAAATGGCCCAGTTATTCAGCAGCCAAATCTTCTGGGGCTGAAGTGGTTAACATTGGGCTTTGCATACCCTGATTAACAGTAAAATGACACAGTGCTAGATTATTTTAATCACAGAGACCAACATTTAATTCCAGGGGTGAACTGGGCTGCCCTCCTTCAAGGTGCAGCTTGCTCCCAGATGGGGCACCTGGGGATTGGGCGGTCCCTTCCACCCTTTCTTTAGTACATGTGATTGAATTTAGGGTCTGTCTGAATTAGTTATGTTTATGCTTATACTTGCTTTTTTACTCAAAGCATCACTTGAGACTATGTTTTGATATATGGCAGTCAATATTCACCTCTTGTATTGTATGATTGATAATCTTGAATAAAAATTATTGAATTACAAAAATTCATAAGAGCCTGATCCAGCCACTAGGGAGGCCAATAGTATCAGAGAATGGCTGCATGACCGAATTTGCTAGTCAACTAATTGATGATTATTTGAGACCACGTGTAAAAGCACTCACTTCACATATTCAGGACACAAGGGATCTTATTCATGCTCTGGAAGGTATTGATATGCCAGAGGGAGCATGGTTGGTGGCCATCGATGGAGGCCCTCTACAACTCCAGCCCCCATGATTGGGGGGTGAGGGTTGTGGAGGGCTTCATATCAGGATGGGGTACCATGGCAGGTCTGTATAATCAGTTTATTTTGAGTCTTCTGCGATTCATGCTGATGAACAACGTCTTTTCATTTAAATGCTCCCACTACCTCCAGGTGCAGGTAGTTGTGATGGGGGCTCGGTGTGCCCCATCATATGCAAACCTGTACGTGGGGGGGGAGCATGACCTTGTTTCAAGAGAGGATTTGCAGGAGTAAAATATCAATATGGAAAAGATTTATTGATGATATTTTGATTTGGATGGGCTCCTTGGATGACTTGATGTTTTTCCTGGAGGCTTAAGACAGCAACAATTATAATTTAAAATTAACAATGACCTATCATCAGTGAATTATAAGTTTCCTAGATATTCAGATCTACGTAAATGAGAATGGGAGCCTAGGTTCCACCGTTCACAGTAAGCCATCATCAGGCAATACTATCTTGAATGCTAGAAGTTCACATCTGGCACCATTGGTGTCGAGCATACCCTATAGTCAGTATTTGCGTTTGAAACGTAACTGCTCTAAACAAGAGTATTTTGAAGTTAAGGCAAAAGCATTACAGAAACATTTGCTAAATAGGGGATGCAGTAAAACATAATTGAAAAAAGCGATACGCTTTTGTGGGCTAATGGTCAAGATAGGAGTTCCTTGATATATAAACCAAAAACAAGACCAGAAAGTCAAAATGTAAGATTAATTACACAATACTCTAGACAGCACAGTCAAGTTCGAAAAATCATGAGTAAATTCTGGTACCTCCTAAAAGAAGATCACACCATTTCCAATTACATAAAAGATTATCCAGAAATCACTTTCATGGGATCAGAATCTCTAAGGGACAAGTTGGTCCATAGTCACCATTCAAGTCCAAGTAAAAAGGAATGTCCTAAAATTACAGGTACTGCCCCTTGCAGAAAATGTAATTTTCGCAAATATATTTGTAAAGCGCAGCAAGTTATGCTGCCTAATGGTAAGACATACAAGCCCCATTTTTTTGTGAACTGTCAGTCGGTAGGCATTGTGTTCCATATAATTATTCCAAAAAAGGTCCACACTACAGGATATTATAAACTGCCCCCCCCCCCCCTATAGACAGGAAACACTGAAGTGAAAACAAAAAAATGAAAATAAAAATTAGAAGATAGGGAATGGCGCTGTTATGAGAAGTGTATCGATACAATGATGCGTGTAAAAGTGGTAGGTGCTATACCTGTGTAAACAGGTTTTAGAAGTGTATCAGTACAATAATTGTAAAAAATGTAAAGTGACCAATGCTGTTTCTGTGCAAAAAACTGTAACCAATGTACGTATGATGGGAATTCGATCACTATACCCAAACACATAGGTGACAGGTGCTCAACCTGTGAAAAAGAAATGATAAAGGTATCTCAGTACAATAAATTCTCCTGTTATAAAAATAAAGTGACAAGTGGTAAATTATAAACCAATATACGTATGGTGGGAACACAGTCACTGTACCCAAAAATGTGAGTGGGAGAACCCACAAAACATACACAGAGAGACTAAAGTGACGTGTACTGATGATACTTGTGTAAATTCATCTTATATAATAAGGGTCTAAAGTGACAAGTGCAAGGTTATATGGATATGTGTAAAAAATTAATTAATGTGCAATGCAAAATAAATGTGCAATAAAAATTAGTGTGCACTTAAAAACAGCAATAGTATAATTTCATAAGCCTGCTGTGTATTAATTTAAACACGTATATGATGTGTTAATCTAGTAAAAAAGTCCATAAAGGTGACGTGATGTTCCATCCGATATGTTTGGAGTCCTCGTTATACAATGGGATACAGGTGAAAAAAGATGCAGGGATGTAGCAGTATTCCCCCTATGTGATTACACTCACCGGAGTACCCTACCCCTGCAGGGGTGTGAGCATAAATGTTGATTACAAAGTGCCTGTGTATTTCCAGCTCCCAGCGGTATGATTCAGCGTCATCCACCCACAGGGACGGAAGAAAAAACTCGACTGGCTCCCGTTTTAATGGAGTTCCCAGCCAGGCATCCTCATGATATATTTCATGGAACAGAAATAAGGGTAGACCACATAGCGTAACTCCGTTTGATTATTTTATTATCCAAGGAATATACTTTACGAATTGATAAAAGGTTTAAAAACAGGAGAGGGAGCTCACATGCTCTCATACTCTCCAAACAACACGGGGAAGCAAGCGCTACCTGGAATCACCGCTTGCGTTCCATCGGTTGAATATCCGGAACCACGATACCCGGATATGATGTTGTGCGTGTCAAGGTAGTCCTTCCTTATGCGTTTCGTCACACGGATGTCATCTGAGGAGCTGCCATCTTGACAGACCTATAAACAAACAGCGAGCTGGTCCAATTGGAATGTATCTACTAAATCACCAGGGAGATAAAAGCCTGTATTTATTATCATTATTCCTCTGGCGCCAATCTAAACAGGGAGGGCCGTCTCCATACATAAAAGGCCCAGTATCAACTCTCCCTAGGCGCCATTTGGTGGTGTAGTACGAAATGGTTATTTTGTGTGAAATAGCAGCGATGAGAGACCTAGTACAATCCAGATATTATCCGGTAAAGTTATACAAAATGAAAAAAATCAAAGCAATAAATGCATACAAAATAAATATATATCAGTATAATTCAATATAGACATGGTGTGAGGAAATATATGCTGATATGCCCCAAGAAGAAGAATAAATTGAAAAAAAAAAACTGAAGTAAATAAAAATTAAAAATAAAAATAAATAAAAATAAAAAAAATAAATAAAAATAAAAATAAAAATGAAAAAGATATAAAAAAATAAAAATAAATATAAAAATACAAATAAAAATGTGAAATAATGAGATATGAAAAGGCAAAGGAAGAAATTATTATAAAGAAGCAGATAATATCCCTATTATAGTAGATATCCATAGGGATATCCAGTTAATTGTTAAATGTATATAAAAAAAGTGAGTGAATGAGGAATTAAAAATCACTATAAGAGAACATTACTCAATTTATGTGTACTGTATTGGAATGTACAAAGTTATATAAAAATATAGAAAATTAAGGGTATATACTCTTATACCCGACTATGACTAAAACCCATTACTAGAAATTCGATAAAAAACAATTCAGGTCGATATCCACATTTAACCCTCTAGGTACCAGACTCCCTAGGCGGTATATCCACTTAGTTTCATTCTGGGACACTTTTATTCTTTTATTTCCGCCCCTCCAATAGTCGTTAATTAAATCTATGCCATAAAAAACTAATCATGTGGGATCTCTGTGGTGGAACTCATCAAAATGCCTGGAAAGGTTGTGTTTTGGAAAACCTTTTTTAATATTATTTATATGTTCTCTGATTTTAACGAAAAGAGGCCTAGTGGTTCTCCCCACATATTGTAATCGACAGGGACATTCGATCACATATGTGACATGAGTACTGTCACAAGTGATCAATTCCCTAATTTGGTACTCTTTCCCAGACCTAGATTTGAAAGATATCTTTTTCCTTGGCTGTTTTTTACTCACACGGCAAGGTAGGCATTTTTGGCATCTATAGAACCCTTTCATCTCGGGGAACAATCTTATATTTTTCCGTGGGTCGACCACATTGTGTACCAGCTGGTTTCTCAGATTGGGTGCCTTTTTGTAAATAAATCTTGGCTTCTTTGGGAGTATCTTTGCTAAAACTCTATCTGATTTTAAAATCGGCCAATATTTCCTGAAGATGTGTTCAACTGAGCGGTATTGATTATTGAATCCAGTGATGAAGGCCATTTCAATTCGGGAGGGGTTGTCTCTCTCCTTCTTTTTCAATAAGGAATTTCGATCCAGGCCTCCTACCTCCATCTTCTGTTTAATAAGGGACTCCTTTCGATACCCTTTATCGACACATTTTTTAATCAGAGTATCTGCCTGCATATAATAGTCGTCTACATTATGGCAATTTCTCCGTAACCTCATCAGTTGACCTTTCGGTATATTCTCCTTCTAATTGGGGTGGTGGCAACTGGATATTGGGATGTAGCCGTTGCGATCCGTTGTTTTGAAAAAAGTTCTTGTGTGTAATTCATTATTTTCCTTAAAAATCTGCACATCCAGGTAGTCTATTTCTTGGGAGTCACACTTGCCACTAAAGGAGACGTCATACTGATTCTGATTCATTACTCCCAAGAATTCCTGGAAGGAATCTGCCATACCCTTTCCATACGATGATCACGTCATCTATATATGTACGGTAGAATTTAATTTCTGGACGTAATCATTTATATATGTACTCTTCCTCCCACATATCCATAAATAAATTTGCCACGCTTGGGGCATATCTTGCCCCCATGGCAACACCCTTGGTTTGAACATAGTATTCTTTCTGGTACCAGAAATAGTTGCTCTCCATCGCTAGTTTCAAGGCCTCCAGGATAAAATTGATCTGCTCTTGTTTGAGGTTGGCATCCCCATAAAGTGCTTTTTCTACCCCCTTAATTCCATCCTTTTGTATAATGCTGGTATATAGGGAATTTGCATCTATTGTTGCAAAAAGACAATCTTCAACATCGGTCAAATGTGTGAGTTCATTAAAGCGGAGTTCCACCCTAAAGTGGAACTTCCGCTCATCGGATTCCTCCCCCCCTCCGGTGTCACAATTGGCACCTTTCAGGGGGGAGGGGGGTGCAGATACCTGTATAATACAGGTATCTGCACCCACTTCCGGGTATAGCTAGCCGCAGCTAGCCGCAGACTCCCCGCCCACCCCCGTTGTGTTGTGGGAAATACACAGTTCCCACAACACAACGGGGACCAGTGTAGACGCGCAGCGCGACTCGCGCATGCACAGTAGGGAACCGGGCAGTGAAGCCGCAACGCTTCACTTCCTGATTCCCTTAGTGAGAATGGCGGCGGCAGCACCCGAGGATCGAGGGACGGCTCAGTCTCGGGTGCCGACATCGCTGGACCCCGGGACAGGTAAGTGTCCTTATTTTAAAAGTCAGCAGCTGCAGTATTTGCAGCTGCTGACATCTAAATTTTTTTTTTTTAGTGAAACTCCGCTTTAATTAGTTGTGTGCTGTCTCTTAGGTATGATCTCCCTTTTATCACCAACGGTTTCAAGAAGCAATTGATGTACTGGCCCAATCTTGAAAATAAAGAATTGATTCCACTTATAATCGGTCTTCCTGGGGGCTTGACCAATCGTTTGTGTACTTTCGGTAAATAGTATATTACTGGTGTTTTAGTGGACTCGCAAATCAAATATTTCACTTCCTTTTTATTTAGAACTCCTCTGTCTTTTTCTTTCTTCACGAGATTCTTCAGTTTCTTTCCATAGATTTGTTTTGGATTTTCTTTGAGTTTCTTATAAGTATTTTCTACCCTAAGAAGGTTCTTCATTTCCTCCTCATAATCCTCTTTCTTCAATATAACCAGTCCACCCCCTTTGTTGGCGGGGCCTATGACTACTTCTTTTCTTTTTCCAATCTCTTTGATCATTTTCCAGATACTTCTACATCTAGAGTTCTTCCTTTCAAGTTTTGTGAGATCACTCTCCACCATTTTCTTAAAGGCACTCATACATTGGTCGCCGGGGACCTTTGGATTAAAAATAGAGTTGTTTCTAAGATTGGTGTGTGTGAATCTTGATGGTTCCTCTACTGGTTTTTCCTCTTTATTTATGGCATAATGTTTCTTTATTCTTAATTTGCGCATACATTTTTTGTAGATCGATAAAAACTTTGAATTTATCGATATTTCTATCAGGTGCAAATTTCAATCCTGAATCTAAAATCCTTAGTTCCTCATCCGAAAATAAAACATCACTCAGGTTAAAAATCACTTCTCCTAATACTCTCTTCTTCTTTTTCTTCTTCTCTCCTCGTTTTCCTCTTGCCTGTAGCCTCTTTCCATATCTTTTGGGGTTAGGTCCAATCCTCTGTCTTGGTTCCTGCTCTATCCACTCCTTGTTTCCAATGTATGATCCTGTATATGTGGATACCTGTGGGTTCCAATTTCCCTCAGATCTCTGTTCATAGCTGGGTCTCTTCGTCCCTGGAAGTCCCTGTTGTTCCCTGACTGTTCTCTCCATCCCTGCCTCCTGTAATGAGGACATGCCTACCATCTTCCAGGTGGGCCACCTCTGTGAAAATCCCTTCCATCCCTAAAAGGTCCTCTGCTTCGAGGGTTATCATGGGTGGCATATTGCCTCCTTTTTCTCAGAGGCGAGTACCTACCCGGTGATCTTCCATCCATAGGTTCTGGGGGGTATTCTTCCCTTTCCCTATTCCAGGATCCTGTTTGATAATTGGGTGTTCATGGCATCCCAGTGCGTCTTATGGTAGGAGTATGTTCAAATCTTGTTTGTCGCACATTGTCTGTTGTTTCTTCCTCACCTATTGGACTATCATTCATGGAGACCTCATCTAATCCATTATTTGATTCATCTATCTCCTCTTGCCATCTGTAAACTTTTTTATTGGCATAATCAAGAATGTCTCTTTTAAATTTCTTTTGTTTTTTTCATTTGTATCTCCACATCATATTTCTTTATGATTTCTTGTAATTCCTTATCTTTATCTTTGTATTCTTGTTGGTCAATAAAAGGTAGTAGGAGGTTTTTGATCTCAGTAATTCGATCTTCTACTCTTCTCAATTTGAAACATCTCCTTGCTATTATCTTATGTAGAAGCTCATTTTCACACCCTAAGAAGAAGGAATACCATTCTTCCATCAGGGAGGCATCATCCATGTTGTCATTCGGACTCAAGTCCCATCTTAGCCCCCTGGGTGTCTTTTTTCTTTTTCACATACATCTCAAGGGTAACGATATCCCACCACACCCTTAATTGTTTCTCCAGGGTTCGTCTTAACTGCTTAAATAGACCATTCATACCCTGCCTATTATTAACCTGCTCTTGATTGAAAATCCCTCCTACATCAATCTTCCTGCTTGACATATACCCAAATATGTCCATAGCTGCAGATCTATATATAACACCCTCGGATGTCAATAAGATAATTATTTCAAAAAAGGTCAGCGCTACAGGATATTCTAAACTGCTGCCCCCCTATAGACAGGAAACACTGAAGTGAAACCTAAAAAAATGAAAATAAAAATTAGAAGATAGGGAGTGGCGCTGTTATGAGAAGTGTATCAATACAATGATACGTGTAAAAGTGACAGGTGCTATATCTGTGTAAACAGGTATTGGAAGTGTATCAGTACAATAATTGTAAAAAATGTAAAGTAACCAATGCTGTTTCTGTGCAAACATATCAGATGGAACATGACGTCACCTCTATGGACTTTTTTACTAGATTAACACATCATATACGTGTTTAAATGAATACACAGCAGGCTTATGAAATTATACTATTGCTGTTTTTAAGTGCACACTAATTTTTATTGCACATTTATTTTGCATTGAACATTAATTAATTAATTAATTTTTTACACATATCCATATAACCTTGCACTTGTCACTTTAGACCCTTATTATATAAGATTAATTTACACGAGTATCATCAGTACACATCACTTTAGTCTCTCTGTGTATGTTTTGTGGGTTCTCCCACTCACATTTTTGGGTACAGTGACTGTGTTCCCACCATACGTATATTGGTTTATATATTTTTTTTTTTTGCACAATATTAGCACTTGTCACTTCATATTTATAACAGGAGAATTTATTGTACTGAGATACCTTTATCATTTCTTTTGCACAGGTTGAGCACCTGTCACCTATGTGTTTGGGTATAGTGATCGAATTCCCATCATACGTACATTGGTTACAGTTTTTTGCACAGAAACAGCATTGGTACTGATACACTTTCAATACCTGTTTACACAGATATAGCACCTGCCACTTTTACACGTATCATTGTATTGATACACTTCTCATAACAGCGCCATTCCCTATCTTCTAATTTTTATTTTCATTTTTTTGGTTTCACTTCAGTGTTTCCTGTCTAAAGGGGGGCAGCAGTTTATAATATCCTGTAGCGCGGACCTTTTTTGGAATAATTATCTTATTGACACCCGAGGGTGTTATATATAGATCTGCGGCCATGGACATATTTGGGTATATGTCAAGCAGGAAGATTGATGTAGGAGGGATTTTCAATCAAGAGCAGGTTAATAATAGGCAGGATATGAATGGTCTATTTAAGCAGTTAAGACACCCCCTGGAGAAACAATTAAGGGTGTGGTGGGATATCGTTACCCTTGAGATGTATGTGAAAGAGAAAATGACACCTAGCAGGCTAAGATGGGACTTGAGTCCGAATGACAACATGGATGATGCCTCCCTGATGGAAGAATGGTATTCCTTCTTCTTATAGGGCGTACGCACGGTCGGACTTTGTTCGGACATTCCGACAACAAAATCCTAGGATTTTTTCCGACGGATGTTGGCTCAAACTTGTTTTGTCTACACACGGTCGCACAAAGTTGTCGGAATTTCCGATCACCAACCACGCGGTCACGTACACCACGTACGACGAGACTAGAAAAGGCCGGTTCAGAACCAAGCGCGGCACCCTTTGGGCTCCTTTTGCTAATCTTGTGTTAGTAAAAGTTTGGTGAGAGACGATTCGCGCTTTTTCAGACTCGTGGCTTTCAGATCGTTTTCTGCGGTTCAGTTTGTGCTTGTGGGTTTGTATCTGCTCTTCAGTGCGTGCAGCAAGTTCCGTGTGACTTTAATTAGTCATTGTATTCTTGTTCGTTCGTTACTGTTTTTCAGGTCGCTCTTCACAGGCCTTGCTGTTCTTCAGTGCGTTCTGTTACTTCGTTCTGAGCAGCCGACCGTTTTCTAGCCATGTTGCGTATGCGTACTCCTCGTAGAGTTTGTGCTGTGCGGGGGCTTGGTGTTGGGGTCCTGACCTTGACACAAGTCCAGTCCATGAACAGGGTAGGGAGGAGTTCATGGACCAAGAATTGGTTGCTTCAGCGTGACCAGTTCTCTCATATGCCTTTGCTCCGTGAGATCCGTGAGAATAATCCTGATGATTTCAGGAACTTTCTCAGGATGACGGACCCCGTGTTTCACCGGTTGTTGGCTTCGCTGACCCCCTATATCAGCAGGCAGGATACCTGCATGAGGCAAGCCATCAGTCCGGAGCAGAGGCTCGTCGCTACCCTGCGGTATTTGGCGACAGGGAGAAGTCTGCAGGACTTAAAGTTCTCAACAGGCATCTCCCCCCAGGCTCTGGGGATCATTATCCCAGAGACATGTTCTGCCATCATACAGGTCCTGCAGAAGGAGTATATGAAGGTAAGATTTTTATCCTTTAATATCACATTTTATTGTATTGAATGTTTGCTAATATATTGTATTTCTTTCCTCATTCCCTAATTACCATGATTGTAATATGCTGTGAATGTCCCCTTTGTTCTCATGCATGCTGGATTTTTATGTAATTATTATTTTAGGTCCTTCATACATATTTGCCCTTCAATAACCTCCCCAGCATGGTGTCTCCTGGCCTATATTCACCTCATGTAGTCACTTAACAATGTATTTTTTCTGCTCCATAGTAGTGCTTTACCCCAAACACCCCCTAAAATGTTTGGAAATGTTATTGCTTTAAATTCTGGCAGAGTGCCAGAGGCTTTTTTTTTGTGGTGTCCCCAAATAATTTTTAGTAACCCTCCCTCCCCCAACTGCTAAGTCAGCTGATCCCAATTCTCTATCCTCAATCATCTATCTGCTGACTTTGACAAACCCATACACACTATACCCACCTCTTTTGTGGTCAGATGTATGGATGAATTCCCCAAAGCATGTAGTGCAAGGGCCTGCCTGTATACTTTTAAATGGTACTGTTTAAAGTTTTGGGATCCTATTATTATCTTGATAGGTAATAGCAGAATGTCCAAATGTTCTCAAATGTGTACAGTGTGTATTTCTATCTTTGTATTATGACACTTCTTACCTGTCCAGTGGACTGCCAATAGTGTAACTAAGGAGGGGCTGTTCCAAGTAATACCCCGTATTTAGGCATTCATCTCTCAATGAAGTGAAGAGGGTTACCTGTCCAAGATTTCCACACACCCCCTATAATGTTAGAAATGGCCCATGAGGGGGGGGGGATATGATAGGTGTACCTTATACTTTGGCGTTGTTAAATTCCCCTTAATAAATGCTATCTGGAGGTAGCCCCATGATGTTTGTGTCTAATCTGCTTGCCATGTTTCAGAGTAAAAATAGTAATGTTTATTGTTTTTTCCTCAACAATTTCCTTCCACACCACAGGAATGGCAGACTGTGGCCTCCCACTTTGCCGAGCGGTGGGACTTTCCTAACTGCGGAGGGGCAATTGATGGGAAACACGTCCACATCGTCCCACCACCCAACTCGGGGTCATACTATTATAATTACAAGGGGTTAAATAGTATAGTGATGTTGGCGGTGGTGTTGGCTAATTACGACTTCTTGTATGTGGACGTGGGGAAGAATGGCCGGATGTCCGATGGTGGAGTCATCGCCCAGACGGAGTTCTACAGGAGTCTCCAGACTGGCAGCTTGGACTTGCCAGCTCCAGAGGACAATGTGGAAGGACTCCCATTTGTGTTCATTGCTGATGAAGCGTTTGTGCTGGGGGACCACCTGATGCGGCCATTCCCAATGAGGACCCTCACCCCGGAACAGAGGGTTTTTAATTACCGGCTGGCCAGAGCCCGAAGAGTGGTGGAGAATACATTTGGAATCCTGGCCAGCCGGTTCCGCCTATTTATGACACCCATCCATATGGCGGAGTATAAACTGAACCATATTATACTTGCGTGCTGTGTTCTCCATAACTTTTTAAGGAAACATTCGGCCAACTATGCTGGCTCAGTTGGGCCTGAGGCCTGAATGATACATCAAACCACACTGACAAGGGGCGTGGCCTGGACATGGCGGAGTGAGGACGCTTAGTGCTTGAGCTCCTGACTCCAGACCCACTACAACGGCAGTTATGCTACAAATTCAACACTTTCTTTTTCGGCCATGAGCTTTAGGAAGAGAGGCAAGCACAGGGGATCTTCCAGGACCAACCAGGCGTCACAGATCGATCGCTTTCTTAGAGAAAAGCTCAAAGAAAACCCGGAGGCCTACCCAGACTCAACACGCGGCGGGACTCGTCCATCCTCCTCCACAGGCGTTATGGCAACCTCCCAGCAGCCGAGCCAGCAGCCCCTGACGGGGATCCCGGCCTTATTAAATCCCTCCTTGAACAGTCAGCCTGATACCAGCACCTTTACAAGGGTCACAGGGGATGAATCGGACATACGAGCCCTGCTGAGGGCTCTCCCGACCAAGGCAGACATGGAGGCCCTCCCCACCAAGGCTGACATGGAGGCGCTGGTAATGAGAGTGGAGGAGCAGCACCGTAGAGACCTACAGGAAATCCGTGCCGAGGTGCAGGGGATCGATGACAGACTGACCAGAGAGGAGGCCTCGGTAGGATCCTTAGAGATCAGGGTGTCTCAGCTGGAGAGAGCCCAGCAGAGGCACCAGGAACAACTTGCAGAAGTGCAACTACATGCCGAAGACCTCGAAAACCGCAGCCGCAGGCAGAATCTAAGGTTCCGCGGCATCCCAGAAGCAACAGGCCAGGAGAACCTAATGGCAACGGTGAGAGCTATAATACATACCATCCTGGATGGGGACGTTCCAGCCTCCCTAGAATTTGACAGAGTCCACAGGGCGCTTGGACCTAGAATGGCGGACGCTGATAGACCACGCGATGTGTTATGCCGGCTACACCGCTATAGTCACAAGGAGCAGATCATGCGGGCGGCCCGTCTAAAAGGCTCTGTAGATTTCGATGGCGCACAAATATCAATCTACCCAGACATATCCAGAGCTACCTTGTGGAGAAGAGCGATGCTAAAACCCCTGCTAGAGAGATTAAACAGAGCGGATTTGACATATCGATGGGGATTCCCGGTGCAACTGACCATTCGTAAAGGCGCGGAATACTTTACCCTCCGGCGCCACACAGAGCTTTCTGATCTCTTCGCCTTTCTAAACATGGATCCGATCCCATTGAGGAATTGGCTGGGACCTCTGCCAAAAAGTGATCCTCGGCCTGCTTCACAGATCCCCCAGGTGGGGCTTCCCCGCCGTTCCGCAAGGAGACGTCAGAGAGAACCCACTCCCCTGGGAAGGGGAGAGCCGGAACCGTAAGAACCGTTACTACTCTCAAGTAAGTAGCAGAACATCTGACCTCTTGGCGCTATGGCACTGTGTCGTAACTTAACCAGCCAGAGGATAATGGACCTGATAGTGGAGCCGTCTCCTTCCCCTCTTCTTGGTTAATAATATGTATTGTCCCCTGGGGGACCCCCCCCCCTGCCCGTTTGCTCTCCCCCCTCGGCCCCCCACTAGGCATCCTCCATGTGTAACCTCCATCCGTTCCCGGACACCCAAACCTAGATGATAAGCGTTCTTCAACGGGTAGATTTACTGAGGCCTACATTTCCTGCCTAACATGGGATAACAGACTCCAGCAGAGACTAACCTACTACTGTCCAAGGTATTAGCGGCCCGCACCGACTATAAACACGGACGTATAAGGAACCTAATGCTGCACACTACGGGCAAAACTTTCCAGGACTTTCAATCAATCAACCTTAACCCTCGTTTATTTTGGTGGTTTTTCTTTTTGATGCTTCCAGGTTTTTCTCTTCAATATGTGAGAAGATACAGCCCGGACTATACCTCAGGAACTGGGTTGCAGAACGGGACTTGGTCCTGAGCCTTGTTGGGGGGGGGTGGCGGGGGGGGGTAAGGGGGGGGTAAGGGGCTTTGTCTTAGGGGGAGGGTTTTACGGGATCCGGGGGAGTGGTGGTCTATCTCGGCAATTTGCCACCCGAGCAGCGGAGGGAGGGTCTTGCATAACCCGGACATGATTAGCTCTGAGTTTTGACCCCCGCTGATGCTCGGGGAGAGGGCCACCCACCCTCGGATCGGAAGTTTGTTCTGGTTGGTGTGAGGCGACATTATAAAGAGCCTGAGTTCCTGGCACCAAGCTAACCTCCTAGATAGGACAAATGTTGCATAGCATGGGTATGTATAATATTTTTACTTAATTAGGGCCTCTGGCACAACATGTCCGCCCCCTAGACAGCTATCAGAGTTGTTCCGAAAAGACCCACTGGGAGGTGGCCATCCATTCGGCGAGGGTGATGTTGATATTGGTCGAGGGCGCTGGCTCACGCTGAGTGGGGGGCTTATCTCACTCAAAGCTGATTCATGATGCATAGAACGTGGTGTCTTTTCCATTGTCGCCTCTACCTTTGTTTTACATTTTCTTTTATTGTGTTGTTTTGTTCTTTAAGTTTTTACACTATTTCAATGTTGGGTCTGGAGAGGGAGCTCTCGATCCCGTCTAGTGCAGTCACAACCCCACATAGGTTTACACCCCTCTGGAGCCCCATCGGGTAGCTTCACGGGTGCATTGAGACTTAGTCTCTCACGCGCTTTAAGCGCATTAGATTTTCGAGCACACTGACTAAGTAGCTCGTCCCTTTAGCTATCTTCTTCTCTGTCCTACTTTCTCTTCTATTCTCACTTTTTCTCCGCCTCTTCTTCTTCCTCCTCTTTTCCTTTTTACCCTCTGGTCTCCCTTGCCGCCACCCCGGTTTAGTTCGGTCTATGAGTGCAATGGAGTCTGTTAGGCTAATGTCCATCAACGTGAAGGGGCTTAACACCCCCGAGAAAAGATCCGTAGCACTTTCTAGTATACGACATGCTAAAGCCCACATATGTTTCCTCCAAGAAACCCATTTTCGAGCCAATAGTATCCCAAAATTCCAAAACAGATATTTCCCAACTGCCTATCACGGGTGTTCCGTTGACTCCAAGTCCAAGGGAGTCAGTATACTGATACGTTCCACGGCACCGTGGATACTACGCGACACTTGGAATGACAAAGAGGGAAGAGCCATCTTTGTCAAAGGGGTATTGGGTGGCTCCCTGGTGACCTTGGTAAACCTGTATCTCCCCAACGCAGGCCAGATCAATTTCTTTGAACCCATTATGACCAAACTATCTGACTTCGTGGAGGGTGAAGTGATCTTGGGAGGTGACTTCAACTTTTCCATGGACCCCTCCCTAGACACTTCTAAGCAATCTTCCCAACTCTCATATGCAGCACTCAAACGCCTCAAAAATAACCTTCATGCCTTCCACCTGGTAGACGTCTGGAGGATATTACATCCGACCCAGAAGGACTTTACCTTCTACTCACACCCACATGACTCATACACCAGAATCGATATGATCCTAGTGCCCCAGTCGCTTCTATCTAGGGTTCGATCCACATCAATAGGTTCTATCACTTTTTCTGACCACGCCCCCGTGTTTGTAGACATAGATTTACTAACCCATAGATCCAAAAAATGGCAGTGGAAGCTTAATGATTCACTGATTCAGTCTCCAGAGGTGATCGAGGAAGTGGCGAGAGAGTTAAGGAATTTTTTCTCAACAAACGCAGAAGGTGAGTGCGCTCCCTTGCTGGTTTGGGAGGCCCACAAGTGCACCATTAGAGGGATCCTGATAAAAATTGGCACACGAATAAAAAAGGAGAGAGCCCAACAAATCCTTGACCTTTTAGGAAAGATCAGGAGCCTGGAATCTACCCACAAACAATCTCTAGCCACCCAGACGCTACGGGAGCTTACGACCCTCAGGGGTCAACTGAGATCTCTGGCACTAGACAGGGCGAAGGCAGTCATAGCAAAGTGCAAACGCACTTTCTATGAACACAGCAATAAGTGTGGCAGGCTGTTAGCTAGGGCCCTGAAAGCCCAAAGGGCACAAGCCTTTATCCCTGAATTAAAGGCAGATGATGGCTCTAAAGTATACACCACCGAGGATATATTGGAACAGTTTCGTAAATATTACACCGCGCTATACAACATTGAAAGTCCGTCCCCGGAAGTTGATAAACTCCGCAAACAGGAAGCCATAAAGGCTTACATACAGAAATCAGGTCTCCCTAGGCTATCTGAAGAGGTCTTAAAGACCTTGGAAGAACCGCTGTCAGGTGATGAGGTAAAAAAGGCCATGGCGTGTATGCAGCTGGGCAAAGCCCCGGGCCCCGATGGATACACGCTAACGTATTTCAGGACCTTCAGCGACATTCTGACACCGCATTTTTTAGCGGCCTATAATGACGCTGGAGAGGGGGCACTACCCCCCGAAGACTCCCTACGGGCCTTCATTTCTGTAATCCCCAAAGAGGGCAAGGACCCCTTACTATGTCAAAACTATAGACCAATTTCACTCCTCAACATTGATTTAAAGATTTTCACTAAGATACTCTCCATGAGGCTAACAGAATCAATCCCCTCGCTGATACATCTAGATCAGGTGGGCTTTGTACCCTCCAGAGAGGCGAGGGATAACACCACAAAGGCAATTAATATCATCCACGCAGCCAAGACTCGTAAAATTCCCCTGCTACTTCTATCTACTGATGCCGAAAAGGCATTCGATAGAGTGAGTTGGCCCTTTTTAAATGAGACGCTACAACAGATAGGTTTTGGCGCTCGGATGATGAACTGGATTCAAGCCATTTACTCCAAGCCCACAGCGAAAGTAAAAGTTAATGGCCAGCTTTCCTCCCCATTTGACATATCCAATGGCACAAGACAGGGCTGCCCCCTGTCCCCACTAATTTTTATTTTATCCCTAGAACCCTTTCTCCGCACAGTAAGAGACAATCCAAATATAACGGGAGTACATCTAAACGAGTCCCTAGCTCCTAAAATAGCGGCCTTTGCAGATGACCTACTTTTTTTCATAACAAACCCTTTGATCTCTATACCAAATTTAATGTCAGAATTACAGACCTATGGCACCTTATCTGCTTTCAAAGTAAATTTTCAAAAATCGGAAGCATTAAACATTTCCCTACCAGACTCCCTGCTTAACCTTCTAAGGTTAGACTTTCCCTTCAAATGGGCAGGATCATATATCAAGTATTTGGGAATCCGCCTACCGAGGAGGGTGGAAGATATTTTCACAATTAATTTTCCCCCCCTTCTTTCAGACATCAAGAAGGACCTACTGAAATGGCACTCAGGAATGTTCTCTTGGTTCAGAAGGTGTAGCATAATAAAAATGAACATCATGCCACGTATATTATATTACCTCCAGACCCTCCCCATTAAGATCCCGAATACCTTCTTGCGGGCCACAAACCGAGCCATAGGTGGGTTCATCTGGGCCCAGAAATCCCCGAGGCTAGCACAGGCTACTCTAAGGTTACCCAAATCGTCGGGAGGCATTGGCCTTCCAGATGTAAGTCTATACCACGATGCGTGTCACTTAACAAGAGTCATAGACTGGTGCAAACACGAAAAGCTAAAACAATGGATACAAATAGAGCAAGTATTTTCGGGGTTGGAACTAAAAGGACTACCCTGGTGTCAGGGGAACCTACCAGATCACATAGTAAATCACCCTACGATAGGAGAGACTTGGCGAGTAACACAAAAAATTAACAGAGAACACTCGATCGCGCCTGCCCCCTCCCCACTCACCCCGATAATAGGGAACCCGGATTTCAGGCCGGGGTGGCAAGATTCCGGCTTTCAGGAGCTGAAAAGCAGTGACAGGAATCAACTTAGACACTTCATAATAAATGGCCACTGGATGTCCAGGGAAGCGATTATGGATGATCCACTTTTGGCCGGCCTTTCCTTCTGGCAAAAACTACAACTAGCTCACTTCATTAAGGCTCAAACCACACCGACACCGTATTTAAGGCCCCTGATGCCATTCGAGCAAATAAGCCTAGAACAAGAACCAATGCGACACACCATCTCGCTTACCTACCAAATACTGCTTTCATCCCCCAAAAGCCATAAACCCCCATATATAGTCAGATGGGAACGTGACCTGGGCATACAGCTCAACGAAAAGCAAGTGGAAAGAATATTTCTTTTCACTTTCAAAACCTCAATTTGCGCTAACCAGCAGGAAGCAGGATTTAAAATACTATCTCAATGGTATTATACCCCAGCTAAGCTTCATAAGATGTTCCCTCAGAGCTCTAATCTCTGTTGGAGATGCGGAGAGGAGGTGGGCACCCTTCTCCATATCTTTTGGTCATGTAAGCATCTGACATCCTTCTGGTCTGAGGTCCATAGAATCACACAAAAGTTCACAGACAGGGAGTTGCCCAAGAGCCCCGAATTCTTTTTATTACATCATCATGCAATCCCTAGCAAAGCCTACAGGAAGTCGATTCTTCCCCTGTTGAGCACAGCAGCGAAAAGCTGTATCCCCTTGCTTTGGAGGCAGGCGGAGCCCCCGACTGTGGCGTTGTGGTTAAAGAAAATAGCCGATATCTATAACATGGAGGACTTAATCGCAACAGAAAAAGGAAACAGTGAAAAATTCCTTAAGAAATGGTACTATTGGCGTGAATTTTTCTATTCGGAGGAACATGCTGGACTGCTAGTTTAAATTCTGAGTAAACACTGGAATTATTGTTTTTTTTTTTTTTTTTTTTGGGGCTAAGAGTTAGCAGACAGACAACACGTACTCTAGCTGGGGGTGGCCGGGGAGCCGAGGGGCAGGGAAAAGAGACCTTGTTGGTCCCCTTGGCTTCTCACTTCCCTTCACCATGCCCCCCATTCCCTGTCCCCTCCCTTCCTCCCCCCCTTTTTACAACAATTTAATTTTATTCACGGCCTTTCTCCTGCCCCCCTCTTCCTTCTCTAGCCTTATCTGTTGTTTCTTCTTTTACTTTTCAATTACTCTCAGGACCGCCAGGTTCTTCACAATCTATAAAAGAAAATGCTGAACGCATGATCAACCCCTACAGGTTACTAGTCTCATACATATAAGAGTCCAATCATACATGGGAATCAGAGAGCCCCCTAGCCCTGAAACTAGCTACTCTAAAAAGGAAGATTTGATTGTATTATTAAGAAGTGCTTTCAAGGTTGGAGGGTTATGTTCAGACTTACTGAATTGTTTTATGCAGAAAGTAAGATACTACTGATCCCAATGTCTTATTACATTTACCTGACTACGCTTGTATGTTTTTCATTTCAACGTGTATAGTACAAATAAAGAATTTACAAAAAAAAAACCACACTGACAGCGCTTGAAAGTGGCCGTCCTGGCTTGCCCGTGATGTCCGGTTACGCTACCTGGAGTTCTTTGTGGGTAGGGGGGCTATCAATATGCCAGACAATCTGTGAAGCCTTTTTATAATAAAAAAATAAATAAATTCTTTGTGGACATTTACTGCTTGTGTTTGTTTTAGCTGACCCTGACAGAAATGTGTTGAGTCCAGAAAATGTCGTGATTGTGTAACCTTATTATACAAAGCACTGTTGGCTGTTATTTACTAAATGCAAAAACACATTTCACTACAAGTGCACTTGCAACTGCACTGAACCTGCACTTGTAGTGCATAGAGGATTTGCCCTTAGGAAATAACCCCCATTTTTGCTGAAAACAGCAATTACATCACCCCAAAAGTGTTGTAGTGTTGAGACAATAATCCACACATTCTTGAGTAACCAACTTTTTTATACCTGCACAATCACATGTGCATTTACCAAAGGTTTTTAAAACAAACCAACATATTTGTTGTATAACAATTTTTTGGGTAGCATTATCAAAAATCGAAATGTCCATTTAAGATAAAACAGGCCTGTGTAAAACCAACAAGAAAGACAAAAAACTTGAACTTACAAAGTTCACATTAGGTAAAACCTGAAGGCTATATCAGACATCAGTATTTAGGAACTGGGTTTGATATAGCGTTCAGATGGGGGGAAATCACCCCTGGAAAAGCCAAATTTGGAAGATGCACACCAATTTACGAATGTCAACATGTGCTAGCTGCCATCAGGGGGGATCAAGGGACGTGTTTTGGGGGAGCAAGCCCTTGCTCACCGCTACTTTATAATTGAGGAAGGGGTTGCACCCCCAAAACGCGTCCATTGATCTCCCGTGATGGCAGATAGCACATGTTGGCACACTGTGTGCATCCTCCAAATTTGGCTTTTCAAAACATTGCAAAAATATTTAGATTGGATTGGACCACAATCCAAAAAGTGATTTTGTGGGGTTTTAAATTCGCCCCAAAACATCATGATGTTATTATTTTTTTTAATCACATCATTGATTTTTTGCTGTATGTTTTGCAGTTCTACATTACACCCCATGATCTCCCCGATCAGGATCTGGGCACTTTCTGATGTGAAAGGATCTGGATCACAATCACCTAAAAAGAGAGAAACAAAACAAAAACAGGTATCAAAAATCTGCCGGAATCCATCTCTTACCTGAGTCTGTGGTCGCAGACACTCACCTGTTGTGGTGCCAATCTCCACCACATCTTCTTCTTCCTCCTGCTCAGCTTGGGTTGGTGTTATTTCCCCTTCTTCCATAGGTGGGGGGTCTCTGGTCTCCTCGGATGAGGGGTGTCCTCCGAGTCTTTTCTCCCCATGTAAAACAAAAATTGTATAATTAGCACACAGATATTTGATGGCAGAACTATAAATAGGAAACATTGCTTGGAAGTGGGGTACAATTGTCAATTTTAGCCGAGTTCCAAGATGTCTTTTTTTTATTGCCCTTTGTCAAGCTGCAATACTTTACCTGTTTAGTACAAGCTTCACAGATGGAGACCCCCCTATAGTATCCACTTGGAGCACCTGTGTGGCCCCCCTAATAAAAATGGTGTTCTTGTGTCCCACACTAGTGCTCCAGTGTCCAGATGTGAAAACAGCTGCTCAGTGTCCTCTCCTTACACAGAATCTAGTTTGCATTTCATTCTAGTAACAAACCCATCTACACAAACAAATATTTGGCATCCAAGTAGGCCCAAAAAAATGTGGGAAAATGCATATGGCCTAAACAACGGTGTTTTAGAGGCCGAAAGAAAAATGTTTGATACGAACGAATAATGGGCCCATAAACATTAAAGTTGCCCTTTTAAACGTTACAATTAAGAAAAGTATATGGAGCAGCACGAACGGAATAAAGACAGAAAGAATAGGAACACAGAACAACTACTTACTTTTTTACAGCACTCTCCGGATCTTTCGGTACTGCTCTGGCTCTCTTAATTTCAGGTCCGACCACCGCTTCCTGAGTTGATCTTTCGATCGTCGTACCACAAACTTCTTGTGCAGACTTTTGATCACTTTCGCCATAATCTTGGCCTTTCTGATATTGGGGTTGGGGTAAGGCCCATACTTTCCGTCATAGTCGGACTTCTTCATGATGTCGACCATCTCCAACATCTCCCCAAAGGACATATTTGTGGCCTTAAAATGTCTCCTTCTGGATCGGGACATGTCCGGATCCGGGCTTTCCTCCTCCTCGTTCCTGCAATTATCACGCACCTGCTGTGACTCCGCCATGTGCTCTTCCCCCACTGCGCCGAACGAAAAGGGGCAGGGAATAGAATAGAAAGAACATCAGGGGCGGGCGGAGTTACACGCATGCGCGGTGTGTATAAAGCGTAACACGCGTGCGTATTACGTACGATCTGTGAGCGGAGGAAGGAGCATTGGACGCGCCGATTGTAAGAACGAAGGTAAGAGACAAACTTGTGCCTATACTGCTTCTACATTGAGGCCTATATTGTAACAAGATTAGGAGAGTTTTATCTGACATTAGGCTTTGTCTTCTGTTGTGTCTTGCAGTGAACATGGATATGCTACTGAAAGACAATGACTTCATGTCAGTATTCGTAGATATGTTAAAGGAGCTGCCCTGTCTGTGGGAGATTAAACACCCCCATTTCAAGAACCAAGCAAAGAGGAAGGCAGCACTGGTGCAATTGTGTGAAATTGTGAAGCAGGTGATCCCCACGCCAGACATCACCTATTTAAAGATCTTAATTGGTGGCCTGAGGAGTACATATCTAAGGGAGCGCAAGAAGGTCCTGGATTCACAGAGATCCGGAGCAGCAGATGACATCTATGTCCCCAGGATGTTGTACTACGACAGGCTGCATTTTCTGGCAGGCCAGACTGAACCCAGGCCATCCCTCTCCAGTCTTCCTTCCACGCTTCCTTCCCCCCGACTGAGGCTTCTGACGCCCAACCTGGGCCTTCCAGGCCACATGTGGAGGAGCCCAGATTGAGCCAGGTATAGCATTCCTCTAAATATTTCTGCTTGTCCAATCAATGATGTTAACTAGATGTTAGTTGGGAGTACTAATTTATGATTGTGATTGATGAAGCAAAACATTACAACCATGTCCCTTTTTCATACACAGGGAAGTCTCAGCCAGGAGGTGGCCAGGCCGAGCCGGCTGGCTGATCTGCAGGTCCCTCCACTCCCCCTGAAAAGAGAAAGTGGCAGTAGGAGGAGTGCCCTAGAGGAGGCTGCCAGAGGATTCTTTTGGAGGGCTACAGAGGTCCTGGGAGCACGACAGACAGTGGAGGAGGACATTGCTGCCGTCATTGCATATAAAATGCAGAGGATGGAGGAGGGCCAACAAGTCATGTGTGAGTCCCTCATATTGGAGTCTCTTAACAAAGGTATGAGGGGCCAAATTACAGCTCAGACACACCTTTGCGATGGTCCTCCTCCTCCTCCTGCAGGTCCTCTTCCTCGTCCTCCCTCTCCTCCAGGTCCTCCCAGTCCTCCTCCAGGTCCTACTCCTCCTCCTGCCACATCTCCAACTGCACAGCCACAGCCTGGAAGGAAGCGTGGAAGGAAGACCAGAAAGTGAGGACCCTGGATCCAGTCTGGTCGGCCAAAAGATGCCGCCTCTTGTGGTACCACAGCCTGGGGACACACATGTCATCTGCTGCTTTCCCGATCTCTGCGAATCCCGGACCAGACTGCCCCCCCTTACATATGGACTCCTCAGGCCACCAATTTTGATGTTCAAGAATTGATGTCTGCCGTGGGGGTCCCAGGCTTCGCTAATTTCTCCTGTTGATACAGTGTTGCCTTCCTCTTTGTTTGGTTCTGATCCCTTAATAAAGGATTTTGTTTTGAATTATACTCTCCTATGTGTTTTACTTCAAAAATGAAATTTGTGAGGATTCAGGTACATTTCAAATATACAATGTGAAAAATAACATTGAACAAAGATCAGCCTTTGAAAAAATACAAACATTAAATTAAAATAAAAAGGCTTAAAATCCCCCAAAAAATTAAATAAAAATAAAAAAAATATGTCAGATGTGACAACTAATAACAATATATTCAGGGAATACCAATAAAAAAACAAAAATAAAACTTTGTGAGAAGTGTGTGTGAATATGAGCAGCAAAACTACTTAATTCTTGTCACATTATAAAGAAGAAGAGAGTGCGCTGTATTAAACCATTTTTAACATTGCAGCGTGACGAAAGTGCTGTATCCATTGCGAACGCTAAGTTTACCAGTACGAGCTGTTCCGTCTTGGAATTTCTTCTGAGCATGCGTGGCACTTTGTGCGTCGGAACAGGCCACACACGGTCAGAATTGACGCGATCGGATTTTGTTGTCGGAAAATTTTATCTCCTGCTCTCCAACTTTGTGTGTCGGAAAATCCGATGGAAAATGTCCGATGGAACCCACACACGGTCGGAATTTCTGACAACACGCTCCGAACGGACATTTTCCATCGGAAAATCCGACCGTGTGTACGGGGCATTAGGGTGTGAAAATGAGCTTCTACATAAGATAATAGCAAGGAGACGTTTCAAATTGAGAAGAGTAGAAGATCGAATTACTGAGATCAAAAACCTCCTACTACCTTTTTTTGACCAACAAGAATACAAAGATAAAGATAAGGAATTACAAGAAATCATAAAGAAATATGATGTGGAGATACAAATGAAAAAACAAAAGAAATTTAAAAGAGACGTTCTTGATTATGCCAATAAAAAAGTTTACAAATGGCAAGAGGAGATAGATGAATCAAATAATGGATTAGATGAGATCTCCATGGATGATAGTCCGATAGGTGAAGAAGAAACAACAGACAATGTGTAACAAACAAGATTTGAACATACTCCTACCATAAGACGCACTGGGATGCCACGAACACCCAATTATCAAACAGGAGCCTGGAATAGGGGAAGGGAAGAATACCCCCCAGAACCTATGGATGGAAGATCTCCGGGTATCCCAAGGTATAACATCCCTACTCGTAATAGGTACTCGCCTCTGAGAGAAAGGAGGCAATATGCCACCCATGATAACCCTCGAAGCAAAGGACCTTTTAGGGACGGAAGGGATTTTCAGAGGTGGCCCACCCGGAAGATGGAAGGCATGTCCTCCTTACAGGAGGCAGGGATGGAGAGAACAGCCAGGGAACAACAGGGACTTCCAGAGAGGAGGAGACCCACCTATGAACAGAGATCGGAGGGAAATTGGAAGCCACGGTATCCACACATACAGGATCATACAATAGAAACAAGGAGTGGATGGAGCAGGAACCAAGACAGATGATTGGACCTAACCCCAAGAGATATGGAAAGAGGCTACAGGCAAGAGGAAAATGAGGAGGGAAGAAGAAAAAGAAGAGAGTATTAGGAGAAGGGATTTTTAACCTGAGTGATGTTTTATTTTTGAGAGGGGAAATAAGGATTTTAGATTTAGGATTGAAATTTGCACCTGATAGAAATATCCATAAATTTGAAGTTTTTATCGATCTACAAAAATTTATGCGCAAATTAAGAATAAAGAAACATTATGCCATAAATAAAGAGGAAAAACCAGTGGAGGAACCATCACGATTCACACACACCAATCTTAGAAACAACTCTATTTTTAATCCAAAGGTCCCCGGCGACCAATGTATGAGTGCCTTTAAGAAAATGGTGGAGAGTGATCTCGCAAAACTTGAAAGGAAGAACTCTAGAGGTAGAAGTATCTGGAAAACGATCAAAGAGATTGGTAAAAGAAAAGTAGCCATACGCCCCACTGACAAAGGGGGTAGACTCTATTGAAGAAAGAGGATTATGAGGAGGAAATGAAGAATCTTCTTAGGGTAGAAAATACTTATAAGAAACTCAAAGGAAATCCAAAACAAATCTATGGAAAGAAACTGAAGAATCTCGTGAAGAAAGGAAAAGACAGAGGAGTTCTAAATAAAAAGGAAGCAAAATATTTGATTTGTGAGTCCACTAAAACACCAGTAATATACTATTTACCGAAAGTACACAGACGATTGGACAAGCCCCCAGGAAGACCGATTATAAGTGGAATCAATTCTTTATTTTCAAGATTTGGCGAGTACGTCGATTGCTTCTTGAAACCGTTGGTGATGAAAGGGAGATCACACCTAAGAGATAGCACACAACTAATTAATGAACTGACACATGTGACTGAGGTTGATGATTGTCTTCTTGCAACAATAGACGTAAATTCCCTATATACCAGCATTATACAAAAGGATGGAATTAAGGGGGTAGAAAAAGCACTTTATGGGGATGCCAACCTCAAACAAGAGCAGATCAATTTTATCCTGGAGGCTTTGAAACTAGCGATGGAGAGCAACTATTTCTGGTACCAGAAAGAATATTATGTTCAAACCAAGGGTGTTGCCATGGGGGCAAGATATGCCCCAAGCGTGGCAAATTTATTTATGGATATGTGGGAGGAAGAGTACATATAAAAAAGATTACGTCCAGAAATTAAATTCTACCGTAGATATATAGATGACGTGATCATTGTATGGAAAGGTACGGCAGATTCCTTCCAGGAATTTTTGGGAGTAATGAATCAGAATTAGTATGACATCTCCTTTGGTGGCAAGTGTGACTCCCAAGAAATAGACTACCTGGATGTGCAGATTTTTAAGGAAAATAATGAATTACACACAAGAACTTTTTTCAAAACAACGGATTGCAACAGCTACATCCCAATATCCAGTTGTCACCACCCCAAGTGGAAGGAGAATATACCGAAAGGTCAACTGATGAGGTTACGGAGAAATTGCCATAATGTGGACGACTATTATATGCAGGCAGATACTCTGATTAAAAAAATTGTCGATAAAGGGTATCAAAAGGAGTCCCTTATTAAAGAGAAGATGGAGGTAGGAGGCCTAGATCGAAATTCCTTATTGAAAAAGAAGGAGAAAGACAACAACCCCTCCCGAATTGAAATGGCCTTCATCACTGGATTCAATAATCAATACCGCTCAGTTGAACACATCTTCAGGAGATATTGGCCGATTTTAAAATCAGATAGAGTTTTAGCAAAGATACTCCCAAAGAAGCCAAGATTTATTTACAAAAAGGCACCCAATCTGAGAAACCAGCTGGTACACAATGTGGTCGACCCACCGAAAAATATAAGATTGTTCCCCGAGATGAAAGGGTTCTATAGATGCCAAAAATGCCTACCTTGCCATGTGAGTAAAAAACAGCCAAGGAAAAAGATATCTTTCAAATCTAGGTCTGGGAAAGAGTACCAAATTCGGGAATTGATCACTTGTGACAGTACTCATGTCACATATGTGATTGAATGTCCCTGTCGATTACAATATGTGGGGAGAACCACTAGGCCTCTTTTCGTTAGAATCAGAGAACATATAAATAGTATTAAAAAAGATTTTCCAAAATACAACCTTTCCAGGCATTTTGATGAGTTCCACCACAAAGATCCCACAGGATTAGTTTTTTATGGCATAGATTTAATTAACGATTATTGGAGGGGCGGAAATAAAAGAATAAAAGTGTCCCAGTATAAAACTAAGTGGATATACCGCCTAGGGAGTCTGGTATCTAGAGGGTTAAATGTGGATATCGACCTGAATTGTTTTTTATCGAATTTCTAGTAATGGGTTTTAGTCGTAGTCGGGTATAAGAGTATATACCCTTAATTTTCTATATTTTTATATAACTTTGTACATTCCAATACAGTACACATAAAATGAGTAATGTTCTCTTATATTGATTTTTAATTCCTCATTCACTCACTTTTTTATATACATTTAACAATTAGCTGGATATCCCTATGGATATCCACTATATTAGGGATATTATCTGCTTCTCCATAATAATTTCTTCCTTTGCCTTTTCATATCTCATTATTTCACATTTTTATTTGTATTTTTATATTTATTTTTATTTATTTTTTTATATCTTTTTCATTTTTATTTTTTTTTGTTTTTATTTTTATTTACTTCAGGTTTTTTTTTCAATTTATTATTCTTCTTGGGGCATATCAGCATATATTTCCTCACACCATGTCTATATTGAATTATACTGATATATATTTATGTTGTATGCATTTATTGCTTTGATTTTTTTCATTTTGTATAACTTTACCGGATAATATCTGGATTGTACTAGGTCTCTCATCGCTGCTATTTCACACGAAATAACCATTTTGTACTACACCACCAGATGGCGCCTAGGGAGAGTTGATACTGGGCCTTTTCTGTATGGAGATGGCCCTCCCTGTTTAGATTGGCGCCAGAGGAATAATGATAATAAATACAGGCTTTTATCACCCTGGGGATTTAGTAGATATATTCCGATTGGACCAGCTCGCTGTTTGTTTATAGCATCTAGCGGGGGATTGGCTGCAGCGATGACTACACCTAAGATATAAGGCGTGATTTGAAACAAGAGAATCTGGATGCTGCACACTGGATAAAGTTGAAAATTCTTCTTTATTGTATAATCAGGATCATCAAAGATACAGGACAATCAGGCAGATGGTACAGACACAGCTGACGCATTTCACACTCTAATTTGAGTGCTTACTCATAGCTGACAGATAATGGAAATGACTATCTTATATATCTTTATAAATGATGCCACATGACCGTATAAATACATTTGTAATGAATATCAGCTGAAAGCTAATTATATAGGATAAAAAATAGTAAATGTGCCCGCGCTAGTATAGTGTCACATATAAAATATATAATATATAAGAAATATTTTCACATATAAAACACATGTAATGTGATAAATAAAACCATACAGGTAAAATATAATGCAAATAACTATAAATGATAAACCACCAAGTGCATATAAAGGTGCAATCGTGGTAGTAACTAATAAAAGTGCAACGTGCTAAAATATAAATATCAAAACACTTTCCAGTGACAAATGAGTGTATATCCCAATTAATAAATACAAATCACAAAAAAAACGTGAATAAATAGTGTTCATAAAATGAATAAACATCATGCTTCTTCTGATGGGTGTATAAATCACAACACGTGAAAACTGTCCTCTCCCGTGATACCCCACATGTGCTTGCGCTCACCTTCAGTCCTGTGACACAGTAATTAAACAGTGTCAAAATAAGCATTGGGGCCACTCCTAGGCTCACTCAGGATACAATGATGCAAAGACACTCCTCCCAGGTGAAACTGCTAGGCTCACTCAGGTTACAATGGTGCAAAAACACTCCTCTCAGGTAAAACCAAGATCCAAAATCATAGAAAAAACAAACAGAGGGACTCCATAGTGCAATATAGCCAGGACATTTATTAAAGAATAAGCCCTCCAAGAGGGTACTCACATTGGATGGGTGCTATAGTGCACCAGACTGTACAGGTAAAATAATAAGCAGCTGATCGTATGGCGTGCGGTATGGCATGTGCAATCCTCCTCCTCTGCTGACAGCTCCGTCCTACCCCTCCCCGACGCGTATTCGGCACAGGGGTTTTGTGCCTTCCTCTGGGGGATAACATTGGACGGATGCACAGTGTGAGATATATATGCTGTCGGCGGCCATTTAGCCGAGGACCGCCGACCACTGTATTAAGAGACGAATCACTAAAGCGGACATTTTGCCTGTGCCCACCAGTCTATAATGTGACTTCAATACTGTGTAATGATTGGAAAGTGAAACCTAATCACATATCATCCAATCGGATTGTGTCGGCGGCCATTTTGCCTAGGCCTGAGGACAGCTCTAGTGATGGGCTACACCTATAATGTGACCTAATCACATATCATCCAATCGGATTGTGTCGGCGGCCATTTTGCTTAGGCCCGAGGACAGCTCTAGTGATGGGCTACACCTATAATGTGACTCCAATACTGTGTAATGATTGGAAAGTGAAACCTAATCACATATCGCCTATCATCCAATCGGATTGTGTCGGCGGCCATTTTGCCTAGGCCCGAGGACAGCTCTAGTGATGGGCTACACCTTTAGGTAAACAACAATAGTTATCATCAAGTGACAGCAATTACCAGCTACCTGAAAATTTATAAAATTAATAATAATAAATAGAGTGGTCTTCATAAATTGTAGTGTAGTGACATAATGTATATAGATAAATTAGGATAGAGCTGTACATATAGGAGCCATGCCACACCGCACCTCATCTAACTTTATACATTATAGATAAAAACAACCCCAATATGTTATCTTTATTAAAACGAATAATAAAATACATCAAATTCTCCCCCTCAAAACCTCCTGAAAATCAATAGATCATAAAAGACATCCACGTATCAGATCCCCATATTGGAGTGTAATTAATTAGAATAGGTTAAAATATAAATATAAATATATAATTAATCCCCAATCTTCCTGTCAAATCAGTTGTATATTATATTATATAAAAATATATATTTTATTAATAAAAACGCCCGAATAAATTAATAAGACATTATCAATAATAATTTATTCGGGCGTTTTTATTAATAAAAACGCCCGAATAAATTAATAAGACATTATCAATAATAATTTATTCGGGCGTTTTTATTAATAAAATATATATTTTTATATAATATAATATACAACTGATTTGACAGGAAGATTGGGGATTAATTATATAAATATAAATATAAATATAAATATAAATATATAATTAATCCCCAATCTTCCTGTCAAATCAGTTGTATATTATATTATATAAAAATATATATTTTATTAATAAAAACACCCGAATAAATTAATAAGACATTATCAATAATAATTTATTCGGGCGTTTTTATTAATAAAATATATATTTTTATATAATATAATATACAACTGATTTGACAGGAAGATTGGGGATTAATTATATATTTATATTTATATTTTAACCTATTCTAATTAATTACACTCCAATATGGGGATCTGATACGTGGATGTCTTTTATGATCTATTGATTTTCAGGAGGTTTTGAGGGGGAGAATTTGATGTAATTTATTATTCGTTTTAATAAAGATAACATATTGGGGTTGTTTTTATCTATAATGTATAAAGTTAGATGAGGTGCGGTGTGGCATGGCTCCTATATGTACAGCTCTATCCTAATTTATCTATATACATTATGTCACTACACTACAATTTATGAAGACCACTCTATTTATTATTATTAATTTTATACATTTTCAGGTAGCTGGTAATTGCTGTCACTTGATGATAACTATTGTTGTTTACCTAAAGGTGTAGCCCATCACTAGAGCTGTCCTCGGGCCTAAGCAAAATGGCCGCCGACACAATCCTATTGGATGATATGTGATTAGGTCACATTATAGGTGTAGCCCATCACTAGAGCTGTCCTCGGGCCTAGGCAAAATGGCCACCGACACAATCCGATTGGATGATATGTGATTAGGTTTCACTTTCCAATCATTACACAGTATTGAAGTCACATTATAGACTGGTGGGCACAGGCAAAATGTCCGCTTTAGTGATTCGTCTCTTAATACGGTGGTCGGCGGTCCTCGGCAAAATGGCCGCCGACAGCATATATATCTCACACTGTGCATCCGTCCAATGTTATCCCCCAGAGGAAGGCACGAAACCCCTGTGCCAAATACGCGTCGGGGAGGGGTAGGACGGAGCTGTCAGCAGAGGAGGAGGATTGCACATGCCATACCGCACGCCATACGATCAGCTGCTTATTATTTTACCTGTACAGTCTGGTGCACTATAGCACCCATCCAATGTGAGTACCCTCTTGGAGGGCTTATTCTTTAATAAATGTCCTGGCTATATTGCACTATGGAGTCCCTCTGTTTGTTTTTTCTATGATTTTGGATCTTGGTTTTACCTGAGAGGAATGTTTTTGCACCATTGTAACCTGAGTGAGCCTAGCAGTTTCACCTGGGAGGAGTGTCTTTGCATCATTGTATCCTGAGTGAGCCTAGGAGTGGCCCCAATGCTTATTTTGACACCGTTTAATTACTGTGTCACAGGACTGAAGGTGAGCGCAAGCACATGTGGGGTATCACGGGAGAGCACAGTTTTCACGTGTTGTGATTTATACACCCATCAGAAGAAGCATGATGTTTATTCATTTTATGGACACTATTTATTCACGTTTTTTTGTGATTTGTATTTATTAATTGGGATATACACTCATTTGTCACTGGAAAGTGTTTTGATATTTATATTTTAGCACGTTGCACTTTTATTAGTTACTACCACGATTGCACCTTTATATGCACTTGGTGGTTTATCATTTATAGTTATTTGCATTATATTTTACCTGTATGGTTTTATTTATCACATTACATGTGTTTTATATGTGAAAATATTTCTTATATATTTTATATGTGACACTATACTAGCGCGGGCACATTTACTATTTTTTATCTACCTACACGCAATGAAACGTGGTTCAGTGCTTGCAGCTTAAATAGTTTACTCCTTAGAGGCATTAGTCCATCTGTGGCTCGCAAGACACCTATATTTTGTTTTTAATTATATAGGATCTCGGCATCTGCTGTCAAATCAGTGTGTTACCCAATAGAAAAGACTCATATGAATATGACATTAAGACAACAACGAATGGCTTAAAAAAGTAAATGAAACATATATATATATGTAAATAAATGTGTATGGGTGTATGTGTAAAACAAAACAAAAAGACAAAAAACACAAGATGTGTATATGCAAGGAAATGTGATGAAATGATTGTATTAAAACAAAATGTGAAATAGGGGGCTGATGGATGAATAAATTGTGTATGAGTGGCAAAACGTGTGAAGATATATATAAAATGTGAATTTATATATGGAGTGCATCGCCATAGTGATGTGTGTGCATTAATAAAAAATGAATAAATGCACAAATAAATAATACAATATAATAAAGTGCATTTAGAAGGTGGGATGGAATGAAGTTAAATAAAATAAATAATAAGATGGAATCAGAATCATATGTATGTGTATACCATTCAAGTGTCAAAATATGGAATATATAATGTAATATGCTTCAAGGTTAAGTAGTTAGACTCATATATATATGTATGAGTGTGATATAAGTGATGTAAAAAGTGTAAACAAAAATAGTGAGTGAAAATGATCCATAAGAATGACTGAGTAAAAACGACATTGTAGTCCTGTCAAATCGTAGGTAAAAATCGGCTTATGTATGGATATATCAAGAATGTGTCAGAACGGTCACATTTGAATCTAAAATGCCTTATATATAGCACAGGATCATATGCAATGAATAACGATCTAATTACTAGCCAGATATATCAAGGACTGTCAAAAAACGAGATTATGACATATTTCAAAATTATGTGATTGAACTCATATGTAAATATATGAGTGTGACAGTAATGTATGAAATATAGGCAAAAGTAATAAGTAAAAATGATCTGCAAAAATAACTGAGCAAAAATGATATTATAGTTCGGTCAGATCGTAAGTAAAGATCAGCATATGTATGGGTGTGTCAAAATATGTCAATGCAATCGCATTTGAAACTAGAATGCCCTGTGTATGGCACAGGGTCATATACAGTGAATGACAATCCAGTAGCTTGCCAAATATACCAAAAACTGTCAAATAGTGGAAATGAAAATCGGTGTAAATGTGGATGTGCCGAAACAATCAATGATTTGTGATTAAACAAAACAGTGTTGTAGTCTTGCCGGAGTGAAGGCAAAAATCGGCATGAGGATGAAAAGCAGCATGTATGTGAGTGAGCCAAAACAATAAATGGTTAATAACTAAACAGAAACAGTGTTGTAGTCTTGCTAAGTTAAAAACAAAAAGAGGTCCCGCATCTTTGGACATAATAGCCCCCGCAGACTGGATACGGTTTTTTACTGTCGCTTTATTAATGATCTTTTGTTTATTACATCAGATACACATGCAGATGTGGAAACTTGGCTCTCGTATTTCAACAATAACGATCTCAATTTAAAGTTTACAGGTACTCTAGAGTCTTGTAGTATTGAATTTCTAGATGTTAAACTTACAGGTGCGGGCAATTCCATTCACACCACCCTGTATAGGAAACCCACTGCGGGTAATACCCTTCTCAGAGCAGACTCAGCGCATCCTAAGCACACTATACGAGGCGTGCCTTATGGCCAATTTTTAAGGCTCAAACGCCTATGTAGTACCCCAGAAAGCTTCCTTAGTGAAGCAAATAAAATGGCTCAGCGATTTAAAGATCGGGGGTACGGTACAACCCTGGTCAATAGAGCACTCACTACAGCGAGTGCTGTCCCTAGGCAAACACTTCTACGCAACAAACCTCACATCAGTTCCCCTCCAATTACCACTCCTGTATTTTCGACTCCATATAGTGCGGAATTTAAACAAATAAGGAAAATTGTCACTAAATACCTTCCTATTTTACACAACGATGCTGCTTTCAAAAGCATCCTCTCCAGGGGTATCAAGGTAGTCTCTCGCAGGGCACCCACCCTGGGGAGTCATCTCTCACCCAGTCTGGTATTGACTGAACGAACCAAATCAAACTGGTTGAGTTTGGTTGGCAACTACAAATGTGGCAAAAAGGGTTGCAATTACTGTGGCCATATAAAGAAAGGAAAACAAGTGCAATCTTGCACCAATGGCAAATCCTTCAATATCAACTCATTTATTAACTGCAATACCCAATTTATAGTATATGTCATCACTTGTGACATTTGCCATATTCAATATGTTGGGCGAACGACTCGTCGCCTTAGGGATCGTTTATATGATCATTTATACGATATTGAGAAGGACAAACTAACCAATGTGGCTAAACATTGGATTTTTGTGCATCAGAAAGATGTATCCAGTCTCTCTATTCAGGGCATAGAAAAGGTAGTAACACCTGTTAGAGGAGGGGATAGGTTCCAACTACTGTGTAAGCGCGAGGTATATTGGATATTTTCTTTAAATACGAGGATCCCCCTAGGCCTCAACTTTGAATGGGACGTTTCCTATTATTATGAGTAATGGATTATATTATTTACAAATATCAACATTTATACCATAATAATCATAATAATAATTTTTCACTATTCCTATGTAGTATCCAGTCATTCTCAACTGCCTTATTATACACTCTAGTCAGTTAAGTGCAAAGTTATAAGTTATTTCTTTTATGCATTACACCATACATACAAAACCTCTTACCTAACACGTTAACGTCTGTAGGTAAAGAACTTTGACATAGAGTGGTTAGTATGAATACAAAAAGCATTTTTCAACATGGTCCCATGGTGTCCATCTTGTTCATTAACAAAGTGTTATAAAATAGAAAACTCAACATATTATAAACAATAAGAAAAAATCTTTTTATGACCCTTTGATGGACATCCATGGTACTATGGTAACAAAGAAAAAGAAATAACAATAATGACAATAATAGAAAAAAGTTTTATTATTATTTTTCGTTTGTTTAATATTTTCATTTCTATTATTCATTATTATTATTATTTTTTATCTATACATTCAGATTTATTAATTTCACTCGATGCATTTTTTTCACTTTTTAGTTTTAACTAATTATTTAGTACGCATATATTTATGTATATATGTATATATATATGTGTAATATTCATATATAGATTGATATATACATATTTTTAACATATCTGAATCACAAAGATGTTCAATTGCATATTCATATTTTGGGATCATTATTTTTGTCATATGGAATATGAAGTATAGACTTGTTTTCATAATTGCATATATATTTCATTCATTTTTTCAATATATATATCTCTTATATATTTTTTATTTTTCATTTATTATATATTGCACGTATATGCACAGTAGTTGTATGGCTAGTTTAGACGTTATTGTATGATCTGTCTCATTGTAACATATAGCATAGTGATATACTTTTACCATCCTTTTAGATTGGATCCGCAACGTGCCTGCTTATGCATTGAAAAAATTCTCTATTTGCCGGATATCATATCATTATTTAGGTCATGTATTAGTGTGTCTATAACATTTTTAGCATTGGAAACTAGATGGTCGGTTGCTCAGCAGTCTCGGCATTTGCTGTCATTTATTGTCAAAAATACATTTTTATATGGGGCACCACGAGAACAACATTTAATATATTTTGTGTTCATGACAATTTAAATATGACTTTTCATTTCGATCTGATCCTTTCTCTGTTTCTCCGCAGTGCCCTATTTTCATAAACTGGTTCACACTCTGCACACACACTGTTATCCTCATAAGATACTATGTATCGCATTGCTACATCTTCTGATACATTTTTCACTTAACTTTTGAGCTTCACCTTTTATGTTTATCTTTTCACTTATTGAATGATTTGCTCGTAGAGACATTGTTGTCTACTACATGCTGGTTGACATTACATCGCAGAGCACTTGATTTCAATCACTGATTGCTCCAGCACATTCATACACATGCCGATTTTTACCCCTATGGCTTGACAGCCTTTTGTACACCTAGTCTACAGTTGGATTGCTGTCCACTGCTTATAACCTTGTGTCATATACAAGGCATTTTCGTTTAAAAAGTGACTGCTTAGACACGTTTTGACATACCCACACACATGCCGACTTTTGTTTTTAACTTAGCAAGACTACAACACTGTTTCTGTTTAGTTATTAACCATTTATTGTTTTGGCTCACTCACATACATGCTGCTTTTCATCCTCATGTCGATTTTTGCCTTCAATCCGGCAAGACTACAACACTGTTTTGTTTAATCACAAATCATTGATTGTTTCGGCACATCCACATATACACTGATTTTCATTTCCACTATTTGACAGTTTTTGGTATATTTGGCAAGCTACTGGATTGTCATTCACTGTATATGACCCTGTGCCATACACAGGGCATTCTAGTTTCAAATGCGATTGCATTGACATATTTTGACACACCCATACATATGCTGATCTTTACTTACGATCTGACCGAACTATAATATCATTTTTGCTCAGTTATTTTTGCAGATCATTTTTACTTATTACTTTTGCCTATATTTCATACATTACTGTCACACTCATATATTTACATATGAGTTCAATCACATAATTTTGAAATATGTCATAATCTCGTTTTTTGACAGTCCTTGATATATCTGGCTAGTAATTGGATCGTTATTCATTGCATATGATTCTGTGCTATATATAAGGCATTTTAGATTCAAATGTGACCGTTCTGACACATTCTTGATATATCCATACATAAGCCGATTTTTACCTACGATTTGACAGGACTACAATGTCGTTTTTACTCAGTCATTCTTATGGATCATTTTCACTCACTATTTTTGTTTACACTTTTTACATCACTTATATCACACTCATACATATATATGAGTCTAACTACTTAACCTTGAAGCATATTACATTATATATTTCATATTTTGACACTTGAATGGTATACACATACATACGATTCTGATTCCATCTTATTATTTATTTTATTTAACTTCATTCCATCCCGCCTTCTAAATGCACTTTATTATATTGTATTATTTATTTGGGCATTTATTCATTTTTTATTAATGCACACACATCACTATGGCGATGCACTCCATATATAAATTCACATTTTATATATATCTTCACACGTTTTGCCACTCATACACAATTTATTCATCCATCAGCCCCCTATTTCACATTTTGTTTTAATACAATCATTTCATCACATTTCCTTGCATATACACATCTTGTGTTTTTTGTCTTTTTGTTTTGTTTTACACATACACCCATACACATTTATTTACATATATATATATGTTTCATTTACTTTTTTAAGCCATTCGTTGTTGTCTTAATGTCATATTTATATGAGTCTTTTCTATTGGGTAACACACTGATTTGACAGCAGATGCCGAGATCCTATATAATTAGCTTTCAGCTGATATTCATTACAAATGTAATTATACAGTCATGTGGCATCATTTATAAAGATATATAAGATAGTCATTTCCATTATCTGTCAGCTATGAGTAAGCACTCAAATTAGAGTGCGAAACGCGTCAGCTGTGTCTGTACCATCTGCCTGATTGTCCTGTATCTTTGATGATCCTGATTATACAATAAAGAAGAATTTTCAACTTTATCCAGTGTGCGGCATCCAGATTCTCTTGTTTCAAATCTTGCCTCAATTTGCATTTAGCCAGCACCTGGGACTCCCCTCCTCTGAAGGATCTACGTAACACACACCTGGGAGCAAGTCTACCTGAGCGGTGAATCACCTTCCCTGTTTTGTCTGCATCATAAGATATAAGGCGTGTCAAGATGGCAGCGCCTCAGATGACGTCTGTGTGACGAAACGCGTAAGAAAGGACTACCTTGACACGCACAATGTCATATCCGGGTATCATGGTTCCGGATATTCAACCGGTGGAACGCAAGCGGCGATTCCAGGTAGCGCCTGCTTCCCCGTGTTGTTTGGAGAGTACGAGAGCATGTGAGCTCCCTCTCCTGTTTTTAAACTTTTTATCAATTCATAAAGTATATTCCTTGGATAATAAAATAATCAAACGGAGTTACGCTATGTGGACTACCCTTATTTCTGTTCCATGAAATACATCATGAGGATGCCTGGCCGGGAACTCCATTAAAACGGGAGCCAGTGGAGTTTTTTCTTCCGTCCCTGTGGGTGGATGACCCTGAATCATACCGCTGGGAGCTGGAAAAACACAGGTACCTTGGGATCAACATTTATGCTCACACCCATGCAGGGGTAGGGCACTCCGGTGAGTGTAATCACATAGGGAGAATACTGCTACATCCATGCATCTTTTTCACCTGTATCCCATTGTATAACGAGGACTCCAAACATATCGGATGGAACATCACGTCACCTCTATGGACTTTTTTACTAGATTAACACATCATATACGTGTTTAAATTAATACACAGCAGGTTAATGAAATTATACTATTGCTGTTTTTAAGTGCACACTAATTTTTATTGCACATTTATTTTGCATTGCACATTAATTAATTAATTAATTAATTAATATTTTACACATATCCATATAACCTTGCACTTGTCACTTTAGACCTTTATTATATAAGATTAATTTACACGAGTATCATCAGTACACGTCACTTTAGTCTCTCTGTGTATGTTTTGTGGGTTCTCCCACTCACATTTTTGGGTACAGTTCCCACCATACGTATATAGGTTTATATTTTTTTTTTTTTGCACAATATTAGCACTTGTCACTTTATATTTTTAACAGGAGAATTTATTGTACTGAGATACCTTTATCCTTTCTTTTGCACAGGTTGAGCACCTGTTTGGGTATAGTGATCGAATTCCCATCATACGTACAATGGTTACAGTTTTTTGTACAGAAACGGCATTGGTCACTTTACATTTCTTACAATTATTGTACTGATACACTTCCAATACCTGTTTACACAGATATAGCACCTGCCACTTTTACACATATCATTGTATTGATACACTTCTCATAACAGCGCCATTCCCTATCTTCTAATTTTTATTTTCATTGTGTACTATATGCAATGGCAGTGTGGCGTGTTTTACATTGGTAAAACCAAAAGGCCATTCTTACATAGAATTAGGGACCACGTTAAATTGGTTATCGAAAATAAATTTAAAGAGTTCCAAAAGCTGCAACATGGGGCTATACCATCAATTCGATGCTACCAAGATGAAATTTTCATTTTCATTCCTACAAATGAAAGGGGAGGGGATGTTGATAAACTGCTCCTACAACAGAAAACTAAATGGATATTCAACTTGTCCGCTACAAAATATCCTGGGTTAAATGATGCTCTTAGTTTTAAGCCATTCCTTTGAGTTTCACTGTATACTATTGGTGTTTAAACTGGTTGGTCAATGATTCTATTCAGGGAACTTTTATCCTAACGAGGGCTGTTTTTTGCAGATATACCTGTTTGCTATTAATGTAATATCATTTTGTGAAGGTCCTCTGAAGAATGTAGCCTACCCTGGGGTTTCATGCCTATGTGAGCTGATAAGACCACATGGGTAGTAGACATGAGCGCCGTCAATAAATTCATTTTGTTTTGTTTCGTTCCATTCTGTTTCGTTTTAGAATTAATTCGTATTTCGGAATTTGTGTCCGAAATTCAATTTGAATTCGTACAAAATATGAATTTTCGTTAGGTTTGGTAACTTTTCGTAACAAATACGAATGTTCGTTATGATGAATTTATCATTATGAGGGGCTCCCACCATCCTTGTGCTGTGCTGACTTCCTGGGTTTTTAACTTTTAGGTTCGTTAACTTTTCGTAACAATTACGAATGTTCGTTATGATGAATTTATTATGAGGGGCTCCCACCATCCCTGTGCTGTGCTGACTTCCTGGATTTTTTAACTTCATCATAACTAATAATCGTAATTAACGAGTATTCTCGTTTCCGTTGCAAAGGAATTTGGATCCGAAATTCGTAAATGAAATTTTGTATTTCGTACAAAATTTGGAAGCATAGCAATTCATATTTCGGATCCTCCCAAATGTACAGATTTACAGAAATTCGTGCGAATTTTCGATTCGTACTAAACTAATCGCACATGTCTAATGGGTAGCCTGTTGCAGAGTGGGTGGTCATAAGGACGCCCAGGGCGTCATTCTGTGTATGCAGTTTGAGCAACCAATTGGAGCTCACTGCATGCTAGGTGGCACCAAATTGTTTCCATTCTTTCCCATTTTTATTTTCCTAATTTTGAATATGCTGTAAAGAGTGGGCTATGGATGATTGATCTATGGTGTTATGTTGTGGACATTGATTAAATTTGATGTTTGAGAGGCATCCATGGAAATTCACTTTGTCCCTTTTGTGGAGAATATCTCTTTAATATGGGCATTTTTTTTCAATCTGTCTGTGTTGGTATGGCAAGAGAGAAATGGTGGTGTAACTGCTTTGTAATATGCAGAGCGCTGATTGTTGTATTAGGATATGCTTTCTTTATGTAGTGATTTATTTTGATATAAGATCAATTAAGGGGAGTGTTAGCAGGTGAATAAGGATCGTTGATCTGTTTTGCCTGTCTCCCTTTCTATCCTAAGCCCTATATTTGTTAGCACTAGAATGAGGAGTAATACAAAAAAATGTATACTTAGCGCTGCTCCAATACCATAAATAATCAATATGACATCATTAAAGTGCAGTGCAAACATATAATTTATAAAGTGCAATCAAAGATAAAGTCCATCTGTGCAAATAAGTGCCAACACATTTACTTCCTGCTTATGAGGATTCCAGTGCCACTCTGTGCTCCCATCCTGGGTCCCCACTCACCAGCAGTAAGCTTTAAAACCGCAAGATCCTTATGCTACATCAATGGTTATGGTATCTCCTTCCAACAGTAATCTTTATAGGATTCCAAATTCTTTATCCACATCTATGGCATAGATATCACCTTTATGTTACTATGTTATGTTACAGTAAACAAATCTCCATTGTGGTGGTATGGATATATAGTATACCAATGAAGTTTGAGATAAACATAGCATAATATTGCCAAGATTTATTAACCACTTCCGGACCAGCCGCCACAGTTTTACTGCGGCAGGTTGGCTCCCCTGCGCAGAACCACGTAACTATATGTGGGCGCGCGAGGTCCAGATAGCAGGTGTGCGCGCAAGCCCGCTGCATAGCGGGGGTGCCGATGCTTGTGGCCGACAGTCGCGACAGTCGCTCACGAGCGATCGTGAGCTGGAGACACGAAACAGGGACGATTGTGTGTAAAGACACACTTCCCTGTTCTGTTCTGACAGGAGTGACAGATCGTGTGTTCCTATTAGCTAGGAACCACCATCTGTCACTTCCTGTAGTTAGCACCTCCCCCTTCAATTAGAATCACCTCCCAGGGAACACAGTTAACCCCTTCATTGGCCCCTAGAGTTAACCCCTCCACTGCCAGTGACATTTTTACAGTGACAATGCATTTTTAGTCTCACTGATCGCTGTATTAATGCCAATGGTTCCAAAAATGTGTCAAAATTGTCCGATGTGTCTGCCATAATGTCGCATGATAAAAATCGCAGATTGCCGCCATTACTAGTAAAAAAAAAAATAATAATAAAAATGCTATAAATCTATACCCTATTTTGTAGACACTATAACTTTTGCGCAAACCAATCAATATATGCTTATTGTGATTTTTTTAACCAAAAATATGTAGAAGAATACACATCGGCCTAAACTGGAGAAAAAAAAAGTTTTTTATATATTTTTGTGGGCTATTTATTATAGCAAAAAGTAAAAAATAATGCGTTTTTTTTTTCAAAATTGTCGCTCTTTTTTTGTTAATAGCACAAAACATAAAAACTGCAGAGGCAATCAAAAACCACGAAAAGAAAGCTCTATTTGTGGCGAATAAAAAGGACATCAATTTTGTTTGGGTACAACGTCGCATGACTGCGCAATTGTCAGC
This sequence comes from Lithobates clamitans, assembly GCA_037952925.1. Taxonomy (NCBI): domain Eukaryota; kingdom Metazoa; phylum Chordata; class Amphibia; order Anura; family Ranidae; genus Lithobates; species Lithobates clamitans. The sequence continues at coordinate 4,766,359 of JBBGZY010001036.1, read as the reverse complement.
ATGAAGCATAAAGTTAAAAAACGCTGCATTGGGGTGCTGCCAGCCATCTCACTGTCTCATATAGTTTGTCCCTGCTTGACACGTTGTGCCCCTCCCACTGGGCGACTTCAGAAGCTGGGGGCACTCGTGACTGGCTGCCTTTTATGCGTTCCCTACACCCAAACCTCCAACTCCTTTCACTAACTACGATGTATGAAATTCAGCTTCCGGCTTCCACCGGAAGTGTGTCGGACGCCATATTGGTGCTCCTTCCATATCTTGACTAACTTCCTGTTTACACAGGAAGCTGTCCGGCCGCCATATTGGAACTTTGTACTAGGTGTTTTATATATATATTGGTCGCCATGTTGCTACTTCTTTAATGTTATAGCCTACTTCATAATTCTATAAGGGTAAATGGCCACTATGTTAATACACAATGTGTAAGCCACCTTACTTATTGAGTGTATGTATGTTGTATTACTAAACAACATCCTTCTGGTATAAAGGTATGCGGTGTCCAGCTGCTATATTGATATTTCGTATTCGACATATTCTATTATGCAGGGCTTCTTTCAGCGGGAATGCGGGGAAATGCAGTTCCGGCACCTCCAGCACTGAATGCATGTAATGGAAAGGGGTGCTGGGGTGTCCTGCAGGGTCTGCTGATACTGGCTGCTGGGGGATCTTTTGTTGCTGGAGGGGATCTATGCTTGCAGAGGGGTCTATTGTTGCTGGTGGAGGTCTATTGTTGCTGGGCTGGGTCTTATGTTGCTGGGGGTCAGTTGTTGCTAGGAGGGATCTACTGTTGAGGGAGGAATGTATTGTCTATTGATGCTGGCTGAGGGGGTCTATTGTTGAGGGGACATATTGTTGGAGTTGTGGGAGTTTTTTTGTTGATGGGGAGGTCTATTGTTGCTGGCTGCAGGGGTTCTATTTCACTGCTTTTCTTGTTATCATTGACAAATTCCATACAAATTACTTAGCACCACAAATGTTACTTGGTTCTCTATTTTCCAAAAGGGGCGATACTGGGAGGTGGGTAGGGGGCTGGAACCAAGGAACGGTGCTTGAAGGTGGATAGTGGGCAGAGCCAAGGGGTGACTTTGAAAGGGGGAGTTCCTGCACCTATTCTCTGAGGAAAAAAAGCTCTGCTATTATGGGTCTTACATTAAAGTAGAGTTCCACTCCTAAAATTATTTTATCATTTTTCAGCTGCATTAAAAACAATAAATAACATTTGGAAAAAAAATTTTTTTGCTCACCTCTTAATGCCTGTTGCTAGGGGGTCCTTCGTAATCTGCCTTCTTACTCGCCTCGGTTCCTTACATCACTTCCCTCGGCACCAGAAGGAAGATCACCTCTCCCCCTCCCTCTAGGCAATCAGCTGGGACACGTCACAGGTCACAGATGATTGCAAGGCCAGTCACAGCGCACGGTGCGGCTCACGCATGTGCTGTGGGTGCCCGGCTTTGAAGCCACACCTGGGTGCCCACAGTTTCAATGCCGGCACCACCGAGCGGAGGGGGAGATGAGCAGCGCTTCGATCCCCCCATTGCTGGACCCTGGCGTCAGGTCACCTGTATCCAGGTGACAGATGCACCCCGTTGGGGTCAGGAGTGCACCGCTATGATAGTGGACCCTAAGGCTGACTGCTGCGGATGGAACTCGGGGTGGTTCAGGAAGGCAGGTCCCCTGGAGCACCAACACGGATCCCACAGTGAGTTAGAGCATAGATTTCCCAGGGCGCTGTCGGAGAGCTTACCTGATTGGGCGTCGTCGCGCACCGGGGCACGTTGGTGCGCGCTTTCCTGCAGGTGCTCGGGCACCCGCTTCTATGGGCACTGGTGTTGGCATGCCGGCTGGCCGTGGTGGACGCAGTGGTGCACGGGCGCGTATGCCAATGGGCGCTGCTATGCGTTCACCTGGTGGCGCTGGTGTGCATGCCGCTGTCCGGGGGCGCGCTCGGGCACGTGCGGGTGGGCAGGCGCCTGTGCGTAACGGTGCGTGCACAACGCGGCGTTTGGCGCCAATCAGCCTATTTAGGCTTGCTTCTCCCTCTGATCAGTGCTGCCTGATCAACAGCTCCGTGCCTAGTTCCTGTTTCCTGTTTCCTGTTCCTATTTCCTGTGATTCCTGTGTTCCTGATCTGTTGACGACCCGGCTTGCCTTTTGGACTCTCCTGACCTCCGCCTGCATTTGACCCCGGCCTGTTTTGACTTCGCTTCTGCCTGCTCCTTCTGTACCTCTGCTGCCCGCCTGTTGCCAAACCCAGCTTGTGCACTAACCTGTCTCCAGCTCCTGCTCAGCATCTGTTGTCTGTGCCGCTGACTATCATCTGCTGTTTGAAGACTGCTAACCTCCGGAACACGGACTCCTGCACAGGCTCTCATACCACTCCGCACTCGTGGGCCTCCTGTCTGCTCTACCAGGGCTCGCGAGTCGGATACGTAAGGGAGCCTACCCTCTGCCTAAGTGGACTCTCCGGTCTGGTAAGTGAGAGACCTGACAGTATCAGGCAGCCATGACCGAGTCCGGGCAGGGGGCCTCCCCCATGGATGAACTTTGTAGGCACCTTGCGGGCCTTACCCAAGCAGTCAAGAGCCTACAAGAAGGCTACACCAGATTAGAGGGTCAGGTCCAAGCCCTCTCAGCTGCTCCTCCCCCCCAAGGGGCACCATCTGCCGGACTCTCCTCAGCACCCTCCGTAGTAATGCTCCCTCCGGAACCCAGGGTACCCACAGCTGAGAAATTTACTGGAGATCGTCGCAAATACCGGGCCTTCCGTAACGCCTGCAAGCTTTACTTTGCGCTTCAACCTCGCACGTTCTCTCTGGACACCACTAAGGTGGGATTTGTCATTGCACTGCTGTCCGGCGAGCCCCAGACTTGGGCTCATTATTTACTGGAGCAGAAGTCCAGATCCTTAGATACCCTGGACGCTTTCTTCCTGGCAATGTCCCAATTGTACGAGGACCCTCAACTTACTACTACTAATGAGGCAGCCCTGCATTCCCCGCAGCAAGGCCGCAGAGTGGCCGAAGACTACGCAGTTGAGTTTCGTCGTTGGAGCTCTGATACAGAGTGGAACGACGCTGCCTTGCGTCATCAATTTCGGATGGGGTTATCTGATCCCCTTAAGGATGAACTGGCACGTGTTGGGATACCCCAGACTCTGGATGAACTTATAAACCTATCTATTCAAATTGACCGACGTCTGAGAGAAAGACGCTCTGAGAGGTCCTCTGGTCACCCTCGTCCTATTTGGATGCTCCCTAGAGTTCCCAGTTCCCCCAACCAATTGCCTCTCTCCTCTACTTCAGCCACGGAAGCTCCCAAACCCATGCAGCTTGGTCTGCTCCGGCCATCCCTTACCCCGGAAGAGAAGATGCGCAGACGTACGCACAACCTATGCCTGTATTGTGGGGAACAAGGACATTTTGTGAGGACCTGCCCTAACAAGATACGTAAGTGTCTGACGTCTTCTTCCGCTTGTGCATCTGTTTTGCCCAAACCTGGTAACCATTTGACTATCTCTGTTGTGTTACAGCTTCCTGGAAAGAACATCCCGGTGTCGGTCATTATTGACTCTGGAGCATGCAGTGGCTTTATCAATCAAACCTTTGTCAATGATCATGGCATTCCTCTTCAACCTAAGACCCAGGGTCTTGCAGTATTCCTAGCTGATGGCTCTACCCTTAGTTCAGGTCCAGTCACCTGTGAGACTGTTCCGCTACTGGCCACCATAGGCCCGGAACATCAGGAACTCTTAAGTTTGGATGTCATCTCCTCCCCTCTCTTCCCAATCATTCTCGGAATGCCCTGGCTACAGGCACATAACCCCAGCATTGACTGGTCCACAGGAAGAATCCAATTCTCATCTGACTACTGCAGACAACATTGCTTACGTGGGACCCCCGTCTCACCGACTCAATGTCTTTGTTTGGATTCGGATACCAAACTTTGCCCATCTCTTCCCGAGGCCTATCGGGACTTCCAGGATGTCTTCAGTAAGAAGGGGGCAGAGACTCTTCCAGTTCACAGGCCTTATGACTGCCCAATAGAACTTTTACCTGGAACCGAAGTTCCCTTTGGAAGGATTTTTCCACTAACTGAGCAGGAGCTGGGCACCTTAAAAAACTACATTGACGAGAACTTAAAGAAAGGGTTTATCCGCCCTTCCACGTCTCCAGCCGGTGCAGGCATTTTCTTCGTGGAGATGGACCACACCCTACGTCCCTGTATCGACTACCGGGAATTAAACAAAATTACTGTAAAGAACAGATACCCGTTACCCTTAGTACCTGAGTTATTCCAGAGACTGGGAACCGCAAGAGTTTTCACCAAGCTGGATCTCCGCGGGGCATACAACTTAATTCGCATAAGAGAAGGGGATGAGTGGAAAACAGCTTTTCGTACTCGATTCGGGCACTATGAGTACCTTGTCATGCCCTTTGGCCTGTGCAACGCACCAGCCACCTTCCAGCACTTTGTCAACGACGTATTCCGTGACTTCTTAGACCTCTATGTCATAGTCTATCTGGACGATATTTTGATTTTCTCCGCCTCTCTGACCGACCACCGCAGGCATGTGCGAAATGTTCTCACCCGACTTAGGCAACATGGGCTCTATGCAAAACTTGAGAAATGTGAGTTTGAGCTTCAATGCATTCAGTTTCTGGGCCTGATCATCTCCCCTGAGGGCATCAAGATAGATCCCCAAAAGGTATCTGCTATCCTGGACTGGCCTGCACCTATTGATAAGAAAGGGGTACAACGTTTTATTGGCTTTGCCAACTTCTATAGAAAATTCATAAAAGGGTTCTCTTTGATAATCGCTCCTATTACTGAACTTACCAAACAAGGAAGTCGGTTTTGCTGGACTCCTAAGGCGCAGTCGGCCTTCGAGGAACTCAAGGCTCTATTTACCTCAGCTACTATTTTAAAACACCCCAACCCAGCTCTACCATTTGTGTTGGAAGTTGACGCTTCTGAAATTGCAGTAGGGGCCGTACTCTCACAACGACAAGGCACCAAAGCTCTTCTGTACCCTGTGGGGTTTTTCTCACGAAAACTCTCACCTTCCGAGAGAAACTACGATGTGGGTGACCATGAACTCCTAGCTAATAAGGCGGCCTTGGAGAAATGGCGTTACCTTCTGGAGGGTGCTGCTTATCCCATACTGGTCTACACGGACCATAAAAACCTGGAATACCTGAGAACGACTAAGAGGTTAAGACCCCGGCAGGCCAGATGGGCACTTTTTTTTTCTCGATTCCAGTTCCATGTCACCTTCAGACCCGGATCCAAAAATATTAAATCTGACGCACTCTCACAAATGTTCCATGATTCGGAAGAAACCGCACCTCCAGATACCATCCTTCCCCCTGGGAATTTCTTGCTTCTTCAGGAAGATCTAATCTCTCGAATCAGACGGGCTTCTATGGGGGTGACGCTGCCTGCTGGGGCCTGTACCAAGGATGGCCTATTTTGGCATGAAAACAAGATTGTGGTCCCCGAAAAACTAAGGGTACAGGTATTGGAACTGTGTCACGATCACAAATTAGCTGGACATTTCGGCTCACGAAAAATGATTGATCTGGTACTACGTACCTTCTGGTGGCCTCATCTCATCAGGGATTGTAGAAGGTTCATTGATTCCTGCAATACTTGCGCTAGAAGCAAAACCAGCCGGGCCAGAGCTTGGGGACTGTTAAAACCTCTTCCAGTCCCAGAGAGACCATGGAGCATGATCTCAATGGATTTTGTCGTTGAACTCCCCCCATCAGAAGGCTTCTCCTCCATCTTTGTCGTGGTAGACTGATTGTCTAAAATGGCTCATTTTCTCCCAATGAAGGGTACCCCATTGGCCATGGAGACGGCTGATATGTTTATTAAAGAAATTGTCAGGCTGCATGGAGTTCCGAAGAATATAGTTTCTGACTGTGGTGTCCAATTCACCTCCAGATTCTGGAAGGCCCTCTGTGGCTCCTTGGAAATTGAGTTGGCATTCTCCTCGGCCTACCATCCCCAGTCCAATGGGCAAACTGAGAGGACGAATCAGACGCTGGAGCAGTATCTCCGTTGCTTCTCCGCATTCTCCCAGGACGATTGGGCCCCCCTACTCCCTATTGCGGAGTTCTCTTATAATAATTCCTTGCATTCAGCCACCAACCAGACTCCATTCTATGCCAACTATGGCTTTCATCCGACCTTTTTACCTGGATCAATACCTGAATGTTCTGTTCCTGCAGTATCTGAGACCCTGAATTTCTTCTCGGTGAACAATAAGCTGTTACAAGATACCATGGCCAAGGCCCAAGAAGGTTATAAGAAGGTGTTTGACAAAAAGAGGCGTGGAGAACTCGTGTTGGAACCTGGTAACCCAGTATGGTTATCTACCGCCAATCTGAAACTGGCATGTCCATCCAAAAAACTAGGCCCTAAGTTCCTGGGTCCCTTCCGGGTAAGGAGGAAAATTAATGATGTTACCTACGAGCTTGATCTGCCGAATTCCCTGAAGGTGCACCCGGTCTTCCATGTATCTCTCTTAAAGCCGGTTATCCCCAATTCTTTTGTTGGCCGTACTGTCGGTCCACCCAAACCCATCCTTGTAGACAACGAGGAGGAATTTGAAGTAGAGGCAATATTAGACTGCAGAAAAAGACGAAATCAAACCCAATACCTCATAAAGTGGAAGGGATATGGCCCTGAAGACAATTCATGGGAACCAGAAGATAATTTGCATGCCGGGGAACTCCTGCAAGCTTTCAAGGACTCACATGCCTCCAAGTTGGCCCAATTGGGCATCCGGTGTCTGCCCTTGAGGAGGGGGCACTGTCAGAGAGCTTACCTGATTGGGCGTCGTCGCGCGCCGGGGCGCGTTGGTGCGCGCTTTCCTGCAGGTGCTCGGGCGCCTGCTTCTATGGGCACTGGTGTTGGCATGTCGGCTGGCCGTGGTGGACGCGGTGGTGCACGGGCGCGTATGCCTATGGGCGCTGCTATGTGTTCACCTGGTGGTGCTGGTGTGCATGCCGCTGTCTGGGGGCGTGCTCGGGGGCGTGCGGGTGCGCGGGCGCCCGTGCGTAACGGTGCGTGCACGAATGCAGCGTTTGGTGCCAATCAGCCTATTTAGGCTTGCTTCTCCCTCTGATCAGTGCTGCCTGATCAACAGCTCCATGCCTAGTTCCTGTTTCCTGTTCCTAGTTCCTGTGATTCCTGTGTTCCTGATCTGTTGACGACCCGGCTTGCCTTTTGGACTCTCCTGACCTCCGCCTGCATTTGACCCCAGCCTGTTTTGACTTCGCTTCTGCCTGCTCCTTCTGTACCTCTGCTGCCCGCCTGTTGCCAAACCCAGCTTGTGCACTAACCTGTCTCCAGCTCCTGCTCAGCATCTGTTGTCTGTGCCGCTGACTATCATCTGCTGTTTGAAGACTGCTAACCTCCGGAACACGGACTCCTGCACAGGCTCTCCTACCACTCCGCACTCATGGGCCTCCTGTCTGCTCTACCAGGGGTCGCGAGTCGGATACGTAAGGGAGCCTACCCTCTGCCCAAGTGGACTTTCCGGTCTGGTAAGTGAGAGACAGGCGCGCAGTCTAAGAGCCAGCAGGTGTTCACCAGAGCCTCTAGTGGTGAGGATAGACTGGGCTGCAACTGGCTCCAGGTCGCGGCCCCCAGGGTCTCCCAGCTCACGGTAGGCTACAGGAGGATGGAGAGGAAACAGCAGCCCAGGACAGCAAGGGATAGTAAGGACGTAGCCAAATGTCGGGGCGACTAGCAGACAAGGATAACAGAGAACACACCCAAAGTCAGGGTCACAGGCAAACAGGGATAGTCAAGAACGTGCCAAAGGTCAGGGTCACAAGCAGACAGGGATAGTCGGGAACACGCCAAGATCGGTAACAGAGACAGACACAAACTTAGAGCACACGGCAAACAGGAAGCCAAACACACAATATTGCACGGCAAGGCAGGCTTGGAGAATACGGTGTTAAATAGTGGTTCCTGTTGAGGCTAGGGTGGAGCCACACAGAGGGAAGATTACTTAAGCATGCAGGTGTGAGAGTACAAGCCTCAAGGCTGATACACAGACCAGGTAAGAGACAGACAGGTCATGAATGTATTACTGCAAGGTCATGAGACCTGGGACAGGTAAGTGTCCAATTATTAAAAGTCAGCAGCTGCAGTATTTGTAGCTGATGATTTTTTTTTTAAGCGGAATTCCGCTTTAACTTCAATTTTATCCCATAAATACAATACCTAACTATCAATAACGCAGCATAATTAATTACTGTATACAATACATAAAAATGAATCCAAATATATTACTTAATAATCCACTTTTTTAAATTAATATACATTAAAAAATACATTAAATTATTAATAATTGGTTATAAAATAATTCACATCTAAAGCTACATTCAGCCCTGTAGGTGTCATCAAATGTATTTGGTATATCCATTTAGATTAATTCTGTGATCAAATTAGTACCCCTCCAATGTCTTTCCACTCTATCTATTTCACAGAAAATTAATTTAGACGGATCTATATTGTGGAATCTCCTGAAATGGTTAGATGGGCTATATATATGTTTGCACTGCACTTTAATTATGTCATATTGATTTTACCTATCTACTTTACAAGTTTAATCATACAGTATCACATCCACCTGTCTCTACTCCACCGTAAGCCCGTTTGACTCCTAAGCCGCTGGCTGGTGAGTCCACCATTTCCGGTAAGGGTATTTTACCTATCTATTTTACAAGTCCAATCATCAGACCACACAGGAACCACTTTTGGATTTAGGGGTCTCATACAACAAATTTCAGCGGAAGCCTTATCCGCTAAGTCTTCAGATACATGTCTTGAGGACTTTCTATGGACTTTTACTTTATCTTGGCACAATTGATTTATTTTAAGTTGGGGCAGCAACACTGTTGGTATGAATGTTGCTTCACCTTTTTCTATAAAGTCACACTTATTGACTTAGGATCTATGCACTATTATGTTTCCTATCATAGGTAATGAGATATATGCTTTTGATAGTGGAATTGACACGCAGGTTTGTCTATGAACGCATTATATGTTTGTTCACATTTGTTTTGTTTTACACATTTGATCCTTTATTTTTGGTTTCATTGGGTTCCTTTTTGTGCATAAATAGATACTCCATAGATGTGACCATACAGGTGTTCACCCCACAGAGACATAGTCTTTATGGTTTATAGACCTTCTTCACGTTTATGGAGTTTTCCTTTTGTATATAAATTAACACCACATATATGTGATCACACCGGTGATCATTTCACAGATACACATATTCTGTCAGTATAACTTACGATCATACACAGGATCAGTAAAAGTCCTGTTTCACCAAACAATTTGCTGTGCAAAATTTGACCCCCAGATTGCCATTTTGATGGGTCTTGCTCAACAAAGAACAAGTTTTTTCTAGCGCCACACTTTGTTTGCAATATTGATTTATTGATTATTTATGGTATTGAAGCAGTGCTAAGTATACAATTTTTGAATTACTTTAAGGTCTTTTTTAAGTTAAAAGATAGCAGCAGCTCATTAATTTTAATTAATTTAATTTATTCAGTATTAATTGTACACACCATAGCGTGGGTATTTATATAATTTTCATACACTAGAATGAGGAGGTTTCATCATGGCTACGGCTTTTTCTCTCACACGCGCAGGGAGCCGCACTGTATCTCTGTATACAGGTGTTGGAGATTCCAAGATGGTCCACGTCTTTTCGCGCATGTGTGGAACGCTGCCTTGTGTCATGTGAGATCGCGTTTTTATCGGATAGTTTGTCCTCGTTTCACCTGGAATCAAATGGGGTATGACAGGAAATGACAAATGGGTGTCCGCATCCCTGCAGTGAAGTCAGACGCGATGGGGAAGGAGGGGGTATTTAAGGACTCTCAGGGCAGCGGTGAATTTGCTGCAGGCCCTTGCCCTGTTGGACATTGCATAAGACAGTCATATAGGCTTTAGATAAGTGAATCCTCCATGGTAGTGAGACACTAATTGAATTTGAAAGCCTAGCCTGTGAGATAAACATGTAATTATTTTGTTGGTTGTAGGGGAGTATCCCTGTTTGAAGGCATTACCTGCATGCTGGTTCTGCTTTGCCTTATCTGGACTACACTGGTATATGGAGAGGGGGAAATCCTTGTCTTCCCACTGAGGGATTGTGTCAGGGCTGGGCTCAGCCCTTCCTTCTCAAAGCTGGCCGCTCAGCTGTCCGCTAATTGCCAGCTCCTATCTCTCCACAGTGACTCACCTGTTGATGATATCCTGCTCGTCAGTCTTGCCTACTTAAGCCGTCCAGCCCAGATGATCTCTGCCTTTACCTTGGTCACGTCTCTAGAGACGCTCTCCTGTGTTCCTGTTAAAGACTTGCTTGGCTGACATTCCTTCTGGCTTCAGATCCTCCTTGCTGTTCTACTACACTTATCTCAGGCTCCCTGACGTTTTGGCTTGTCTGACTATCCGTTCCGGTTCCTGAACTCTGGCTATGTTTTACTCTGTTTACCTTTTTATTATTAAACAAGTGTGACTTAACTGTACTTCTGTTTCAGTCTGATTCATGGTTTCTGACAGTAGGCGAAGGCCATGAATTCAGGAGATGCAGTCAATCCACTTGTTGGTAATATTTTTTCGAGATTGGATGAGCAGGATCACCGCATGGATCAGTTTGCCATGGCGTTATAAATGCTCCTGAGTCCCACGGCTTACCTGGAATCTCCCACTGTGGCTGCTCCGGTACAACCTGTGTTGCAATTACGAGATTTGTGACAGAGAGCTGTTAGCGATCATTTTAGCTGTAAAAGAATTGAGACATCTCTTGGAAGGTACCATTGTGTCGGTTCTCATTCTTACTAACCATAAGAATCTCACATTCTTGTCTGAGGCTAAAACCCTCTCTCCTAGAAGGGCGCTATGGGCTCTTTTCTTGTCTAGTTTCAATTACACCGTCTCATTCTTACCCGGTACTAAGAATGTAAGGCTGTCGCTTTGTCACGACAATTTTCCTCCACTTCCAAGATGGAGTCGGTTCCGGTTCCTGTGATTCCTCCTGATCGTATTCTGGCTACAGTTCGCACCAGTCTCACTTCTCCTTTGGGTGACAAAATTCTTGCTGCTCAGGTCCATGCTCCTCCTGAGAAACTTTGTGACCGCTGCTTTGTCCCAGAGAGTTTCCGTACTGCCGTGCTCCTTACTTATCATTCTCCCAAGGCTGCTGGCCACCCTGGGAAGAATCAACTCTTTTGGGCCATTTCCCAACAATTCTAGTGGCCTAGTCTATGTGCTGATGTAACTGACTTCCTGGCTGCCTATTCCATGTGTGCTTAGAGTAAGACTCCACGACACCTTCCAGTGGGCCTCCTACAACTCATACCCAAAGGAGGGAGGCCCTGGATCTACCTGTCTATGGATTTCATTGTGGAGTTACCCAACTCCCAGGGCAACACGTTCATCCTTATGGTGGGTGACCGTTCTCGAAAATGTCCCATTGTATTCCACTTAAGAAGTTGTCCTTTTCTAAGGAACTAGCTTCCATTTTTACTCGGGAGATGTTTCGTTACATGGACTACCCAAGGCGATTGTCTCGGACAGGGGTAGTCAGTTTGTGTCCCAGTTCTGGCGAGCCTTTTGTGCACAGTTGGGAATTCAGCTTGCTTTCTCCTCTGCGTATCACCCCCAGTCTAATGGGGCCGGAGAACGAGCCAATCAGTTCTTTGAGCAATTCCTACGTTGCTATATTTCTGACCATCATAACAACTGGTCAGACCTCTTATCGTTGGCGGAGTTTGCTCACAATAGTGTCTTGAATTCTGCTTCCCGATTGTCCCCGTTTATGGCGAACTATGGTTTCCAACCTTCCATGTTGCCTGACTCGTTTGTTCCGCAGAGTATTCCTGCGTTAGAGGAGCATCTCCGTGGTTTTCGTTCCACTTGGGCACAAGTCCAAGAGGCTTTGCGACATGCTAATGATAGGTACAGACTCCATGCTGACCGCAGACGCCTGCCTGTGCCTTCCTACCAGGTTGGGGACTGGGTCTATCTATCATCTCGCAACCTCCGACTTCGCGTTCCCTCTCTGAAGTTTGCAACTCTGTTTATTGGGCCTTTCCGTATTCTTTGCAGGATTAAGCCAGTGGTTTACGCATTAGATCTTCCTTCTAATATGCATATCTCAAATGTATTTCATGTCTCCTTATTAAAACCTTTGGTCTGCAACGGCTTTACCACCTCAGTGCCTCGTTCTCACCCTGTACAGGTTGAAAACCATGAGGAGTATGTAGTACAGTCCATTGTTGACTCCCGTAGGTTCCGTGGGCGCATACAGTACCTGGTGCATTGGAAAGGGTACAGTCCGGAGGAACGCTCTTGGGTCTCAGCTTCGGACGTACATGCCCCTGTCCTCCTCCGTGATTTCCATAGACGTTTTCCCCTCAAGCCTGGTGGTCCTCCGAGGGGGAGGGGGGCTTTTTGATACGAAAAATAATGGCCTTAATTTAGATATTGGTTTCCTTACACATTATGCTAAAGTTTTACAACCCCTTCTGTGACTAGTATCCCCCCCCCCCCCCCTCCATTCTATAGCTGTCCCTCTGTCTTATCTCACTAACTCTGCTGCTATCTTTATTACCATTGATTTGTATGTGTTTGTTTTTCTCTTTTTATTTTTTTTTTCTTTAACATTCTGCTTAAAAATTTGTGAATCAGTACTGCTTGGACCTTGAAGAAGGGGACATACCCCGAAAGCTTGTCCTGAAAAATTGTATGTTAGTGCAAATAAAAAAAGTATCACGGACAGTACTCAATTTTCTCTGTCACAATTGCACTAATACGGCTACAATCAAATGAAGGTCTACTGAAGAAGCCATAGTCTTAGCGAAACATATATAGTTGATAAACTTTTGTACAACGACTGTATAAAATTATTAATGTTGGTTTTAATATACAATTAAAAAAAAAAAAAGTTATTTTTATGTAATTGTCTTGAATCTGATTAGTATTACACCATAAAACTTCAATTTCAGCATCAGCATGCGACAACTCAATATGGTCCTTGAGTCCAGCCCTCGGACGAGCCAGTGATGAACAAAGCCCCCGTCAGGAGAAAGAAACTTCAGCAGGCCCACACCATGCAATCAATCATGACAGAGTATCAGATTCTTAACGATAGGTGTACAAATACACAAATGTTGCTGTGGGGTTGGGCTGGGGAGTACCTCAGGACAAGGGACATAACAGACCAACTAAAAAAAAAAAAAAAAAAACACCCCGCAAAGTAAATGCTTGACAATGAATGCAGGTCACCGTGAGACCTCCCCAAGGGTCGTCTGTGGGCAGTAGGATCAATAAAGGCAAATATAGCAGAACCTTGAGTACGGTCAAGGGGGTAACTGCAAGTCCCTCTTGAGGAAACGTAGCAGAGATAGGATAAAGGCTTAACGAACGGATGATGAAAGTCTCTGTACATCAGTGTAGAACTTTAGCCATGATGTAGTTCCCGTTTCCTGGAAGTTAGAGTTTGTGGTCTTGAGGGGCTTGTAGCCTTCTGTGCTGAGACCAATGGTTTCGCTGAGACCTCTGTGGCCTGCTAGCCAGAGTCACGGCGTTACTAGACCCAGGTAAGGTGAATGCCAGCCAGTTGGGGAGGGGCACTGGGGGCATCTCCAGAGAGCAGCAGAAGATCGGTAGATCCGATGGATGTCGTAAGGTGTATGAGCGGTTGCCCTTACGGACGATCAGGTGAAAAGGGTGGCCCCATTTGTAGGTGATCCCTAGTTTACTAAACCTCTCCAGCAGAGGCGTCATGCACATGGGTGGCTGGGGTAACAATTAGGGCCGAAACAACGAATCAATTAATCGACAACTAATCAATTATGAAAATAGTTGTCAACTATTTTCATAATCGATCGGCCAGCCGATTAGTTGTCCTGCATGCAGAATGCATTATTTGTTTACATATCAGGAAATACAGTACAGCACACATACAGTTCGGTACACTGTCCATACATGTCAGAAGACACCGTGCAGCACACATGCAGCTCAGTACACCATCCATACATGTCAGTAAGTGCCTGAGAACTTGTGAATGTGAGAGGAGCCATGCCTCATGTGGTCCTGGGCAGGTAGTGAGTGGTTCTAAAGTGAGAAGTTTTTTTACCTTGCTATAGGGGCACTCTATTTTACACTTTGCAGCTTGCTCTTGGGGCACTCTATACTATACTTTTCAGCTGGCTGTTGGGGCACTCTGAAGGCAGGAGGAGCCAGAAGCCTCGGTGGGGGACCCTAGAAGAGGAGAATCAGGGCTGCTCTGTGCAAAACCATTGCACAGAGCAGGTAAGTATAACATGTTTGTTGTTTAAAAACAAAAAATGACTTTAAAGACTCTGTGCAGGGAAGACCAGCATCTGAACCCAAAGAAGGTGGAGGCTGATAGACTGGAGGTAATATAAGGCATTTACATTTACAATTGTAAATTTACAATTACATTTAAATAAAAGTTTACTAGTATTGTGCATTATATTTAACCAGTTCCGGACCAGCCGCCACAGTTTATCTGCAGCAGGTTGGCTCGGCTGGGCAAATTGACTTTACCTTACGCCGCGCCGATCGGATTCGCTTCCGAACCGATCAGTCTCCAGGCCCAGACCAATAATTTCTGGCTTAGCAGTATAGTCAGTGTTTATCTGGCGCTCCAGATGGAGTAATCCTTTGGGGTATAGTCTGTGGCTGTGTGTTGGAAATGTTTATACCTCACTTAAATGATTAACTATACAAAAATAAGTGATTAAACCTTTGTCTATATAAGAATAAAAACGAACGATAACAGGGCAAAAAGATAAACAATTACATTTATTTACACAGAGAAGAAAGTTAGAATAGTTAGAATAGTTAGAATTTAGCATATATCTCCAGTGATGCCACAAGTACAGTGTTGCTTTAGGCTGCAAAGATAATCTAGGCCGAACTCAGAAATGGTTACAATGGACATACACCGGCTATACAATATTATAAGACAACTCCTAGGATACAAAAGGTTAGGAAGAAACAGAAAGAGAGATACAAATATACACGGACATCATGTCGCCTCGATGGTCTGGGGGTGGACAGAGAGCCAGAACCTTTAGCTCTCTCCCTCTTTTATTTGCCTTCTCCACCAATCAACAGATGCAACATATTCATTGGTTCAGAGGTGCATCAACTTCTGATTGGCTACATTTGAAGCTTACTGCTCATTGGTTTACAGTTGCCTTAAATTCTGATTGGCTGTAATTTCAAGCCCAGTTAAACATCATGCTGTAACTTTAAAACTTCCGGTGCCTCTCAGTCTGAGTTAATGAACAATCTCCTTTGATCCCCAGCCCAAACAGTTCCAACATTTGCACTTCAATGGCCCCTTGGTGAGTTGAAGCCTTAATGTCTGCAAATACTCTTTGATTCGATTAACACCTGGGGACCTTCCCTGGTTCCCACGAGTGTACAATAAAAACTGCATTTCTAACAAGGTGAGCTGGGCCCTATCATGATATTAAAAACATATACACACATATATACATACATACACATAGATACATATATATAAGCATAGATACATATATATATATATATATATATATATATATATATATATATATATATATATATATATATATACGCATGCCCGCATACCTACACACATATATACATACATCCTACAGGGCTCGGCAATTTAATTAGAGTCCTTGCAATGGTTCGCTTGGAACTCCCTGATATAAATATGGAATTCAAAATCTCCATCACATTCCCCCCTGAAGTTCATTCTTGAACTTATGTCCTCCTTCAATGATTCTGTACCCACCTACAACAGCCCAGAAGCCCAGACCCTTCCCCACCACCACCAAGGCCTCTTCTTCCTTTGAACACGCCGGAACTCCTCAAGGTAGGCTTAAGACAGCAAAGAAATCCTGGTGCCTTTGAGACTTCACATCTAAACCATGAGTGTCTGTACTGCAATGTTTCATTGCCCCTCTGCCTTGGAAGAGCGGAACTCCAACATTGAAGGCGGGATCCTGGCATATCTAGTCCTGTAACTCGGTAAGACAGTGTAATGGTTGTACCGATTGGACCGGACCGCGAGACAGCACTTTTCAGCATGGTGAAGGAAATTTCAGGAAAGTCTTATTCGTGACACATTTGTCTCAAGAAATTACTTGGTTGTCTTCGGGTGGTGGTTGGGCGGGCCTCCGGACAGTCGTATATGAATACAAAAAGAGAGGAGAACGTTAGTGTACAGTTATTGGAGGAATGCCAGACAGGAGCAGCGGGTTGGCCATTAAGGCTAAATACTTATAAGGGGTGTAATGTGGACGAGGAGAGTGGGATCCCCACAGAGTATAGAGTCTGAGCAACAGCCAGTATCATCCATGGCCCTTGATGGTAGGGATAGTCAACACTGCCTGTTATTGCCAGGTCCCTGGGCTCACTACACCTGCTCACGGGGCTCAGATTAAAGCAGTAGGTAGACTAGGGGAGGTAGAATTTCATTAAGACATAAAAACTCAGGCAGCAACGGTAAAGCCTTACAATTCACAGCTCATCTCTGATATTCAAACAAAAGTTCCAGTTAAAGCTACAGACGAACATTATCAGTTAATGGACTGGTACCATCACTTAAAGTAATTAAAGATAAGAATATGAAAAAAAGAAAGTAGGAACGAGAAAGAAGAGAAAAAAATTAAACAAAGCAAAAAATTTAAAAAAACATACAGGTTTAATGCTGCTTCAACCCAGATGTCAAAGAGCATTGAATCTGCATTCATAAAAACAAACGAACAATATATAACTGTCCTAAAAAATTATTATAAAGTGCCTTGAAAAATAATACATTGCTGCCGTTACAGCAGCAACTTAGCAAAAAAAAAAAATAGAGGAACAAAAAAAATAAAAATAGCTAACTACTCTCCCCTACTAGTGATCAACAGGTGAACAGGATCACTGTCACTGAAAATTTACAAGTCGGGTACAAAAAAAATATATAAAAAAAAAAAGGGAGAGAATAAAACAATGGTTGCCAAAAACTTTTAAAATTTAGTCAAACCCGACTGCACTTTATTGCTCAAAATTTTTTAGAGGCTTTTTCCCAAAACAACAAAAAGAAAAATATAGTTCTAGGGGCCTCTTTTAAATGCGCCCAATACTCTACATCGGTCTCTTAATAGCTACCCACATCAGGACAGCAACAGGGTGGAGTTTACTAAAGCTGTGGCCCTAAGACTATACCTGAATAAATTTTCCCGCTAAGAAAGCTTAGTTTGAGAGATTTGGATTAACCTCTTTTGATCTTGATTGACCCCATCAAATCATTCTTTGCAGCTATTACCTTTTGTACCACTACCCCCTCCCTTTAGAATGTAAGCTCTACGAGCAGGGCCCTCCTGTACCTTTTGTATTGAACTGTACTGTAATTGTGTTGTCCCCCTTATACATTGTAAAGCGCTGAGTAAACTGTTGGCGCTATCTAAATCTCGTATAATAATAATAATAATAATCTTGAGATAACCCAAATCGTCCACTTCACTCCTCCTAGGACATCCTGATTTCCAACTCCCTTGTTACCTCCTCCCATGCTCAACATCAGAACCTCTGGAACTCCCCACCCCAATATGTCCAGCCAGGCCCTACCCTTTTCACACCTAGGTGATCCCTAAAAAACTTTTTAAAAGCCTACCCCGCCTCCACCTAAAATGTTACCTCAGCCAGCTCCATATTCCCAGCCGCTATTATTTTTGTACCACCCTCCTCTTCTTAGATCATAAACCCCTTGAGCAGGGCCTTTCTATTCACACCCTGCACAGACTGTTGGCACTATCTAAATTCTGTGGCCCAAACTACCCAAGTACCCAACTTTTAACTCCTCCCCGAATCCCAACGAAAGTTTCAGTAGGTGTAAGGGGATGTCAGGTTTGCTATAAAACCTTTCTTCAGGGGTGATCGGGGTACAACCCGGTGTTCCTGCTATATCCATGCCAAGGGCCAGAGGAGATGTACCATAGACTCCCCGAGGTAGTGTACCCTGCTGAGTACCATTTAACCTGATGCTGAAAACAGTGCATCATTGGACATTTGATACCAGCACCAGTACCCTGCTCTCCAGTCTCAAGTATCTTTAACTTTGTTTAGGACCAATTGGGACACTACCCCGGCATCCATTAGACATGACCCCCTCCTGTGCCAGCATTGTTGCCTTTTCCCATAGCACAACACCTACCTTTCTCCAGCACTCATCAGTATCAGTCATCTGAGGCTGTCCATACTCAAACCATCAGAACAAGATGGACTCCAGCGTGTAACCCAGTAGAGTCTGATAGGATAGTACCCAGATTGACCGTGATATCTGCACAATGTTCCATCCCTGCCATTAGGGATAAGGACAGTGCAAGTTAGATTTTTGATGATCCTGGAACTGAGTCATCCTCCAATCTATTAAGACTCATAGGCAACCTGGATACTACACCCACCTGCCTGTCCTTGCAAAGGGATGCTGGACAGAGCAAGTTGGCTTTCCTAACCCCTTTCTTGATATGTAGCACAAGACACCCCCCCCCCAATGTGATCCTGAGTATCTCCAGCTCCATAGTGTTTTAAGGTACCCAGTGCCCCACCTCCAGCTCCAAAGACAGTCTTCATTAAGCCTCTCTTTCCTAGGGATGGGAAATAGTCAGAATACCCGGATTGAAAACCACCTGCCACCAGGTACACTTGTTTCTTTATAGAGGCTGCACACCTTATGGGGCACTGGTCTTCCTGTCATGCCGGACACAGACCACTAGTTAAGGTACGCACAGAAACAAACTCGTCTATGTCCCAAATAATACCCAGGTGCTTCCTTCCCAGCAGTGACCTCTCGATCCAGAACACAGAGTGCAATATCTTCCCAACATTTTTTCGCTCACCACCATGTATTGACCTGGCCTATAAAGGACATCATGGTCATGCTTCCGACAGAGGGAAGTATAAACCTGCCTCCAGCTTCCATCTTCGCTGATCCCATGTGGGTAATTTAGCCTCAAATGCAACAAGATAGAATCTTCAGTCAGTAAGCCTGCCGCTGCGTGCATGCCAGAGCCAATGACAGATTTCTGTCCTGTTCCATCACACTCTCTACCAACCTCTCAACACGGCTGAGAAAATCTGGAGCCACTTTACCCTGGGTATTTATGTGACTTTGTTGAATGTTATCAAGGATGCCACCAATCTCTCTGAGTAACAAAGCCCCGCTTATTGTCTGAAGCTATGGCTATGGCTGCGAGTTTGTTCCTCAGGAGGCCGATGTCCACTCCATTAACAACACCCATCCCAGCTCCTATTCCCCCAATATAGTGTTGAATACATCCCTCCTCTTCCGGTTACTCCTCAGACATACGCGTCCTGCATGAACCTCATTCTGTGTCTGCACATGTCTGGGAGTAAGTCACTGGTACAATGACCGTACTTGATTCAGTGTATACTCAGCACATATAGGGTAATAGGTTTCTAGCAACCACTGTGAGATGTTGCAGCACCATGTGGCGAAGGCATACTGTACCCTGGTAGCCAGCGTTTGTTTCCTTTATCTAACGGAGCATGCTCCTATGTGTATTCACTGGCATTACCTGTGCAGGGTTTCAACCTCTCAGGTGAAACCTCAACCAGGCGCATCTCCCCCATGTTCAGTAACTGAGAGCTTCTCTGTAGGACTGATAAGACTGAAATACCACCCCCACAAGGAAGTTTTCACCCTGTTGATGTGTCACCTGGCACCCTCTAGTCTGGCCAACAAACACCTTATTATGTATAAGTGCCAGTCCCCTGGGTACCTGCACCATATTACTTTCCTTACGTCAATACATGTCATACACTAAAAACCTTTTCTTCTTTCAACTTTATATCGGAAGTGAGGGCCCTTGGAACAGCCAAGAGCTGGGAACACCCCATACAATCTTCCTGCACAACTCTTCTCCAGACTTACCCAAAATTCTGCAGGTAAATCTAAAGGAAATTGGAAAACAAAAATTGCATAATGTGTATCCAGCTCGAGGAACTGCTGCTACCAAACACAAAGAAAAATCACTTGCAGCACTGAGGCGCCATGATCACTGAACACTAGCGAGTACATGAGCCGACCGCTGTGCCTTGAAACACACAGATATTAGTGACAGATACGCCACAGACACATTAGACAATTGGTAGAACATAGCCACGTAAACAGTGTCACTGGGCAGGAAGCAGGTTTCAAATACACTTAGAGACACACAGATTGCTAGGGACATTAACATACATTAGCCTAAGTCAAAGAGACACTCTTGAAAAGAAAGCACTGGCTGGGTGTGTAACTAATTACAATAACCGCAGGGGGGGTTAAGCAGTCTTAAACAAATCTACACGAAAGTCAGCATAGCCACTGATTTTCTAGAATTGGATCAGAACATACAAAACTTAGGTAGTCAAAAACACAGCTGAATGGGCTGACAAATAGCAGCATCAACTAGATAATGGCGCTGAAACCAGGAAAAAAAAAATGTCTATGGGGACTGTGATATTCTTTGTTCTGAAAGCCATGAAACCCAATTATCGAATCTGAGGGATAAAACACCAATAAAATTTAGTAATAAACATTCCATTTTTCGTCTAGAAACAACGAATCAATACCTGTAACAAGACATTAGCCTATGACACCCAAATATACATTACATTACATAAACAGCGCACTTTTTTTAAAATACCAAAAAATTGTTCAGCTCAACTTATCATTAATATGTATTACTTAATACACATTAATACCACGTGGATTTTTGTTTTATGGTATACCAATAATTCCCCCCCAAAAAATGTATTCACCATGGTGAGAAAAAAATGAGCAACCTGTAATATATCTTTTAGCGCTACCATTTATCTACATATCATTAATACCTCACCACCAAACTCTAGCAAGAACTGACTCTGGAAAACAAACACATAGATAATTATCTTGGCTCAGGTAATTTGCAAGTCAATACTGTTTGCTTTACACTTTCACTCACCTGGTCAGAAAGAAGGGGGGTAATTTGGGTGGGCTGTTAGCAGCTGAGAACAAACGTCACACAACACCACATATATTGCATATTCCACACACACACTCACACAATTAGCTAGGTCAAAGATGACCTCTAGACATCACACATATCAGCATGTTTTCTATAATAACCTGTACTTCTTCTTAAACCCATAACATCTGTTTGGTAAGGTTGAAATTTTTTTAGAGATCCATCCTATTTTGTTAGCCCCTTCTCAGCCTGTATGGATGCATTCTCAGGAGTTTGGAATGGGACCCCTGACCCAGGTGGTCCATACTTCTTACACCTAGGCCATGTAGCGAAGCGTGCAGAGTACACTTCAAAATCACGTCTTGTTGTCCTTTATGGATTATTCTTACCGACTTTTTGACTGGATAGACAGAATCTGGAGATGTGGCCAAATAAACCACATAAGTGACATTTTATCTTATTTGGTACATCTCTTAACAAAAGGCTTTGTTTTAGACGACTGTGGGATGGCCTTTTCTGGATTAGTAGTTTTTACCTGCGACTTACAAAATATAGGGGCAACTTTTAAACAGCTCTTACCTTCCTGGGATTTTTTCTTGTTGGTACATACCTTAGGTGTGGAGAACGTCCCCCTGAATTCAGACCTACCCAAATCAGTTACCTTATCTTCTCTATCTGAAAACTGAGCCAATGGCTCCTGGCAGCTGACAGATAATGGTTTCACTTCACCTTCTGCATCCTTCAGTTTTTTTCCCAACTGATGAATGTCCTCCTGTAATCTTTTGTTTTCTAGTACTAATTGCTGGTGGATAGCCTCAGAATTTGACATAGAAACTTCTAAAGTGCTGATGTTACCTTTGGTTATTTCTAGCGCTTCCTTTAGGGATGTAATTTGCACTTTCAAATGTTCATACTGTTTAGCTAACCACCTGGCCGCAAAGATTTGCGGCGTATTTCCCGTGTGCTTACTACAGCTTCTTTCAGTGAAATTTAATTTCACATCCTCTCCCGTCAGCGGGACAGAAAGTGTCCCTTCTGCCTGGAGACTTTCCTCCCTTAATGCCAGCATGGCCATTCCTCTCCATGTCGTGGTGGCCTACTGTGTCTTGGAGCTGTACACTCCTTCTTGAAGTGTCCGGGTCTGTGGCAGTTGAAGCAAACTGATTTCCCTTTTGGTTTTTGGTAGAGATCTGCACTGTTCAGCTGATCAGTGACAATGCAGATCCTTTGAGGTTTCTGTGACTCCCAATCTGCTATATTCCTTTCAATAGCAGCTGCAAGTGACAACAAAGAGGAGAGGGGCTTATCTCTCCAGTCTGGATTTGCAGTCATCAATTTTTCTCTGATGTTTCCTCTCAACCCGGTAATAAAGCTATGTATCAATACAGGTGATAGGGCACTGTTAGTAATGTCCTCCCCAGCCGATTCCACGGCTTGTTTCAAGTGATTGTAGTATGTCATACAATCTTCCTGTGGACCTTGGATCACTCCTGAAACCTTGGTCCAAGACTGGGGAAGATAGACTGTTTTAATCAACTGTGCCAATTGCTTAGTGAGTATATCTCCTTGATGGCTGGAGTCAACATACAGGGTCCGTGGAAAATTAGTTTTACTAAGCATTTCATCAAAGTCCCCATCTCCACAAACCCCTTTCATTATTTGAAGCATATCATTCCAGTTTGCATTGTAGCTTGCCTGGATGTCTAGCAGCTCTTTGGAAAATTTAATAGGATCTGTCCTTGGATGGGGAATAGCACTCAGAAATCCCTTCATCTCCGAGGGAGTCCACGGCATGCGATGTGTCATCTTTCCCGTGGATCTGCCACTGTTGTCATAAACCACTTGTTCTCTTACAGGATAGACAGATATGTCAACTGACAAAGATATCAGTTGTGGATTGATCTTTTGGGATTCTGTCACAGAATCCCAAAAAGATTGGGGAAGATTGTTGTTGCCAGGTGGGGTCAATTTATCCAACTGCAAAGTGCCCTGAAGGGTGGCATTAACAGTCCCATGGTACACTGGTGTGCCCACATTGGGTGATATCCTTTCACCATTAGAGTGACACCACACAGGTCCTTGCTGTGGAATGCTAATCACTTGGGGGTTATAAAGGTACATAGGCCGTGTACTCTGCAGCAGACCTGCCAGTATTGCTTACAGCAGCGGGATTGCTAGTTAACTGCCGTTTAGGGGAGAATGCTGGCTCGCAGCCAGTAAATGGAGGATTACTATATTCGGGAGGTTCTTCGATCAGAGGGGAAGAAAGTATCCCTTTTGATGGTATATGGTCTCCGGAACTGGGGAGACTTTTCTCCCTTGATTCCAGCAATCCCTTCCCCTGGCTTGCTTCACTATCTCTTTTCTTTGGTTTCAATGCTTCACAGGAAGAGTTTTTCTGTGATTCATTGGAGGTTTTAAATGGAGTGTTAAACTTGGCAGCAAGTTGTGGCTTCCCCTTTTTGTCATCTGCTGATAGATGACAATTCCTATCAGCTTCTGAGTATCTTGCCAACAAGGACTGGGCGATTGTATAATGCCCCAATCCTGACAATTCCTCATCGTCTCCCTGTTCATCACTGTTACTACTCTGGGGATGTAGCTCTAGTGGCTGTCCCTGCTTGTCCCTACTTCTCAGCATTTGGTGTGTTTTCTCCTTAAAAATATTCACATATTCTACCATGAATGCACGCATTTCTTTTGCTTTTTCGTCTTCCCACAGTAGTTGTACCACAGGGCTCTTAAA
This sequence comes from Lithobates clamitans, assembly GCA_037952925.1. Classification (NCBI taxonomy): domain Eukaryota; kingdom Metazoa; phylum Chordata; class Amphibia; order Anura; family Ranidae; genus Lithobates; species Lithobates clamitans. Next base: position 4,742,557 of record JBBGZY010001036.1, on the reverse strand, counting down.
AGTACCTCTTTTAGAATACTTTTTCCCAGTCCAGCGACCCCAATCTTGATTTCACAACCCAAGACCCATATTTACTATAGACCTTGAACTGATTCCCCAACCTTTTTACAGGTTGCCTTTACTCCAGAGGTAGCTACTCCCTGGCCAAGAATTGGGGTGACTGGTCCCGCCCCTGTCTATGTTGCTGCTTTTTTTTTCATGACTTGCCAGAACAATATTTTCCCTGTCCAGGCTATAGTCCTTCAAAAAATTAGCCTGGAGATTTCCCAAACCAAATAATAGTTCAATCCCCCCCGTGGACTTTTCTGAAGTACTCTAAAAGAAATGCTTAACGAAAGGCTATTACTTCCGTTATCTCAAGAATGATTTAGCACAAACTTGGATAATCAGGACCCTATGTGTGCTGGTAGTACAGGAGGCAGTTAACTGATGCACACCTAATTGCAATATGATTTGTAGGAGTTACAAGCCAGTGCTTACAGATCTAATTACAAAGCTTATGATCCCCAGTTAGTAGTTTACACAGATAGATAGATACACACATCAAAGATCATTCAGTGTGTCCTAGGCCCACAGGTGCAATTCAATCTCAAAGATCGGGAAGCATCTTGACCTAGACTCATGCAAGGGTCAACCAGAAGCAATTGTTGGCAGAAAGTCCCAGATCCTAATTCTTTTCACTGCCTTCAAGCGTCCAATCAGAGCCCCTTATCATTCACGCTGACACCCTCCTGCAGTTTTGGCCCAACAAAGCAGGATGTCTTCTCATACACTCTCAGTACAATTTTATTTCACTTATACTGTTCATATTAGTCTCATCAAAGTATTAGTACAGACAAAAGGTTATGTATATATAAACAATGTTCAAAGAAGCTTGCTAGTTTGGGTGTTCAGACAGGGGAGACAGATATACAAACAAGGGCATAAAAATGTTTACCGTTTTTTTTAGACTTGTCCTCCACCCACAAAATCACAAATCACTCAAACGTGAAGCTTCCTCACACGAAGGGCACCATATGTGTTGTAAATGTTTATACCTCACTTAAATGATTAAAGATACAAAAAATAAGTGAATAAACCTTTGTCTATATAAAAATAAAAACGAACGATAACAGGGCAAAAAGATAAACAATTACATTTATTTACACAGAGAAGAAAGTTAGAATAATTAGAATTTAGCATATATATCCAGTGATGCCACAAGTACAGTGTTGCTTTAGGCTGCAAAGATAATCTAGGCCGAACTCAGAAATGGTTACAATGGACATACACAGGCTATACAATATTATAAGACAACTCCTAGGATACAAAAGGTTAGGAAGAAACAGAAAGAGAGATACAAGTATACTTTACACGGACATCATGTCGCCTCGATGGTCTGGGGGTGGACAGAGAGCCAGAACCTTTAGCTCTCTCCCTCTTTTATTAGCCTTCTCCACCAATCAACAGATGCAACATATTCATTGGTTCAGAGGTGCATCAACTTCTGATTGGCTACATTTGAAGCTTACTGCTCATTGGTTTACAGTTGCCTTAAATTCTGATTGGCTGTAATTTCAAGCCCAGTTAAACATCATGCTGTAACTTTAAAACTTCCAGTGCCTCTCAGTCTGAGTTAATGAACAATCTCCTTTGATCCCCAGCCCAAACAGTTCCAACATTTGCACTTCAATGGCCCCTTGGTGAGTTGAAGCCCCAATGTCTGCAAATACTCTTTGATTCGATTAACACCTGGGGACCTTCCCTGGTTCCCACGATTGTACAACAAAAACTGCATTTCTAACAAGGTGAGCTGGGCCCTATCATGATATTAAAAACATATACACACATATATACATACACATATATACATATATATAAGCATAGATATATATATATATATATACATACATACACACATGCCCGCATACCTACACACATATATACATACATCCTATGGGGCACGGCAATTTAATTAGAGTCCTTGCAATGGTTCGCTTGGAACTCCTTGACTCTGTAGGTCACACCGCTGTTCCGGATAGCTGAAAAGGATTGAGGAGCTGGCTGGAATGGATCACAGGGTTTCTCCAGGAGCAAAAGGACCAAGCAGCTCCTGTTCCATGCTGGTCTGTGTGGAACTGTTTGGTTCTTTTGCTCCTGGAGAAACACTGTGATCCATTCCAGCCAGCTGCTCAATCCTTTCCAGCTATCCGGAACAGCGGTGGGACCTACAGAGCCATGTGGAATGCCAGGACTGCACTTTACTTTGATGAGCATGCATCTTCTATCATCTTGTAAGTGTTTTTAATCTTATCCTATTAAAGTCATCATTTTAATACTACACTCAGGTCGGCGCCTCCCCCTCCCTGTTTTTTCCTTAAATAATTTCTGTCTTGAACCTGCTGATCGATCCTGGCAAATTAAATCCTTCCCTTCCTGTGTAAGTGTAAACACAGACAGGGGAAGTGATGTCATCTCTCCTCGTGGAAGTCTTTTAGTTCCAGAGAAAGCAGAGAAGACATCACAAAGTGCACCAAAACTACACTGACACCAGTACACGTAGGTACACTTGTCAACCCCCCCCCCCCAGTTAACTGCTTCACCCCCTGTCACCGTGTCACTCAGTGCAGTGTTCATATTTTTCTTTGATCACTGTACTGGTGTCATTTGTGACAATAATCAGTGTTAGGGTACTTAGTGGTAGGCCCAGATAGGTCTAGGGACCCCCCCCCAATAAAGGTTTAACCCCTTGATCACCCCCTGTCACCAGTGATCACCATATTAGTGTCACGGGTGACGCTGGTTAGCTAGTTTTTTTTTTTTATAGCATCAGGGCACCCGCTGTATATTGCCTAATAAAAGGTTAAACCCTCTGATCACCCAGTGGGTGATATCAGTTAGGTTTTAGCGTCAAATAGGGTCTGCGTCGCCTAGGCAGCGTCAAATTAGTGCCAGTAGCGCTAACACCCACGCACGCACCATTCACCTCCCTTAGTAGTATAGTATCTGAACGGATCGATATCTGATATGATCAGATCTATACTAGCTTCCCCAATAGTTTAGGGTTCCCAAAAACGCAGTGTTAGTGGGATCAGCCCAGATACCTGCTAGCACCTGCGTTTAGCCCCTCCGCCCAGTCCAGCCCACCCAAGTGCAGTATCAATCGATCACTGTCACTTACAAAACACTAAACACATACTGTAACTGCAGCGTTCGCAGAGTCAGACCTGGTCCCAGCAAATGCTAACAGTTTTTTTGGTAGCGTTTGAATCAGTCGCTGATGATCAGGTACTTTTTTTTCCTGTGAGTCTCACTACTGTACCAGTAAATTTAGAGGCCAAAATGTCAAATCAAAGGAACAGTAGTGAAGAGGCCTAAAAAAATGAATAAAAACCAAGCGCTAAATTTATTGTCTCTTTACACTTAATATCATAATAACGATAGTCTATATTTTAGTATTTATTTTAAATAAAATTAATTTTTATTATATATTTTTTAATATCATAGGGATCATATATTTGATGTTACTGTAAATGAATGTATAGTATCAAATATTTGGGTTGTGCATCTAGTCAATTATGTATATAAATTTATTTAGTATTTTAATTTAATTTTTCAATATAAATTTTTTTGAAACATTGTTGCAATGGCAAACTAGTGGCGCAACAATGTAATCTTAATCTTTTATTTTAATTTTTTTATATTTTTTATATAATTTTCACTAGTGGATGTGAGTGTATAACGGGCCTATCCAATATGTTGCTAGTAACTACACAATATGGATCAATTGGTATTTTACTTGCGGAAGTACACATACATATTAGTGATTTTGCTATCTATCGCAGTATGTAATGACATGTGATCTGAGGTGTTAACATTGAATGTGTAGTAACACTATTTACCACTGGAGGGAGTTTCGTGAGCGCACTAATTAGGACCATTTTTATGTTCTTATTTTTTATCTGGAAGTGTTCTATATTTGTTTGCAAACCTGTATTTATAAATATATGTTCCCCTTTTAATAATTTATAAAACAATTAAATAAGGCTTAAGCCAAAATATTTACATGTCATTAATAGAAAGCAGTATGATGATCCAATGAACACAGCGCTGTCTCCATGGTAACCACAATGCCATAGGACTTAAATACAGAGGCCGTGGCTTCCTGGGTTTATCCTTGAAAAAGTCATGTGTCAGTGATGTAACGCGTGGGAGGAGCTTAGGACGTTCAGTGCTGCAATACACCTGAAGGTTAACAGCAAGCTGTTTCTCTATGGGAAACCTCGTCCACAGCAGCTGACTGCAATCTGCTTATTTGAATGCTTCTAATAGACCAGGAGTTTGTGAGTGTATCTCTTGTCCCTGTTTTGCTTATGTACTATCTAGTAAGTTCACTGCACAATGATCTATTTTTTCTTTGCTTGCTTTGCATAAAACCTTTATCCTGAGAGCCGAATCACCAGCAGTATAATGGCTGAAGTGGGATGCAAGAAAAACTAAATATCCTGATACAAACGATCTAACCCAGTGAGTCAATCAATCTGGATTAAGGGAAGAAACTGTTTAATTATTTTTACTTTCTCCCACTATTTATCTCTGCCTGGACATTGTACTCAGAGTGTCATTATTATTTTATTTATACTCACCGTCACATCACCAATTTGAAGATTTATTTTGGCAATTTTAACACATGTATTAGCACCATAATTATTTATTTATTTTATTCACATGTATGCATTTTTTATTCCTGGATTTAAGCTTAGTCGCAGCAGCATATTGTGCACTATTTATTTAAAGCGCATCAATTTTATACTTAGTGAAGAGGCCTATACATTTCTGAGCATATGACAGGTAGTGAAGAGAAAGTCACCCATCTGTCAGATTCAGGCTCAGAATACGAACCCATAGACGGCAGCGGCACCCTGACAGCTCTTTTTTTTTGTTTAAATACTTTTTATTAAGAAAATTCATTTGTTTTCCAGTCTCAAGATCACATTACAAAACCCTATACAATACCCATAGTGAGAATTAACATAAAAAAGGAAAAAAACTGGAGCGAAAAAGGGTCACAATTTCCAGAAAACAAACCGTATTTCCCTCTTTATCATCCCGACCCACCTCCTACCCTGCCCCCCCCCCATCCATATTGCAAACAACTTCCGTTCACTACCTACTTCATTCATACTCATTCACATTCACCTGCCCAGTTTATGCCGACTCTAACCACTGTTTCCATATTTTAACAAATTGCTTATAATTCCTTCTTTTCCTGTATATATATTTCTCCTTCTCAACCGTTTCGTTCACCACTTTCTTCCATTCCGTTACTGTTGGAGGTTTTTTTTTCTTGCCATTTACGTGCGATTAACAACCTTCCCTGAAACAGGCATCTAATCACCGCGGTCTGTACAGGACTCCGTACCCCTTCCTCCTCTATTAACCCCAGGAGGCATATCTTGGCCTCTGTACCCAGCGATGTTCCAAACACATCATTAATTTTGCTAATTATACCCTGCCAGTATCTGAACAGTTTGGGACATCGCCAGGTCATATGCACCCCTCCCATCTCCACATCTTTGACATTCTGCGTTCGGTCTCTTCCCAAACAAAAACAACCTTGCGGGTGTGTAATAGGATCTATGTAGCAGGTATAGGTGGGATACAGTCTGTAACGGTGAGAGCGAGACCTTGGGGCCCAGGGCCAAAGCCCTTCTCCATTGTTCCTTCGTTATTGGCCCCACATCCCTTTCCCACCTAATCCTGTTACTACGCTCCACTTCACCTTTCTGTGCTGCCCCCCTTATATTCTCATACATTTCTGATATTAACCCTTTATATGATCCTGCCTTAACCAACCTCTCAAGGTGGGTCATTTTACTCAGTTCTGGTACCTTCCCATTAAATTGTGTATTTAGAGCATGTCTGACTTGTAGGTAACTATAAAATAATCGGTTCGGGATTTCATACTCTACACTAATTTCCTGAAATGATTTCAGTCTACCTTCACTGTATAACTGTGCTAAAAAGCAAATACCCTTCCGGTCCCATTCTTCCACCTTCCCCAATATCTTAAGTTCTTTCAGGTTTTTATTATCCCAAAGAGGGGAAAATTCAGAGAAACCACCATAACCCAGTATAGCCTTAACAGTATTCCAGATTCTCACCATTAATTGTGTTGTTAAACATCTGGTTTCAAAGGAGTCATCCTCTACCGCTTCCACTACAGTACTATGTCTTGTATCGCTCAACAATAGTTTATTCCCTCCTTCCTTTCCTACAGGTATATTACTTCTCCTCATATATTGTAGTTGTGCCGCCAAAAAATAAAATTCCGGATTTGGCAGGGCAAGACCTCCCATTTCTCTCGGGCGCTGTAACACCTGCATGCGGATTCTTGCTGGACCATTCCTCCAAATCAGTTCTCTAAATACTCCTTCTAATTTTTTGAACCAATAATTTGGGATCCATACTGTGAATTATGTATTGTGTATAATATTTGGGGCATCCACACAATCTTAATTAAATTGATCTGACCAGCCACCGAAAGCGGTAGTCGGCCCCACACCCTGCTCTTCTGTTTAAGTTTTACCATAAGTGGGACCATGTTCCTTGCTATGAACTGCCCTGAGTCTTTTGTTAAGTTAACACCCAGATATCTCATCTCTTTATCTGGGTTGCCTGCTGTGGAAGTGGCTCCACGAGGGGATCTATGGGCATAAGCACGGACTTCTCCCATCCTATTTCCAGTCCAGAGAAACGTCCAAGGAAGATTGTGTGTCCCCCAAAAATAGCAGGACATCATCGGCGTACATAGCAACTTTTTCTTCTCCTGTTTCTCTTTTAAATCCCTGTATTCCCTGGGAGGTTCTCAAGGCAATGGCTAAGGGTTCCATTGCAAGCGCAAAAAGAAGGGGAGACAGAGGACAACCCTGCCTCGTCCCCCTCTCCAACTGGAACCATTCAGAGCACTCCCCATTTATTCTTACCTTTGCCTTGGGGCCCTCATATAATAATTTTATCCAACGGACAAATTGGGGTCCAAAACGAAATTCTGCCAATACCTTCCACAGGTAATGCCATTCTAAGCTATCAAAAGCTTTGATTGCGTCTAATGACAAAATGGCTCTATTCCCTCCGTTTACGACTGGGATCTGTATGTTCAGATAAGCCCACCTTATATTTAGACTTGTGGATCTATCTGGAATAAACCCGGTTTGATCCGGGTGTATTACCTTACTAATTATTTTGTTCAATCTATCTGCTAGCACTTTTGCCAAGGTTTTAACGTCCGAACACAAGAGGGATATTGGCCTATAAGAGGTTGTTTCTAAATTATTTTTCCCTTCTTTTGCTAATACAATTATTGTTGCTTCCATCATAGAAGTTGGCAGTCTTCCTTCCTCCATGGCTCCATTGAACACCTGAAGAAGTTTAGGCAATAATATATCCTCGTATTTTTTATAGATTTCTATTGGCAAGCCGTCTGGCCCCGGGGCTTTCTGGCTTGCCATATCTTCTGTTGCTTTGCGTAATTCCTCAAGTGTTAATGGAGCCTCCAACCCTTCTCTGTCCTCTTCTGATAATGAAGGTATTTTTATTTTGTGAAGAAAATCCCACATCTCCCTTTGTACATTCCTCTGTGAAGTGCTATATAAATTTTTATATTATTTCTTAAATTCGTGCACTATTTCAGGAGTGGTCCTTCTGATACCCCCTTCTTTATCTTGTATTGCAGATATAGTAGGTGAGGGGCTATTTGCCTTGGATATTAGAGCCAAAATTCTCCCTACTTGCTCGCCCTCCCCAAAGAAAACCCGCTTCTAAAATAGCTTTTTATTTTCTGCTTTCTCCCAGGCTAATTTTTTATATTCGTCCTGCTTCCTCACCCATTTGTCGTAGTCATCAGGGGTTGATGACTCCACATATCGTGATTCTGCCCTTTCCACCCCTTTCCTCATCTCGACTTCCTTAGCCTGCGATTGCCTTTTAACATACATTATTTTTTGTATCAGCTCCCCCCGCAAGTATGCTTTTAGGGTATCTCAAATTATTCCTAGTGATGCAGTCCCTGTATTCACATTTATAAAGTTTGTGGCAATCCCCTCAGTGTCCTTAATTATTTCCAGCCAGCAAAAATTATTACATACAGTTCCGGAACAAACATATCACAGTACAAAGTAGCGGTTCTATCAAACAGGTAAACAGCATTTATTGCATCATATCTCCCTCCCCCATTTCCTTCAAAATGTATTATGATACACAATCACCCCCAGTAACCTTCTTCCTGTACTCCTATACCTCCAGTGATTCTTAGTAAGTTCACCTATTTTTATTTTGTTTAAGGCAGTGTATCAGTCATAACCTGTAAAACAAGCAGTCAATCACCAGATCTACTGGCGCAAGTCCAGGAACACCTAACCACGGTGCCCAAAGTTTCCCATATTTTTTGGATGTTCCCCTGTGTTGATAGATAATTTTTTCCAAGCGTATAGTGTTCCCCATTTGTGCGATCCATTCCTGCACTGTGGGAGGGTCTTCAGATTTCCAATGTCTAAGAATTAGCATACGTGCTTGAAACAAAGCCCTGCTAATAGCTTGTTTAAGGATATCTCCTGTCAATAGGTCATCTATTATCCCCAGCAGGCATGGTTTGGGATCTAATAGTATCTGTACCTGGAAGACCATATTAATAGTATCCAGGACAGTCTTCTAATACAAGTGAAGTTTGGGGCATCTCCACAGGAGATGAATAAGATCTCCGTGGTCTCTACAACATCTCGTACATGTGGAATCTGTGCCAATCCCCATACGGACTAATCTAGCAGGTGTATAATGTACTCTAGAGAGTATATAAAGCTGGGATAGTTTTTGGGCAGCGTTTAATGAACACAAGCGGACCGCCTGCAGGGCCTCCTCCCACTGTTCCTCCTCAAATGTGCCAACATTCTGCTCCCATTTGGACATAGCTTTCAGTGGTGAGTCCCCTAGAACCAGGTCCAGAAGCATAGCATAGCAATCCGATATGAACCCTTTATAGGTAGTTATTTCAAAAAGGAAACTAAAGATGGGTGTGAGTTCTAGGGTCCAAATATCTGGACCTCTCTGGGCATCTATCACATGTTTAAGTTGCTGGTAATAGAAATTCATGGACGCCGGTAACTGGAAGGCCTCCCTGAGTTCCGAAAAGGATCTCAGCTTGCCATCTCTGAATATGTGTATCATGTGCGACATCCCATATTGCTTCCATTTTACTCCATATGGTATTTTCGCTATTTCCATGTAATGATTATTCTCCCAAATTGGGCTATATTTAGTATAACCTTGCACTCCCTGTAGTATTCTGACCTTATTCCAAATCTTTTGCATAAGAGCATAAGTTGGGAAAAGTTTGTTGGATTTATTATATTGTAACACCTCCAACCCGTCTAAAACTTCACACTTGGATGTGAAGCGGAGTAGCTGGGCTGAGGAGTCTCGCATGTTCAGTTCTAGTTCTTGTGTAGGTCGCAGAACTCTAGCAATGTACTGTAGCTGGGCGGCTAGGTAATATACACAAGGATTAGGTAGCGCCAGGCCACCGTCGTCCTTGGGGCACTGTAGTTGCTCAAGTTTAATTCTAAGAGGTTTTGATAACCATATGAATGACCGAAAGAGTGAGTTAATGATTCTGAACTTTTTCAAGGTAATGACCATTGGGGAGTTGTGGAGCACATATAGTAGCTGAGGCATAAGGATCATCTTTATTAGATTGATCCTACCTACTTGTGATAGTTTCAGTTTGCTCCAGACTTTGACTCGATCACGACAACGATTAATAAGAGGAATCAGGTTTAAGTTAACATAATCTAGCACACGGGGAGTGACTTGAATGCCTAAGTACTTAATGGATGTCGATACCGGGATGTCCAGCATACTCTTTTGGGAAGGGGATGGTTCACGGTCTAACAGTAGCAGGGAGGACTGTCAGAACCGGCCAGTAACCCCCATTGCCTCTGACAATGACGCTGATGTATCTCCGAGAAGCAGCATGGTGTCATCAGCATACATAATAACCTTCTACTGAACATCTCCATATCGAAACCCCTGTATTAAGGGATTGCTATGTATCATAGATGCTAAAGGTTCTATCTCCAAAGTGAATAAGAGGGGAGACAGGGGGCAGCCCTGTCTCGTACCTGTGTATAGATTAAAGGGTGTGGAGATCCGTCCCCCCTCCCTAATAGTTGCTACCGGGGAAGAATAGAGTAGTTGTACCCACTTGATATATCCGTCCCCAATCCCAAATTTCCTCATCACTGCCCATAGATAATCCCATTCGACGCTATCAAACGCCTTATGGGCATCCAATGACAGCAAGGCTCTGTCTCCCCTGTTGTCTGACTGGGATTGAATATTGAGAAAAAGTCTGCGTAAATTTATCGCAGTCGATTTCTGGGGCATAAACCCGGATTGGTCTGAGTGTATTATGGTAGATATGACTTTGTTCAGACGCAACGCCAATACCTTGGCGAGAATCTTCACATCATTTTGCAAAAGCGAGATCGGTCGGTACGATCCCGGATTGAGTGGATCTTTATTGGGTTTTAATATCAGGACTATGCTTGCTCCGGTCATCGACTGGGGGAGGTCACCACTCTGTTTGGCTGCATTAAACACCTTCAGCAGGTGTGGAAGTATATATTCCCCATATTGTTTGTAAACTTCAATGGGGAGCCCATCGTCTCCCGGAGCCTTAGAATTGGGGAACAGACTGGTCGCCATCTGCAATTCATCAATTGTAAAAGGGTCATCTAGTTCGGCCCTGCATACCGCCGATAGGCTGGGCAGCTGGACCTCATCTAAGTACTCATTGAGCGAGTCCATTGAGTATGTTTGTTTAGATTGGTACAGAGAGGAGTAAAATCTCACCAGTTCTGCCAAAATCTGGTCTGGGCCATTGGTTAGACCCCCCAGATGGGAGCGTAATGCTCCAATTGAGGGAGAGGTCTGATGAGAGTGGGCAATAGTTGCTAACAGGCGTCCAGTGTGCTCCCCCTCCTCATAATATGCTGTTTTATGAAAAAAACTCTTTCTCTCCGCTGTGGATGACATGACCTTATATAACGCATCCTGTGCCGAAAGCCACGCTTCCTTGTTAGCCTGGGTTGGATCCACAATAAACTTTCCTTCTAGTTTTTCTGCTATTCGCTCTATTCCCTCCCTCTGAGCATGTGTTTTCCTTTTTACGGCTTGAATTTCAGTGATGAAGAGGTTCCGAAGGACTGCCTCCCAGGACAAAACCTTTGCTTCATCATTGGCATGAATACGCCAATATTCTGTATTATGGGATTCTATTTGCTCATGGGAAGGGAAGAGATTCAGCCAAAATGCATTCATCTTCCATGGAGCCTTTGCCATCATGGAAGGAGGACGCACCTCTAGGGTCACAATCAGCGGCGAATGATCAGATACACTTCTGATAGCATATATCACTTCCGATATATAACGTTCAGCTACACCCGAGCATAAACACAGGTCTATCCTCGATAATGATGAGTGACTCTTGGAGAAACAAGAGAACTGGCGCACCCCCGGATTCTTTGCGCTCCAAGGGTCTTTCCACCCCACCTCTTCTATAAACTTACTGAGGGCTGTGCGGTGGACTCCCCGCCCCCCCACTACTGGTGCATGTTTGTCCAGTAACTGATCAGTGTAGTTATTAAAATCCCCGAAGGCATACAGCGGAACCTCAGAATGTTTCACTTGGTATGCCAGCAGGGCTCTCACCACCTGGTTGTTGTACAAAGGAGGCACATAAACAAAGGCTAATATGCATTTAAGAGTAGACAATTTACATAAAAGAAAGACATACCTCCCTTCTTCATCAATTTCGGAGCCTAGCTCCTCATATTCTATGGAGCTATGCACCAATACACTCACACCCCGAGAGTACGAGGTATGGGTGGAATGGTACGCCCTGCCCACCCATCGAAAAGCAACGCAAGACAGCGAGTCCTTGGTAAGGTTAGTCTCCTGCAAAGCACAAATAGCCAGGAGGCGTTTCCGAACCAAAGATGATACCATCGTCCTTTTTAGGGGATCATGTAATCCTCCAATGTTCCATGAGATCACAGTTACTGTCGTCATCTTTGAATGATCAAAAAATGGCTGTCATAGGTGAACCAATGCTTGCTCCTCCCACTCCCACACGAAAGAGATAAGGGGGCTGTCGCACCGCACCCTAAGAGGGATGGTAAATGGAGAATATCTCGAAGGAGAGAAAAAAAACAGTGGCTTCACCCGCATGGTAGCTTAACTTGAGAGTTCCGGAGCAAAGCTGTATAGAAAAAAAAACCAAATCGCACAACGGTGCGTGGAAAAAACATGAGGGCCTCTTCCGAGCTGGGCTATGCGTCTGCCAAAACCCAACACACAGAAGGGTCAACTTTCTTTGTAATCCAGGACACCAACATGTCAAAGCAGATGACAAAACTTCATGGGACAACGGGTCCCTCTGACCATCAAGGGGGTCCTGGACAACACGCACACAGTTCCTGGTAGGTAGTGACATGCACATCACCAATATTCAACTTATATCCGAGCTCGCATTGCTTAAAAAAGAAATCAATGTAAGTTTCCGGCACTGCCCCCGTCCGGGGGAGAAATATGAGAGAGTCCTGTACTGGTATTAATGGTGTCAATCAAGCTCCATTTCTGGTCTCCGTTCTTGTCGAAATTCATTTTCGTTGGCATCCAGCCAATCTGATGCTTCGGCCGGGTGTTCAAAAAAATGTACTCGACCCCCTAGGGTAATTCTGAGTTTCGCTGGATACAGCATCGCATATGAGGCTTGTAGCTTCTGTAAGCGCTTTTTAATTTCGGTGAACCGTGAGCGATTCAACAGCAGCTGAGAAATCGGGGTAAAAGGAGATTCGCGTGCCATTATATTGGATATTCCTTTTCTCTCTGGCTAGCCTCAAAATGATCTCTCTGTCCCGATAGTTTAAAAGGCGAGCCAGGATTGGGCGTGGGGGGTGCCCTGGTGGGAGAGGTCTTGTGGGTACTCTGTGTGCCCGTTCTACAGCATATAGGTGGGTAAAGGCTTCCTTGCCAAACACATCAGCCATCCATTGTTCTATAAATTGCGTGGGATCACGGCCCTCTGCTTTCTCAGGGAATCCCACTATGCGCACATTGTTGCGTCTGAGACGGTTTTCAAAAACCTCAGCGCGTGTGTCGGTGGCTCTTGCTAACCGTGTGGTAGCCTGGGATTCTCTGATCATATGAGGAAGTTTATACTCTATTTCACTTATTCTGCTTTCTGCAGCAGTAGTCCGCTCTCGGATCTTCTGAATATCCTGTCTAAGGAGACTGACCTCCTCTTTCAGGCCCCCAAAACGTGCCTGTAGGTTGTTGACAGAGGCTGTACATTTATTAACTGCTCTTAGAATGGCTGCAAGTGTGGGCTGTTCGCCCCCCTTCTCCTCCTCCCATTCTTCAGGCTCCTCAGCAATACTGCTGCTAATGTCCTCCTGAGCCATCATGGCGCCTGCCCCCTGTGTTCTCTCACCCTCCTCATCAGGATCATTTTGTATAGCAAAGTCACTCATAGACTGGGCAGCCAGCAGACCAGATTTTTCAGTTAACTTATGGGCATAATACCTCATGTCCTTTGGATGTTCAGCGGAACCATCTTTGGAGCTTTTCTGCTGTTTGTTCTGTGTCTCCTTCATTTTGTCAGCACCGCGCTTCTGTGCTGATGGCGCAGCGGCGCCATTTTGAGGATACATCCTTGAGTTTTCTCCCCTCTGTCCTCGGGTCATCATACCCTCTGCATGAACCGGAGTGTAATCCGAGTGTAGCGGAGACTCTCCCAGGGCTGTTAAGCGACTTTTAGGCGAGAATCAGCGCCGGGAACCGGATAACTGTGGGAGCTCTGTGACAAAGCGTCTGCTCACATGCCGCGCTGGCCACGCCCCCCCTCGCCCCTATTTTTATTGAGAAAACTATTGGTGAGTGGTCCGAGATCCCTCTTGGTTTATATTCTACCTCCTCTACCAACTTCAGGGCCCCCTCATTACATAGTATAAGATCAATCCTGGACAGGGTAGAGCATGATCTAGAATGGCAGGAATACTGTTTTACCCTGGGGTACCATCTCCTCCATATATCCACAAACCCTGTCTCCTCACAAGATCGAAACAGTGGGCCTCCAGGCGCTCCATTAACAGGAGTCCTCTGTGGAAACCGATCTAGACTCTTATCCATTGTCATGTTAAAGGCTAAATAGGGAAAAAATAATCCCAAGTGTCCCAAATGTCTTAACTATGTACATCGTGAAGGGAGAAAAAAAAAAAAAAGGAAGGGGGTAAAAACAACCCCCTCCTTAATACACAATAACACTTCAAAATTCCTCCTCACAGGGAAGAGTAACCCAACCCTCTCACACTTAACCCTAAAACACTCTGCCCTTACCCTCCCCCCCCCCTCCCTCCCTCCCCGGACCCATCTCTGTGCATATAACTGTGCATATAACTAAAAAAAGAAAAAAGAAAAACCCATAGACAGCAGCGGCACCCTGACAGATAGCTCTGACGATGGAGTAGTGGTCCTTGCCAAGGTCAGGCGTACCTGACCCCATTCTTCTGCTGTTGTTAAGGTGCAAGAACCGCAGGGCTCTCGTATGGAGCAGAGAGCCAGTAGTAGTGCCGCTCATCCTTCTGGTAAATTGGCAAGCACCAACGGCCTAGGACATCCTGGTCGTATATCCAGCACTGCAGTAACACTTGGTGACGTGGTGAGTCCCATGAGTGCAGTTCAAGCTGGTGAGGTGGCTAGCACGAGTAGTGTCCCACAGCCACCAGGAAGAAGACAAGCACAGGCCCGTCGAGCCCATAGTGCCCTTCCTGCTGCATTTGCCAATCCAAATCAGGAGCCCACCACTTCTGCAGCACCCATACTTCCCCCATTCACTGGCCTACCCAGAATTCTGGTGGAAACAGTTGATTTATTTATCGTACATCACGGAACACAGAACCATTGTAATAACTATATGGGTATATAGGCCACCTTTAGGTGATGGACACTGGCACGCCCTAAGACGGGAAGTTCACTCCCTATATAACCCCTCCCGTTACTGGGAGTACCTCAGTTTTTTTGTCAGTGTCCTAGCTGTTGGTCACGAGTACAGATGTGCTATGCAGAGGCTTCACTGGAGTATTCCTTGCTGGAGCAAGCCTTTGCAACCGGATCCATCCAAAGTGCCATTGAGGCCAAGGTGGTTGGTACCCGGGCCTTGTGCCAGAAGAAACAAGGTTTTGCCTGTAACGCTTCTCTTTTGAGAGCTGGACCCTGGGATTCAGTGCTTTGGTCAGATTGCAGTGCCATAAAGCTTACTGACAGGGTGCTGTACGGGTTCGGGGCAGTGGAACCCCGATAAAAAGGGACCCCAGTCCTTGAAGGTTTTTTAACAGAGCCCACGGTAATGGGCGAAGATTGGGTATTGGTTGTACCACAGGAATTTAAAAAAAAAATTTCCTTTGGATTTCTCCTATACAGTAAATGTTGTCATGCTTAAAGTCACCACTGGGGGCTGTAAAGAGCACGTACCTGTTTCCATGCTTTCAGATCTCGCTCTGTGTCAGCTGAAGCTGCATGGCTTCCTCCAGCTATCTGTCCTGGCCACTGGTAAGAGGTTGGAGGGGGGGATTTGGCTGAAGTTTCTCCATCCGGGAATGCTTTTTTCTCCCCTCTCCAGGAGCAGGCAGGGGGGACGCTGTATGGTCTGGTGGTTTGCCGCTCCCCCCTCCACCACACTCAGCAGCGGCGGCTCTCCCATGTGCTCTCCTCCTCCACCGCCCCCCCCCCCAACCCAATCCGATCGGATCGAGGCCCGCGTGCGGGCGGGAATCACTTTTTTTTTTTTTTTTTTAAAGAAGGGGGGCGTAGTGAGGAAGTAAGGGGTTGTGGCTTGGTGCAGGCATCACAGCGCAGGGTGGATTAAACTACTTTAACCTACTTTAACCTTA
This sequence comes from Lithobates clamitans, assembly GCA_037952925.1. NCBI lineage: Eukaryota > Metazoa > Chordata > Amphibia > Anura > Ranidae > Lithobates > Lithobates clamitans. The sequence goes on along the minus strand of JBBGZY010001036.1, from coordinate 4,726,571 downwards.
TTCTGTTGAAAGATCTTGACCTCGACCTTACAGACACGATTATCCTTGCTTGGCAGTACTTTGGTGATCAAACCTAAAGGCCACATATTCCTTAGTGCCTGGCAATCTTTCATGAGCACAACATCACCAGGTTTAAGATTAGGCTTTCAGTGTGCCACTTTCTCCTTACTTGTAGAGTAGATATAAATTGTTCCCTCCACCGGTTCCAGAAGGTATTGGCAAGGGTTTGTACTTGTCTCCATTGATGTTTGTAAAGGTCCTTCTCACAAAACTCTCCAGCTGGAGCACCGGCAAGACAAGTCTTTTGCGAGAGTAACATCATAAAATAGTACAAGCGCGCATCCGCAGGTGATGGTTTGATACAAAAAAATGTATGTGACACAATGAATGTATGAGTGAAGGATAAGCAACAATGTTGCTATATCAGATAAGATATGCAAACACAGATCTTGATGTGATAAGTAATAAATAAATAATAAATAAATAATTACAAAATTGAGTGTAACCAATTGTGATACAAAATAAATTAATAAGATTCAAACAAATCACAAACTAAACATCCTTGTAGATCCAAAAAAATATATAAATAAATGAAATATATATAAACAAAAGTCCCAGTGTGTAGTGAAAAAATAACAGCCACAATTCTTCAACACTTGGAAAAAATATCGATGTTCTTCCAGCCAGAAATATGTTTTAAATAGCCGCTTACCAGATATGTTGGACCTCAGATTATAGAGATCATATAGGCCAGGGGCATTAGCCTGCCGACAGCGATGGTTTCCACCTATACTTCAATCAAGGAAGAAGGATGTCCTCATCTGATTTCAACGACCAGAGGGCAGGTACTCAACAGCTCAGATCTACAGGTGAAGAAAGAGTATTACCCTCAATTAGGGTTTTCTTTTCAAAGACCGTCCTGAAGTTTAACCCCTCAGTAGAGATAAAAAGGGGAAGACTTCATAGTGCAGATGTACTCAAGGAGTTTTTACTAAAAAGTCACTATATATTCACAGCAATTAGTCACAGCAAACTATCACAGCAAGCTGTAAACTGTAAACTTTAAATCCAAATCACACGGCAATCAACAGGAACAAAGAACCCGATAAAAAACTAGCTTCAACTAGCATGAAAGGCAGCAGAGGATTGAACCAGCTGACTGCATAGTAAAAAAAAGAATGTGATAGCGTCACAGCCACTTGCTCCACCCGACGCGTTTACCCTCAACAGGCATCCACTGGGAACGGAGGCGTGACTAGACGCCAGCACATCACATTTAAATACTCCAAGGGCAGGAAAGACAACGGAAGCAACATATTAGCTTCTTCCTCCCGTTGTCATCCAATAGAGCGGTCATCTTTCCGGCTAAATTACTTAAAAAATAGCCAAGAAGATATCTTCCATCTCCAAACTTAATTGGAATAGAAGAAAGAGAAGAAAAAAATGTATATTAAAAGGACAGAAAAATAAAAAATATTTAAAAAATGATAAAAAATGCATGTTATTAAAAATATATAAAAATATTAATAAATCCTATATATTTAAAAGATTATTCCTGTTCAATAATTATATAAGATATGTATATAAGGGATACATTTCTAGGTTGCGCAGCAGTCCAACCAGAAATGGCATACATACCCACTAAACGAATAACTCCCCATAAGAATTAGTTAATTCCCATATATAACAGAAAAAATTGACAGCAAAATTGATATGCATACAGTGTTATATAACCCCCTACTATCTAATACAGATACCTTAATACGAAATGATACTCGCCACAAAATCGCTTATATATTATCAGAGAGGGATATCAAAATCCAAAATAATTCTATAAAAAAAAAAAAAAATCTAAATAAGTGAAAATTATTATCTACTATCAATATAACAATTGATATCCCATTCTAAATTAAAGTGGAGTTCCAACCACTTTTACAACTCTTCCGCATCCCTCACTAAACTGTGCACTGTAAACAAATTGGATATTTTTTTCTTTTTTTTCTCAGCACCTACTGTATATCTGCTGTATTCATTTTCCACTTCCTGCTTCCTGGCCGCGGCCCATCGCATCATTTCCTGTTTGCAATGCCTTCTGGGAAGGGGTGGCAACTTCCTGTGAAACTGCCATTGCTATGGAAACCTGACCTGAAACCTATTACACTGCTTGTGCTGCACTGAGCATGTGCGAGATCTGCAATGATGAGATCCAGAAAGAAATACAGTCTGGCTTCAGATGCCCACACTGAAGATGGCCACGGCCTGCTGTAAGTTTATAAAATAACAAACTACAGCTATAAACTAACAAAACAGACCTTAGCTTACAGACTAACTTTACTAGAATACATTAAACTTGTGTATTATAGGGGTATTTTTATTTAAAAAGTATAATTTCGGCCGGAACACCACTTTAAGTCCCAGAGGGCTGTAACATTGGAGGTCATATATCCACCTGGTTTCACGACGAGAGATATGTCTCCCTTAAATTACTTCCTCTCCAGTGGGGGGGTGTATTTTTCTATTGCTATCACCTTAAGTAAAGCCGTATTCCTATTTTGATATAATCTGAAATGTCTAGACACACTATGTCCAATGAAACCTCTCCTGATGTTACCCAGATGTTCTCCTATCCGGACATTAAGAGCACGGGTTGTTCTTCTAATGTATTGTAACCCACAAGGGCAAATAAGTAAATAGACCACTCCTACAGTTCCACAGGTGATAAAATCCTTGATATTATATACTTTTGCTGTAACATTGGAAGTTGTTGGAAGCAATCTTACAGCAAAAGTATATAACATCAAGGATGTTATAAATCTTTTGTATTTTGGGCTTACACAAGCAGCTGCACCGTGTGTTCTTTATATATGGTTAGCGCCAAATACACTTTTCCAATATTGCGAGAGTAACATGGCAGGTGTGAGGACTACTGGATCTTCAGAGTCATTTGAAATGGATGTCAAAGGTCTGGCGTTAATGATAGCTGTAACCTCTGCCATAAATGTCACTAAACATTCGTGAGTAAGCCTTGCAGTTCCTACTTGTAGGAAGATAGAGTCAAGAATTCTGCGGGCTATGCCTATCATCCACTCCCAAACACCTCCCATGTGAGTAGAGTGAGGTGGGTTGAAGATCCACATGCAGTCTTGTTCACTCAAGTATCTTTCTACTCTGAGAATGTCCAAATTAGAAGGAATTTTAAGTTCTTTTACTGCAGCACAAAGTTCCAACCTGGGTATGGTGTGTTCGGGAAGTGGTGCAAGTTTTGCTTTCCCCATTAGGAACCCTATGTGGCATTGTCCTTTAGTGTCTATGGTTTTCAGGTAAGCTACAGCAGCAATTGCTTTAACAGAAGCATCCTAAAACACACAAAGTCTTTGCATCTGAACGTCTGCAGATGACAGAGGAGCATATGGTCGTGGAATTTTAAGGTTGGATAGAGCTGTTAGTGAGTCCTTCCACTCTAGCCATAGGTTCTTCTTGTCGGTGGGGAGAGGGTGGTTCCAATCTAGAGACTCACAGGTTAAGTCTCTCAGTAGTGCTTTACCCTGGATGGTGCTGCAAAGCCTAAGGGATCATACAGGCTGTTTATGGTAGACAGGACACCTCTACGGGTAAAGGGTTTTTCTTCTGTGTTTACTTGGAAAGTAAACGTGTCAGATCTTAAGTCCCAAGGCAAACCAAGACTGCGTTGCATGGGAAGTGAGTCTGTACCTAGATCTAAGTCTTTTAACTTGTTAGAATGATCCTGGACAGGAAAGGCTTCTAAAACTTCTCTACTGTTGGAAGCAAACTTGTGGAGTCTTAAGTTGGAACATGCAAGCATTGCTTGAGTTCTTTTGAGGAGACTGATTGCGGCTTTATTTGTGGGTAGTGATTTCAAGCAATCGTCTACATAGAAATCCTTGTCCACAAATTGTCTGACGTCTGACCCATACTCTAACTCTCCCACTCTAGCAGCGTGTCTAAGGTCATATATAGCAACTGCAGGGGAAGGACTGTTGCCAAATATGTGCACCCTCATGTGGTATTCTGTGATGTCTCCAGAGGGGTTGTTGTCCCTGGACCAGAGAAACCTCAGAAAGTTACGGTGTTCTTCTTTAACAAGAAAGCAATAGAACATTTGCTGTATGTCTGCCATGAATGCGACTGAATCCTCGTGAAAGCGTGAAATAGTCTGTTGTTAAGGTCAGGGCTAGAGAGAAGGACATCGTTTAGAGAGACACCCTCATGCTTGGCGCTGGAATCGAACACCACTCTAATCTGCCCTGGCTTCTTAGGGTGATAGACCCCAAATTTGGGTAAATACCAACATTCCATTGAGTCTTTGAGGTTTGGGGCTATCTCAGCCTGACCATTCTGGAATATTTTCTCCATCAAGGAAAAGAAATGTTCTTTTATCCCTGGTTTCCTTTGAAGATTGTGTCTTAGGGAAGTGAGACGTTTATATGCTAGTTCTCTGTTGTTAGGCAAACGTCGTCTTTGTGGTCTAAAGGTAGGAGGTGCAACCCAGCTATTAGTCCCGTCTTTCTCCATACTCCTTTCCATAACTTCTAGGAAGAGCCTATCCTCAATGGACATTGCTACCTGGTTATCTTCCTTTGTTCTCTTGAACACTGTGCTTCCTAAGTCGCTTTGGTCGTCGTCATAGGTATTGCTGTCACAGAGGGGACTTAGGAAGGGAAGAGGTACAGGGTTGTTGTGTGGTAGCTCCTTTATGAGGATGTGATTTTGACAGGGTTGGAAAAGAGTAGGACGACCATTCTCGAGAGTACTAGTGAGCAGGTTATTAACAGATGCCGGTTTGTGTGCACCTCCCAGGCAAACATCACCTATAATGACCCACCCGAGATCCAGTTTTTGGGCATATGGGGCATTTTGAGGACCATTGATCAGTTTTCTTACTTTGTGGACTTGCAAGATATCTCTTCCTAGAAGTAAGATTATCTGAGCCTGATCATCTAGTTCTGGTATGAGATGTGCTATGTGGTTCAAGTGAGTCTGGTGAGCTGCTGCGTCTGGTGTGGGAATCTCTGATCTGTTGTCTGGTATCTGGTTGCACTCTATTATGGTCGGTAAGGGTAGGCATGTCTTACCATCCATAGATTCAATTTGTAGACCATCAGCTCTTCTCCCCGCCGTTTCCACTGTACCTGCACAAGTCCTAAGGGAGTAAGGACTGCTTGGGCCTTTAAGGTTTAGAATGTCAAAAAACACTGACCAAGATGATGTAGAGCTTGACTGCTTTGTCTCTGCGTCCTTTTGGGTAAACTCTCACTAGACAGAATTTAGAGCAGGATCTGCCATCTGTACTTCCTTTGCAGACTTCAATGCACTGTGAAGTGATTGCTATGGCGTCTGTACTAGAGTCTTTGGTCTCCCTGCCATGCTCCTTGTCCCTATGAACAGGTGGAAAAGTTCTTGGAGTAGGCCTTGGGTGTAGAGCTGTGTTGTGCTCTGTGCTGTCACATTCTGTACATTTGACAGTGACCTTACAATCCTTGGCGAAATGTGTGGATTAAGAGCAGCACTTGTAACAGATGTTGTTCTCTTTGAGGAAAGCTTTGCGATCCCGGATGGTCTTTGTCCTGAAGGCTCTGCATTTCAGAAGAGGATGTGGCATCTTATGTAGAGGGCAGAACTTAGTAGGGTCGCAGTCTTGATCCTCTGGCTGAGACTCTGCAAATCTGTGGGAAGAAATGTTAGTTTTGTGCACTGCTACTGAAGCTCTGAGTTGTTTAGGGCCAGAAGAAGTGGTATAAGACACTGGAAAAATGAAGCTGGGGTCATCTTTCATACCTGCTTGTCTGACTACAAAGTCCACAAACTCACTAAAGGGTGGAAAAGGCACATTGTGTTTTCATTTGTAGTTACAGCCATGCATAATCCAACTTTCGTGTAACTCAAGGAAGTTTTTGTGCTAAGGAGTTAATACCTCTAGCAGAGTCAAGATAAGAAAGGCCAGGTAAGTCTCCTTCTGCTTTAGCAACTTGTAACTCCATACACAGGTCACTGAATTCTCTGAGTCTTTGATAACCTCTGCCAGGTATTTTTGGGAAGTCTTCTATTCTTTTAAACAGTGTACTCTCTATAGCCTCTGGTGAGCCATACCATCTATCCAGTCTGTTCCAGATGTTTGCAAGGCCTATCTCAGGGCGGTTTATGTTAATGTCTCTGATCCTTTTGGCATGTTCAACAGAATCATTGCCAAGCCACTTTACGAGGATGTCTATCTGTTCCCTGCAGGATAGATCTAGACCTTGAATGGCACTCTGGAAAGAGAATCGCCACGCCCTGTAGTGTTGGGGGCAATCACTGAATTTGACAAGTCCTTGGGTAACTAACTCTCTCTTGACCAGGAACTTGGCAAAGTCTACAGTAGCGTGATTGGCATTTGGGTAGGCTGCTGGTCTATTGTGGTGCGGTGTAAAGGCATACCTGGTAAAAAATCTCTTCTTTAAGCGGGCTGGGTTTAAACTTGCTTAAGGTTGGCAGTTCGTATCGGCTCTTGGCATATACCTTTGGAGTGAAGACTGGTGTTTGATGCTTGTATGAAGGCTGGGTACCTTGTGGAGTAGAAGGTTTGGTTGGAACTGGAAAGCCTGGAACTCTGTCAGATTTTTCTTGCTTGAAGCACTGGGGGTCCCAGGTCGTCTTGTTGCTGCTTTATTTGATGTGACTCACTGACGTCATGTTTGATTTCTTGTTGTGGGATGCTGCTTGGGTCCCAGTGCTGGTAGACATAATCTGACATGCGTTGTGAAGAATCTTGTTGGTCCTCCTCTAGACCTGGTATGCTGCTGCCTACTCTTGGCTCATTGTGGATGGCTGCTTCTAAAGCTCCTGCTTCTGCAATGGCGGCGGCAGCGTCTCTTTCTACTGCCAGCTTCTCCATGTTAGCTTCTAAGATAGCTTGCTGCAATTTCAGAGATGCTTCCTGCTGGGCTAGCTCTTCCTCCAGGCGTATTCTTTCCTTCTCTCTCTCTTGTTTCATGAGTACTCTTTCTTGCTCTCTCTCTTGTTCCATGCGTACTCTTTCTTGCTCTCTCTCTCTTGTTCCATGCGTACTCTTTCTTGCTCTCTCTCTTGTTCCATGCGTACTCTTTCATGCTCCAAGTGCACTCTTTCCTTCTCTCTCTCTTGCTCCAAGCGTACTCTTTCCTTCTCTCTCTCTTGTTCCTGTCTCACCTTTTCTGCATCAAGATGGGACTTTTCTTTTTTCATCTGCAACTCTTGGTCTGCGAATGCGGCCCTGGCTTTTGCTTCTTCAGCTTTTGAATGGTGATAGCTGCTGCATTTGTGACAGATGACTTAGATGAGCTTGCTCGTTAATGTGTTTTGTAAGAAGATGTCCCACTGTGAGACATGGCTGCGGGGAAGAAGCTGTCTTGCTGTATAGAGACCGTTCTAGTGTCGTTGCTGCTTGACAAAATGCGTCTCTGTGTAGCGTGGCTGCTTGCTTCGCCTGCCGCAGGCCTGTATCTTTAAGGCTTCTGACTGTATGGGTAATGCGTAGCCCCGGACTGTACAGACTTCCGAAGTCAACTTATCTTCCTTCAGAGGTCAGCTTAAAAATTTCACTGTTCTGTCTCTGGGACAGATAGCTAAACCTTCTTATCCTAATAACTTCAAATACCATATTTCTTTGATCTCAGTTTTATTAGAACAAGCCAGGTGAAACTACAAAATAACAGACATAGAACTCAATAAGTATAATATTGCATACAATACAGCATACATTGCATAAACAACGATATACAGTACAAGATGAGATAATAAAAACGTACTTTTTAAGTTCTCTAAGGGGTGATGACGATAGATTGAGAAAGACATGTCTTGCTTCCTGCAATGTGTTGAAAAGAATGGTGGCTGGTTCACTTCTTGTTAAGATTCTACCCAGAATTCCCTGCTTGCTGACAACTTCCTTAATTACACATAGAATAAAACAAATAAACAGAACTGCAGCAATACCAAAAAGGAACACTAGATGGAGCCTGCACACCACATATGATTGTCTTAAGTAAATTACACATTTTGCATGTAAATTTAACAACACAGATACAAATAAGTACAAATAATCAGCAAGACATCTGGTGGACAGAACAACCCCATTTCTACTCCGTTAAGGAGGAAGTGATGAGGAGGTCCAGGGGATCAGATAATCTCAAATTGCTTGGACACAGGATCCACATTTTTGCAGATCTATCACCATATATGGTTAAAAAAAAAACGCTCTCTCAAACCGTTACTCCAACTTCTAAATGAAAAAGAGATCATATATCGTTGGTCATTTCCCCTGCGACTGAATTTCTCCTACAGAAATAAAAGTTACGGCTTCTCCTTCTCGATAGCAGAGGGAGAATGTCTGCTGCTTCAATTGGGCTTGATTACACAGGATCCATCCCCCCCCCCCCCAGACCGGCAGGAGCTCCACTTCATCTACAAAGAGGCCCTCGCCGGCAAGCCCACTGCAACCTACCTGGCTGAAACAAAGCTCCAAACACTCTAAAGAAAATCTCCTGCCATGATGTGCTGGCCCCTCCAAGGATCAGGGCCCTGATCCAGAACTCTTCTTATGTCAATTCCCGGTCCTCAGGGACCTTTCTGGGTTCTCCAATTGTCTCTCCTTCCATGATCCCCCCATAACGGAACTGACACCTTTACTACACGGACTCAACCGTAACCCAGCTTCCTGATCAGGACAGGCAGCAGCCATTCATATGAGTGTTCAGGACTGGAACAGGGGCAGGAGGGTTCTTACTTTCTAATTAGTCCTGGATCACTATTCGAAGGATGATAACTGTATTGGGCTACCATCACTGGTCTGGTCTTATCCCCATAGATGTTCCTTTAGCATGTGTCCCTTGTGGGTAACCTTTAGGGCACCAGAATGCTTAAAGTTTACTGCATAAGCTTGCCCCCTTCGTACAGTCTTTACTGCGCTGCTGATATGGCTTGCTGTCTTGGCAGCGCAGTGGAATCTCTCATCACACAATGGGAGAATATAGCCTAGAATGTGTCTTAGATCAGGGGTCTCAAACTCAAATTACCTGAGGGCCACATGACACGTTTTCATATCCCATGGGGGCCGCATGCAAACTTTCAAACTTCAAAAACAATAAACTATATACAGTTGTAGTTACTGCTTGCTACCAGTCACTGCTTACTGCCAGATGCTTGGCAGTGTTTGCTCTGTATTAGATGAGCCAAGTTTGCTTTAAGTGAGTTAGCAGTTGAGACCCTAACAACAGCCTGAAGGTGGGCATCAGTTAGCCTAGACCTGGTTCTAGATTTATTAAAGCTCATAGTGGAGAATAATTTTTCACACAGGTATGTACTTCCAAATAAGCACATGACACATTTGAACAGTTTGGACAGCTCTGGAAAAGTAGCTGGTAACTCTCTCAAAAACTGAGCTATCATTTCTGTGTTTCCCTGTGCATCTCTGAACTTGGCTTTGAGGTCAGTACTGCATTGCATATCTATAAGTTCCATTTGCAACACATTTGGAGCACTGTTCACATCAAAGGAAAATGGGTCTGCAAACATCTGGAAAGTTGCATTGTGGATAGTGAAGTCAGAAAAACGCTGATCAAATTCCTGTTGAAGGTTCTCCATGGCAGCGACATATTTATCGATACAAAGCACAGAAAGTTCTTCACCCTTTTCTTCAAATACAGACTTGAATGTTGGAAAATGGCTGAGAATTTTTTTGGGTGAACTGTGTTCTCCATAATTGCAGATTTAAGGTGAATTCTTTCACATTGTCAAAAGCCACAGTGACAAATTGGTTTGGGCCCTGCAGATTCAGATTCAGTTTGTTGAGCACCTGTGTCATATCAACCAAAAACGCTAAGCCTCGGTTCACACTGGGATGACTTGTCAGGCGACCTAGGTCGCCTGACAAGTAGCGCCCCGTTCAGTACAATGGAACCGTTCTAATCGGAGCGACGCAAGTCGCTCCGACTTAGAAAAAGTTTCCTGTACGACTTTGGGGGCGACTTGGGGCGACTTGCATAGACTTCTATACAGAAGTCGTTTTGCAAGTCGCCCCGGCAGTCGTGTGCAGGTCGCCTCGGTGAGGCGACCTGCAAGTCGTGCCGCCTCTGGTGTGAACCGAGTCCATGATCCACTTGGGATCATCAAGTTCAGGAACATCCAGTCTTCCATCCATCAGAAATGTATTGATTTCCTGCCTTAGTTCAAAAAACCTCTTTAAGACATTGCCTCTGCTCAACCAGCGTACCTCTGTAAAGTACAGGACATCACCATAAGCTGCTCCAATTTACTCCAAAAAAGCACAAAATTGGCGGTGCTGTAAGCCCCTTGACCTGATGTAATTAATACATTTCACCACAACTGGCATAACATTGTCAACTTTCAAGCATTTGCTGCAAAGTGCCTGTTGATGAATAATGCAGTGTAAAGCAATAGCGGGATCTGCATTCTCTTCTTCCAGTTTTCTTTGTATCAGCGCCACTAGGCCATTTCTTTTCCCAATCATTGATGGGGCACCATCTGTGGTTATTCCAACCAATTTATCCCAAGGCAGGGCAGAACGATCAATTACATCACAGAGATGCTGAAATATGTTGCTGCCTGTAGTCTGTCCATGTATTGCAATTAAACTGAGCAACTCTTCAGTCACTTCAAATTGTTCATTAATTCCTCTGACAAATACAGCAAGCTGAGCAGTGTCATTTATGTCAGTGCTCTCATCAAGAGCCAGTGAATAGAAACAGACCTTTGTACCTTTATCGCACAATTGATCATATATGTTATCTGACAACTCACTGATCCTCTCTGCCACTGTATTTGCTGATAGGCTGATGTTTCTGAACAAACTTGCCTTCTCAGGACAAAGGATATCGGCAACCTTTACCATGCAATCTTTAAGAAACTGCCCTTCAGTAAATGGCTTTCCAGCTTTTGCAACTTGCTCACACACCACATAGCTAGCTTCAACTGCTGCATCACATTCCTTCTTTGCACGCTTAAAGAGATTTTGCTGCATGGACAGTGCTTTCTGAAGTTGGCCAATTTGTCTCTCCTTTCTTTTCTCTCATACTTTGCATAGTGATCAGCATGTTTAATATTATAATGCCACTTAAGGTTATAATCTTTCAGAACAGCAACCTTTTCATTGTAGATCAGGCAAGTAGCCATCTTATTAAACTCCACAAAAAAATAATCACTTGTCCACCTCTCTTGAAATTTCCTCTGTTCAGCATCAACTTTTCTTTTCGATTTAACGGACATGATTATGGCCTTTTAACAAGGTCAGAGAAGACTGTCCACTTCCAGATGTAATTTGCACTTTGTGCAATAGAAGCTAAGGATATAATTAAAAAGAAAAACATATGTCAGTAATCACTGTGTGTCATATGTTACCATTACACAATGGGGTTGATTTACTAAAGGCAAATCCACTCTGCACTGCAAGTACACTTGAAAGTAAAATTTTAAGTGCAGTAGCTGTAGATCGCTGTAGATCTGAGGGGAAGCTCTGCTGATTTTATCATCCAATCATGTGCAAGTTAAAATGCTGTTTTTATTTCCCTTGCATATCCCCCTCGGATCTACAGCGACTGCACTTCCACATGCACTTGTAGTGCAAAGTGGATTTGCCTTTAGTAAATAACCTCCAATGTGTGTATATTTGTGTGCTGAGCTTACAGTTCCCCTTCTTAGAACTATTAACCCCCAGCACTAGTGTCAGCAAACGCATTATTAAACGCAGCACTGGTGTCAGCAAAACGCATTATTAAACTCAGCACTGATGTCAGAAAATGCATTATTAAACTCAGCACTGATGTCAGCAAATGCATTATTAACCCAGCACTGGTGTCAGCAGACACATTATTAAACGCAGCACTGGTGTCAGCAAACGCATTATTAAACGCAGCACTTGTGTCAGCAGACGCATTATTAACCCCCAGCACTGGTGTTAGCAAACGCATTATTAAACGCAGCACTTCTGTCAGCAGACGCATTATTAACCCCCAGCACTGGTGTCAGCAAACGCATTATTAAACGCAGCACTAGTGTCAGCAAACGCATTATTAAATGCAGCACTGGTGTCAGCAAACGCATTATTAAACGCAGCACTGGTGTCAGCAAACGCATTATTAAACGCAGCACTGGTGTCAGCAAACGCATTATTAAACTCAGCACTGATGTCAGAAAACGCATTATTAAACTCAGCACTGATGTCAGCAGACTCCTTATTAAACGCAGCACTGGTGTCAGCAAAGCACATTATTAAACTCAGCACTGATGTCAGCAAACGCATTATTAACCCAGCACTGGTGTCAGCAAACACATTATTAACCACTTAAGGACCGCCTCACGCCGATGTACGTCGGCAAGGCGGCACGGGCAGGCAAAATCACGTACAGGGTACGTGATTTGCCTCCCGCGGGTGGGGGGTCCGATCGGACCCCCCCCCCCCCGCCGCCCGAGGCGGTCCCGTTCTGTCCCCCGGCGATCAGAGACGAGGGGGAGGCCATCCGTTCGTGGCCCCCCCCTCGCGATCGCCGCCGGCCAATGAAAACACTCCTTTGCTGCTGTATGCTAAACAGCAGCAAAGGAAGTGATGTCATCTCCCCTCGGGTCGGTATTTTCCGTTCCGGCCCGAGGAGAGAAGACATCTATGTGAGTGCACCAACACACACACACACAGTAGAACATGCCAGGCATACAAAACACCCCGATCGCCCCCCGATCCCCCCCCCCCCCCTGTCACAAACTGACACCAGCAGTTTTTTTTTTTTTTTTGTTTGTTTTTTCTGATTACTGCTAGGTGTCAGTTTGTGACAGTTAGTGTGTTGGGACAGTTAGTATTACCCCCCTGTAGGTCTAGGGTACCCCCCTAACCCCCCCCCAATAAAGTTTTAACCCCTTGATCACCCCCTGTCACCAGTGTCGCTAAGCGATCATTTTTCTGATCGCTGTATTAGTGTCGCTGGTGACGCTAGTTAGTGAGGTAAATATTTAGGTTCGCCGTCAGCGTTTTATAGCGTCAGGGACCCCCATATACTACCTAATAAATGTTTTAACCCCTTGATTGCCCCCTAGTTAACCCTTTCACCACTGATCACCGTATAACCGTTACGGTTGACGCTGGTTAGTTCGTTTATTTTTTATAGTGTCAGGGCACCCGCCGTTTATTACCGAATAAAGGTTTAGCCCCCCGATCGCCCGGCGGTGATATGCGTCGCCCCAGGCAGCGTCAGATTAGCGCCAGTACCGCTAACACCCACGCACGCAGCATACGCCTCCCTTAGTGGTATAGTATCTGATCGGATCAATATCTGATCCGATCAGATCTATACTAGCGTCCCCAGCAGTTTAGGGTTCCCAAAAACGCAGTGTTAGCGGGATCAGCCCAGATACCCGCTAGCACCTGCGTTTTGCCCCTCCGCCCGGCCCAGCCCAGCCCACCCAAGTGCAGTATCGATCGATCACTGTCACTTACAAAACACTAAACGCATAACTGCAGCGTTCGCAGAGTCAGGCCTGATCCCTGCGATCGCTAACAGTTTTTTTGGTAGCATTTTGGTGAACTGGCAAGCACCAGCACCAGCCCCAGGCAGCGTCAGGTTAGCGCCAGTACCGCTAACACCCACGCACGCACCATACACCTCCCTTAGTGGTATAGTATCTGAACGGATCAATATCTGATCCGATCAGATCTATACTAGTGTCCCCAGCAGTTTAGGGTTCCCAAAAACGCAGTGTTAGCGGGATCAGCCCAGATACCTGCTAGCACCTGCGTTTTGCCCCTCCGCCCAGGCGAGCCCAGCCCACCCAAGTGCAGTATCGATCGATCACTGTCACTTACAAAACACTAAACGCACAACTGCAGCGTTCGCAGAGTAAGGCCTGATCCCTGCGATCGCTAACAGTTTTTTTGGTAGCATTTTGGGGAACTGGCAAGCACCAGCCCCAGGCAGCGTCAGGTTAGCGCCAGTACCGCTAACACCCACGCACGCAGCATACACCTCCCTTAGTGGTATAGTATCTGAACGGATCAATATCTGATCCGATCTGATCTATACTAGCGTCCCCAGCAGTTTAGGGTTCCCAAAAACGCAGTGTTAGCGGGATCAGCCCAGATACCTGCTAGCACCTGTGTTTTGCCCCTCCGCCCGGCCCAGCCCAGCCCACCCAAGTGCAGTATCGATCGATCACTGTCACTTACAAAACTCTAAACGCATAACTGCAGCGTTCGCAGAATCAGGCCTGATCCCTGCGATCGCTAACAGTTTTTTTGGTAGCGTTTTGGGGAACTGGCAAGCACCAGCGGCGTAGTACACCCCGGTCGTAGTCAAACCAGCACTGCAGTAACACTTGGTGACGTGGCGAGTCCCATAAGTGCAGTTCAAGCTGGTGAGGTGGCAAGCACAAGTAGTGTCCCGCTGCCACCAAAAAGACAAACACAGGCCCGTCGTGCCCATAGTGCCCTTCCTGCTGCATTCGCCAATCCTAATTGGGAGCCCACCACTTCTGCAGCGCCCGTACTTCCCCCATTTACATCCCCAACCAAATGCAGTCGGCTGCATGAGAGGCATTTTTATGTCCTCCCGAGTACCCCTACCCAACGAACCCCCCCAAAAAAGAGGTAGTGTCTGCAGCAAGCGCGGATATAGGCGTGACACCCACTATTATTGTCCCTCCTGTCCTGACAATCCTGGTCTTTGCATTGGTGAATGTTTTGAACGCTACCATACACTAGTTGAGTATTAGAGTAGGGTACAGCATTCCACAGACTAGGCGCACTTTCACAGGGTCTCCCAAGATGCCATCGCATTTTGAGAGACCCGAACCTGGAACCGGTTACAGTTATAAAAGTTAGTTACAAAAAAAGTGTAAAAAAAAAAAAATATATGAAATAAAAAAAAATAGTTGTCGTTTTATTGTTCTCTCTCTCTCTATTCTCTCTCTCTATTGTTCTGCTCTTTTTTACTGTATTCTATTCTGCAATGTTTTATTGTTATTGTTATTGTTATTGTTATTGTTATTATGTTTTATCATGTTTGTTTTTCAGGTATGTAATTATTTATACTTTACTGTTTACTGTGCTTTATTGTTAACCATTTTTTTGTCTTCAGGTACGCCATTCACGACTTTGAGTGGTTATACCAGAATGATGCCTGCAGATTTAGGTATCATCTTGGTATCATTCTTTTCAGCCAGCGGTCGGCTTTCATGTAAAAGCAATCCTAGCGGCTAATTAGCCTCTAGACTGCTTTTACAAGCCGTGGGAGGGAATGCCCCCCCACCGTCTTCCGTGTTTTTCTCTGGCTCTCCTGTCTCAACAGGGAACCTGAGAATGCAGCCGGTGATTCAGCCAGCTGACCATAGAGCTGATCAGAGACCAGAGTGGCTCCAAACATCTCTATGGCCTAAGAAACCGGAAGCTACGAGCATTTTAGGACTTAGATTTCGCCGGATGTAAATAGCGCCATTGGGAAATTGGGGAAGCATTTTATCACACCGATCTTGGTGTGGTCAGATGCTTTGAGGGCAGAGGAGAGATCTAGGGTCTAATAGACCACAATTTTTTCAAAAAAGAGTACCTGTCACTACCTATTGCTATCATAGGGGATATTTACATTCCCCGAGATAACAATAAAAATGATTAAAAAAAAAATATGAAAGGAACAGTTTAAAAGTAAGATTAAAAAAGCAAAAAAATAATAAAGAAAAAAAAAAAAAAAAAAAAAGCACCCCTGTCGCCCCCTGCTCTCGCGCTAAGGCGAACGCAAGCGGCGGTCTGTCGTCAAACGTAAACAGCAATTGCACCATGCATGTGAGGTATCACCGCGAAGGCCAGATCGAGGGCAGTAATTTTTCCAGTAGACCTCCTCTGTAAATCTAAAGTGGTAACCTGTAAAGGCTTTTGAAGGATTTTAAACATGTATTTATTTTGTTGCCACTGCACGTTTGTGCGCAATTTTAAAGCATGTCATGTTTGGTATCCATGTACTCGGCCTAAGATCATCTTTTTTATTTCATCAAACATTTGGGCAATATAGTGTGTTTTAGTGCATTAAAATTTAAAAAAGTGTGTTTTTTCCCCAAAAAATGCGTTTGAAAAATCGCTGCGCAATTACTGTGTGAAAAAAAAAAATGAAACACCCACCATTTTAATCTGTAGGGCATTTGCTTTAAAAAAATATATAATGTTTGGGGGTTCAAAGTAATTTTTTTGCAAAAAAAAAATAACTTTTTCATGTAAACAATAAGTGTCAGAAAGGGCTTTGTCTTCCAGTGGTTAGAAGAGTGGGTGATGTGTGACATAAGCTTCTAAATGTTGTGCATAAAATGCCAGGACAGTTCAAAACCCCCCCAAATGACCCCATTTTGGAAAGTAGACACCCCAAGCTATTTGCTGAGAGGCATGTCGAGTCCATGGAATATTTTATATTGCGACACAAGTTGCGGGAAAGAGACAAATTTTTTTTTTTTTTTTTTTTTTTGCACAAAGTTGTCACTAAATGATATATTGCTCAAACATGCCATGGAAATATGTGAAATTACACCCCAAAATACATTCTGCTGCTTCTCCTGAGTACGGGGATACCACATGTGTGAGACTTTTTGGGAGCCTAGCCGCGTACGGGACCCCGAAAACCAAGCACCGCCTTCAGGCTTTCTAAGGGCGTGAATTTTTGATTTCACTCTTCACTGCCTATCACAGTTTCGGAGGCCATGGAATGCCCAGGTGGCACAAAACCCCCCCAAATGACCCCATTTTGGAAAGTAGACACCCCAAGCTATTTGCTGAGAGGTATAGTGAGTATTTTGCAGACCTCACTTTTTGTCACAAAGTTTTGAAAATTGAAAAAAGAAAAAAAAAAATGTTTTTTCTTGTCTTTCTTCATTTTCAAAAACAAATGAGAGCTGCAAAATACTCACCATGCCTCTCAGCAAATAGCTTGGGGTGTCTACTTTCCAAAATGGGGTCATTTGGGGGGGTTTTGTGCCACCTGGGCATTCCATGGCCTCCGAAACTGTGATAGGCAGTAAAGAGTGAAATCAAAAATTTTCACCCTTAGAAATCCTGAAGGCAGTGATTGGTTTTCGGGGTCCCGTACGCGGCTAGGCTCCCAAAAAGTCCCACACATGTGGTATCCCCATACTCAGGAGAAGCAGCTAAATGTATTTTGGGGTGCAATTCCACATAGGCCCATGGCCTGTGTGAGCAATATATCATTTAGTGACAACTTTATGAAAAAAAAAAAAAAAGTGTCACTTTCCCGCAACTTGTGTCAAAATATAAAATATTCCATGGACTCAATATGCCTCTCAGCAAATAGCTTGGGGTGTCTACTTTCCAAAATGGGGTCATTTTGGGGGGTTTTGTGCCACCTGGGCATTCCATGGCCTCCGAAACTGTGATAGGCAGTGAAGAGTGAAATCAAAAATTTACACCCTTAGAAATCCTGAAGGCGGTGATTGGTTTTCGGGGCCCCGTACGCGGCTAGGCTCCCAAAAAGTCCCACACATGTGGTATCCCCATACTCAGGAGAAGCAGCTGAATGTATTTTGGGGTGCAATTCCACATAGGCCCATGGCCTGTGTGAGCAATATATCATTTAGTGACAACTTTTTGTAAATATTTTTTTTTTTTTTTTTTTGTCATTTTTCAGTCACTTGGGACAAAAAAAAAAATATTCAATGGGTTCAACATTCCGCTCAGCAATTTCCTTGGGGTGTCTACTTTCCAAAATGGGGTCATTTGGGGGGGTTTTGTACTGCCCTGCCATTTTAGCACCTCAAGAAATGACATAGGCAGTCATAAACTAAAAGCTGTGTAAATTACAGAAAATGTACCCTAGTTTGTAGACGCTATAACTTTTGCGCAAACCAATAAATATACGCTTATTGACATTTTTTTTACCAAAGACATGTGGCCGAATACATTTTGGCCTAAATGTATGACTAAAATTTAGTTTATTGGATTTTTTTTATAACAAAAAGTAGAAAATATCATTTTTTTTCAAAATTTTCGGTCTTTTTCCGTTTATAGCGCAAAAAATAAAAACCGCAGTGGTGATCAAATACCATCAAAAGAAAGCTCTATTTGTGGGAAGAAAAGGACGCAAATTTCGTTTGGGTACAGCATTGCATGACCGCACAATTAGCAGTTAAAGCGACGCAGTGCCAAATTGGAAAAAGACCTCTGGTCCTTAGGCAGCATAATGGTCCGGGGCTCAAGTGGTTAAACGCAGCACTGGTGTCAGCATACACATTATTAAACGCAGCACTTGTGTCAGCAAACACATTATTAACCCCCAGCACTGGTGTCAGCAAACGCATTATTAAACGCAGCACTGGTGTCAGCAAACGCATTATTAAATGCAGCACTGGTGTCAGCAAACGCATTATTAATTGCAGCACTGGTGTCAGCAAACGCATTATTAAACACAGCACTGGTGTCAGCAAACGCATTATTAACCCCAGCACTGGTGTCAGCAAACGCATTATTAACCCAGCATTGGTGTCAGCAAACACATTATTAAACGCAGCACTGGTGTCAGCAAACGCATTAGTAAATGCAGCGCTGGTGTCAGCAAAACGCATTATTAAACTCAGCACTGATGTCAGAAAACACATTATTAAACTCAGCACTGATGTCAGCAAATGCATTATTAACCCAGCACTGGTGTCAGCAGACACATTATTAAACGCAGCACTGGTGTCAACAAACGCATTATTAAATGCAGCACTTGTGTCAGCAGACGCATTATTAACCCCCAGCACTGGTGTCAGCAAACGCATTATTAACCCAGCACTGGTGTCAGAAAACTTATTTTTAAACGCAGCACTGGTGTCAGCAAAACGCATTATTAAACTCAGCACTGATGTCAGAAAACGCATTATTAAACTCAGCACTGATGTCAGCAGACTCCTTATTAAACGCAGCACTGGTGTCAGCAAAGCACATTATTAAACTCAGCACTGATGTCAGCAAACGCATTATTAACTCAGCACTGGTGTCAACAAACACATTATTAAACGCAGCACTGGTGTCAGCATACACATTATTAAACGCAGCACTTGTGTAAGCAAACACATTATTAACCCCCCCGCACTGGTGTCAGCAAACGCATTATTAAACGCAGCACTGGTGTCAGCAAATACATTATTAAATACAGCACTGGTGTCAGCAAACACATTATTAAATACAGCACTGGTGTCAGCAAACGCATTATTAAACGCAGCACTGGTGTCAGCAAACGCATTATTAAACGCAGCACTGGTGTCAGCAAACGCATTATTAACCCCAGCACTGGTGTCAGCAAATGCATTATTAACCCAGCATTGGTGTCAGCAAACACATTATTAAATGCAGCACTGGTGTCAGCAAACGCATTAGTAAACGCAGCACTGGTGTCAGCAAAACGCATTATTGAACTCAGCACTGATGTCAGAAAACGCATTATTAAACTCAGCACTGATGTCAGCAAATGCATTATTAACCCAGCACTGGTGTCAGCAGACGCATTATTAAACGCAGCACTTGTGTCAGCAGACACATTATTAACCCCCAGCACTGGTGTCAGCAAACGCATTATTAAACGCAGCACTTCTGTCAACAGACGCATTAATAACCCCCAGCACTGGTGTCAGCAATTGCATTATTAACCCAGCACTGGATTCAGAAAACACATTATTAAACACAGCACTGGTGTCAGCAAAACGCATTATTAAACTCAGCACTGATGTCAGAAGACGCATTATTAAACTCAGCACTGATGTCAGCAGACTCATTATTAAATGCAGCACTGGTGTCAGCAAAACGCATAATTAAACTCAGTACTGATGTCAGCAAACGCATTATTAACCCAGCACTGGTGTCAGCAGATGCATTATTAACCCCCAGCACTGGTGTCAGCAGACGCATTATTAAACGCAGCACTGGTGTCAGCAAACGCATTATTAACCACTTGCCGACCGCCTCACGCCTATATACGTGAGCAGAGCGGCACGGGCAGGCAAAATCACGTACCTGATACGTGATGCCTTCCCGCGGGCGGGGGGTCCAATCGGACCCCCCCCCCGCCCCGGTGCCGTAGGCGGTCGGCTCTTGTTCGCGGGCGATTGGGGGTCAGGGGGAGGCCATCCATTGATGGCCACCCCCTCCTGATCACTCCCAGCGAATCAAATGCTTCCTCTCCCTCTGTAATGTAAACAGAGGGAGAGGAAGTGATGTCATCTCTCCTCGAGCCGGTCTTTTTGATCCGACGCCAAGGAGAGAAGATATCCAAGTAAGTGCACCAACACTACACTTACAGTAGAACACGCAGGCACACTTTTCACCCCCCTTTCACCCCCCTGTCACCCCCCGATCACCCCCCGATCACCCCCCTGTACCCCCTGTCACTCTGACACCAATAGCAGTGTTTTTTTTTTTGCATTGGTGTCAGTTTGTGTCAGTTATAAGTGTTAGGGCAGTTAGGTTAGCCCCCTTTAGGTCTAGGGTACCCCCCTTTAGGTCCAGGGTACCCCCCTAACCCCCCCTAATAAAGGTTAACCCCGTGATCACCCCCCGTCACCAGTGTCGCTAAGCGATCGTTTTTCTGATCGCTGTATTAGTGACACAGGTGACGCTAGTTTAGGGAGGTAAGTATATAGGTTCGCTGTCAGTGTTTTATAGCGACAGGGACCCCCATATACTACCTGCTAAAGGTTTTAACCCCCTGATTGCCCCCTAGTTAACCCTTTCATTAGCGATCACCGTATAAGTGTTACGGGTGACGCTGGTTTGTTTTTTGTAGTTTATTATAGTTTATTACAGTTTATTATAGTTTATTATAGTTTTAGGGCACCCGCCGTTTATTACCTTATAAAGGTTTAACCCCCTAATTGCCCGGCGGTGATAGAAGTTACGTTTTTAGGATCAGATAAGGTCTGCGTCGCCCCAGGCAGCGTCAGGTTAGCGCCAGTACCGCTAAAACCCACGCACACAGCATACACCTCCCTTAGTGCTATAGTATCTGAACGGATCGATATCTGATCCAATCAGATCTATACTCCCCAGCAGTTTAGGGTTCCCTGAAACGCAATGTTAGCGGGATCAGCCCAGATACCTGCTAGCACCTGCGTTTTGCTCCTCGGCCCAGCCCAGCCCAGCCCACCCAAGTGCAGTATCGATCGATAACTGACACTTACAAAACACTAAGCACACATAACTGCAGCGTTCGCAGAGTCAGGCCTGATCCCTGCGATCGCTAACAGTTTTTTGGTAGCGTTTTGAATCAGTCGCTGACAGTCAGGAGCTTTTTTGCCTGTGAGTCTCACTAGTGTACCCCTAAATTTAGAGGCCAAAATGGCAAATCGAAGGTACACTAGTGAAGAGGCCTACAGGTTTCTGAGCATGACAGACAGTGAAGAGGAAGTCACTCATCTGTCAGATTCAGGCTCAGAATACGATCCTGTAGAGGACAGCGGCTCCATGACAGATAGCTCTGACGACGGAGTTGTGGTCCCTGCTAAGGTCAGGCATACCAGACCCCGAACTTATTCTGTCCTTGAAGTGCAAGAACCGCAGGGCTCTCGTATGGAGCAGAGAAGTACTAGTGCCGCTATTCCTTCTGGTGAACTGGCAAGCACCAGCGGCCTAGTACACCCTGGTCGTACATCCAGCACTGCAGTAACACTTGGTGACGTGGCGAGTCCCATAAGTACAGTTCAAGCTGGCGAGGTGGCAAGCACAAGTAGTGTCCCGCTGCCACCAAGAAGACGAACACAGGCCCGTCGTGCCCATAGTGCCCTTCCTGCTGCATTCGCCAATCCGAATTGGGTACCCACCACTTCTGCAGCACCCGTACTTCCCCCTTTCACTGGCCAACCCGGAATTCAGGTGGAAACAGTTGACTTTACGCCACTGGATTTTTATTCGCTGTTTTTCACCGAAGATCTCTATAGATCTATTGTGGACCAAAGCAATTTATACGCTGGTCAATACATCGCCACTATTCCCCAGTCCACCCTTGCCAGAGATTGGAGACCAATTACGGTCTCCGAATTTAAGATCTTTCTGGGCCTTTCCCTCCTCATGGGGTTGAATAAAAAGAGTGAGTTGCGGTCATATTGGTCCACTGACCCAATTTACCATTCACCCTTGTTCTCTGCCTCCATGGCCATGCACGATACGAGCAGATTTTGCGGTTCATGCACTTCAACGACAATGAACTCTGTCGTCCTCGTGGAGACCCTGCATACGATCGGCTCTACAAAATTCGGCCCCTCGTAAACCACTTCAACCAACGTTTTGCAGACTTGTTTACTCCCCATCAAGTTGTCTGCGTTGATGAGTCCCTGGTTAAATTTTCTGGCCGCTTGTCATTCAAACAGTACCTTCCCAGCAAGCGTGCCAGATACGGGGTCAAGATGTATAAGCTCTGTGACAGGGCCACAGGCTATACATATAGTTTTATGGTTTACGAGGGCAAAGATAGTCACGTAGAGCCGACAAACTGCCCTGACTACATAGGAAGCGCTGGCAAGATAGTGTGGGACTTGGTGTCACCCTTATTCGGAAAGGGGTACCACTTGTACGTGGACAATTATTATACGAGCGTGCCACTTTTTAGCCACCTTTTTGATCATCAGATTGGAGCATGTGGCACCGTGCGACCTAATCGCCGGGGCTTTCCCCAGCGGCTTGTAGATTCCCGTCTTAGGCTGGGGGAGAGAGCCTGCTTGAAGTAAAATAATTTGCTCGCTATGAAATGGAGGGATAAGAAGAATGTTTTCGTTCTCACCTCCCTTCATGCAGACACGATGGTCCAAATTCCTACGGCGACTGGTGTTGTGGAGAAACCCCTCTGTGTCCACGAATATAACCTTAATATGGGAGGGGTGGACCTCAACGACCAGTTGTTGGCGCCGTACCTAATTGCCCGTAAGGCCAGACGCTGGTACAAAAAGTGTCTGTTTATTTATTTCAATTGGCTTTGCTGAATGCTTATGTGCTATACAGAGCTTCAGGACGGACTGGATCCTTCCTTAAATTCCAGGAAGAGATCGTCAGAGCCCTTCTGTATCCAGACGGTGCTCCACCTCACCATCCCCAACCAAATGCAGTTTGCAGGCTGCATGAGAGGCATTTTCTTTATGCCCTCCCGAGAACCCCTACCCAACGAACCCCCCAAAAAAGATGTCGTGTTTGCAGCAAGTGCGGATTTAGGCTTGACACCCGGTATTGTTGTCCCCTCTGTCCTGGCAATCCTGGTCTTTGCATTGGTGAATGTTTTGAACGCTACCATACACTAGTGGAGTATTAGCGTAGGGTACAGCACTGCACAGACTAGGTACACTTCCACAGGGTCTCCCAAGATGCTGTCGCATTTTGAGAGACCCAAACCTGGTACCAGTTAAAAAAGTTAAAGTTACAAAAAAAAGTGTAAAAAAAACAAAAAAAAGTAAAAAAAAAGAAAAAAACACAAAAAAATATATAAAATAAAAAAGCCAAAAATAGTTGTTGTTTTATTGTTCTCTCTCTATTCTCTCTCTATTGTTCAATTTTTTATTGTTATGTTTTTATCATGTTTGCTTTATAGGTATGCAATTTTTTTATACTTTGTTTTTTTTATTGTTAACCACTTTTTTGTTTTCAGGTACGCCATTCAGCTGCAGAGCGGATTTATTTATCTTGACAGCAACAGCGTTTGCTCCCACGATACATAAAGCCGTGACTCCAGCGCTGTCGGAGGTGATTTCACCACCACAGTTACATGCTTCAGCATATATGCCGAAGCGTGGGGGCAGCAGTGGGTGGAGGAGCAATTTGCTCCTGCCTTTTGCGGGAGGATGCCCCTATGCTTCGGCATATATATTTTTTAGGTAGGCACAGGTTGCGTTAAATGTTTTATTTTTTACTATGTTTTTTTTGTATTTTGCTTTGCAGGTATGGTAAGTATTACTGTTATACTGTAATGTTACTTTGTTTTTTTGTTAACCATCATTTGCTTAGCAGGTACGCCATTCAGTTGCAGCACGGATTTATTTATCTTGACAGCAACAGCGTTTGCTCCCACGATACATAAAGCCGTGACTCCAGCGCTGTCGGAGGTGATTTCACCACCACAGTTACATACTTCAGCATATATGCCGAAGCGTGGGGGCAGCAGTGGGTGGAGGAGCGATTTGCTCCTGCCTTTTGCGGGAGGATGCCCCCATGCTTCGGCATATATATTTTTTAGGTAGGCACAGGTTGCGTTAAATGTTTTATTTTTTACTATGTTTTTTTTGTATTTTGCGTTGCAGGTATGGTAAGTATTACTGTTATACTGTAATGTTACTTTGTTTTTTTGTTAACCATCATTTGCTTAGCAGGTACGCCATTCAGTTGCAGCACGGATTTATTTATCTTGACAGCAACAGCGTTTGCTCCCACGATACATAAAGCCGTGACTCCAGCGCTGTCGGAGGTGATTTCACCACCACAGTTACATACTTCAGCATATATGCCGAAGCGTGGGGGCAGCAGTGGGTGGAGGAGCGATTTGCTCCTGCCTTTTGCGGGAGGATGCCCCCATGCTTCGGCATATATATACGGTGCATGTATGCCCATCATTAGAAGTGGGTGGATGAAGGGAGGTATTCTAATGGTGGGCATACCCACCGATCAATATCTTTTTTTCGTTCAGCCCACAGGCTGCATGAAAAAACAGTTTACAATGTATGCCCAACAAGGACCAGCAACGTACTGGTATGTTGCTGGACTTTGAGTGGTTATACCAGAATGATGCCTGCAGGTTTAGGTATCATCTTGGTATCATTCTTTTCAGCCAGTGGTCGGCTTTCTTGTAAAAGCAATCCTAGCAGCTAATTAGCCTCTAGACTGCTTTTACAAGCAGTGGGAGGGAATGCCCCCCCACACACCGTCGTCCATGTTTTTCTCTGGCTCTCCTGTTCCAACAGGGAACTTGAGAATGCAGCCGGTGATTCAGCCAGTTGACCATAGAGCTGATCAGAGACCAGAATGGCTCCAAACATCTCTATGGCCTAAGAAACCGGAAGCTACGAGCATTTCATGACTTAGATTTCGCCGGATGTAAACAGCGCCATTGGGAAATTGGGAAAGCATTTTATCACACCGATCTTGGTGTGGTCAGATGCTTTGAGGGCAGAGGAGAGATCTAGGGTCTAATAGACCCCAATTTTTTCTAAAAAGAGTACCTGTCACTACCTATTGCTATCATAGGGGATATTTACATTCCCTGAGATAACAATAAAAATGATTAAAAAAAAAAAAATGAAAGGAACAGTTTAAAAATAAGATAAAAAAGCAAAAAAAATAATAAAAAAAAAAAAAAAAAAAAGCACCCTTGCCCCCCCCCCCCTGCTCTCGCACAAAGGCGAACGCAAGCGTCGGTCTGGCGTCAAATGTAAACAGCAATTGCACCATGCATGTGAGGTATCACCGCGAAGGTCAGATCGAGGGCAGTAATTTTAGCAGTAGACCTCCTCTGTAAATCTAAAGTGGTGACCTGTAAAGGCTTTTAAAGGCTTTTAAAAATGTATTTAGTTTGTCGCCACTGCACGTTTGTGCGCAATTTTAAAGCATGTCATGTTTGGTATCCATGTACTCGGCCTAAGATCATCTTTTTTATTTCATCAAACATTTTGACAAAATAGTGTGTTTTAGTGTGTTTTTTCCCCAAAAAATGCGTTTGAAAAATCGCTGCGCAAATACAGTGTGAAAAAAAAAAATTAAACACCCACCATTTTAATCTGTAGGGCATTTGCTTTAAAAAAATATATAATGTTTGGGGGTTCAAAGTAATTTTTTTGCAAAAAAAAATAATTTTTTCATGTAAACAAAAAGTGTCAGAAAGGGCTTTGTCTTCAAGTGGTTAGAAGAGTGGTCGATTTGTGACATAAGCTTCTAAATGTTGTGCATAAAATGCCAGGACAGTTCAAAACCCCCCCAAATGACCCCATTTTGGAAAGTAGACACCCCAAGCTATTTGCTGAGAGGCATGTCGAGTCCATGGAATATTTTATATTGTGACACAAGTTGCGGGAAAAAGACCAATTTTTTTTTTTTTTGCACAAAGTTGTCACTAAATGATATATTGCTCAAACATGCCATGGGAATATGTGAAATTACACCCCAAAATACATTCTGTTGCTTCTCCTGAGTACGGGGATACCACATGTGTGAGACTTTTTGGGAGCCTAGCCGCGTACGGGACCCCGAAAACCAAGCCCCGCCTTCAGGCTTTCTAAGGGCGTAAATTTTTGATTTCACTCTTCACTGCCTATGACAGTTTCGGAGGCCATGGAATGCCCAGATGGCACAAACCCCCCCCCCCCAAATGACCCCATTTTGGAAAATAGACACCCAAAGCTATTTGCTGAGAGGTATAGTGAGTATTTTGCAGACCTCACTTTTTGTCACAAACTTTTGAAAATTGAAAAAAGAAAAAAAAAATACGTTGTTCTTGCCTTTCTTCATTTTCAAAAACAAATGAGAGCTGCAAAATACTCACCATGCCTCTCAGCAAATAGCTTGGGGTGTCTACTTTCCAAAATGGGGTCATTTGGGGGGGTTTTGTGCCATCTTGGCATTTTATGGCCTTCAAAACTGTGATAGGTAGTGAGGAGTAAAATAAAAAATGTATGCCCTTAGAAATCCTGAAGGCGGTGCTTGGTTTTCGGGGCCCCGTACGCGGCTAGGCTCCCAAAAAGTCCCACACATGTGATATCCCCGTACTCAGGAGAAGCAGCAGAATGTATTTTGGGTTGTAATTCCACATATGCCCATGGCATGTTTGAACAATATATCATTTAGTGACAACTTTGTGCAAAAAAAAAAAAAAAAAATTGTCACTTTCCCGCAACTTGTGTCAAAATATAAAATATTCCATGGACTCAACATGCCTCTCAGCAAATAGCTTGGGGTGTCTACTTTCCAAAATGGGGTCAATTGGGGGGGGTTTGTGCCATCTGGGCATTTTATGGCCTTCAAAAATGTGATAGGAAGTGAGGAGTGAAATTACAACTTTACGCCCTTAGAAATCCTGAAGGCGGTGCTGGATTTTCGGGGCCCCGTACGCAGCTAGGCTCCCAAAAAGTCCCACACATGTGGTATCCCCGTACTCAGGAGAAGCAGCAGAATATATTTTGGGGTGCAATTCCACATATGCCCATGGCATGTTTGAGCAATATATCATTTAGTGACAACTTTGTGCAAAAAAAAAAAAAAAAAATGTCACTTTCCCGCAACTTGTGTCAAAATATAAAAAATATAAAATATTCCATGGACTCAACATGCCTCTCAGCAAATAGCTTGGGGTATCTACTTTCCAAAATGGGGTCATTTGGGGGGGGTTTGTGCCATCTTGGCATTTTATGGCCTTCAAAACTCTGATAGGTAGTGAGGAGTGAAATAAAAAATTTATGCCCTTAGAAATCCTAAAGGCGGTGATTGGTTTTCGGGGCCCCGTACGCGGCTAGGCTCCCAAAAAGTCCCACACATGTGGTATCCCCATACTCAGGAGAAGCAGCTAAATGTATTTTGGGGTACAATTCCACATATGCCCGTGGCCTGTGTGAGCAATATATCACTTAGTGACAACTTTGTGCAAAAAAAAAAAAATTGTCACATTCCCACAACTTGTGTCAAAAAATAAAATATTCCATGGACTCAACATACCTCTCAGCAAATAGCTTGGGGTGTCTACTTTCCAAAGTGGGGTCATTTGGGGGTGTTTTGTGCCATCTTGGCATTTTATGGCCTTCAAAACTGTGATAGGTAGTGAGGAGTGTAATCAAAAATCTATGCCCTTAGAAATCCTGAAGGCGGTGCTTGGTTTCGGGGCCCCATACGCGGCTAGGCTCCCAAAAAGTCCCACACATGTGGTATCCCCTTACTCAGGAGAAGCAGCTGAATGTATTTTGGGGTGCAATTCCACATATGCCCATGGCCTGTGTGAGCAATATATCATTTAGTGGAAACTTTTTGTAAATTTTTTTTTTTTTTTTGTCATTATTCAATCACCTGGGACAAAAAAAATAAATATTCAATGGGTTCAACATGCCTCTCAGCAATTTCCTTGGGGTGTCTACTTTCCAAAATGGGGTCATTTGGGGGGGGGGTTTGTACTGCCCTGCCATTTTAGCACCTCAAGAAATGACATAGGCAGTCATAAACTAAAAGCTGTGTAAATTCCAGAAAATGTACCCTAGTTTGTAGGCGCTATAACTTTTGCGCAAACCAATAAATATACGCTTATTGACTTTTTTTTTACCAAAGACATGTGGCCGAATACATTTTGGCCTAAATGTATGACTAAAATTGAGTTTATTGGATTTTTTTTATAACAAAAAGTAGAAAATATCATTTTTTTTCAAAATTTTCGGTCTTTTTCCGTTTATAGTGCAAAAAATAAAAATGGCAGAGGTGATCAAATACCATCAAAAGAAAGCTCTATTTATGGGAAGAAAAGGACGCAAATTTCGTTTGGGTACACCATTGCATGACCGCGCAATTAGCAGTTAAAGCGACGCAGTGCCAAATTGTAAAAAGTGCTCTGGTCAGGAAGGGGGTAAATCCTTCCGGGGCTGAAGTGGTTAAATGCAGCACTGGTGTCAGCAAGCGCATTATTAAACGCAGCACTGCTGTCAGCAAACGCATTATTAACCCCCAGCACTGGTGTCAGCAAACGCATTATTAAACGCAGCACTTGTGTCAGCAAACACATTATTAACCCCCAGCACTGGTGTCAGCAAACGCATTATTAAACGCAGCACTGGTGTCAGCAAACGCATTATTAACCCCAGCACTGGTGTCAGCAAACGCATTATTAAACGCAGCACTTGTGTCAGCAAACACATTATTAACCACCAGCACTGGTGTCAGCGAAATGCATTATTAAACGCAGCACTGGTGTCAGCATTATTAAACGCAATAACCCAGCATTACCCCCCACACTCCATAAATACCCCCCACACTGTACAAATACCCCCCACACTGTACAAATACCCCCACAAATACCCCCACACTGTACAAATACCCCCCACACTCCATAAATACCCCCACAAATACCCCCCACACTCCATAGATACCCCCCACACACAAATTTCTACCCCAGTCACCCCACTAAGGACTTGCCTCAGTGTGATGGCTTACTCACCTCTCCTGAAGTCAGCTTCTGGCTTCAACACAGGGCACCCAGAGACACAATCTCCCGCCCTGAGGTGGCAGCAGCACCCTGGATCCAGCGCTCTGAAGATCACCAGTGCCTGGGTGGGCGGGACGATGGGCGGGGCAATGGGCGGATCCTTCCTCCGCTCCTTCCTCCGCTCTGTTCTCCCTCTGGGCTGCAGCAGCATGCAGCAGAGAGGAGACGGAGATGGAGACAAAGGTCTTCGGCGCCTCCACCTCTGCGGTGAAAACCCGTCCAGGCTCGGCTGGCCATTTATAACCAGTCCGGTACTTTGAGACCACTGTCTTAGATCATAGTTCTCTCACCATACTGTGTCTGCCTGCCACCCTGGGCCCCTAGGTGAGAGGACGGGGACCCTGGGTGGGGGTGGGACATGGTGGGAGGCTCTCGATTAGTTATTTGTTTCTAAGTTGATATTCTAGTTAGGATGTTCTGTTTTGGGGATTTATTAGACTGCTTTATTGTCTTCAGTTACCTTGAATTATAGGTGGCGGGGCCGTGGTGGACCCAGTGCGCCTCCAGTGGGAACCAGGAGCACCGATAGTGCCTTTGGGTTCTGACCCGGCTGTCCTACTGTAAGGGCACCGGTCCTCTCAGGTTTAGGGGTAAGGTATGGCTAGCCCATCCTGCCCCAGGGTTTGGGGGGGTCTAAGGACCCCCGCGTTCTCACTTTTTGTTTTTGTTACATGCAGGAATGTATAATGGAACAGGTCTCTGTAACTTCCATGTTTTCTCCACTATTCTTTCTCACCACTCTCCTCTCTTTCTCTCCTTCCACTCATCTGAGTGCTCCCAGGCTCCGCGTTCGCCTCTGGCCTCTCCTCCCAGGTCTCGTGTCTACGGCAAGCACACCCCTCGGAACCCTCTGGGTTCTCTTCTCACATTGGCTAGGTAAGACTTGTGACATAAGCATAGCTTCACACCTCCCATATCATGTCTGACCCTCATAACGTCTCTCCCACCCTCAAAATTATATCACATAATACCCAGGGACTTAACTCCCCCATCAAACGGAGAAAGTTTTTCCAACTTTACCAGTCCATGCACGCAGATATTCTCTTTCTTCAAGAGACTCACTTCCCCATATACTATCAAACCACGTTCCTCGATCGGCACTTCCCCCAATTTTTTTTATCCTCAGCGACCAACAAAACAAAAGGTGTAGCCATGTGCGTTGCTAAACATATTAATCTCTCCCAACCAGAGACTGTGGTAGATTCTCTGGTACATTACATTCTAGTCTCGGGGAACATTGACGGTGAATTATACACCTTTGTCTCCTATTACTCCCCTAACAAGGGTCAGAAAGTTTTTTTTGACTCGATGCTACATAAACTTCAATCACACCTTAAGGGTACAGCCTTTTTTGGCGGGGACTCTAACACAGCTTTTGATTTTTCCCTGGATAAATCTAGAACCAGGATATCGAAACCCAAGCGCCCTTCCAGATAAAGCGTTAAAATAGCAAAACTTCTACATGATGCAGTATTGATTGACGTCTGGAGGGAAACTAACCCTCATTCTAAAGACTATGCGCATTTCTCGGAACCACATAACTCCTATGCCAGGATAGACCACATCTTCACATGCACCACTACGATCCCTTTACTTGTGAAATTCAAGATTGTAGATACCCTCCTATCGGACCCCTCAATGGTCACGCTGACCACCCAAAGACCCTCAGGTCATAGAGACCCCCCTCGCTGGCGCCTGCAGGAATCCATTCTTAGTGATCCGATACAGTGTATCATCATAGAAGAGTACATTAAGGAGTACTTCAGCATCAATACTACGACTGACGTATCCCCGGCAACCTTATGGGCTGCACATAAATCGGTGATCAGGGGAAAACAAATTCAATTAACAGCCAAACTTAGAGCGGAACACAAAGCAGACACGATTAAACTAACTGCAGACTTTTGGTCCCTTGCGAAAGCACACAAACTAAACCCCACCCCGGAATCCCTAGCTAAATTAGACAAGGCCTGGGCCCTTCTCAACCTGACCTTAACGACAGTCGCTGAAAAGTACCTCAGGTGGACGCGGGCAAAATTCTATTCTCAGAAGGATAGGATCGGATCGAAACTAGCGGTCAAACTTAGTCACAGGCCTCGCCCCCTGGCATTCCCAAAAATTAGGCTACACTCGGGAGACCTGACCCAGAATCCTTCCAAGATTATGGAAGCTTTCCTTGAGTTCTATTCCGAACTCTACAAATAAAAAACCCCCACCATCAGGTCAGTCACACAGTGGGTTCCTAGATTCCCTCCCTATACCTTCTTTATCTAAAGACCATAGGGAACTACTTGAAAGCCCATTCACCCTAACGGAGGTTCTGAACACAATCAAATCTTTGAGAGTCGGTTCCTCCCCTGGACCGGATGGGTTTTCCACCGGGTACTATAAAAAATTTGGCCCCACACTGGGGTTTTTTTCAACTTTATGAGGGAAGGCTCCCTTTTGGGGGCAGATTTAAATGCAGCCTATATCTCGGTGATTCCCAAACCGGGGAAAGACACAAGCAAGGTTGGGAATTACCGGCCTATATCTCTGATTAACAATAATATTAAAATTATGACTAAGATACTAGCAAATAGGATAGCAAGTTTTATCCCCTCATATATTCATGGAGATCAGGTGGGTTTTATCCCTGGAAGACAAGGCCCTGATCAGATTAGATGGACCATAGACGACATCTCACTTCTTAAATCGCAATGGGACGGAGGCCCCCCTCAAAAGGATTTCCTCTTATCAATTGACCTACACAAGGCCTTCGATTCAATAGACTGGGCATACCTGTTTGATATCCTACATAGAAGGGGCTTTGGTCCATACTTCTTAAACCTAATACACTCAATGTACTCCAATCCATCAACCCAAGTGCACCTGATGGGCAGATACTCGGCCTCGTTCCCTACAGGAATGGGTACCAGACAGGGATGCCCACTCTCCCCCCTTCTCTTCGCAATGGCAATAGAAACTCTGGCCATAGCAATCAGAACAAATCCCTTTATTAAGGGGGTGACCTGCGGGGACCAGGAACACAAATGTGCACTTTACGCGGATGACCTCATACTTTTATATAACTTCTCCCCTAATATCCACTCCAGGCATATACAGAGTGCTGAGCTCATTCAGGGAAATCTCAGGTTTGAAGGTCAACATGAATAAATCAACTGCTTTAAATATCATGATTCCTCCTGACCTACTCTCACAACTTACTAGCAACTTAGAGATTTCCTGGGCCCCCACGGCTATTCCCTACCTAGGGATCAATCTAACCCTGGACATAAATAACCTCTTTAAAGCTAATTATCCCCCCATGATTATCAAATGTAAGGGAGAACTTGAAAAGTGGTCTAGATGTGGTCTGTCCTGGCTGGACAGGGTACATGCAGTGAAGATGACTCTCCTCCCCTCAGTAAATTTCAGTCAGAGATAATACGCTTTGTCTGGGGCAACAAGGGTTATAGGTGCCCGTTCAGAATACTACTTCACCTAAAGTCCCAGGGTGGAATGGGCTTGTCGGATCTATGGGGATACTACCAGGCAGCTCAATTGTCACAAATTTCAATGATCTTTTCTAATGGTCCAAAGCCTGAATGGCTCTCCATGGAAAGGAGGGCTACCCCCCTCAACACCATCGATTTCCTTATGTGCTGCGATCCCAAACATAGACCGGCCATAATGGCTCCTACCCTATCTCACTCCATTTCTTTAAGCACTAAACTATTGACACACACCTCCCTGACCTCCCCCCTAAGACCATTGTCTCATATCTTTCATAATGATAACTTCCCCCCTGGATTAAATATCCAGGCGTTCAGATGATGGACAGACAAAGGTCTCTACCGGATAGGACACTTCCTTACCCCAGTTGGCCCTCTTACCTTGTCCTACTGTAAGCGTAAATTAGACATGCCTGAATCGGAACAGTTCAGATTTACACAAATCTCCCATTTCTTAAATTCCATCTGGACTACCAAACCGGAACCTCCCTCAATAACCCCCTACGAGCATTGGTGCTCCAATATTTCGGATCAGAAAGGAGGTATTTCCTTGATATATACGGCTCTCCTGATGAATCTGGACAAGCCGTCCCACACTAAGACCTGGGAGGAGGACACAGGCAGGACGTGGACAACAACGGACTGGTTCCAATCTTGGATACGCCCCTACAGAGGTATTTGTAACATTTCCCTTATAGAAGCCAGTCTAAAGGTTCTGACCAGGTGGTATTATGTTCCCTCCAGACTGGCATTGATTTACCCTGGGACATCTCCACTATCCTTTAGAGCAGGGATATGCAATTAGCGGACCTCCAGCTGTTGCAAAACTACAAGTCCCATCATGCCTCTGCCTCTGGGTGTCATGCTAGTGGCTGTCAGAATTATACTATGTCTCATGGGACTTGTAGTTCTGCAACAGCTGGAGGTCCACTAACTGCATATCCCTGCTTTAGAGGTTGTGAGCTTGAGGGCACAATGTTACATATTTGGTGGACCTGCCCCCGCATTAGAACCTTTTGGCGGAAAATCTTCCGTATAATTAGTAATCTAACAAACAAATCTGTCGCTCCCAACCCCCACATAGCCTTGCCAGGCCCGGATTTACTCCCTTTGCTGCCCCAAGGCCGGGTCCTTCAATGCCGCACACACACACACACACACACACACACCACCATTCTCGTCCTTTATCGATGACTGCTACAATAGATCAATTAAAAACATATCTCTACACACGAGAACACTGAAAACAACTGGCTTTAATTGTACCTTTTCAGGGCAATTGCTGGTGTTAGTGCCTCAATCATCCCCGGTACCATGGTTGGTATGGTGTCAGGATGATTGAAACACATTATTTCTATCATTACATTGTAATGTAAAATGAAATAGTTCAACTCACCATAATGCAGAATCATTGGGAGCCCTGAGCGTGTCACTTGCCACCATCGCTTGTCACTTGACACTATGCCTGCCACCAGATGGAGATGTCACTTTCCATGCTGCCACCAGATGGAGATGTCACTTGCCACACTGCCACCAGATGGAGATGTCACTTGCCACACTGCCTGGCTGCCACCAGATGGAGATGTCACTTGCCACGCTGCCACCAGATGGGGATGTCACTTGCCATGCTGCCACCAGATGGGGATGTCACTTGCCACGCTGCCACCAGATGAGGATGTCACTTGCCACGCTGCCACCAGATGGAGACGTCACTTGCCACACTGCCAACAGATGAGGATGTCACTTGCCACGCTGCCACCAGATGGAGACGTCACTTGCCACACTGCCACAAGATGGAGATGTCACTTGCCACACTGCCACCAGATGGAGATGTCACTTGCCACACTGCCACAAGATGGAGATGTCACTTGCCACACTGCCACCAGATGGGGATGTCACTTGCCACACTGCCACCAGATGGAGACGTCACTTGCCACACTGCCACCAGATGAGGATGTCACTTGCCACGCTGCCACCAGATGGAGACGTCACTTGCCACGCTGCCACCAGATGTTGATGTCACTTGCCACGCTGCCACCAGATGTTGATGTCACTTGCCACGCTGCCACCAGATGGAGACGTCACTTGCCACGCTGCCACCAGATGTTGATGTCACTTGCCACGCTGCCACCAGATGGGGATGTCACTTGCCACACTGCCACCAGATGTTGATGTCACTTGCCACGCTGCCTGTCTGCCACCAGATGAAGGAGGGCGGAACAGCGGTGCTGGCAATGAGAGATGTCATCTCTCTCCCCCCGCCGCCGCACCGCTGACATTAGTTCTTAATCTTTTCAAAAATGGCACTGGGCGGCGAAATCACGCCACTGCGCATGCGCCGCCCAGCCGAGCGCATACGAGCTTTTCCGAGCCCGGCCGCTTCAGAACTGCGCATGCGCAGTAGTGGGCGGTTCGCGGCCATCTTTTCTAAGGGCACCGGTGCCCTTAATCAACTTTAACGAGCAGCCCGAAAGGGGGGGCGGCCGCGAAGTCGCCGCAGGAGCGGCGCCGCCCCTGCACCACTGCCGCCCCGAGGCCTGGCCTCGGTGGCCTTGTGGCAAATCCAGCCCTGAGCCTTGCTTAACCACACCATCCCTAATTTATCTAAACACCCACAGGCCCTCGCTTCTTTATTCTGTTGGGAGCAAAAATCACTATAGCTAAGGCCTGGAAGAGGCCCACAGTATCCTTCCAGTGTTGTAGGAGGAATGTATCTTGGATTATGTCTCAGGAGCAAATAGTAGTGAAGTTGAATGACAAAATTGGCAGGTTTAATGCTATCTGGGAACCTTGGGCCACGTTCTGTAACATAATGCTCCTCTCAGGTTGGAGTCTGGAAATGGAATTGCTCCTGCTCCCCCTTGAACAACACCCTGTCCTTCTCTTCTTTTTTCCTTCCATTTCACACGTTTCTTCTTTCTCTTTCCTGGGACTACCTAGTCCCTTCCACTCATCTAGTGTATTATGACCTGTAGTTCCCCCCGCGAGGAAAACTTTAGAGACTGATGACCGGACTGTCAACGGGATCTCGTTCTCTCCATTATGCAACTTTCACTCCGTCATCTTGGTAGTATTCTAGAAATGGAGGGCTCCGCTTTTATAGCCTTTCCATTCTATCCAGAGCAACCCTGGCTGCGGGAATGGCGGTGGACTCTGGGGGGGACCCTATGCACACCTACAGGAAGGTCCCACAGGGGTAGTGTGTATGGGACATCTCGGGCAGTCCGGCGTCCATCTCCCGGAAACAAATTTCCATGTTTAATGTCACTCCCTTGATGATAGGTTCCCCTGACAGTCCTGGTCAGATGGTACAAGCTCACTGAATTTGGCTTATCTTTGTTTTTCTTGAGCTTGCCTCTAGAATTCTCCTATGCTACTTTATTTGTAATACTGTACTCAGGATACCATTGTTTTGACTCTTGATTGACTGTACTGTCCTTAGTAACAAAAAAGAAAAAGAAATTGCGCTCGGTGCACAAAGTAAATGATAAAAAGTTGAAATAAAGAACCGCGAAGGAAATCCTGCAGCTAAAACACAATAACCCCAATACAAGGGCACATGGAATAAACAATATAAAGAACAGTGTAGCGCTGGACTAGTGAAAAAGAGCACATATGTTGGTATATGCAAATATATCAGGACCCACAAACTTATCATGGGTCAATAAGTAATATAAAGCAATAAATCAGTGTAGCACTAGTTTAAAGTGATGAAGTGCACATATATGTAATAAGGACACATGTGAACTGTTCATCTAGAACTTATATCATCATAAATTAATGTGAAAAATCATATAAGTGATAATCCTTATACATGTGAGTCCATACCCTGAAAGGTATATACAAAGAAAAAGTGCAAAAAATAAACAATAAAGTTAATAAGTGTCTCCAGTGAGAAGATAAATCCAAAAAAATCCAGAAAAAGCTATTGCAGAGTTCAGGGTTGCATGATCCACCTTTCGTGCAGCCCGCCACCAGATGGTAAAATTAAAGGCTTACTGAAAAGCCTGCGACCGCCCTTACTCAGGGGGGTCAAAACAGGCTTAGTAGTGGATATATCCGAGGATGATGTGTTCCCTGGACTGTTCTCCTGCTCTCCTCACCAAACAAATGGTCCTCCGCAACGGGACCCCGATATGGAAGAGGTACTCACATGGATTCCTTTAATACTCCTTCCCGGAAGGGCCAGGCATGAATAAGCCACAAATCCCAAGAGAAAAACAAAAAGGGACTCCAATAGTGCAGATTGACTAAAAAGGATGTTGATTTATTAAGCTGAAACACAGCAAAAGCACTTACAAGAAAAGTGACAGTGCAAAAAACTCTTTAGCTATTTAAAATCAGTTCGCGCATGCGCGATGCGTGTCGGCGTTGTGACCCTACGGCCGTTTCGTCACAACTGACGTCATCAGGGGTACGTGACCACGCTCGCGCTATAAATACACAAGCGCTACAGCACCATAGCTTATTCATTGGCTGAACATTCTCACCAAATAAGGGGTAGAGGGGGAAGTAGGAACTCCTCCTCCCGATCACATCGTCGGTCTCCTTTACCTTGGAGACGACTGAACGACCGGGAAGTCCATCAAGACTTTGGTAGTAACCAACAATATCATGATTCTCATGGACAGAGGTCCCGGGAAAACCATTGTAATAACGATGGGGCATGCGATCAATATGGGGTTAATGTTGAGAACAGATTCTCTCCTTTATGTGATAGCATGAATGATAATGTATCAAGTCTTAATAGGAATCACAATTCTTTTGATTCCTCCCACAACCAGCACACTGGAGATAACCATTCCAATCGGGATTTTTAGCTGGCCGGAAGGGGAAGGAACAAACGGTGACGCAAGAGAGGGTGCAGAGGGGGGAGGAAACTTCACCCCAAAAAGGAGGAGGATATAAGTGGTATCATAAATTTAAGCACCAAGGAAATCTCTAAGGAAGAACTCTCCACCCTCAGTAAGGGTTTGAAGTTTGTGCCACCATGGAATCTCAACAAATTCCAAACGTTTATTGATGTGCAGAAATTCACACGCAAATTAAATATAAAAAGGTATGCTTTAAGTAACCCTGCTAGACAACTAAGTAGAGAAGCTTCTGTAGTCACACACTCAGGATTGAAAAATGCATCACTTTTTAATCCTCCCAGCACTGCAGTATTGAACGTCACCGTTTTTCGTGATTTGGTACTGAATGATCTGGCTAATTTAAATATTAGACCAGTACAGATTCAACATAACATCAGAGTTGGTTTGGAGGCTTTGAGTAATAGAAAGGATATCGTTATACGCCCCGCTGACAAAGGCGGAGCGATAGTTATCCTGGATCATGACTCCTACACCAACGAAATGCTAAGGATCCTTTCGGATACAAACACGTACTCTCCTTTACCTTCTGACCCAACCTCTAGTTTCAAGCGGGAACTCAAGGTCTTGATTTATAAAGGTTATGATTTAGGGATCCTAAATAAAAAAGAGAAGGAGTATTTGGTCCCCCTAGCCCCTCGGCTACCAGTGATGTATATATTACCGAAAATCCATAAGACCTTGATCAATCCACCGGGGAGGCCCATCATCAGTGGTATTGATTCTGTAACTTTGCGTGTGGGGAAGTATATTGATTTCTTCTTACAACCACTGGTGGTGGGCACCCCCTCCTATCTTAAGGACACTAAACATGTTCTTAACATATTGAGCGAAATAGAGTGGAAGGCTACATATATGCTGGTGACAGCTGATGTCGCATCACTCTATACATCAATATCCCATAGTTTAGGACACGAGGCTGTGCGCCATTTTCTCTATCGAGACTCCAGTATCTCCATCACGCAATGTAATTTCGTGATGGAGCTACTGGACTTCTCGATGGAGCACAACCATTTTTGGTATGGTGGCACACATTATTTACAAATGAAGGGAGTGGCCATGGGAGCTAAATTCGCTCCCAGTATGGCCAACCTCTTCATGGCCAAGTGGGAGGAGGATGTGGTCCTAAGGGACAGTCCACCCCAGTTGGTCATGTGGAGGAGATTTATTGATAATGTCTTGTTCATTTGGGACGGCGACATCAATTCTGTGACCACTTTCCTGTCTGTCCTCAATAATAACGATAGAGGTATAACACCCACCCATGAAGCCAGCCCCACCCAAATCCATTTTTTGGATTTGGCTATTACTGTTGTTAATGATGTCATTACCACTTCAACTCATTTTAAAGCAACTGACAGGAACAGTTTCATACCACTTGATTCCTGTCACCATCAGTCCTGGTTATCCGCTGTACCTAAGGGCCAGTTTCTGCGTTTAAGACGAAATTGTTCTGATGCCAACGAGTTCCGCAGGGAGGCCTTAACTTTGAAATCAAAGTTTTTGACCAAAGGGTATGATGCTGCTACGCTAGATTCCCTGATTGTGGAGATAGGGAATAGGGAGCGTGAGGAACTACTACGCGACAAACCTCCCCAGGTAGTAGATAGGGAGGATTTTGGGTTAGCTTTCCTCACGACCTATTCAAGCCAACATTGGGCCATTAAAAGGATAATTAGAAAACATTGGTCTGTCATTAAAAATGATCGAGTCTTGAGACCCCTTTTGTCCGATAAACCGCAAATTTTATTTAGGGGAGCCACCAGTTTTAGACATTTGTTGGCACCAAATATCCCTGTTCCACCCACATGCCCTACGTTTTTGGGGGATTTAAAAGGATTCTCCCCTTGTAGGAGATGTAATGTTTGTAGTATCAACTCACTACGAGACAGATTAACAGAGTTCACATCTAGTGGTACAGGTGCCACATACTCCATTAAATCACTCATCACATGTACAACTAAATGTGTCGTATACTTACTCAGGTGTCCATGTGGGTTGGAGTATGTTGGCCGCACCATTAGGAAATTGAACGTGAGGTTGGCAGAACATATTACTAACATTAAACAGGGCTTCGATAAACACAGTGTCTCCAGACATTATGATACAGAACACGACAGGAATCCCAAGGGAACTGTGTTTATCGGCATCGAGAAATACGTTCCCCATTGTCGGGGCAGTAATGGGAAAAGAACCATCTCTAGATCCGAAACAAACTGGATCTACAGACTTGGTTCTCATGCCCCAAATGGGTTGAACATAGAGCGGGACATTAATTGTTTTATTAATAAT
The DNA here is from genome assembly GCA_037952925.1 of Lithobates clamitans. Classification (NCBI taxonomy): domain Eukaryota; kingdom Metazoa; phylum Chordata; class Amphibia; order Anura; family Ranidae; genus Lithobates; species Lithobates clamitans. The sequence continues at coordinate 4,686,710 of JBBGZY010001036.1, read as the reverse complement.
AGCTGAAATCAATTTTTAATAAATGACTCTTTTCTTTTATTGATATGTATTTTTAGACATATTTGGACGAACTAAGTGTCCATATTATTTATATATATTATAATTATGTTTTTATATATTGTAATTATGTTTTTTTATATATTGTAATCATGTTTCTTTGCTCTGGTCAGTGAAGCATCATGGCTGATGGGTAATTTAACTTCACCCACATTCACTCTATTTCATGCATTTCATGATGTGAAAGAAATTGTGTTTCTCTGATGGTCGTTTACATTGGAGAACACTTCCTTTTTTTCGTCACTAGATGGCAGTGCGTATCACACACCTCTGCCCTGCATGAATGATTTGCTTATTTTTGCACACTAAATGACCATTTATGTACCTATTTTACTTTGGAGGGTATCTTCCCCTTTTTTTGCCACTAGATGGCGGTGTGCAGTACATAGCTCTGCCCCATATGAATGTCTCTATTTTCTTGTTCATACTAAATGAGCATTTACGTATGGGCGTTCTTATTGGGCTGGAGTAATCATCTACATTGGATTAATATCCGCCCCCGTTCCCCTTCAGCCAATGAATGAGCTATGGTGCTGTAGCGCTTGTGTATTTATAGGGCATGCGCGAGCGTGGTCACGTACCCCTGATGATGTCAGTTGTGACGAAACGGCCGTAGGGTCACAACGCCGACACGCATCGCGCATGCGCGAACTGATTTTAAATAGCTAAAGAGTTTTTTGCACTGTCACTTTTCTTGTAAATGCTTTTGCTGTGTTTCAGCTTAATAAATCAACCCCCTTTTTAGTCAATCTGCACTATTGGAGTCCCTTTTTGTTTTTCTCTTGGGATTTGTGGCTTATTCATGCCTGGCCCTTCTGGGAAGGAATATTAAAGGAATCCATGTGAGTACCTATTCCATATCGGAGTCCCCGTTGCGGAGGACCATTTGTTTGGTGAGGAGAGCGGGAGAACAGTCCAGGGAACATATCATCCTCGGATATATCCACTACTAAGTCTGTTTTGACCCCCCTGAGTAAGGGCGGTCGCAGGCTTTTCGGTAAGCCTTTATTTTACCATCTGGTGGCGGGCTGCATGAAAGGTGGATCATGCAACCCTGCAATAGCTTTTTCTGGATTTTTTTGGATTTATCTTCTCACTGGAGACACTTATGAACTTTATTGTTTATTTTTTGCACTTTTTCTTTGTATATACCTTTCAGGGTATGGACTCACATGTATAAGGATTATCACTTATATGATTTTTCACATTAATTTATGATGATATAAGTTCTAGATGAACATTTCACATGTGTCCTTATTACATATATGTGCACTTTATCACTTTAAACTAGTACTACACTGATTTATTGTTTTATGGTCCTTAGTAACGCTTGATTGTTTATACACTGTTCATCTTTTATACTCAATAAAAATATTTGTATTTAAAAATGTAACTTGTCCGGTAGACAATGCTCAAATGCTTAAGGATCCAACCGATAAAAGATTGGAATTTCTGTTAAAAAGCTAATTTTCTTTGGCAGGAACAGTAACTCAACCTGCAGTGGCGGCAATAGCTGTATGTCAATCCCTGAAGGACCAGTTGAGACAGGTGCTCAAGGTCATCCCTGATCAACAGGCACGGGATTTAGCTGAGCTACCAGGGGCAATATGTTTTGCTATTGATGCTATTAGAGATTCTATCCTTCAGGCTTCACGCCTGACGCTTGTACTTGTGCATATGCGTAGGATCTTATGGTTGAAAAATTGGTCAGCCAAAGCGCCATGCAAAAAACTCCTGGATGGTTTTCCTTTTCATAGTGAACGGCTGTTTGGAAAGGATTTGGATAAATACATCCAGAAAATTTCAAGTGGGAAAAGTACCCTTTTGCCAATTAAGAAAAGGAATAAACGTCCTTCATTTAAATGGGCTCCTTCTCCAGGGTTAGGGGCATCAGCCTCTAGGCAGTCGCAACAGCTTCTGCCATCAGGTTCAAGGGGTAAACCTCAGGGTCAACTCCACGACAGAAGAGTGGGGGGAAGACTTCTGCAGTTCTCAAGGGTCTGGCAGGAAGAATTTCGGGACAGATGGGTGCTCTCCACAGTAACTCTGGGTTTTTTTATACACCATTGATTTGTTTGGACTTTTTTCTTTGCAGTCGACACAATTTTGTGTATGCTGCACACTGTTTGTATTTTGCACAAGTTTTTTTGCACTTTTGCACAGGAGGTTTGATATTGCTGATTTTGCACATTTTTTGCTTATTTGCACAGTCTATTCGGTTTTTGGATATACTATATATACATTGTACCTATTTTAGTGTTATTACTTATTTACTTCTGCACGTTGCATGTTGCACTTTGGCATTATCACCTAATATTGTGTCATATCACATTGCACGTACTATAGAAGTTTATTACAGTAGTCCTATATCTCTGTATTTTGGATTTTTTATGCTTATTGATACCATCCATTTATTTTACCTACATTTGTACTACTACCTTTAGCAGCATATTGTGTTATATTACATCGCACGGATGATTGTATAGAAGCTTCATTACAGTAGTCCTATATCTCTGTATTTTGGAGTTTTATGCTTATTGATACCATCCATTTATTGTATCTTCATTTGTACTACTACCTTTAGCAGCACATTTTTTCTACTCTCTCTGGAACAGCGCAGCACCAACCCCTATCCTTATTCCATATTTAATTATTCACAAGGATAGGGTAGTATTGCGTCCTTATCCTAACTTTCTACCAAAGGTAGCGTCAGGTTTTCATCTAAACCAGGATATTGTTCTACCTTCATTTTTTCCAGAACCATGTTCTACGGAGGAAAAGTCACTGCATTCGCTGGATGTAGTGAGAGCGTTCAAAGTCTACTTTAAAGCTACTGCTCAGATTCGAAAAATGAATGTTTTGTTCATGCTGCCTGAAGGTCCTAGGAAAGGACAGGCAGCAGCGAAGTCTACTATTTCTAAGTGGATTCAGCAAGTAATTGTTCAAGCTGATGGTTTGAAGAGGAAGATTCCACCTTTTCAAATCAAAGCGCACTCTACCAGGGCTGTTAGTGCTTCGTGGGCAGTGCATCACCATGCCTCCATGGCTCAAATCTGCAAGGCTGCAACTTGGTCTTCAGTCCATACATTCACTAGATTCTATCAGGTGGATGTAAATAGGCATGAGGATATCGCCTTTGGGCGCAGTGTGCTGCAGGCTGCAGTATAAGTCCTCAAGTCTGATGCCCCCCTGTTTTTTTGTTTGTGTCTCCCTCCCCTCAGATAGCATTGCTCTGGGACATCCCATATAGTTATTACTATGGCTCTGTGTCCCGTGATGTACGGAAAAGGAAATCAGATTTTTATAACAGCTTACCTGTAAAACCCTTTTCTTGGAGTACATCACGGGACACAGAGGTCCTTCCCCTCTTTGGTTACGTGTGTATTGCTTGGCTACAAAACTGAGGTACTCCCAGTAATGTGAGGGGTTATATAGGGAGTGAACTTCCTGTCTTAGGGTGTGCCAGTGTCCATCACCTAAAGGTGGCCTATATACCCATATAGTTATTACTATGGCTCTGTGTCCCGTGATGTACTCCAAGAAAAGGATTTTACAGGTAAGCTGTATTTTCACGGACGATCTCTATAGATCTGTTGTGGACCAAAGCAATTTGTATGCTGGTCAATTCATCACCGCTAATCCCCAGTTGCCCTTGCCAGAGATTGGAGACCTATTACGATCTCCGAATTTAAGACCTTCCTGGGCCTATCCCTCCTCATGGGCGTAGTTAAAAAAAGTGAGTTGCAGTCATATTGGTCCACTGACCCAATTCAAGATACACCCGTGTTCTCTGCCTCCATGACCAGCATTTGCTGATCGGCACATTGACAGGGAGAGGGGGGCGATGGGGGACTCACTCGGCAGTGTTGCTCACCGTTGAAGGCGGGGGGAGGGAGGGGTTGCTGCTGGTGGGAGAAAGCGCATCGGAGTGGGGGAGCAGGATGAGGGACTCACCACTGAAGCCACAGGAGCACGGGGAGTGCTGCTGGTGGGACTCGGAAGAGAGCGCATACAGGGGGGGTTTGAGGGCATGGTGCTGGTGGAGGGCTACAGGTACTTTCCACACTGACTGGGACTGGAGCTTATGCTGTGGTGTCCGGGTTACAGGAGGATACAAACCCGAGCAGAGCTGTCAAAACCCGGACTGTCCGGGTCATTTCCGTACAGGTGGCAACTCTACTCACACTGAGCACCACCCTAACCTGCCCTATATTACCCCAACCTGTCGTATACCACCCTGACCTGCCCTATACCACCCCAACCTGTCCTGTACCAACCTGACCTGCCCTATACCACCCGACCTGCCCTATACCACCCTAACCTGCCAATATACCACCCTACATTACCTTAACCTGCTACTATACCGCCCTACTCACCCTAACCCGCCACTATACCACCCCAACCTGCCACTATACCACCCGAACCTGCCAATATACCACCCTACATTACCCTAACCTGCCACTATACCACCCTACACTACCCTAACCTGCCACTATACCACCCCAACCTGCCACTATAACACCCCAACCTGCCACTATACCTCCTCAACCTGCCACTATACCACTCCAACCTGCCACTATACTGCTGACTGACTGCCCTACTACTACATACTGCTCACTGACTCCCCTGCCACTACATACTGCTCACTGACTGCTCTGTCCCTAAATTCTGCTCACTGACTTACCTGTTACTATATACTGCTCACTGAGTGCCCCATCACTACATACTGCTCACTGACTTCCCTGTCACTAGATACTGCTCGCTGACTGCCCTGTCACTACATATTGCTCGCTGACTGCCCTGTCACTACATACTGCTCGCTGACTGCCCTGTCACTACATACTGCTCACTGACTACCCTGCCACTACATACTGCTCACTGACTGCCCTGTCACTACTTACTGCTCACTGAGCTTCTATGTCACTACATACTGCTAACTGACTTCTCTGTCACTACATACTGCTCACCGACCTCCCTGTCACTACATACTGCTCATTCCCAACCTGCTCTATACTACCCTAACCTGCCCTATACCACCCCAACCTGCCTTATACTACCCTAATCTGCCCTATACCACCCCAACTTGCCCAGTATTACCCTAACCTGCCCTATACCACCCCCAACCTGCCCTATACTACTCTAACCTGCCACTATACCACCCCAACCTGCCCTATACTACGCTAACCTGCCACTATACCACCCTGAATTACCCTAACCTGCCACTATACCACCCTACACTACCCTAACCTTCCCTATACCAGCCTAACTTGCCACTATACCACCCTAACCTGCCACTATACCACCCCAACCTGCCATTATACTATTCTAACCTGCCACTATACCGCCCTACACTACCCTAACCTGCTACTGTACTGCCCTACTACTACATACTGCTCGCTGACTTCCCTGCCACTACATACTGCTCACTGCCTTACCTGTCACTACATACTGCTCACTGACTTCCCTATCACTACATACTGCTTACTGACTGCCCTGTCCCTAAATACTGCTCACTGACTGCCCTATAAGTACATACTGCTCACTGACTTCTCTGTCACTACATACTGCTCACTGACTGCCCTATCACTACATACTGCTCACGGACCTCCCCAATTCAATAAAATTACAACAAATTGCATCGGTGATCATATTCCTATAGAGTGCCAACATCCAAACTAGTTATACACGAAAAGAAAAACCCCTAACTGGACTTTAAAGGCACTGGCGTAGTAAATTGTTGAGAAAGATATAATTTATTACACATAATACAAAAATTCACAATAAAATATATTGGAATGATTACAATATTTATACAAAAAAATCACCACACAGATTACACTATGGAATTCTCTGGGTTCATCCGACGTGTTTCAGAGTATCGAGTAACTCTTCAGGGGTGTTATGAGAAGGTCAGTCGTGTATGTACAATATAGTGGTTTCAAAAGGTCATAAACATTATCATATAACAATTAGTGGTACGATATAATATATCTGCAATAAATGTATTTGAACAAACTCACATATATTGTAGTGGTGTCTCCAATGAAAGCATTCCATACAACTATTAAAAACAAACATAAACAAAACTTTGTCTCCATAAATGCCGAATAAGGACAGGCTGATGGTGCAAGGATGATTTGAAGATGTGAAGATGGTATACACTAAAAGAGTGATAAAATGCATAGTAGAGGATCAGTAATATAAACATACAAACCAATGTCCTAGAATTATCTAGGTTCCTATCAGTTTTGATATATTTTTTAGCTTTTATTTTTTTATCGATTATGTATCAATTATGTTTGAATAATATTACAAAATACGGAGACATAAATTAATCCCAGACATAGGCCATGTATATGGTAATAAAATCAATGTACAATTGCATGGATGCCTGATTTAAACTATGTGTGCCATTATCAAAAATCTTTCTCTATATTAGCATATTACTAGTTAGTAGATCCAATTATTAAACTTATTGTAAATCCATCATATATAAGCCTAAAAATCCTCATTTATTTCCTCTCTTATAAATCAGTATTGGGCAGATGGCATTATCAATAAATAAGTAATTTGACCCATTGTATCAATAAGACACAAAGGGGGAGGAAAACTCAAATCATATATCATACCTTGCACATAACCCGTAGTCACATGGAGACAGGTCCTGGCATGCAAACCAAAAGGTGGATGTCAGCCATGACTCCAAGGACGCCAAAAATATACCTCCCCTCCAATCACAGGCCTCGCTGAATTGTTTCAGCTGTGCCTGAGAGGAAGGGGGAAGAAAAACCAAGAGCGAGCCTGTGCTGGCTTCCTGAGCTTCCCCATCCCGACCACGCATGCGCAACGTCAGCGTGACGGAATGACGTCAAGCACATGTGGCCCACCGACACAAAAAAAACACTCCAGCGGACTGCGCATGTCCGCTAGAGTAGTAAGATGGAGACCAGATGAGATGATAAAACGTTTGTAGTCTCCATAATTTACCAGATCCAGGTGGCTACGTGTGCCGGGCGCCCAACGGTCCATCCCCAGGGGGTCAGTCGGCATAAGTCAATAAATCTCATACATTAATTATATTTGGTCACTATGAACAGAAGGCCCGCCCCAGCCCTCCAGTGGTAGGTAGCAAAACTGAAAACATCTCCACCAGGCCTCAATGAGGCCATCTGCTTCAAACCCTTCCTCAGGGAAAATTGAGAAATAAAATATAGTGTATCCATCTGCATTCCCGGGTCCTTTATATGCATCCCCATTTAAGTAATGTAGGTCAACTTTCTATGTGATCAACTAACAAATTTTTGAGCACCAATTTTGTATTAGAACTGTATGCATATTCATAATGTTAATCCTGTTCATCGCTTTAAAAACTTTACCTTATATATGTTTTTGCATATTAATTTTGTCCTATGATTTATGATTAACTCTGATCAGTGTTTTTCTGTGTCTTCTCCACCTCCTGCAATCTTTCATTTTCAGTTTTGCTACCTACCACTGGAGGGCTGGGGCGGGCCTTCTGTTTCATAGTGACCAAATATAATTAATGTATGAGATTTATTGACTTATGCCAACTGACCCCCTGGTGATGGACCGTTGGGCGCCTGGATCTGGTAAACCATGGTGGCTCTCTAGGGAGACTACAGACATTTTATCATCTCATCTGGTCTCCATCTTACTACTCTAGTGGACATGCGCAGTCCGCTGGAGTGTCGGTCGGGATGGGGAAACGTGCGCGGCTCGGGAAGCCAGCACAGACACGCTCTTATTTTTCTCCCCCCCCCCTCCCTCTCAGGCGCAGCTGAAACAATTCAGCAAGGCCTGTGATTGGAGGGGGAGGTATATTTTAGGCGTCATGGCTGACATCCACCTTTTGGATGCCAGATCGTGTCTCCATGTGATTGCCGGTTATGTGCAAGGTATGATATATGATTTGAGGTTTTTCCTCCCCCCTTTGTGTCTTATTGATACTGTGGGCCAAATTACTTATTTATTGATAATACCATCTGCCCAATACTGATTTATAAGAGAATAAATAAATGAAGATTTTTAGGCTTATATATGATGAATTTACAATAAGTTTAATAATTGGATCTACTAACTAGTAATATGCTAATATAGAGATAGATTTTTGATAATGGCACACATAGTTTAAATCAGGTATCCATGCAATTGTACATTGATTTTATTACCATATATATGGAATATACGTTATCCGGCCTATGTCTGGGATCAATTTAAGTCTCCGTATTTTGTAATATTATTTAACCATAATTAATACATGATCGATGAAAGTTAAGAAATATATCAAAACTGATAGGAACATAGATAGTTCTAGGACATTAGTTTGTATATTTATATTACTGACCCACTACTATTCATTTTATCACTCTTTTGTGTATACTATCTTTATATCTTCAAATCATCCTTGCACCATCAGCCTGTCCTTATTCGGCACAGGTAGGATGTATTATCCATCTTAAGAAATAGATATAGCACTTATTCTAATCTAAGCAAGTTTCCATTATGCTTATTCTGTGCTACATATCTTATCACCTTTACCTACAGAGTGACGCCTTCTTTGTGGCTTCAGTGTTCTTAGCTGTCCGTTGGCCCTTGGGGGAGTCTGACATTTTTTCAGTTTCAGTCGCATCACTTTTATGCAATTTCAAAGCATATCAACGAGACCAGCCACTTTAAGCAGGAGGTTTATGGAGACACAGTTCTGTCTATGTTTGTTTTTAATAGTTCTATGGAATGTTTTCATTGGTGACACCACTACTATATATGTGAGTTTGCTCAAATACATTTAATGCAGATATATTATATTGTACCACTAATTGTTATATGATAATGTTTATGACCTTTTGAAACCACTATATTTTAGATACATAGCTGACCTTCTCATAACACCCCTGAAGAGTTACTCGATACTCTGAAACGCTTCGGGTAACACAGAGAATTCCATAGTGTAATCCCTGTGGTGATTTTTTGTACAGCTATTGTAATCATTCCAATATATTTTATTGTGAATTTTTGTATTATGTGTAATAAATTACATCTTTCTCAACAATTTACTACGCCAGTGCCCTTAAAGTCCAGTTAGGGGTTTTTCTTTTCGTGATCTACATACTGCTCACTGACTGCCCTGTCACTACATACTGCACACTGACTGCCCTGTCACTACATACTGCTCACTGACTGCCCTGTCACTACATACTGCTCTATTGACCGATACTTTCCGCTTTTTAGGTAAAAAACTTTACAGTGATATGTGTTTTATTATATTTTAATAAAGTTACTTACTACTTAGTTATGCCTTGCTAGTTCTTTTTTTTTTTTTTTTTAAAGGTTGCTTAACTCCGGTGATCTTGGATCTCTTTCACGTTGTTCAGGTAGATCTCCACCTCTCTAAGGTTGCCTACCTCTGCTCCAGGGTATTCAAAAGATTTTGGAGACACTGTCCACATTTTGACATACCTCCCCAATTCATTTGAATTACCCTCTCAATACGTAAATGTGGGGGTAATTTACTATAGCGCCAAAAAAAATTCCCGCAGTACCAAAAAATAGCTCTCAAAAAAGGCCAGAAAGACTTCAACTCTCAGAAACTCAGCGCTAATGCAAATGGAAAGCAGCGCTATTGCCGGCAATAATGCCTGTCAGATCACATATGCTGGAATAGTGGAAGTCAATGGGGCTCGAACCTGCAAAATCCAAAGTTCTCACTGAAGGCTTATATGCAATTTCTGTGCCATAAAAAGTGTTTGGAGACCCGGGTCCTGCCCCAGGGGACATGTAACAATGCAAAAAAAAGTTTTAAAATGGCCTTTTTTTTAGGGAGCAGTGATTTTAATAATGCTTAGAGTGAAACAATAAAAGTGTAATATTCCTTTAAATTTCATACCTGGGGGTGTCTATAGTATGCCTGTAAAGTGGCACATTCTTCCCGTGTTTAGAACAGTCTGACAGCAAAATGACATTTCAAAGGAAAAAAAAAGTCATTTAAAAGTACTAGCGCTAGTTCCGGCTATTAATGAATTGTCGGTCCCGACAATACACATAAAAGTTCATTGATAAAAACGGCCTGGGATCCCCCACAGTGCATTACCAGGCCCTTTGGGTCTGGTATGAATATTAACCACTTGAGCCCCGGACCATTATGCTGCCTAAGAGGTCTTTTTCCAATTTGGCACTGCGTCGCTTTAACTGCTAATTGCGCGGTCATGCAATGCTGTACCCAAACAAAATTTGCGTCCTTTTCTTCCCACAAATAGAGCTTTCTTTTGATGGTATTTGATCACCTCTGCGGTTTTTATTTTTTGCGCTATAAAAATTTTGAAAAAAAATGATATTTTCTACTTTTTGTTATAAAAAAAATCCAATAACTCAATTTTAGTCATACATTTAGGCCAAAATGTATTCGGCCACATGTCTTTGGTAAAAAAAATGTCAATAAGCGTATATTTATTGGTTTGCGCAAAAGTTATAGCGTCTACAAACTAGGGTACATTTTCTGGAATTTACACAGCTTTTAGTTTATGACTGCCTATGTCATTTCTTGAGGTGCTAAAATGGCAGGGCAGTACAAACCCCCCCCAAATGACCCCATTTTGGAAAGTAGACACCCCAAGGAAATTGCTGAGAGGCATGTTGAACCCATTGAATATTTTTTTTTTTTTTTGTCTCAAGTGATTGAATAATGACAAAAAAATAAAAATAAAAAATATTTACAAAAAGTTGTCACTAAATGATATATTGCTCACACAGGCCATGGGAATTGCACCCCAAAATACATTCAGCTGCTTCTCCTGAGTACGGGGATACCACATGTGTGGGACTTTTTGGGAGCCTAGCCGCGTACGGGGCCCCGAAAACCAATCACCGCCTTTAGGATTTCTAAGGGTGTAAATTTTTGATTTCACTCTTCACTGCCTATCACAGTTTCGGAGGCCATGGAATGCCCAGGTGTAAAATACTCACTATACCTCTCAGCAAATAGCTTTGGGTGTCTACATTCCAAAATGGGGTCATTTGGGGGGGTTTTGTGCCACCTGGGCATTCCATGGCCTCCGAAACTGTGATAGGCAGCGAAGAGTGAAATAAAAAATTCACACCCTTAGAAAGCCTGAAGGCGGTGCTTGGTTTTCGGGGTCCCGTACGCAGCTAGGCTCCCAAAAAGTCTCACACATGTGGTATCCCCGTACTCAGGAGAAGAAGCAGAATGTATTTTGGGGTGTAATTTCACATATCCCCATGGCATGTTTGAGCAATATATCATTTAGTGACAACTTTGTGCAAAAAAAAAAATTTTGTCTCTTTCCCGCAACTTGTGTTGCAATATAAAATATTCCATGGACTCGACATGCCTCTCAGCAAATAGCTTGGGGTGTCTACTTTCCAAAATGGGGTCATTTGGGGGGGTTTTGAACTGTCCTGGCATTTTATGCACAACATCTAGAAGCTTATGTCACACATCACCCACTCTTCTAACCACTTGAAGACACTTTTTGTTTACATGAAAAAGTTTGTTTTTTTTGCAAGAAAATTACTTTGAACCCCAAAACATTAAATATTTTTTAAAGCAAATGCCCTACAGATTAAAATGGTGGGTGTTTCATTTTTTTTTTCACACAGTATTTGCGCAGCGATTTTTCAAACGCATTTTTTGGGGAAAAAACACACTTTTTTAAATTTTAATGCACTAAAACACACTATATTGCCCAAATGTTTGATGAAATAAAAAAGATGATCTTAGGCCGAGTACATGGATACCAAACATGACATGCTTTACAATTGCGCACAAACGTGCAGTGGCAACAAAATAAATACATTTTTAAAAGCCTTTAAAAGCCTTTACAGGTTACCACTTTAGATTTACAGAGGAGATGTGATACCTCACATGCATGGTGCAATTGCTGTTTACGTTTGACGACAGACCGCCGCTTGCGTTCGCCTTAGCGCAAGAGCAGGGGGCGACAGGGGTGCTTTTTTTTTTTTTTTCTTTATTATTTTTTTGCTTTTTTATCTTATTTTTAAACTGTTCCTTTCATATTTTTTTTTTATCATTTTTATTGTTATCTCGGGGAATGTAAATATCCCCTATGATAGCAATAGGTAGTGACAGGTAATCTTTTTTGAAAAAAATGGGGTATATTAGACCCTAGATCTCTCCTCTGCCCTCAAAAGCATCTGACCACACCAAGATCGGTGTGATAAAATACTTCCCCAATTTCCCAATGGCGCTATTTACATCCGGTGAAAATCTAAGTCATAAAATGCTCGTAGCTTCCAGTTTCTTAGGCCATAGAGATGTTTGGAGCCACTGGCTGAATCACCGGCTGCATTCTCAGGTTTCCCTGTTGAGACAGGAGAGCCAGAGAAAAACACGGAAGACGGTGGGGGGGGCATTCCCTCCCACGGCTTGTAAAGGCAGTCTAGAGGCTAATTAGCTGCTAGGATTGCTTTTACATGAAAGCCGACCGCTGGCTGAAAAGAATGAAACCAAGATGATACCTAAACCTGCAGGCATCATTCTGGTATAACCACTCAAAGTCGTGAATGGCGTACCTGAAGACAAAAAAATGGTTAACAATAAAGCACAGTAAACGGTAAAGTATAAAAAATTGCATACCTGAAAAACAAACATAATAAAACATAATAACAATAAAACATTGCAGAATAGAATACAGTAAAAAAGAGCAGAACAATAGAGAGAGAATAGAGAGAGAGAGAACAATAAAACGACAACAATTTATTTTTTTTTATATATATTTTTTTTTTTTTTTTTTTACACTTTTTTTGTAACTAACTTTTATAACTGTAACCGGTTCCAGGTTCGGGTCTCTCAAAATGTGATGGCATCTTGGGAGACCCTGTGAAAGTGTGCCTAGTCTGTGCAATGCTGTACCCTACGCTAATACTCAACTAGTGAATGGTAGCGTTCAAAACATTCACCAATGCAAAGACCAGGATTGTCAGGACAGGAGGGACAATAATAGCGAGTGTCACGCCTATATCCGCGCTTGCTGCAGACACAACATCTTTTTTGGGGGGGGGGGGTTCGTCGGGTAGGGGTACTTGGGAGGACATAAAGAAAATGCCTCTCATGCAGCTGACTGCATTTGGTTGGGGATGTGAATGGGGGAAGTACGGGCGCTGCAGAAGTGGTGGGTTCCCAATTAGGATTGGCGAATGCAGCAGGAAGGGCATTATGGGCACGACGGGCCTGTGTTTGTCTTTTTGGTGGCAGCGGGACACTACTTGTGCTTGCCACCTCACCAGCTTGAGCTGCACTTATGGGACTCGCCACGTCACCAAGTGTTACTGCAGTGCGGGTTTGACTACGACCAGGGTGTACTAGGCCGCTGGTGCTTGCCAGTTCACCAAAACGCTACCAAAAATCTGTTAGCGATTGCAGGGATCAGGCCTGACTCTGCGAACGCTGCAGTTATGCGTTTAGTGTTTTGTAAGTGACAGTGATCGATTGATACTGCACTTGGGTGGGCTGGGCTGGGCGGAGGGGCAAAACGCAGGTGCTAGCAGGTATCTGGGCTGATCCCACTAACACTGCGTTTTTGGGAACCCTAAACTGCTGGGGACGCTAGTATAGATCTGATTGGATCAGATATTGATCCGTTCAGATACTATACCACTAAGGGAGGCGTATGCTGCGTGCGTGGGTGTTAGCGGTACTGGCGCTAACCTGACGCTGCCTGGGGCTGGTCCTTGCCAGTTCACCAAAATGCTACCAAAAAAACTGTTAGCGATCGCAGGGATTAGGCCTGACTCTGCGAACGCTGCAGTTATGCGTTTAGTGTTTTGTAACTGACAGTGATCGATCGATACTGCACTTGGGTGGGCTGGGATGGGCCGGGCGGAGGGCCAAAACGCAGGTGCTAGCAGGTATCTGGGCTGATCCCGCTAACACTGCGTTTTTGGGAACCCTAAACTGCTGGGGACGCTAGTATAGATCTGATCGGATCAGATATTGATCCGTTCAGATACTATACCACTAAGGGAGGCGTATGCTTCGTGCGTGGGTGTTAGCGGTACTGGCGCTAATCTGACGCTGCCTGGGGCGACGCACCGCCGGGTGATCAGGGGGCTAAACCTTTATTAGGTAATAAACGGCGGGTGCCCTGACACTATAAAAAATAAACGAACTAACCAACGTCACTTGTAACGGTTATACGGTGATCAGTGGTGAAAGGGTTAACTAGGGGGCAATCAAGGGGTTAAAACATTTATTAGGTAGTATATGGCGGTCCCTGTTGCTATAAAACGCTGACGGCGAACCTAAATATTTACGTCCCTAACTAGCGTCACCAGCGACACTAATACAGCGATCAGAAAAATGATCGCTTAGTGACACTGGTGACGGGGGGTGATCAAGGGGTTAAAACATTATTAGGGGGGGTTAGGGGTGTACCCTAGACCTACAGGGGGCTAACCCTAACTGTCCTAACACTGTAACTGTCACAAACTGACACCAATGCAGTAATCAGAAAAAAAAAAAAAAAAAAGAAACTGCTGGTGTCAGTTTGTGACAGGGGGGGGTGATTGGGGGGGGATCGGGGGGGCGATCGGGGGGGGGGATCGGGGTGTTTTGTGTGCCTGGCATGTTCTACTGTGTGTGTTTTCACTCACATTACAGTCTTCTCTCCTCGGCGCCGGAACGGAAAATACCGAGCCGAGGAGAGATGACATAATTTCCTTTGCTGCTGTTTAGCATACAGCAGCAAAGGAAATGATCTGATTGGCCGGCGGCGATCGCGAGGGGGGGCCACGAACAGATGGCCTCCCCCTCACCTCCGATCGCCGGGGGACAAAAGAGGACCGCCTCGGGCACCGGGGGGGGCAAATCACGTGTATGTACGTGATTTTGCCTGCCCGTGCCGCCTTGCCGACGTACATCGGCGTGAGGCGGTCCTTAAGTGGTTAAGGGGAACCCCGAACCAAATAAAAAAAAAATAGCATGGGGGTCCCTTCAGGTCTAGTTTGGATTTTAAGGGGAACCCCGCGCCAAAATTAAAAAAAATGGCATGGGGGTCCCCCTAAAAATTCATACCAGACCTGAAGGTCTGGTATGGACATTAAGGGGAACCCCGTGCCAAAATTAAAAAAAAAATGGCATGGGGTCCCCCTAAAAATCCATACCAGACCCTTATCCGAGCACGCAACCTGGCAGGCCGCAGGAAAAGAGGGGGGATGAGAGAGCAGCCGCCCTCCTCCTGAACCGTACCAGGCCACATGCCCTCAACATGGGGAGGATGTCCCCATGTTGATGGGGACAAGGGCCTCATCCCCACAACCCTTGCCCGGTGATTGTGGGGGTCTGCGGGCGGGGGGCTTATCAGAATCTGGAAGCCCCCTTTAACAAGGTGACCCCCAGATTCCGCCCCCCCGTGTGAAATGGTAACAGGTACATTGTACTCCTACCATTTCACAAAAAAGTGTCAAAATTTGTAAAAAACACACAGACACAGCATTGGACAAGTCCTTTATTAAAAAAGAGAAAAAATTCCAGCGATGTAATCCTTCCTCGTCCCGGGATACGGAGAAAGACGCCGCCATGACACGATCCGCCTCACTGGGAGGAGCCCGCTAAATGACGCTAGAACTGACGTGACAGTTCTTAAAAAGCTGAGGGCGGGGCCAACCGTGACGTGCGCAGGTAACCACGCCCCCTCTGACGCAACGGGAAAACACCATGGGGTTACAGGGGGGCAGGTCACCTCTACATGTCACCGGGTAACCCCGCGGCTTTTCCCTGTTGCGTCAGAGGGGGCGTGGTCACCTGCGCACGTCACGGGTGGCCCCGCCCTCAGCTTTTTAAGAACTGTCACGGCAGTTTTAGCGTCATTCAGCGGGCTCCTCCCATGGAGGCGGCTCGTGTTGTGGCGTCGTCTCTCTCCGTATCCTGGGACGAGGAAGGATTACATTGCTGGAATTTTTTTTTTCTTTTTTAATAAAGGACTTGTCCAATGCTGTGTTTGTGTGTTTTTTTACAATTTTTGACACTTTTTTTGTGAAATGGTAGAAGTACAATGTACCCGTTACCATTTCACACGGGGGTGGGATCTGGGGGTCCCCTTGTTAAAGGGGGCTTCCAAATTCCGATAAGCCCCCCACCCGCAGACCCCCACAACCACTGGGCAAGGGTTGAGGGGATGAGGCCCTTGTCCCCATCAACATGGGGAGATCCTCCCCATGTTGAGGGCATGTGGTCTGGTACGTTTCAGGGGGAGGCCCTCTCTCTCCCCCCCTCTTTTCCTGCGGCCTGCCAGGTTGAGTGCTCGGATAAGGGTCTGGTATGGATTTAGAGGGACCCCATGCCATTTTTTTAAAATTTTGGCACGGGTTCCCCTTAAAATTCAGGTCTGGTATGGATTTTGGGGGGGACCCCCACGCCATTTTTTTTTAAATTGTGACGCGGGGTTCCCCTTAATATCCATACCAGACCTGAAGTGCCTGGTATGGAATTTGGGGGGACTCCCACGCATTATTTTTTTAAAATTTTGGCACGGGTTCCCCTTAATATCCATACTAGACCTGAAGGGCTTGGTATGGAATTTGGGGGGACCCTCACGCATTTTTTTTAAATTTTGGTTTGGGGTTCCCCTTAATATTCATACCAGACCTAAAGGGCCTGGTAATGGACTGTGGGGGAATCCCAGGCCGTTTTTATCAATGAACTTTTATGTGTATTGTCGGGACCGACAATTCATTAATAGCCGGTGTCTTGCCGAGAAAGTTCCCCCGGCGGACAAGGACCCCCCTGTACTGCGCATGCGCTGCGCTTGCGCAGTACAAACGACTACGGAGCCACCGAAAGTCTCCGAAGTTGAACAGCAGATCGTCAGCTCTACATGGCGCCTGCGCACTACATTCTGCCTTGAGTCCAGGTTCAAGCCCCACCATCCAAGTGGACATAGAGTTAGAATAAAAATATGCCAAGCGAAGCGAGGCCGTGCCTGAAACGTGGCGAGTGGCCCTGTTACAGGCGCCGTGTACAGCTGAATCACAGGTGTTCAGCTTCGGCTATTTTCGGCGGCTCGTACTGCACAAGCGCTGTGCCTGCGCAGTACAGGGGAGTCTTTATCCGCCAGGGGAAACTTTCTCGGCAGAACGCCGGCACTAGCGCTAGCACTTTTAAATGACTTTTTTCTTCCTTTAGAAATGTCATTTTGCTGTCAGACTGTTCTAAACACGGGAAACACTTGCCACTTTACAGGCATACTATAGACACCCCCCAGGTACGAAATTTAAAGGAAACTTTAAAACTTTTTTTGCATTGATATATGTCCCCTGGGGCAGGACCCGGGTCCCCAAACACTTTTTATGACAATAACTTGCATATTAACCTTTAAAATTAGCACTTTTGATTATTCATGTACTTTAATAGTGTTCGCACAAATTTTTTGTCTGTTCGCATGTTCTGCTGCGAACCGAACAGGGGGGTGTTCGATCCATCCCTAGTTATCATTGAGAATCGTGGGGTACAACTTGTCAAGCAACTCGGAAGTCCAAAGTCGCCCAACTGTGAAACAAGTCATTTATATTTTAATAGAAAGGAACTCTCATTTATACTTGCATTTACATCAGCAGAACAAATGCAGGAAGTGATGTGTGCACATGGGCCAGAAGCAAATGTATGGGGATGCCAAACAAATCAATGAACCCCACCCACACCAAATCTAACTACCACATTCACCCCACATTGATTAAGCACAAGTACATATCATACCCTTATCCGGAAAATGAGTAGCACCTCCTCTTTGCTAAAGAGGGACCTCGCCATGTCCATCTAGATGGAGATCCTGACCAGCACAGGAACTTCCGGGTGATTAAAATGACTTATTTCTGGGTCAGAAGGCGAAACCACACTGTTTTGATCGCTGCTGCGAATATTTGATCGCAACCACAATTAGAATTTCATTATTTTTGTTTATTTGCAGATATGCAAATTTGGATTTCTACTTATGATATTTAAAGGCGTTCGATAAGAAATGGTATCCCTGGGTTAGCAGCAGGTAAATGACAAAAACAAAAGGCCCAGTTTGAGCCCTGGTTCACACTGACAGAGGGAGGAAATCGTTCAGCTGAAATCACACAATTTCATTCCCGCATGTCAGTCCCGACTGCAGGGGGAATTTCATGTGTGCAGATTTCTGCACTGATATCAATACAACTTGCACCCCAAAGTCGCACCAATTAAAACAGTGCAGTTGCCATCGCTTTGACATGTCAAATCGCACCAATGTGAACTAAAGCTGACACATACAACACTGCCTATCCACCAGCTGAATTCATTACCTGCAATTCTCCACAGCTGTTATATATATATATATATAAAGATTCCACCTTTATCATTTACTTGCAGGTGTGCAGAAGCCTAGGTTTACATTGGAGCGATTTGTCATGCGATTTGAGAGATTTGCTAAAGTAGTTCCTGCACTAGTTTTGCCGATTTCAGGTGCGACTTCAATAGACATTTGTGTATGAAGCCACACGGATGTCTATCCTGTAGCACCTGAAATCACGCTGACCTTGCTACTTTGAAATCGTGCTACTTCAAGTGAAGTAGCACGATTTCAAAGTAGCATCAATGTGAACCAGGGTGAAGAGATTAGTTTTTTGGTGCACAAATACATATTGAAATAAGATATAAGAGATATTGCACTTTCCCAAAACAACCATCCACAAAAACTAAAGAAAAATAAAAGTAGAAGAAAAAAAAACACACCACAACTGTCAGTAAAATTCCATTCTCTCACTGATTAGTCAACTCCGGTCATGTTGATTAGAAGACAGATTTATTACAAATGTATCGATACATAGGGGTGAACTCTGTTCACAGCAAGGAGTTCCAGCAGAGTCACACAGGAACCCTTTTACACATGTCATTTTATAGCAGTATTTGGCAAGCTGCCATTGGCTAAGGCACACTGGTGACTCATGGTGCATTGTCAGCTTTATTGTCAAATCCAGCGTGTCTTTACACAATATTTCCTCTTATGGTAAACTTTTGCTAGTTCTTTAAATATTGTTGTAGGTGTTGGTCGGAACTAAGCAGATTGCATAAACAATAAGTCAGGGCCATTTTAGCTAGAAAAAGAGCATATAAGGAACAAGGCAAATGTCGATATCACCTGTAATTCTTTGCATATTTCTTATCATTCCCTCCTCTGATATCTATATTTGCTTTCTCAATTTATTACTTCAGTGCAGGTCCGTTCCACAACTGGGTTTTCAGACCTTAGCAAGTCCTTGACCTTGGCTGTCAATCCTTCGAGGGCTCTAGTCACGGTTCCTCCAGGAGCTGTAATGGTAGAAATAAAGGTGCAACACATACCACCAAACATTTTACAGACCCCTCCTCTTTCTGCTAGGACCATATCTAATGCCATCCTATTCTGCCATGCCGTCAGAGAGGTAAGGGCTAATTGCTCTGTCAATCCCTTAACTGCATCCTTGGTGTAGTTTACAAACCTTTGTTGGTTATAGTATATATAGTTAATCCAGTCAACATTTTTGTTTACTGTCACCCACCAGAGAAGAGACTCAAATCCAGCTGCCACTTGGTTCCTAGTCGTAAACTCACTCGGCACTCCACGCGGAACCTCATCTATATAGATCTGGGGGTCAAAAGACAACGCAGGAGAGGTGTCCCTTCTGCTCCTCTGGTGACCCTTCTTCCAAGGGGACTCTGACAGTAAGCGCAGAGGCATTGCCAGCTGTACCAGTGCACAATCCCCTCGGGAATTGGCTGGGATGCTCGCTCTGAGCCTCTTGTCTCCGCATAACCACCAGACGTCCACCCTCTGGGTGTCGTGTTCAACCCAGTTGTCACCCTCTCCCTTTACTATTTTGTTAATCCTCTCCATGCAGTAGTCATCCGGTAAAGACCCCAAATCTTTGCCACTCTCATTCCCCGGAAGTGCAAAACAAGTAAAGTTGTCAGGGTATGCCGTGACAGCAGGGGGTATCTGAGGTCTCTGAACCTGGGGAAGCAACAAACTTAACGTGTGACAGGGAGTGTTGGTGTCAGGTTTGTATGTTTTTTTAAATAGCTTTAGCATACACCCTAAACCATCTGGATCTATATTGTTGTTTAAGGGAAAAGGCACTGTAGCCAGCTGGGGTCTGGCCCCTGCACAGACCAAGCAGTTCTCTTTTTTTTTTAGGATGTTAGCAGTATAGATTAACCATTCAAGCCATTTATTCTTATCCTGGTATCCTGTTTCTAATGTTATAGCTTCTTCCACTGTGAGATTGGTGAATCTCACTGTGGGTCCTAATACTTCTACTTTAAGTCGGTCCTCATTATCTAATTCTTCCTTCTTGTTTGTCTCATTCTTTGGTTTGACTTCAAGGAAGAATTTTCCCAAAGGGTCAGTTCCTGATATCCAGGCTCCTACACGGTATAACCTCTGATCTTCTAGTTTGGGGTCCTTCAGGGAAATCAATAATATATTGCAATTCTTTGGTTCTGTACAGGGAGAGTGGGCCACTTTAGTTATGGTTAATCTATTCTTTAAATCTCCTTCTGCTGGGATCTCATATCCCCAATCCCAGGCTGCAGTTGTCCACATGACTGAATCCCAAGTAGTACACCCGGTAGTTCCAGCCAGGTAGCACACGTATTTGTCTGCCCAGGTCAATATGCTTGCTTCTACCTTATCTCCACAATCTGTCATCTGGCAGAAATCCACCTGTATAGTACTGGTGGTTCCTTCAACAAAGGTGAGGTTTAATGCTCTTCCTGTCTCTTCCCAATTGATTGGTTCCACTATCCTCCCGTGTCTCCTACCTCCCCGTATAGAGGCCTCTCCTAGAGTCACCAATACTCTCACGAGGAACAAAATCCCTACCATCCTATCTGAAGTGAGGGGGGCCTAGATAGGGCCTTTTCTTCACCAAGGTTGAGACAAGCAGAGCTTTTATCTGCCTCCCTTTGTATTTGGACTTTCCCTCTCCTTCAGTCTCTGTCCCTACTCTGCCTATATTTACCTTTTTACAGTGGGATTGGTGAATCCAGGTAGTCCTTTCAGCAATTCTTACTGCAGTGGGAGTAGTAAGGAGTACTTGATATGGCCCGTCCCACTTAGTGCCAATGCTTCTTTTTGATCACCTTGATGAGCACCCAATTTGTACTTTGTCTTCTCCTATGGGCTCTCCTTCTGGAATGGAACAATCTTGGTTAATTTGTTTCTGTTTTAATAACCTTGGCATGTATTCTGCTAAGGTTCTCTCCCCTTCCTCTGTGTGGGTTTCATTTGGTAATAAAAGGTATTTTATAAGGTCTACCATACATCATTTAAAATGGACTCAGCCCCTCCTTAGTGGGGGTGATGTGCATGCTTAAAATAACTAGTAGGAGACAGTACATCCAATATTTCCCTGTCTCCTCCATAGCCTTTTTTAGCTTGCTCTTTAATATCCCATTATGTCTTTCTACGAGCCCTGCTGACTGAGGGTGATATGCACAGTGATTCTTTACTTCTATACCCATCACTTCTGTTAGGTGTTTTATGGTCTGATTTACAAAATGTGGACCATTATTGCTATAAATCTTCTCTGGTATCCCAAATCGTGGAATGATATTTTAAGTAAGGCTTTGGATACTGTTAAGGCGTCAGCACTTCCTGTGGGGAATATCTCTACCCATGTGGTCAATGCGTCAATGATTTCCAAACAATATTTCTTCCTTTTCACATTTGTCTAATTCAATCAAATCCATGCAAATGTGTTGGAATGGATATTGCGGTGTGGGGAACTTCCCTTTCCGTGGTCTTATGCCTCCCTGAGCATTGTGTCCTGCACATATAATGCATTGAGAACAAAAAGTTTTTTAGTAGTTTGTGAAGCCATAGGCTGTACACACCTTATTTAACATCTCAGTCATCCCCCTGTTTGACACATGAGTTACTCCATGTGTCAATACTGCTGCATAACTAAATAAGGATTTGGGCAATACCAGCTTTCCTTCAGGTGATGTGTAGATGTTATCTATTATTGTGCAACCTTTTGTTTTTCGATATTGTTTCTCCCCAGGGGATACATTCTTCTGTATATCAGTAAGGACTGTATGATCTATCTCTATGATTTCCTGTTCTGTCATGTGTCACTTCTGCATATCCAGTTACACTTGTGCCATCTGGATTTTTCGTACTGGAGCCATCAACAAAAAGTGTCATGTCAGGGTTAGATAATGGTACATCTTTCCAATCACTTTATGGCAGTACCTTTTCAGCGATGGCAGCAGTACAGTCATGTTTATGACCATCAGTAGGAAGTTGTATTAGTGTGGATGGGTTGAATGTAGTACATCTCTGTATTGTTAAGTGAGGTTGTGTCAAAAGTATTGTCATACAGGAAAGGTGTTGTGCTGGGCTCAAATGTATGGACCAACGGGGCGTGGTCAGTATTGAATACCTGGAAATCCAAGCTCTACAAAAATTTGTCATGCCCAAAAAAGACATAATTTGTTTCTTTGTTTCTGTCTTTGGCACCTAGTGGAGGGCTCAAATTCTCTCCTCATCCATGTGTCGACCTTCTTTTGAGATATTATACCCTAAGTATTTGACCTGCTGTTGCCACAACTGGAGTTTAGTTTTATTTACCTTATGCCCTTGGTATAACTGCCTGGTTAACAGCTTGTAAATCCTGTACTATTCTCCAGCCTGTGGAAGGCGGAGCCTTCTTAACAGGAAAAAGAGGGGTATTGCAGGGGCTATACCCTCCTCTGCTTCCTTCTTAAGGGGGTATCACCTTCATCACCTTGCACAAAAAACTTTACTTTCACTTTTTTTTTTTTTCTATCACTTTCAAATACTTCTCAGAATGCTTAACATATTGCAAAACATCTAAAACTGATGCAGTTCGGTAAGTAACCATGTTTTTAACAATGTAATCCTTATGATCCTGTTTTAATCCATTAACAAAAGCTATCTTTAGCTGTTGTTGATATGCACTATTCACATCCTCAGCTTTGGGGAGCCCAGAGAACACTTTAAAAACTTCTCGTAGTTTATTTAGATAATCACTGACACTTTCCTTGTCTTCCTGTACAGTCATATTAATCTTTTGCCAGTCAGTTCGTTATACCCATCGGAGATTGCATCTCTGATAGAAGGCAATCTGTCTGTCAAGTCTTGGCTATCAAGGGCCAGTGGTTCTCCTCTTTGTTGAGGGTGCACTGTGGCTACACAGGGGTCCCAATTTCCCTTTACTGATGCCCAATCTGATCCTAGAACCCTCCTTAAGGCCCTTTCCACGTTCGACCCCGTTTAGCCTGTAACTGTTCCTCAGACAATCCATATTTTCAATGATTTCTGGGGCCCTAAACGTAGGATGTTTAATATGCTCGGTAGCCTTCTGCATGTCACTCTCAGTCCATGGTTTAAAAACAGTCCTAGTTAGGGGATGACCGTTTTGTCTGCCTCTTTGTCCACTAGGGGCAGTTGAGCTTGGCATTTCTCTTTTGTTCTCCTTCCTTCTACTCTAATTCTAGTGTGCTCAAACCAGTATTCTGCCATTTCTAATCCATACTTTTTTTTTTTTTATATATATATATCCACATACACACACACACACACATACATATATATATATATATATATATATATATATATATATATATATATATATATACATATAAAACAACTTATACCTTTACCTTATTTACTACAAAGTACAGTTGGTCAAAACAAACAGTATTCTTAACGTTCGGATCAGAATTTTTTTTTTTACACACACACACACACAAAAGAGGAAGTGAACCTAGGTGTCCGTGAGGGGGGGGGGGGGGGGAGGGAGTGAGTGAGTCCAGTTTTTTTTTTTTTTTTAACCACAAATTTGCAGCCAGACAGATCATAAAGCAGGCCTTTTATCAACCTGTAAACCACCAGACTATCAATCAACCCTTGGATCACAGAAAAGCAAAAATATCAAGACTCCCCACACATAAAGTTAGCAGTAATGTTAAACATGAGGAGGAAAGAGCGAGAGTTAGTCTCATGATTTAACAAATGCAGCAAAAGCAACAGTGCAGGAAACATTGCTCTCGAGAGAAAAAAAGAAAAACAATCGATCTATGGGGGAAGTGTTTCTGATCAAATTAGATTGATTCCTGCTCATACATTCACTTCCCGTTTGTCCCAACCACCACTCAGTTAGAAGAAAACAAACCTGAAATGGCCATTGTGACTCTCTGTAATCTATCCAGATTACTTGTAGTCACTATTCACAACATTTATCAATCATCTATCATCTTTCGGTACCTTAAATTTTTTGTAATCTGTCTCGGACAGCGGGCTACGTCTATTTACCATAGGCAACGTCCCCAAGTGCCTCTGTCTTCGGCCCCTGTGATCACCTAGATCCTTCCTTTGTGAATGGACAGAGTCAGCTGACTCTGTCCATTCACATAACTGAAACATTGTAATCTCCTGTGATTACGATGTCTCCGTTTATGAATGGAGAGGAGCCGCTGTCTTCTCTCCATTCATTCTCAGTGCAGCTGAGGCTGCAGAGAAAGGGACTGGGGAATCTCTATCCTCTGTCTCTTTCTCTGTCTCAAGGGGGAGATATCAGAGGTCTGTTAAGACCCCTGATATCTCACCAAAGCCCCCCAACAGGGCTGATTAAAAAAAAAAAAAAAAAACACATATTGCAATAAAGAATAAAAAAAATATTATTGTAAAAAATAAAAATTGTAAATAATAAAAAAAAAAACAACACACACACACATACACCGTTCACCCCCCCCCCCCCCCGAAAAAAAAGAAAGCACTGTTAAAAAAAAAAAAAAAAAAAAAACCCCACTGTCACGTGACATTAAAAAAAAAAGTATCGGTAATCGGTATCAGCGAGTACTTGAAAAAAATATCGGTACTTGTACTCGGTCCTAAAAAAGTGGTATCGGGACAACCCTACTTTACACAATATTTCCTATTATAGCAAACTTTTGCTAGTTCTTTAAATATTGTTGTAGGTGTTGGTCGGAACTAAGCAGATTGCATAAACAATAAGTCAGGGCCATTTTAGCTAGAAAAAGAGCATATAAGGAACAAGGCAAATGTCCATATCACCTGTAATTCTTTGCATATTTCTTATCAACAGCAAAGCTCAATAATGTACTTTTATTTTACAAGCAGAAAAAAAAGGGTACATTCATTTACTAGCTTCAAAAAAATTTGGACAGGATATATGGTGCTACATTTAGCAATGGGATTTTAAGGGCCCTGCTCATAGGAGCTTACAATCTAAAATTTGATAAAACCTTAGAGTGAACACAGCTTTAATTTCAGTTTATAACAGGCAACACATCACATTTTTATCTGCAAGATTATAGAAACATACTTAACAGTCATTCTTACAAAGCATTCCAACATAATATTAAAAAAGACTTATTCAAAACACCCACCACCAGCCCACAATCCACACATACATACATTGGTGACCATGTTCTGCTGGAAGCTGCATTTCAGTGTACACGATTAAATGAGATCAAAAAGGGTAGAAGGTCAGCAGATGCTTCCAAATGATGTTTGCATGATCATACAGGAACAATACACACACAACATTGACAGCATGGCCACATAAACCCACTTTTGATTGAAAAAACGCACAAGAATTTCAGCAAATATCCCTAGTTGGGCATTTGTCAATATGCACAATATCATTCCTTCTCCCCCACAAATCACAGCAAAAAACCTGACCTTCTCAGGCCAAACGAACCCCCCTACTGCAGGCCTTTAAATAAGAGAGGTTGTATTGTTAGCACACTGACACACCCAATAGAAGTACACGCCCACCAATATCTTTCAATCTATCTCTTCATGTATGTCTAAAGTGATTGCACCTGATGAGCAGGAACACATAATACTATACGCAACTGTGTTAGCCCTTGGCTATGTGCATCAAATCTCAAACTACAGGCCGAAAATCGAAGTCCATTTGCATCCACATAAACAAAGCAACAGTTTTCTAAGCATATGTACCTGTGCAGTGTAAACCCTACCATTTTAAATGTTCAAGTCCCTGGGCATGATTAGTGCTAATAAACATTAAAATCAGTCCCTGGCTGCAATGGGCTTCCAATATAAAGTCCAAAATTAACTTTCTTACATTAGAACCTATTTCGACAGGAGACAAATAACGTGCCAGCATGTATTTGGATTGTAGTGAGAAACCCACACAGGGAGAACATATAAACGTCAACACAAGCATTAGCATGTTGGGGAATTGAACCAACATCCCAGGTGCTGCCAGACAGAACTGCTACCCACTTAGCCACCAGGCAGCCTCACATATGTTCTCTGCATCTCTGTGGTGTGAACCAGCCCTAAGTCCATAGCCATGCTCAGTGTCACAAGCATTATATAATATATTGGCCTAAGTATTGGGACGCCCAGTGGCGTCTCTAGGGTTGGTGTCACCCTGTGCGGTAAAACATGGTGTCACCCCCTCAATACAGACCTCCATCCTTCAGTACATTTCCCCTTCCAAGTATAGTCCACCCTCAGTAGAGACCCCCCCACACTTAGTACAGACCCCCCTCCCTCAGTATAGACCCCTCACTAAATATAAACCCCCTCCATCAGTACAGACCCCCCTCAGTACAAACCACCCCCCTCCATCAGTACAGCCCCCCGGGACAAACCACCCCCTCCATCAGTACAGCCCCCCCCAGGGCAAACCACCCCCCCCCCATTAGTACAGCCCCCCCAGGACAAATCACCCCCTCCAACAGTACAGCCCCCCCAGGAAAAATTACCCCCTCTATCAGTACACCCCCTCCGCCAGGACAAACCACCCCCTCTATCAGTACAGCCCCCCCAGCACAAACTACCCCCTCCATCAGTACAACCCCCCCAGGACAAACCACCCCCTCCATCAGTACAGCCCCCCAGGACAAACTAACCCCTTTATCAGTACAACCCCCCCAGGACTAACTACCCCCATCAGTACAGCCCCCCCAGGACAAACTACCCCCATCAGTACAGCCCCCCCAGGACAAACTACCCCCATCAGTACAGCCCCCCCAGGACAAACTACCCCCATCAGTACAGCCCCCAGGACAAACTACCCCCATTAGTACAGCCCCTTAGGACAAACTACCCCCTTTATCAGTAGTACAGCCCCCCCCACCTGTTAACACCACAGAGAACATCCCCCCTCATCACAAACTGACACCCCCTTCCCCCGACCCTTACCGCACTAGAACGGGCGGCTCAGATACATGGAACACCCGGGCGGCAGCTGGAGAGGAAAGGACAGAGTGCAGCCATGCCGCCTGGATGGAGAATGGATTGTCACATGACAGGCAGCAGTGCCGTAGTGAGAGAGACAGAGGAGGAGGAGAACACCCGCTGCCACTGCTCTGCTCCGGATGGTATCACCCCTGTAGCGGGTGGCACACGGGTGTTGACCGCACCCCCCTAGCAACGCCACCGGACGCCTGCCTTTAAATGCACATGAACTGTAACGGCATCCCAGTATTAGTATTGGGTTCAAAGCTAATTTGGCCCACCCTTTGCAGCTATAACAGCTTCAACTCTTCTGTAAAGGCTGTCCACAAGGTTTAGGAGTGTGTCTTTGGGAATGTTTGACCATTCTTCCAAGTGCATTTGTGAGGTCAGGCACTGATATTGGACGAGACAGCCTGACCTACAGTCTCCCCTCTAATTCATCCCCAAGGTGTTCTGTTGTGTTGAGGTCAGGACTCTGTCCAGGCCAGTCAAATTCCTCCACCCCAAAATCACTCATCCGTGTCTTTATGGACCTTGCTTTGTGCACTGGTCCAAATGATTTGGTGGAGGGGGGATTATGATGTGGGGTTGTTTTTTCAGGGGTTGGGCTTGGCCTCTTAGTTCCAGTTAAGGGAACTCTTAAGGCGTCAGCATACCAAGACATTTTGAACAATTTTTTATGCTCCCAAATTTGTGAGAACAGTTTGGGGAAAGCCCCTTCCTGTTCCAACATGACTGCACACCAGTGCACAAAGCAAGGTCCATAAAGACATGAAAGAGCAAGTTTGGGGTGGAGAAAACTTGACTGGCCTGCACAGAGTCCTGGCCTCAACCCTATAGAACACCCTTTGGCTGAATTAGAGCAGAGACTGCAAGCCAGGCCTTCTCATCCAACATCAGTGCCTGGCCTCACAAATGCACTTCTGGAAGAATGATTAAACATTCCCATAGACACACTAAACCTTGTGGACAGCCTTCCCAGAAGTGGTTCTAGCTGCAAAGGGTAGGGCAAATCAGATTTTAACCCTACAGACTAAGACTTGGCTGCCATTAAAGTTCATGTGTGTGTAAAGGCAGGTGTCCCAATACTTTTGGCTAAATAGTGTATCTGGAAAAGATTTACAATGGTGGTGGAACCCTCCTACACATAAATACTACATTTAGACATAGTTATAGGACCTGGGAGATGAGACAACTTCTCTACATGAAGCAGCATGTTTGGGATTTTAATCCAGATGCACAGGAATACTAAGCAGAAGTTCTAACCTCTAAGCCACGGAGCTGCCACGTGTGAGAACCTCCTACACATAACTACACATAAATACACATAAAAACACATAAATACTGCATTTCTTTGGACATACAGGTGATGGAATTACATTACTCAAGAGTAGGGATGAGCTTCGAGTTCGAGTCGAACTCATGTTCGACTCGAACGTTGGCTGTTCGCAAGTTCGCCGAACAGCGAACAATTTGGGGTGTTCGCGGGCAAATTCGAATGCCGCGGAACACCCTTTAAAAGTCTATGGGAGAAATCAAAAGTGCTAATTTTAAAGGCTTATATGCAAGTCATTGTCATAAAAAGTGTTTGGGGACCTGGGTCCTGCCCCAGGGGACATGGATCAATGCAAAAAAAAGTTTTAAAAACGGCCGTTTTTTTCAGGAGCAGTGATTTTAATAATGCTTAAAGTCAAACAATAAAAGTGTAATATCCCTTTAAATTTCGTAGCTAGGGGGTGTCTATAGTATGCCTGTAAAGGGGCGCATGTTTCCTGTGTTTAGAACAGTCTGACAGCAAAATGACATTTCGAAGGAAAAAACCCATTTAAAACTACTCGCGGCTATTGCATTGCCGGTCTGACAATACACATAGCAGTTCATTGATAAAAACGGCATGGGAATTCCCCACAGGGGAACCCTGAACCAAAATTTAAAAAAAAAAAATGACGTGGGGGTCCCCCTAAATTCCATACCAGACCCTTGACGTCACAGGGAAGTCTCGTCAAGTCACTGTGTGTCAGAAGGGGGCGGGGTCACCGGGTGGCCCCACCCCTCGTTATTTAAGAACCGTCAGACGAGGAGACGCCGTCACACAGCGGGAGCCTCCCTCCATGCCAGCATGGATGCGGAGCGGCTCGGAGAAGAAGAGAAGAAGAGAAGAAGATGAAGAGAAGAGCGGGAGCCTCCCCCCATGCCATGGGTGCGGAGCGGCCCAAGGAGAAGAAGATAGAAGACGCCGCGGAGGAGATTCTGGATGAGAACGCCGGAGGAAGAACCAGAAGAAGAAGATAAAGGAAGATAGAAGAAAGAAGAAGCATTTAAATAAAGGAATTGTCAAAAACTGTCTCTTGTCATTTTTAACATTTTTGACAGTTTTTTTAGTGAAATGGTAGGGGTAAGTACCCCCTTACCATTTCACACAGGGGGGAGGGCCGGGATCTGGGGGTCCCCTTGTTAAAGGGGGCTTCCAGATTCCGATAATCCCCCCGCCCGCAGACCCCCACAACCACCGTCCAGGGTTGTGGGGATGAGGCCCTTGCCCTCATCAACATAGGGACAAGGTGTTTTAGAGGGGTTACCCCAAAGCACCCTCCCAATGTTGAGGGCATGTGGCCTGGTACGGTTCAGGAGGGGGGGCGCTCTCTCATCCCCCCCTCTTTTCCTGCGGCCTGCCAGGTTGCGTGCTCGGACAAGGGTCTGGTATGGATTTTTGGGGGGACCCCACGACGTTTTTTTTTTATTTTTTTGCGCGGGGTTCCCCTTAAAATCCGTACCAGACCTAAAGGGTCTGGTATGGAATTTAGGGGGACCCCCACGTCTTCTTTTTTAAAATTTTGGTTCAGGGTTCCCCTGTGGGGGAATTCCCATGCCGTCTTTATCAATGAACTTCTACTGCCTGGTACGGTTCAGGAGGGGGGGCGCTCTCTCGCCCCCCCCTCTTTTCCTGCGGCCTGCCAGGTTGCGTGCTCGGACAAGGGTCTGGTATGGAATTTAGGGGGACCCCCACTTCATTTTTTTTTTAAAATTTTGCCCGGGGTTCCCCTTAATATCCATACCAGACCTGAAGGGCCTGGTATGGAATTTAGGGGGACCCCCACGTCTTCTTTTTTAAAATTTTGGTTCAGGGTTTCCCTGTGGGGGAATTCCCATGCCGTCTTTATCAATGAACTTCTATGTGTATTGTCGGACCGGCAATGCAATAGCCACGAGTAGTTTTAAATGGGTTTTTTCCTTCAAAATGTCATTTTGCTGTCAGACTGTTCTAAACACAGGAAACATGCGCCCTTTACAGGCATACTATAGACACCCCCCAGCTATGAATTTAAAGGGATATTACACTTTTATTGTTTGACTTTAAGCATTATTAAAATCACTGCTCCTGAAAAAACGGCCGTTTTTAAAAGTTTTTTTTGCATTGATCCATGTCCCCTGGGGCAGGACCCAGGTCACCAAACACTTTTTATGACAATAACTTGCATATAAGCCTTTAAAATTAGCACTTTTGATTATTCATGTTCGTGTCCCATAGACTTTAACCGTGTTCGCGTGTTCGAACAAACTTTTTTCCTGTTCGCATGTTCTGGTGCGAACCGAACAGGGGGTTGTTCGGCTCATCCCTACTCAAGAGTTATTCTTCTTGATTTATTCTGTGATATTTGGTGTTTTTTTGTGGGAGAGAGTAGAATATTACCCTCAAATTTTGGGAATTACATTTTGATTTATGATGTTGGTACACATATCACATTTTTTGGGCTCAAATTATGAATATTTGGAGATAATAAAAAGCACAAAAATTGTGATTCCTTTTAAATTTTCATCAGCAATGGTATTGTTTGTGGTTTGTAAAGACACCTGTGCGAGTTTGGGTAAAGATTGTTGTGAGATGGAGAGTAACAAGTGAAAGTGACAGAGAAAAATATATTTTACCAAAACATCAAAACATTCCACATTCTAGCATTCTTAAAAACAAAATATTTTATGTAATCGCAAGAATGTTGCAAAGGAAAATTTATTTTGGAGAAAGATACATTTTATCTCAACATTAAAAGTTTTTTTGTGAAAGCTACAATTGTTCCATTAGAATCAATGGCTAAAACTTGCATTGGACTAAAATAGAGCAGATTTACGCTTCCAAAAAATGCTCTCTAATTAGCTCTCATTTTGGTATTTACTAAAGCGCCGGGTAAAAAAGACACTTGAGTTAAAATGAGAACTATTTTCAGGTCTGAGCATGCTAAGTTGTGTTGGCACCTAGTTGTCCAAAATGGGGAATTTTTCACTTCACAGACTTTTAAAGATATTTCAGAGTAGAAATCACTTTTTCACACAGTTTAAAAACAGATTATCTTTAAATAATATACCGCATATTTCAGTACCATTTAGGCAATTATATCATGCTTTAAACATTATTTCCCTGTGCACTACTCCAGGTTTTAGCAGAGTAAGGGTTTGGACGCTATTTGGTTTCAGTGAACTATAGTAAATTCGATTTTGGGAGTATTTTCTCACCAGCGCTATAGTGAATACTGTTTTAGCGCTAATTAGCACTAAATTTCCACAAGTTAGCGCTAATTAGCACCGCAGCTCTATAGTAAATGACCCCCTAAAGGTCTTAAATAACTCTTTAGCCACTTGGAGTATCTTGGCATTGTGGAAGTATCTTGGCGCGTAATGGAATATGCAGGTGGTAGGGGGCCAGTTCAACTTTTGCATCAGGGCCCACAAGCTTCAAGCTACACCTCTGTTCATGCATCTACGCATCTGGAGGATCCACCGGGAGACATCTGGCAAGAAAAGGATCCGGATTACGTCAAAGTCTATGGGCCCCCTACGCCAAGCCCTTTGGAGGATATCCGCCTTAAGAGAATAGTTGTGGAGGCAGCAGAGAACATCTCTTCCACCGTTAACTGAAATTGGGATCTGCTTGCTGTCTCTGTGTGTATGTGTCAGCTAAACCACATCTTCCACCGTTAACTGAAATTAGGATCTGCTTGCTGTCTCTGTGTGTATGTGTTGGTATGTGTCAGCTAAACCACATCTTCCACCGTTAACTGAAATTGGGATCTGCTTGCTGTCTCTGTGTGTATGTGTTGGTATGTGTCAGCTAAACCACATCTTCCACCGTTAACTGAAATTGGGATCTGCTTGCTGTCTCTGTGTGTATGTGTTGGTATGTGGCCTTCTCTATCTATTGCCCTGTGTGCACAACCATGACATTATTTGTTGCTCTGGACTGTCTTACCTAAGTTTTATGTGTTGATCTTATCTTGGCCTCTGGCCTTTTGCTTTCCTGACTTTACAAGCAAAAAGTCCACTTTTGATTATTAGGCATTCTTATAGTCACTCATGATTAATTAACGAACTTTAACCCCACCCTTATAACAGTATATATTTGAGCATCCTTAAGGGGTGAGCACATTGCTCGGGGTGCACATTGCAATGGCTTCTTTCTCTAAGTGATTCTTTCTACAAGTGATATGCACTTCAATCTCTGCACTTCAGCGATTGCACGAAGCAAACCAATACAGCAATCTGCACTGGAAAGCACCTAACAGACTGTAGGTGACCCGTCTCTCTAATAAGCTCTCCTTCCACTCTGTAACATGCACTCTCTACCACTGCTTCTGACACTCCTGTCCTCTCTCCTCAAACTCTCTTACCTTCACCCCCCCTCTCCACCCGCCTGCTTATACATATCACCCTGCCTTCTGTCTTCTCCCTACTACTGCTCCTACCAACTCTTGCTTATTCTACATCCATACACTGATAAAACCTCCAGTACTCTGAGACATGCTCCTTCACATAAATCACATTCCCACATTACCTCCCTCACCCTCCTGCTTCTCCTAATCTCTGGTGACATATCCCCAAACCCTGGGCCACCGTCATCTGTCTTTGCCCATCGCTCCCATCCCCCGACACCCTCTGGCAGGAGCCGTAACCCACAGAACTTGGTCTCTATTCCTCTTTCCAAGACCAGCCCCCCCTTTTCCTGTGCCCTGTGGAATGCACGTTCTGTCTGCAACAAACTCACCGCCCTTCAAGACCTCTTTATCACAAATTCCTTTAACCTACTTGCCATTACTGAAACCTGGCTTCATGAATCGGATACTATTTCTCCTGCTTCCCTCTCCCATGGGGGCCTTCTCTGGACTCACTCCAGACCAAGTGGACGGAAGGGAGGTGGAGTGGGAATCCTTCTAGCCCCATGCAGCACCTATCAGGTACTTCACCCACCTCCCTCTCTGACACTCTCCTCTTTTGAGGCACATTGCATTCGTCTATTCTCTCCCATTTCTCTAAGAATTGCTGTCATCTACCGGCCCCCTGGACCAGTATCAGCCTTTCTTGATGACTTCTCTGCCTGGCTACCCTACTTTCTCTCTGCTGAAATCCCCACAATCATTCTTGGGGACTTCAACATCCCTGTTAACACTAACACTACTATTACTTCTAAACTTCTCAGTCTCACCTCATCGCTTGACCTGAAGCAATGGATACAGGCTCCTACCCACTCCAACGGCAACACCCTTGACCTTGCCTTCTCCTATCTGTGCACTCCGTGCAACCTTTCCAACAATCCACTCCCAATCTCTGATCACCACCTTATTAGTTTTGCTCTCTCCTTGTCTTCCACCTCTTCTTCCTCCAACCGCCTAACGGTTACCCGTAGAAACCTTCGCCACCTCAACCCTTCTCTTCTCTACTCTGCTACTGATCACCTCTATGACAAAATCTCACCTCTGTCCTGCCCCAACCAAGCTACTTTCATCTACAACAGCTCACTGTCTTCCTCCCTAGACAAGCTTGCCCCCCTCACTACACGCAGAATTAGGCCCCGACTGCTACAACCCTGGCAAACAGATGACACCAGAAGTCTCAGAAAACGTAGCCGCGCTCTTGAGCGCCGGTGGCATAAGACTAAGACCCAGGAAGACTTCACACAATATAAATCTGCCCTCCTAAAATACTACTCCTGCCTTCACACTGCCAAACAGACCTACTTTATCACACTCATTAACACCTTCTCATCCAGTCCACGTCAACTCTTCTCTACCTTCAATACTCTACTTTGTCCTCCACTGCCTCCACCCACCAACTCACTCACTGCCCAGGAGATTGCCAATCACTTCAAAACTAAGATTGATACAATTCAGGAGGAGATCACCAATGCGCAAAAACCTTCCCCATGCAACACCCCATGTCCACAGATACAATCATTACTTCCCTCATTCAACGCTGTTACTATTACTGAGGTTGCTAAACTTTTATCTAGCACCCATCTAACCACTTGCCCCCTGGATCCTGTTCCCTCGCAAATGCTACGCTTACCCTCTGACTCGATTCTACACTCTCTAACTCACATTTTCAACCTCTCCCTCTCCTGTGGCATCTTCCCAAACTCTCTAAAACATGCGCTAGTCATCCCCATTCTGAAAAAGCCCTCACTGGATCCCACCAATCTCAACAACTTACGTACAATCTCCTTACTCTCCTTCTCCTCCAAACTTCTTGAAAGACTGGTCTACAACCGACTAAGCGACCATCTAACCACGAATAAACTTCTAGATCCCCTCCAGTCCGGTTTTCGCCCTCAACACTCCACGGAAACTGCTCTCCTTAAACTCTCAAATGACCTACTAATGGCTAAAGCCAATGGACATATTCTGTACTACTTCTCCTGGATCTCTCTGCTGCCTTTGACACAGTGGACCACCCCCTCCTCCTCAAAAAACTCCACTCCTTTGGTCTCCGTGACTGTACTCTTCGCTGGTTCTCATCCTGCCTATCACACCGCTCCTTCAGTGTCACTTACAACTCTACTTCCTCCTCTCCTCTTCCTTTTTCCGTTGGGGTCCCCCAAGGTTCTGTTCTTGGACCTCTCCTTTTCTCAATCTACACCACCTTCTTGGGTCAGTTGATTGCCTCCCATGGCTTTCAATATCATCTCTACGCTGATGACACCCAAATCTATCTCTCCACCCCCCAGCTCTCTCCATCTGTCTCCTCACGCATTACCAACTTACTAGCAGACATATCAGCCTGGATGTCACATCACTTCCTCAAACTCAACCTATCCAAAACCGAGCTCATGATATTTCCTCCCTCAGGTGCCACTTCCCCTGCTTTCCCTGTCAATATCAACGGCTCAACTATCAACTTATCTCCCCATGCCAGGGTCCTAGGTGTAATCCTGGACTCTGAACTAACCTTTCGACCCCACATTCTATCACTATCCAAAGCTTGCCGCCTCAATCTCCGCAACATCTCCTTCCTAACCAATGTCACCACAAAGCTTCTAATCCACTCCCTGGTCATCTCCCGCCTCGACTACTGCAACTCCCTCCTCATTGGTTTACCTCTAAATAGGCTATCCCCACTTCAGTCCATCATGAACGCTGCTGC
This sequence comes from Lithobates clamitans, assembly GCA_037952925.1. NCBI lineage: Eukaryota > Metazoa > Chordata > Amphibia > Anura > Ranidae > Lithobates > Lithobates clamitans. The sequence continues at coordinate 4,650,990 of JBBGZY010001036.1, read as the reverse complement.
CAGGCTCATCCACCACACAAAACGCTCAGTGTCTGCTACACCCCTCTGCCAATCCCTCCATTGGCTGCCACTCAGTCACCGAATTAAATTCAAGATACTAACTATAACTTACAAAGCCATCCACAACCTGGCCCCCAGCTACATCTCTAACCTAGTCACAAAATACCAACCTAATCATTCTCTTCGCTCCTCCCAAGACCTCCTGCTCTCAAACTCCCTTGTCACCTCATCCCATGCTCGCCTTCAGGACTTCTCCAGAGCCTCCCCCATCCTCTGGAATGCTCTACCCCAATCCGTCCGATTTTCTCCTCCTCTATCCACTTTCAGACGATCCCTGAAAACTCATCTTTTCAGAGAAGCCTATCTGGCCCCCACCTAACAACTGTACATTTATCTTCTCAATCAGCACATCACCCACAGTTATTACCTCTTGTATCTTTTGACCTTCCCTCTTAGATTGTAAGCTCTAAGGAGCAGGGCCCTCTGATTCCTACTGTATCAAAGTGTATTGTATTTGTACTGTCTACCCTCAAGTTGTAAAGCGCTACGTAAACTGTTGGCGCTATATAAATCCTGTCTAATAATAATAATAATCTCTGGGTCTATTCGTTAGGATTCCTGGGACCAAGTGTCCTGTGGACCCTGTCAATGTTAGTGTCAGAAGGGCATTCTAGGTACATGTTAATTAGAGTGGTCACAGTGGTTTTAAGGTTTGTCTGCATAGTGGCTTCTGGGAGACTGTGAATTCTGATGTTATGTCTGTGGTTGCGGTTTTCCAAATCATCTAAGAGCAAAAGTAATTGAGTGTCTTGGTCTGTAACATCCTCTTGCGCTACTTGCAGGCTGGAGACAGATTGAATAAGGGAAACAGTGTCAGTTTCTAGTGAGGAGACTCGCTGCTACTTCTTGGTTAAAGCCCTGTCAATTCTCCTCTGAGTGCAGCTTCTACCCGTAATGCTAATGAATCAAAGTCTTCTGTAGTGAGCAGTTATTGCAAAAGAGCCTACAGAGTCTGTTCATAAAGAAGAGCAGGTGGGGACTCCTGTGAGTGCAACAATGTGCGGGTAGTACTCACTGCAGATGCCACTGAAACTGTTGACACAAGCGGGCTGTCTGTTGAGGTGCTCAAGTGCAGAGTAGCTTAGAAGCCCTAGGCAGCTCTGTGCATTCGACCCCCTCTCCAGGACTGCAAAGAGGTGTGAGGGAGAGAGATCGAGACAAACAAGGAGAGAGGTCGCTGGGTGGTGAGGCATGCCAAATTTAAAAGGCTCTAGTGGACGTGGCACTGCTCTGTGTTTATGCATTTTAAAGTGCAAGTGCTAATATGCAAGATGTTCTCTTTTGATGAATAAATATATATCAAGTGCTATAAAGTGTATGAAACAATTACCGTACTTCAAATAAAGTGACAGATGCAATAAACAATCCTCACAATGGATGAGCATGTGCAAACCATATAACATTAATAAATTAAAACAATAAGGTGACAAATTGGTGTAAAAATCCTATTTGTGTATCCAAGTCCTTGTGTTGGTAATCAGTCTATATGTAAAATAAAAACCATCATTCGATCTCAAAGTGACTTGTGCTTTTTTCTCTGTGCTTTGGAGAAAAAAAAAATCAAGGTGCAGGTGCTCCACTCTATGCTCCCCTATGCTAATGCACTCACCAGAGGGCTCTCCCCTCAAGGGGGTTTTGCGCTTTCACAACCAAAACTGCTGTATTTTGGGACACAGACCTCCACTGATGTAATCCTTATTTCCTTATGCGATCGGCCCCTTTAACTCGATAGTATGCAGTATGTGCAATACCGTTTCAGCACCTTCAATTATTTACAGTGGCGTCACTAGGGTTGGTGTCACCCGGTGCGGAAAAAATTGGTGTCACCCCCCCTCCACCAACTATAGTCCCCCTCAGTACAGACCCCCCTCTCTCAGTATAGACCCCCCCACTAAGCACAGATCTTCCTCCCGAAGTATAGATCCCCCTCCCTCAGTACAGACCCACCACTAAGTACAGACCCCCCCATGAGTATAGACCTTCCCCTCAGTACAGACCCCCCCTCCATAAGTATAGACCCACCCCTCAGTACAGATCCCCCTCACTAAGTACAGACTCCCCCATCAGTACAGACACGCCCCTCAGTGCAGACCCCCCATCAGTATAGACCCCCTTAGTGCAGACCTCCCCCCATCAGTATACACCCCCCCATCTCAGTTCAGACCCCCTCCATTAGTATAAACACCCCCTCAGTGCAGACTCCCCCATCAGTATAGACCCCCTTAGTGCAGACCCCCCAATTAGTATAAACACTCACCCTTAATGCAGACCTACCCATCAGTATAAACGCCCCCCCTAATGCAGACCTACCCATCAGTATAAACATCCCCCTCAATATAAACACCCCCCTCAATGCAGACCCTCTCATCAGTATAGACACTCCTTCCCCCTCAGTGCAGACCCCCCATCAGTATAGACACCCCCCGCCTCAGTTCAAACCCCCCCATCAGTATAGACACCCCTTCCCCCTCAGTGCAGACCCCCATCAGTATAGACACCCCCTCCCCTTCAGTGCAGACCCCCCATCAGTATAGACACCCCCTCCCCCTCAGTGCAGACTCCCCATCAGTATAGACACCCCCTCCCCCTCAGTGCAGACCCCCCCATCAGTATAGACACCCCCTCTGCCCTCCCATAGCGCCCCCCCATGTCCATCTAGACTACACATAGTAAAGTGTACAGACCTCAGAACAGTCCATTCGGACGGATACACACAGCGGTGTCCCTCGGTCTCCTCCTCCTGTGTGGATGTGGGAGGAGGAGGTGGAGGCGGCTTCAGTCCGCTCTGCTGAGGGACATGAGAGATCTGAGAGGAGCAGATTAGTGTAGGGCAGCGGGCAGTGTTAGCGGTGCTGCTACCCACGGGTGTCGCCCCTCTGGCGGGTGTCACCCGGGTGCGCACCGCACCCCCCAGCAACGCCTCTGATTATTTATACTTCAAAAGATACTATTCTACTTCTTCTTAGTATGGCAATACCAAATGTCTGAGACATTTTTGTTGCACTTGCTGCAATCAGCAACAATGGACTGGCTATGATCAGCAAACTGGAAACATTGGCACTTGCTGTGTTTACCAAACTAGAAACACTGGCTGTGATCAGCAACACTGGGTACACTGGCACTGACTGTAGTCAGATGCTGGCTAAAATCCGGTACTGGCTGTGTATAGGAGTGTCATTTCTCATTGCATATACTGCATACTATCGAGATGAAGGAGCTGATCGCAAAAAGAAAATAAGGATTACATCAGCGGCGGTCTGTGTCCCAAAAAACCAGCAGTTTTGGCTGTGAAAGCGCAATACCCCCTTGAGGGGAGAACCCTCTGGTGAGTGCATTAGCATAGGGGAGCACTGAGTGGAGCACCTGCACCTTGATTTTTTTTTTTCTCACAAGCACGGAGAAAAAGACACGAGTCACTTTGAGTTGGAACAATGGTTTTTATTTTACATATGGACTGATTACCAACACAAGGACTTGAATACAAAAATAGGCATTTTTTTAACCAATTGTCACCTTATTGTTTTAATTCATTAATGTTTTATGGTTTGCACATGCTCATCCATTGTGAGGATTGTTCATTGCACCTGTCACTTTATTTGAAGTACTTGTTTCATACACAAGTCACTTTGAGTCTAAGGCGAGGTTCAGACTGGTATGACAAGACAGTTGTACGAGTGTGGATCCGACTTTGCCCTGCGACTTTAATACCGCGTACACACGAGCGGACTTTTCGACCAGACTGGTCCGATGGACTATACGACGGACTTCCAATGGACTTTCCCAACGAACGGACTTGCCTACACACGATCTCACCAAAGTCTGACGGATTTGTACGTGATGACGTACGACCGGACTAAAATAAGGAAGTTGATAGCCAGTAGCCAATAGCTGCCCTAGCATTGGTTTTAGTCCGTCGGACTAGCATACACACGAGCGGATTTTTCAACCAGACTCGAGTCCGTCGGAAAGATTTGAAACATGTTTTATTTCTAGGTCCGTCGGACTTTTGGGAAGAAAAAGTCAGCTGGAGTCCACACACGATCGAAGTGTCCGACAGAGTCTGTTCCGCTGGACCAAGTCTACCGGAAAGTCCGCTCGTGTGTATGCGGCATTAGTACGACATCCATCCGACTTCAATGAACAGGAATCCGACTTTTATCCCGACAGATGCTGATGGGGACAAGGTAAGTAACTTGCACCATGATCATGCAATGTAATCCCGAGTGTAGCTCAGTGTTACTGCTAATGGTACTGAAATTGAACCCTGAGCCACACTTCGGAAAACCGCCAGGGAGGTTAAGCTTATGATCTACCAACACCCCCAGATCCAGGTTGGCTTGTAAGTTGGAGACATCCTGTAAGGATGTCATTTCACTCCATAGCTTGGTGTCATCTGCAAACACTGAAATTGTACTTTTAATTCACAACCCTATATAATTTATAAAGATATTAAAAAGTAAGGGTCTCAACACTGAACCTTGGGGTACACCACTAATAACCTTAGACCATTCAGAGTACGAATCATTAACCACTACTCTCTGAATTCTGTCTTTTAGCCAGTTTTCTATCCATTTACAAACTGATCTTTCCAAGCCTGCAGACTTTACCTTACACATTAACCATGTGTGGGGAACGGTGTCAAACACTTTTGCAAAATCCAAGTATACCACGTCAACAGCCACCCCTCTGTCCAAGGTTTTACTTACCTACTCAAAAAGAAATTAGGTTTGTTTGACAACTTTTGTCTTTCATGAATCCATGAATCTGTTAGCCCATCGAGATGCAGTGTTGTCCGGTTTTCATTAGTTAACAGATAGAAAGGGGAAAAGGGGCCTGAAAGCTTTTAGGTCATCTAACCATATCCTAAACCAGCTCAATCAGGTTCAAATGCTAACACTAGAATATAGAGTCAGTCCTATGGCGTGGCAGGGGGCAGGGTCGCCATCAGGGGGGCAGCCAGGGCTGTGTTCTGGCCTAGGCCGACAAGGCCTAGGGCGGCACTTTGCGGGGGGCGGCAAAAAGGGCCGCTCCCCCGCATGAGAGAAAGCCCCCCCACCCGTCTTGCTGATTCCCGGCTCCCGCTGCCGCCTCCGCACACATGTAGCCCACGGCGGCCGGCTTTCTGTAGCGGCGCCACTGTGTATGGGCGTGCTTGGCAGAGGATGGGGGCGTGTATCTCACGCCCCCCTACTCTCTGACAAGCACGCCCATACACCACGGCGCCGCTACAGAAAGCCGGCCGCCGTGGGCTGCATGTGTGCGGGAGGCGGCAGCGGGAGCTTTCTCTCATGCGGGGGGGGGGCAGCGTGTGTCACTCGCGCCCCCATAAGCAACAGGTGACAGGTGGAGCCTTAAGCTCCGCCTACCCTCCCCTGCACTGCTTTCCTGCAGTGAATCTTCTCCTCGGCCCTGGGGCTGTGACGTCAGGAGGAGAGAGAGGAGCATGAGGGAAACCCCGAGGACAGCAGGTACAGTGATTTAATAAAGTATATCAGTGTTATGGGCACTGGCAGCATTTGATGGGCACTGGCAGAATTTGATGGGCACAGTGGCTGCATTTGATGGGCACAGTGGCTGCATTTGATGGGCACAGTGGCAGCATTTGATGGGCACAGTGGCAGCATTTGATGGGCACAGTGGCAGCATTTGATGGGCACAGTGGCAGCATTTGATGGGCACAGTGGCTGCATTTGATGGGTACAGTGGCTGCATTTGATGGGCACAGTGACTGCGTTTGTTGGGCACAGTGAGACCCGCCCCCCGTGATAGCATTAAAACTTAGCAGCTAGAAGTACTGTAGCTGCTGACTTTTAATATTAGGACACTTACCTGTCCAGGGATGTCGACACCTCAGCCGATTTTCGGATTGGCTCTCGGGTTTTGCCACTATCATTCATGGTAAGTGAAACCGACCGGTTCCCTACTGCACATGTGCGAAGTGCGTTGCACTTTCTGAATGGCCCAGTGGAGGAAGGAGGAGGGGGGGCAAGCTTCAGAGGGGACAGCGCAGTCTCCCAGAAGTGGGGGAGGGTACCTGTCAGAAACAGGTACCCGTTCCCCCCTGAAAGAGCCTTAAGAGGAAGGGGTGTTGTTTACAGATGATAGGGTGGGTCTTAAACAAGAAGGGGTGTGGCCTCGGCAGGATGGGGTGGGTCGTATTTAAATTAGGGGGGTGCATGCGTTTAGTCAGGCCTAGGGCAGCACAAAACCTAAATACACCACTGGGGGCAGCCCATACACATGTAGTGGGCACCGGTGTCTTAAGGGGTCCGGGTCCCTGCCAGGGCTGTCTTTAATGCAAAGTAGCTGCCATAGGGCCGAAAGCAGCTGCCCCTTGAGCCCACACCAGTGGCAAAACTACCAAAATGACCAAATTAACTGGCTTTGATTTACTGGTGTCCTAACTTAGTCCCACCAGTAAAAACGATTGGTTGCTAGCATCCTAACAACCAATCAGGTGTATGGAGGCCTCGGCATTCAGAGGAGAAGGATGTAATTTCCTCCTCCAGAGCTGTTTTGCCTCCACCCCTAGTGCTGTACTTTCCCAGCTTCCTGCTGATAATGGAACTGCCAGGAGTCTGAGGGGACCTGTGTGCTGTCCAGCCCGGGACAATGCTGCTGATGTGAGTGAGGGTCTCCTGGGATGGGAATTGAGCAGAAGAGTCTAGCTACAGCAATACCTGCACACAGAGGAGGGGGGGAGGGGTGTCAGAAAAGGATTCACCTGCTGGTGGTGCTGTAGCTCCCAGATCTATGGGCTGCAGTTCTGGTGTCCACCAGCGGGTGTCTCTCAGCAGGTGTCTCTCAGCAGTCAGTCTGACAGTCAGGAAAAGATTCATCTGCTGGTGGCACCCAGAGCTTTAGGCTGCAGTTCTGGTATCCACCAGCGGGCATCTCTCGGCAGTCAGAAGCTGACATCATCCTGCAATCAGGCATCACCTGATGCTGATTGCAGGAAGTGTATTTAAACCTGGTACATGCTGTTATACATTGCCTTGGTATTTTCTCCATGTGCCCCTGAACTCTGCATCCTGTCTTCTGTTCCTGGGCTCTGCAGCCTGATCCCTTCCTACCCGCTCATTCCATCTCCTGCCTTGTTCCCAGCTCCCTCTGCTTGATCTCCTGTGTATGACCCTGGCTCTGTTATGATCTGGTTATCCCATTATCTGTATGTACCGTATTTATCGGTGTGTAACACACACCGGCGTATAACATGCACCCCAGTTTAAGAGGGACATTTCAGTAAAAAAAACGTTAAAAAAAAAATAAACCACTTGGGAGCAAAATAATGATCAGTGAGCATCAATGCCGCCTGATTAGTGCCCATCTGCAGCCTGATCTGTGCCCATGTGCAGTCTAATTAGTGCCCATCTGCAGCCTAATTGGTGCCCATGTGCAGTCTAATCAGTGCACATATGCAGCCTAATTAGTGCCCATCTGCAGTCTAATCAGTGCCCACCTGCAGCATTGCTCCTCACTACAGCTTGATCAGTGTCCATCTGCAGCCTTGCCGAAATATAGGCTGCCACCGAGGGGACGAGCGCTCCCGAAATAGAGCCAGATCTCCTGTGTACTCAGTGTCACGCCCAGTCGCGCCCCTTGGCCCACATCCTATCACGGACATAACGCCAGTCCAATGCTAGGAGATGTGACTGCTAGCCGAGCCAAGTACACAGGAGATATTTCGGCAGCGCTCGTCGCCTCGGTGGCAGCCTATATCGGCGTATAACACGCACACGAGATTTTCCCCCTATTTTAAGGGGGGAAAAGTGCGCGTTATACGCCGATAAATACGGTATTTGATTTAGGCAGTCATTTATTGTGTGTTCACTGTTTATTTTGGTTTGCTGGTTGGGTTACACTCGTTAGCGTTTTCTTTGTGTTATCCATTTATGTTTTAATAAATTATATTATATTATTTACACTTTACCTGTGGTTGGTCACTCTGTGGCAGTCCAGACTTATTTCTGGTTACACCGGTTCCTGACAAGGGGACAGGGATGACAAAGGTGTATTCCAGAGGGAGTGAGGACAGGCTCCCCCAGGTCATAGAGCTGTGTGCACTGACATCATCCCCTCCACAGAGATGTAGTAGGAGGGGGTGGGAACTATCCATCACCACACCATCCACAGTATCTGTAGTATGTCTGCAGTCTCTGACCGCCTCCTGCAGTATGTCTGCAGTCTCTGACCATCTCCTGTAGTATGTCTGGAGTCTCTGACTTTCTCCTGTAGTATGTCTGGAGTCTCTGACTTTCTCCTGCAGTATGTGAGTCTCTGATCGTCTCCTGTAGTACGTCTGCAGTCTCTGACCGTCTCCTGTAGTATGTGTGCAGTCTCTGACCATCTCCTGTAGTATGTCTGCAGTCTCTGACCGTCTCCTGTATTATGTCTGCAGTCTGTGTCAGGGCTGGCTCGGCCCTTCCTTCTCTGAGCTGGCCGCTCAGCTGTCAGCTAATTGCCAGCTCTCTTCTCTCTCCACAGTTAACCAGCTGTTGTGGATCTGCTCGTCAGTCCCGCCTACTTAAAGACGTCCAGCCCACTTCTTTCCTGCCTTCGCCTTGGTCACATCACAAGAAACCATCTCCTGCGTTCCTGTTTAAAGCCTGGCTTGCTGACATCCCTTCTGGCTCCTTATCCTGCTTGCTGTTCTTCCACTTGGATCCCTGACTTCTGGCCTGGCTGATTACCCTATCTGGTTACTGAACTCTGGCTTGGCTGACTACCTGATCCGGTTACTGGACTCTGGCTATGCTTTGACTACGTTACTCTATTTACCTTTTTATTAATAAACAAATGTGATTTAACTGTACTTCTGTCTCGGTCTGGTTCATGGTTTCTGACATTCTGATCATCTCCTGTAGTATGTCTGCAGTCTCTGATTGTCTCCTGTAGTATGTCTGCAGTCTCTGATTGTCTCCTGTAGTATGTCTGCAGTCTCTGATCGTCTTCTGTAGTATGTCTGCAGTCTCTGATCATCTTCTGTAGTATGTCTGCAGTCTCTGATCGTCTTCTGTAGTATGTCTGCAGTCTCTCACCATATCCTATAGTATCTCTGATGAGAGCTGCTCTGTGTGTAGGCTGCCTGACTGCTCACGGTGGACTGGAGACAAGTTGTTAAACATCGCATTTTTTGGTAAATTGATTGAAAATGTTGCTGGATGTGGGACTTTGCTAAGTACATTGGGATGTCCCTTTGCTGAATACATGGGGATGTCCTTTTGCTGAATATATGGTGATGTCTCTTTGCTGAATATATGGGGCTGATTACTTGAAATACACTTTTCATATATTATGTTGTAAGGCTTCATGTACACTTGCGTTTTTTGCCAAAGCTCCTAAACTTAACTCCATAAATGTCTGTGTCCATATGCACATAGGCTTGTAGCAGTTTAGGAGCTGCTGTGTTTAGGTGAGGTTAAAGTGATTGTAGCGTTTCGTGTTTTTATTTTAAATAACAAACATGTTATACTTACCTGCTCAGTGCAAGTGTTTTGCATAGAGTAGCCCCAATCCTCCTCTTCATTGGGTGCCTCTTTCCCTGGGAGGGCACCCGTGCAGGCGCGCTCGCGAGTTCCGCTGCTGCGTCCATTGACACAGACAGCAGGATTTGGCCCCACCCCCACGTCACTGGATTTGATTGACAGCAACAGGAGCCAATGGCTCCTGCTGCTATTAATCTGTCCAATGATGATGGAGATAGCGGCCGGAGCCGCTGGGCTTGTGCACGTTGCTGGAATGGATGGGCTCGGGTAAGAAAAAAAAAGGGGGCAGCTGCAGCACAAAAGGTTTTTCACCTTAATGCATAGAATGCATTAAAGTGAAAAACCTGAAGACTTTACAACCCCTTTAAACCTCCCTCTCCGGAATGCGGAAGAATCACATTTAGGATAGGAAGGTTTTGAGTGACGGCCCTGGGAAAACTCAAATTGTGGTTTGCGTTTTTCCACGGCCGCAGTCAGGGTAATCTAGAGAACATGTAGCCTTAGATTGTTAAAATAAAAGCGGGTGCACTGAAGGACTCTGTGGGGTGGCCAGTAGGGGTGTGGAATATAATCGCTGCATCGCGATTCGGGGGTCCCCGATGCGGCATTGATGCAAGCCCGCCGAAAAATCGATGTTGGGTGTGACGTCATCCCGACTTGCCCCGCCCCTCCCGGAAGTGTACTCCAAGCGTTTTTTGTCAAAATGGCTTTTGCTATTAAATGCAATAGTAATCCATTCAGTGGTGATCGCTGTATGTGTTTTTTTTTTTTTTTAAATATATGTAGCTTCATACCTCGTTTTTACTCTGTGTATTTAACTGTATATCCCGGCGCTCATGTGACTGCTTGGTCCGGCCCGCCCCTCTCCTCTCTGTCTCTCCTGACGTCAGCCCTGCCCGCCTCTCTTCTGATCTGATAGCTACACTTGGTGGGCGGGGCTAAGAACTCCCACTGAGGTCAGGAGAGTCAGAGAGACCTGAGACTGAGAGGAGAGAGATGCGGGCTGGACTGAGCAGTCACATGACCGGCTTATACAGTTATACACACAGACTAAAAAAACGAGGCATGAAGCTACATATATTACATATATATATATACATATAAAAAAAAAACACACACAGCGATCACCACTTAATGGATTACAATTGTATTTATTAACAAAAGCCATTTTGACAAAAACACAGTTATATATATTTACACAGACTAAAAAATAAGATATGAAACTGCATAAATTTTAAAATGCAGATACAGCGGTGGGCACTTAATGGATTTTAACTGCATTTTTTTTACCACACAGGTATTTTAACAGCAGTATGTAGAGTACAAATGAGTTTGTATTCTACTTACACTGTCTCCTACATGTGCTGTGTGACATTATTTCTCTGCCCCCCCCCCCCTTTGCACATTCCACTGTGTTAACTCCTAGTGTGCTGGAAAGTGCAAACAGGGGAGTCCAGAGAAATGTCATCACAGAGACAGTAGTACATGAACTTTCCAGAGCTTTTTGTCAGTTGTGGATTCTAATCCCTCCTGACCTCCCGGCAGCCGTGTGTGTGAATTCCTGTACCTTGTAGTGCACCGGATTAGTGCGCTACGTAAAGTGGAGTTCCACCTGTTTTTTTAGTTTATTAAAAGTCAGCAGCTACAAAAAGTTTAGCTGCTTACTGTTAATAATCAGACATTCACCTGTCCCACGGTCCAGCGATGAGGCCGCACAGAACCTCACTCCTCTCCCTCTCCTCGGCGCCTTCATATCTACTGTGGGCAGTGACACCCGCCTGTGACAGCTTATGGCTTCACAGCTGGGAGCAGACTGCACGAGCTGCACTGCGCTTTGCCATTGGCCAGCCAATCTTCTGGGACCCAGAAGATCGCTGGCAGGGAGGGGCCGCCTAGTAAATTTTTTATTTATTAAAAGTCAGCAGCTACAAAAAAAGTGTATCTTCTGACTTTTAATAAAAAGACACTCACCTGATCCACAATCCAGCGACGTGGCCACCCAAACCCTCCATCCTCTCCCCTGCCTGTCCACGGCGCTGGCAATACTACTGTGGGCATCCGGCTGTGACAGCTTGCAGCTTCACAGCCAGGTGCGCATGTCTCACTGCGTTGTCCTGCACAGCCGGGCAATCTTCTGTGAACTGTGATGTGTCCCAGAGTATTGCAGGGAAGAAGGGCTGCCTAGGAAGCCCCAGCGGAAGTGGGAGCTCGTCGGTAATCGTGATGCATTGCGGAATCGAATCGTTGACCAGATAATCGTAATCGAATCGTGAGACCAGTGAAGATGCGCACCCCTAGTGGCCAGTAGGCGGGCCCTGGAGAACGCTGGTGGTCAGGCCTGGGCCTAAAGCTGTGTAAGGGGCCATGGCAGGGGGTTGTAGACAGGCATGTACTGACCATTGGGACTACCCCGGTGGGCCGATGGCTCAGTGGGATGTTTTTTATGCAGAGTTCGGTGGCAATGGGAGTGTGGCAGCAAACAGCGGCGGGGATTCGGGGAAGGTGGCCAGCGAGGAGGGCAGTTAGAGAGAGCCCAGGAGAGAGAAGAGCTCCACCCCCTGCATGACCACCGAAGAGGCGAACAGGAGTGGGCGTGGCCACCCGACACTCCCAGAACATCGATTCCTCCACCTCCTCTCTGCTCCAAGAACCCTTGTGGCCCGGGCCGGAGGACAGGCTGACTGGGGGCCCGGAGGAAGAGAACATGCGGGAGGTGGAGGCTGCCAAGGAGCCGCTGAAAGGAGCAGAGCAGCGAGAGCATCTCCGGATCAAGAGGGAGACTCGGTGCTTCTGCTCCTGGCCATCAGGTACCCGACATCCTACACATACATTCCCGCACACTGAGACTGCGGGGGGAGGGGGGAGCAGAGGAGGGACTGCAGATAATGACAGTGCTATGTGGTTTCTCTCAGCCCCCCCTCTGTCTTTCAGACCCCCCCCCCCCTGTTTCTCAGCCCCACCCCCTTGCATTCACCCACCCCCTCTCACTCCTTTTCCCTCAACCCCTCTCTCCCCCCCCGTCTCATGATATACAATAATGGATTTGGAGGACTTATGGTGGGCGTGATTTTTTTTTTTATGGGGGGGGTGGGCAAGCAGCATTTTAATGAATTAAAGTGGGCCGATCTGGATGAAGTCCAGGCCCAATTTTTTGTCCCAGTCCAGCCCTGGTTGTAGACTACCCAAGTGAATGCTGTCACTGAGTAGCCAGGAAAGACATATTTTAATGTAAGTTTAGGCAATGTATCCTCTGTATGTTCCCATTGTTCCCCCACCCCGCTGAAAAAAAATGGACAACGTCACGGTGACTGTGTGATAAGACCGCTTACTGCTGTCAGGGGACCAAATTCCCTCACATTGTTATCAAAGGGTTGCTTACCTAGAGCTCACCTGCCTGCTGCTGCTGCTGCTGCCGAGTGACCTGCCAGTAAATATTGCAGACAATCGACAGTTAACGCTAAGCCTTGCTACACCCCTGGCGTGTCTAAGTACCAGTCCGACCCTGCTAACATGCATATTCACACAGATCAACGAATAGAACGAACATTTGTCCCAGCAACCACCATCAATTAACGCATCCCGCTACATAGATAACTTGAAAGTGTTGAACGCATGCGCCAGTTGGTGGATGGCCGCGTCATCCTGCAAGGCGTTGCCAACCACAACATGGCTAAAAGTATAAGTACATGCTGCCGACGTAACAATCACATGACGAAGAAGATGGCTTCTAGGCAGTGGTGAGAGTTTATTTCTTCTGTGGATGTGCTGTTTTTATATAGATACTGGCGTTACAACAAAAACATGTTATTTGCAGCGGCGGGTTAATATACACGTGCGATTCTTTTTTTGTAGAGTTGAGATTACAAAATATTAGCGTTATTCTATACGTGAATTAGGTTGTATTTCACGTTTGTTGAATGTTTTACATATCAGGAGAGCTAGTGTCTCAGCACCGATAAATAGTCATTGGATCGCTTACTACAACATACCCGAACAACTTTTGTGGTCCTGATTTCATTACCTTCTATGCTTTATCTTATACCTTAAAATAAGTGTAAAACACAGAAAGTGATGTGCACTTGCTACCCCTTCTCTGGTATTTGCTTTAGTATTTGCTCTTGAGCACACATTTGCAGTTGCCATATTTGCACACTTCTACAATCCTCCACTGCACTGGATTTATCTGCTGCACTTTCTACCTCCTACTGTACTAGATTGATCTGCTGCACATTTACACTTAACCACTTCAATACCAGGCACTTTCGCCCTTTCCTGCCCAGGACAATTTCCAGCTTTCAGCGCTGTCGCACTTTGAATGACAATTGCGCGGTCATGCAACACTGTACCCAAACAATTTTCTTCCCACAAATAGAGCTTTCTTCTGGTGGTTTTTGATTACCTCCTGGGGTTTTTATTTTTTGCTAAACTAAAAAAGACCAACATTTTTGAAAAAATAAAATTAAAAGTTTTTCTTAGTTTTTGTCATAAAATTTTGTTCTCTCCTTCACTGATGGGCACTGATGAGGCGGCACTGATATATAGCTTTGATGGGGTCTGTGCTGATAATCAATGTGCTGATCAATGCTCTGACAGGGAGAGCCGCCGATCGGCGTGAACTGAGTAATGCTGTTTACCGGCATTTCCTGGTTTACACCTTGATCAGCTGTGATTGGGCACAGCTGATCACGTAGTAAGGAGCCTCTGTCAGAGGCTCCTTACTATGATTGGAGATGCAGTGTGTCAGACTGACACACAGCACCTCTGATCGCTGCGTTGGCATGTTGTCCTGCTGGACGTCATTTGACGCCCAGTCAGGATAACCGAACCACTTCCCCGCCATCAATCTGCTATAGGCCAGGCGGGAAGTGGTTAAAGTGGAGTACCACCCAAACATGGAACTTCGGCTTTAAGTGCAGGTGACCCCCTCACATGCCACATTTGGCATGTCATTTTTTTTTTGGGGGTGGGGGCGGATACCCGCTTGTAGCTGCTGACTTTTTTTTCCCAGTGGAACTCCGCTTTAAAGTGCAAGTCTGGGCTAATACTAGCTAAGGTTATGAAATAAAATAAGTCGGCACTAGAGATTTATAGCTAGGTAACTAACCTCAAGGTTTGACCTACAAAAACACTAAAGAACGTTTAACCACTCCCGCCCAGCCTATTGTCAAATGACAATTCGTTGTTTCGAGTGGACATCATATGATATCCTCCCGGGAATGCTCACGGGCAGTGTACACCAGATTCATCAATTACAGCAGATCACATGACAATGGATGGCTTCCTTTTATGCCATTCATTGTGTACAGTTGTGTTGCTAGCTATGATTGGTCTCAGTGATCACATGGTACAGACAGGGCCAATCACAGGCCATCTGTTATTAACTGTGGCTAATCACAATCATAATCATAAAGACTGAATGAATCAATATAATAATCCTTATCACAATCGGCACAATTTCTATGTGACACTCTTCCAAAACTAAAATAATTAGTGTGCTGCCAGCTAAACACTACTTGGTGATTTCACAATACCATTTGGTCTACATTATAACAAAATTAGTGTAACACAACAATATAATTCCATAAACAAGTAGACCCAAACAACGTGTATAACTGTGATTTATATCTGTACAAACTTCAAAATAAAACTAAATAAATAGTCCAGTGTTCTTAAATGAAAAGAAGAAACCCCAAGTGTCTTCACTCCTTCTTCATATATTTAGTGCACCTTCACCACCAGGTGAAAAACCTGCTAACCTCGATTATACATAAAACCAAACTTTTCCATCTTTTCACATTGATGTTCCACAGCACATTTAAGATAACCACATTGCCGGACTGCGTGTACTCATTCAACACATAGAACAAAAAGGCACAAACATAGTGCTCTCCATCTTCTAAAATTTATTTAAAATCTCCCTCAGTTAAAATACACTTACATGAAAATAGTAAAAAAAGCGATATGCAAATATTCTCATCAGTCGCTTCACCATTACACATCGGCAAGACAGCGGCCAACTTCATAGGCTCGGTTCCTCCCTCCTAGACACGCTGTGCCCTGTGATTGGGCTTCTTCAGTAGGTCTACTATAACTTCTTTTTTTTTTCCAGTATGTGTGAAAATTATTTATTTTATTTTTTCTCAAATCGCCTTTCAGGACAACCTTGGAGAGAGCGTAGCTTCGCCTTCTTCACAGGAAACACATGCAGCCTTTAAATCCCTTCTATTCCACCATGGGCTCAGTTATTGTGTTTCCTCCGCCATAGTGGAAGCATGTGCCTGGAATCAGGGAGCTGCGCTCTCTCCAAGGTTGAAGTGTTAGGCTTACCATTGTTTGTTTGTCTCCAGCGACCATCCCAGCACCCCCCCCAGGGGCAAGGGGTGTTCCGGAGTCCCCGGTCTCTCCATCTCAGGGGAGTTTAGGGCCCTCAGGAGGTGCGGTATCTATGTGCCCGTATTCCGCTTCTTTGGCTTTGTTGGCCGAGCGGGGGCTGCTGCAGGTCAGCGGCATGTCCCGCATCTCGGTTCCAGGTCCCGGCCGACAAGCGCGTCATGTCCGCTGACATAGCTTCCAGAGGGGGCGTGGTGCCTGTGGTTCCAAGTGCCTGGAACGCAGAGACCAGGGGGCGGGTCCATACACCGGCGCTTCTGTTTCCGGCCCTCGCCGATGACACGGGGACCGGTAAAGTTTAAAAACCTGTTGGTTTTTCTGTGTCATTGCTGCTGCATTTCTCTGCTAAGATGGATGAGAGACAGACAGCCACTGCAGATGCAGGCACCCCTAGCACCGGTAAAGCCCAGGTTAGAGAGGTACAGTGGTGCCTTTTGATTCTGATCCATATGGGCTTTTGTGGGTTGTTTCCTCCCTGAGGGGAGCCTGTAGCTGGAGGGTCAGAGGTTACTTCACTCGGACCCTGCAGCGTCGACTGGATGCCTTACTGCTAACACTGCTTGGGTGTTTCTGTTTTCCCTTTGACTTGGTGGTGGTTTAGCTGTACACTAGTGGCAATTGTTTTTAGGGACACTAGGTTTAGTTTAAAATATTTTTCTTGTTGTAGGAAAAAGCGTTAGGAAAAACTAAACATGTAAATCCACCAAGTCAAAGGAAATGTGCTTCTTACAAGAACCCCCTTAGAGATTCATGGCAGAAGGTGATGTGCAGATCCTGTATTAAGGACCTGGTGGAGGAAGAAACGTCCAAGCAGTACAAGGACTTATTCTCATCTGTATGGGAACTTACGAACTCGCTGAGTTCTGTCAGGTTCATGTTGGTACAGAACCCAGCAGCTCAGGTTGAGCATCAGCATCCACCACCTAGTCCAAGAGCATCCTCATCCAGACCATTGGAGGCTGAGGACTCAGGTGATGAAGGAGGAAGTACTCTTCTCTCACTCAGGGATTCAGATGAGGAGGAAGAGGAAGACGATAGCCGAGCCTCTCGGTACAAGTTATCTTTGGAGGAGGTGGATGACCTCTTAAGAACAAGCTACACTACCCTCGAAATTCAGGAGGAAAGGGTACAACTGTCAGTTAACGACAAAATGTACCAGGGTCTGGATGAAACTAAACAGAGTGTTCCCAGTTCATAGGGTCCTATCAGAGTCAGTCAAGAGAGTGGAAGGACCCAGAGAGAGGCCCGTTCTTCTCCAAGACCCTTAGGAGACGGTTTCCCTTCGAAGATAAGGAGTCAGATGTTTGGAATAAGAAACCACGAGTAGATGCAGGTTTCCAGTCGCACAGACCTTGCTTTTGAGGACAAGGGGGTGCTAAAGAATTCAATGGATAAGAAGGCAGACTCCCTCCTTAACCACTAGCCTACCGCCCACCGTCATATGACGGCCGGACGGTAAGCCTATTGTTCTGAGTGGACGTCATATGACGTCCTCGCCCTCCCGAGCCACTAGGGGGCGCACGCGCACGCTGCGTCACTCGGGACCCGGTGCGCGTGCCCGGCGGCCGCGATGGCCGCCGGGCACCCGCGATTGCCGGGTAACAGAGCAGGAGCGTGGATCTGTGAATGTAAACACAGATCCACGTCCTGTCAGAGAGGAGAGGAGACCGATGGTGTGTCCCTTGTACATAGGGACACCGATCGGTCACCTCCCCCAGTCAGTCCCCTCCCCCCACAGCTAGAATCACCTCCTTAGGTCATACATTAACCCCTCGAGCGCCCCCTAGTGTTAACCCCTTCCCTGCCAGTCACATTTACACAGTAATCAATGCAATTTTATAGCATTGATCGCTGTATAAATGTGAATGGTCCCAAAAATGTGTCAAAAGTGTCCGATGTGTCCGCCGCAATATCGTAGTCACAATAAAAATTGCAGATCGCCGCCATTACTAGTAAAAAATAAATAAATAATAAAAATGCTATAAATCTATCCCGTATTTTGTAGACGCTATAACTTTTGCGCAAACCAATCAATATACGCTTATCGCAATTTTTTTTTACCAAAAATATGTAGAAGAATACGTATCGGCCTAAACTGAGGAAAAAATTTGTTAAAAAAAAAAAAAAAAATGGATATTTATTATAGCAAAAAGTAAAAAATATTGTGTTTTTTCAAAATCGTCCCTCTTCTTTTGTTTATAGCGCAATAAATAAAAACCGCAGAGGTGATCAAATACCACCAAAAGAAAGCTCTATTTGTGGGGAAAAAAATGCAAAAAATTTAATTAAGGTGCAGTGTAACATGACCGCGCAATTGTCATTCAAAGTGCGACAGCACTGAAAAATGGCTTGGGCAGGAAGGGGGTGTAAGTGCCCTGTATTGAGGTGGTTAAAAAAGCTTGGGATTCTACATCAGTCAGCCTCAAACCTGCTATGTTTTCCACGGTTGTGGCAAGAAACCTGGAATGTTGGGTGGAGAAGCTGAAAAGCCATGTTGAAGCAGGCACACCGCGAAAAGGTCTGTTAGTCTTTTCCTTTAATATTAAAAGCAGTTAAGTATGTGGCTGATGCATCTACTAAATCAGTCAAATTGGCAGCAAGGTCATCAGCACTGGTGAACTCATCCAGACGTGCGGTCTGGCTGAAAACCTGGTCTGATGACACAGCTTCCAATGTTAAACTGTGCAGTTTACCTTTTCCGGGTGATCTTCATTTTGATCCAGACCTTGAAACACTCTTGGATAGGACAGCCGACAAGAAAAAGGCTTTCCCTACTAAGAAGAAACGGCCTATTAAAAAGAATTTTCGTGCTGTTTAACAGCCCCATAAGAATAAGGAGCAGGACCGTAAGAGCCGTTGGGGCTCCCAAAGGGGTAAGGGAAGAGGAGTTCTTTTCAGATCTCCCCCAGACCAGCCCTCCAAAAGTAAGTGACAATCTCACCCCAGTGGAATAAGACATCTCCAAGTCTGTTCGCGAAAAGCATCATAACTCAGTGGTACAAGCTGGAATTTTCAGAACCACCCCTGAGCAGATTTTATCTTACAGCCCTACCAAGAGATCAGGAAAAAGCTTCTGCGATGATGAGCCTACTGCAGGATCTGATTCAGCAAGAAGTGATTATCCAGGTCCCAAAAAGTCAGGAGGGCAGGGGCTTTTACTCTCATATATTTCTGGTGAAGAAGCCTTCAGGGAAGTATTGATTGATTCTGAACTTAAAGATCTTGAACAAATCAATTTGGTACAAGCATTTCAGGATGGACACAGTCTTTTAAATTACGAAATTGCTGACTCCAGACTGTTTCATGGCATCCCTAGATCTAAGGGGTGCTTATCTTCATGTTCCGATAAATCGGGCTTCTCAATTCTTTCTACGCCTGGCCCTGGATCTGGGAACCTCAGTCTGGCACCTCCAATTCAGAGCTCTGCCGTTCGGACTTTCATCCTCCCCCAGAATCTTCACAAAAATAATGGCGGAAGCTCTAGAACCTATGAAGTTGAGAGAGTCCCTATCTGGACGACCTGTTCTTCGCAGACTCCAAAGAACAAGTCTTATCAAATCTCCAGGTGTCCCAGGCTCACCTCAGGAATCTAGGGTGGCTCCTAAATTTGGAGAAGTCAAATCCTGGAACCCTCACAGGAGATTAAGTTTCTGGGTTATACCATAAACTCAGTACTTCAAAAAGTCTTTCTACCGAAGGAAAAAAGGGAGACGATTCAATCACTGGTGAAACAAGTTCAGAACAACTTGTCAGTGTCAGCCAGGTCAGCTATGGCGGTCTTACGTCTTCTTACGGCATCAGTTCCTGCCATTCAGTGGGCCAGATTGCATTCCAGACTCCTCCAGCTAAATATACTATGCATTTGGTCCTTCCAGAAACCACTAGAGAAACAGATAAATCTTTCCTTAAAGGTAAAGAGGGCTCTCTGGTGGTGGAGAAATCCATCCAACATGACAAAAGGCCTTTCGTGGGTCTTTCCCCTAGACAAGCGTCTAACGACGGACGCGAGTACTTGGGGCTGGGGAGCCCACCTGGACGATCAGATTTCTCAGGGGGTCTGGTCCAAGTTAGAAGCCCAAAAATCCTCTAATTGGCGGGAATTGAAGACCATTTTTCTGGATCTCCTAGGTTTTCAACTTGTAGTAAGGGGCCATCATGTTCTGGTTAGCAGTAGCCTATATACTAAAGTGTAGAGGAACCGGAGCAGAGGGCTCCTAGAGTTGGCCAGTCAGCTACTTACCTGGGTGGAACAG
The DNA here is from genome assembly GCA_037952925.1 of Lithobates clamitans. Classification (NCBI taxonomy): domain Eukaryota; kingdom Metazoa; phylum Chordata; class Amphibia; order Anura; family Ranidae; genus Lithobates; species Lithobates clamitans. Next base: position 4,630,802 of record JBBGZY010001036.1, on the reverse strand, counting down.
AACGTAGCCTCATTGTCAGCCGTCCACCTGAAAGGATCTCAAAATCTACTAGTCACACGGACCATATACATGAAGGTCTTGAAAAAAATGTAACTCCTGGTGTGCTTCTAAAGGCCTCCAGGTTAAAAGTTCAGTATCGGTTCTTGAATTTCTCCATGAGGGAATGGAAAAGGGACTGGCAGCCAGCAACATGAAGACCCAGATGGCGGCTTTATCTGTTTATTTTGAAAGAACTTTATCCAAAGAAGTTTTAATTTCAAGGTTTTTCAGGGCACTCGCATGAAATAGGCCAGTAGCCCTTAAAGGTTTTAACATTTGGGATTGGTCTATTGTTTTGCAGGGTCTCTAGGGAGCTCCGTTTTGAACCCTTACAAGAAGCATCTTTCCAGAATTTGGTTCTCAAAACAATTTTTCTGGTGGTCATCACCTCTGCAAGAAGAATCAGCGAGCTCCAGGCTCTGGCAGTTAGAACCTTTCCTGAAAGTTTTTTCAGACAGAGTGGTCCTTCAAACGGACCCAGCCTTTCTTCCCAAGGTTTCTTCAACCTTTCACCGCTCACAAGAAATAATCCTGCCCACTTTTTCTTCAACTCCGACCAATCCAGGAGAGGAAGCTTTTCACACTCTGGACTTGAGGAGATGTTACACTTTCTTACAGTAACCAAAGAATTCAGAAAATTGAATGTTCTTTGTGATTTTCTCAGGCTCACGCAAGGGAGAGAAAGCTTCCAAAAGTACACTGGGCAGATGGCTTAGATTGGCAATTATAGAGTCCTACGAAGCCAAAGGAGAAATACCCCCTTCAGGTATTGCTGCTCATTCCACAAGGTCTGCGGCAGTTTCCTGGGCTGAAAGGGCTGGTGCTACGCCTGAACAAATTTGCAAGGCTGCTACTTGGCCCAACTATTCGACATCTCTCCGACACTATTGGTTGGACTTGCTGTCCACCGCAGATGATGCCTTCGGCAGGAAGGTACTGCAGGCAGTAGTCCCATCCTAGGGTAAGTTTCTCGGTTATCCTCTCCAAGGTTGTCCTGAAAGGCAATTTGAGAAAGGTATAGTTAGACTTACCAGTGACTGTATTTCTAAGAGCCTTTCAGGTCAACCGTTACTTAAACCACTTCTAAGATAAAGGGAGGGAAGTATCTATCATGGGTTTTTGGTTTTCTGTGCTTTGTTTTCCAGCTTGTCGGAGACCACAATAACTGTTTCCTGTGAAGCAGGCGGAGCTACGCTCTCTCCAAGGGTGTCCTGAAAGGCACCCGTCACCGGTAGGTCTAACTATGCCTTTTTTACATTTCTTAATTTTCCTAAAAATTGTGACAAATTACAATTTAATAACTTGCCATACTAAATACCTCCTTTCCTCGCTGCTGACATCAGCGCGGTTTTCTCAGCCCTGCCCACTTTGCTGCCTCGAGGGAAGAGGGAGAGGAGAAGCATCCGGTCATGTGAGCACCGAGCTGCTATATAAAGATAGCAGCTTCTTTAAATACAGTGAGTGAGTGAACTTTGGCAAAGCATTCATTTTGGTATTTCTGGGAGGACAAGTGCCCCATCATTGGTGTTCCCCAGGGGGGTTGAATAGTGCCCCATCATTGGTGTTCCCCGGGGGGGTTGAATAGTGCCCCATCATTGGTGTTCCCCGGGGGGGTTGAATAGTGCCCCATCATTGGTGTTCCCCGGGGGGGTTGAATAGTGCCCCATCATTGGTGTTCCCCGGGGGGGTTGAATAGTGCCCCATCATTGGTGTTCCCCGGGGGGGTTGAATAGTGCCCCATCATTGGTGTTCCCCGGGGGGGGTTGAATAGTGCCCCATCATTGGTGTTCCCCGGGGGGGGGTTGAATAGTGCCCAATCATTGGTGTTCCCCGGGGGGGTTGAATAGTGCCCAATCATTTGGTGTTCCCCGGGGGGGGGTTGAATAGTGCCCAATCATTGGTGTTCCCCGGGGGGGGTTGAATAGTGCCCAATCATTGGTGTTCCCCGGGGGGGGTTGAATAGTGCCCAATCATTGGTGTTCCCGGGGGGGGGGGGGGGTTGAATAGTGCCCAATCATTGGTGTTCCCCGGGGGGGGGGTTGAATAGTGCCCAATCATTGGTGTTGTTCCTGGGGGGAGGGAGAATAGTGCCCCATCATTGGTGTTCCTGGGGGGGGATAGTGCCCCATCCTTGGTGTTCCTGACAGGGATAGTGCCCCATCATTGGTGTCAGTTTGAGGAATACACAGACCTCTCCTTCCCACACTCCAGTCCGGTTCCTCCAGCCTGCTGCTTTGGTCCAGTCCTTTGCCCCAGCCCCCCCCCCCCCCCCCCCTTTTGGGTCTGGTCCCTTCTCCAACCAAACTCCCTTTCTATCGCAACCCCCTCTGGTTTGGTTCCTCTCTTCCAAACTTCCTCCCTCCCAATTAGGGCTGCAACGAACGATTATTTTCATAATTGATTAGTTGGCCAATTTATTGTTTCGATTAATTAGTTAACCTTAAAGTGTGGTGTATAATTTTGTTAATATATAAAGTTTAAAAAAAAAATATTCTTAAATATCTATATGCAGTGGTAAATATAAATAGCCAACTATATGGTTAAAGAGCAAAATCTCTGATCCACTCTGAGAATAACAGACAGAAGAGATATACTGTATATACTATTAGAGGAGATGTACTGTATGTACTATTAGAGGTTGAATCTGGTAAATTTCAGACTCAGATCTTTTTTTTAAAAGAAAAAATAGTTAGACTGTTTTGCAGATTTTCGGAACTGTAATACACTTTATACGCTGGCCATACAAAAACAATGTCTTCCTTTAAAAAAAAAAAAAAAGTCATTTTAAGAACGTTCGTTCGATATTATTATTATTTTTTTTTTTTATCATTAGTGGGGTCAAATCGATGTTCATTTTCAACCACAGTGACAGGAAAATTAAGAAATAATAGAAAACTGCTTGGTCAAAGGAATTTTCAGACAGTGTATGTGGATTTCGTTCAGAAATTACATTCATTTTAAAACAGAATGTTAAAAGTAAGTGAATTTCAAACAACATTCTTTCATTCAGCGAATCTACAAACATTTTTCATATGAATATTCTCATCTGAAAATGGATCCATGTGGCCAGCATAAGTCTCGGTACACACCTATGCAGTTTGTTTTTGATCTGTTTCCACACTGCGTTTTGCTGTGCATTTAAGTACAGTATAGAGCGCTCCAATAGCAGGGTAAAGAAAACTTCTGCCTTTAGAACCACTCACTTCCTGCCCAGGACTACATGTCCCATGAGGCATTGCTCCTCAGGCATTTACTGACATGTATGGACGGTGTACTGAGCTCTGTTTGCGGCACTGTATTTCCTGATATGTAAACAAATAATGCATTGGCCGATTAATCGATTATGAAAACAGTAATCGATTAATTTCATAATTGATTAGTTGGCGATTAATGGATTAGTTGTTTCAGCCCTACTCCCTCTAACGCCTGGTCTCCAAACTAGCTAACTCCCTCCCATTCTCTAGTACGGTCCCCTCTCCCATTCAGACCTAGCCTGCTCACTGCATTGTCAGTAATGAATGAGGAATTTACTTTAGTAGTTATTTTGTGATGCAGTTTGAGTTTTTTCATTTAGTATTTGAAATAAATGAAAATCTTCCAGGATGGCACAACCTGAGATGACTGGTCCACCTGACAGGAAACACAATCAAAACAGGAGGTTAAAAGGCCCCTCCCTTCCTCCTGCACCTCGGTTCTTGATTGCGTTTCCTGGCAGCAAAACGTTTGTAATTTTTTGTCAGACTTGAAGCTGGTAGCGGACGGTCCCCCCCTGGGAGCTGGACGCCAAAGCCAGGGAGGGCTGTGGTCCAGCCAGGGCTCAGTTCCTTCTCAGGGGGCCCCAATGGCCGGGGGTTTTCCCCAGCAAGGAGCCTCCCGGGCACAGAGGGGTATCCCTGGGCTTCTGTGGGAACATACCTCCTCCCTTGCCTTCCACCCAGTCCAGATACAGGGGAGCTGAAGGAGCCGGAGGGTCAGCTGGAGTCCAGGCCGCTGGAGGGGAAGGGCGTCCATCTCCTGCAAATTTCTGCTCCATAGGGAACGCTGGTAACACTCCTGTGTTAGGAGTGAGCGTTCTGGCCCGGTGGAGCAAGATGGTTCCGGGTGACGTCACTTTCTGTTCCGGTCTACGCCAAAATGGTGGATCCGGAGACACTAGAGGCCAAAACACCCCTTCCGATGGCGGGACTCCAGCAAAATGGCGCAGATCGAAAGCGTCTTGGCTATAAGACCCACAAGCCCTTTCTCCTTCTGGATCCCAACAGCAGGGCTCCTCAGTATGGAACCAGCGGGGACCAGGTATGGAAAGAGAGGAGGACACAGCGGTGCCTACAACCCAAGAGGAGGCCTCAGGTGTTGAGCCCTCCTCTGTTTGACAGGTGGTGGGTTAAGAGGGGTTTTGCCCACTGGGGGGGGGCACAGGAGAGAGAGTATAGACTGTTAAAGTTTGGGTTCTGTCTCTTGTCTCCTTAGAACCCAGTGAATCTGCTTAAGGAGCCCACAAGGCTAAGGGCAAAAACCCTCCTCCTCCTAGAACAAAAAAGTGTGGGTATTGCAACGAAAAGCTCACACAAGATCACGTAACACCTTTTTGTTACAGGTGCATACATAAATTGTCGGGTAAGGGTACCTCACAGGTTATAAGGGACTTCCTTACAGCACAGTCAGAGATGCTTTCTACGCTCCAATCTCGGAAGACAGTTATAGCATCTAAGGAAGGGCCTAGCACTAATGACAGAGACTCTGTCTTCTAGAGAAGGTACTTCCTCTCAAGAAGGTACTTCAGACAGAAGTCCGAAAACCCCGCAGAGGCCTCCCTCTTTCACTTCGAGAGTAGAGGAGTTTGAGGACGCGGAGGAGTCAGATGAAAGCTCATTAGGAGGGGGAAAATTCAGACTGAGAGCCAGGATAGTGACAGCCCTAGAGGTAATAGACACCTTTTTCCCGTGGAGGACATGGGGCAGTTACTCAGGCAATCTATGCCTCCTGAGGATATCCCAGAACCTCCAGTTCAGGCGACAGCCCAGTATAAGATGTACAGGGGGTTGGGTAAACCTCAGTCCAGGGTATTCCCAGTCCATCAAACTTTGAAAGAGGTAATTTTGAGAGCGTGTAAGGACCAGAGAGAAAGGTCCTTAAGCTCAAAACCTAAGAGGAGGTTTCCCTTTGGGGAAGAAGCGGAAGTTGTTCAAGACCCCCAAATTAGACGCAGCCCTGTCACAGGTCTCTAAAAAAAAAAAATCTGATTTGTCATTTGAGGATTCAGGTAACCTTGAAGATCAAATGGACAGAAGGGCTGAAACGCTACTGCGAAGAGCGTGGGATGCTAATGTGGCAGCCATGGCTCCTGCCTTGGCATCAGCCTGCGTAGCAAGAAATGTGGATGCATGGTTGGGCAGGCTCTCCGGCAGTGTTGCTAGAGGGAGTAATTCCAAAGAAGTCAGACTCGCTAGAGATAAGCAAGGCTGTGGCATATTTAGCAGATGCGGCAGTGGAAACTGTCAGGACCACGGCTAAATCAGCGGCCCTCCTTAACTCCGCAAGGAGGGCCATGTGGGTCAAGTCGTGGGAAGGGCACCATATGTCCAGGTCACGGCTCTGCAGGTTGCCCTTTGAGGGTTCCCAGCTTTTTGGTCCTGGTTTGGTTCAGATCTCGTCACGTTTAGCGGAAAAGGGGAAAAAGTTTCCGGTAAAAGCCAGGAGAGAGAAAGGCAGGAAGGTTTTTACTTTTTTTTTTTTTTTTTTTCTTCCAACCACAGAGAGCGGTGGGTCAGGCATTAAAGGGTTTCGGAGGCAGGATTCAGCGACTAGAGGTCCAAGTCCTGTCGGACAACGTGACAGCTGTCTCTTATCTGAACCGCCAGGGTGGCACAAGGTCCAGGAGGCTACTGAAACTGGCTTTGGATGTTCTAAATTGGGCAGACGGAAACCTTCAGTCAATATCAACGGTCCACATAAAAGGAACCGCCAATGTGGTGGCAGATTTCTTAAGCCGACAGCCCATCCACCAGGGGAGCTAAACCAGGACATTTTCCTCCAGATAGGTTAGATGTTTGGAATTCTGGAGATGGACCTTTTTGCCCACAGAGGGAACAGAGAAGCGTTTTTTCTCTCACCAGAGAGGGGGGATCACAATGAGTGGATGCTCTGTCTCAGAACTGGGATTGCCACCTAGCATATGCTTTCCCTCCACTAGCCTTATAGGGGTTGTAAAGGTTCCCCCTCTGTTATTTAAAAAAAAAAAAAAAAAGTCATACTTGCCTCCACTGTGCAGCTCGTTTTGCACAGAGTGGCTCCGATCCTTGTCTTCTGGTTCCCTCGGCGGCTGTCTCGGCTCCTCCCCGCATAAGCTAATCCACGTTCTGGGAAGCGCTTTCCCAAGGGGGTTAGCTTGTGGGCGCGCTCCCGTGATACAGTCGGCCCCGCCCCGTCATTGATTTGATTAACAGCAGCGGGAGCCAATGGCTGCGCTGCTATCAATCATCCAATGAATGAGCCGAGAATCCCGGTTGAGGAGCCAGCACGTTCACGACATGGGACTTTCTAGGGCTCATGTAAGTAAACGGGGGGCCTGGGGGGGGGCGCTAATCATCGGATGTTTTTTCGCCTTAATGCATAGAATGCATTAAGGTGAAAAAACATGTACCTTTACAACTCCTTTAATACCTCGGGTCCTACAGAAGTTGGCCCACTCAGTGCAAGCTGATCCTGATAGCCCCATGGTGGCCAAAGAGGACATGGTTTGCTACTCTCAGAAAATGGTCAGTTTCTCCTCCATTCCGTCCTCCGCCCAGACGTGATCTCCTTCTACAAGGGCCAGTCCTTCACCCCTATCCGAGGTTCTTCAAGTTGACAGCATGGCTCTTGAGAGGGAGAGTCTCAGACAAGGGATGCTCTGATAGAGTAATTGAGAACTTCCTAGGTAGCCAGAAACTGGTCACCAGGAGGATCTACTCAGATTTGGATTTTTTTCTTACACTGTTGCCAGAATAGAGAGGTTTCTAATCCTTCGGTACCAGTGGTACTTGAATTCTTACAAGCTGGGGTGGATCAGAGTATCCCCCTGAACACCCTGAAGGTACAGATAGCAGCCCTGTCTGTATTTCTGGAACAGAGGCTCACGCTAGAGCCCCTGATTAAGAGATTTCTACTAGCGAGGGAGAGGTTAACTCCTGTAAAGATTAATAGATTCCCACCATCTAACGCTGGTTCTGGAGGCGTTGACGAAAGTGGCTTTCGAACCAGCTCAGGAGATCTCAGTTAAATTTTTGACGCTTAAGTTAGCCTTTTTACTGGCCATCACTACAGCCAGAAGGGTGAGCGACCTGCAGGCCCTGTCAATTAAGGAGCCTTTTCTGTTGGTACTGGAAGATAGAGGGGTTCTGAGACAAGACCCACTACATCTTCCCAAGGTCCCATTACAGTTTCATAAATCTCAGGAGATCATATTGCCCTTCTTTTGTGAAAACCCGAAAAACGAGGGAGAGGAAAAATTTAGTTTATTAGATGCCAGGAAGTTTTTGCTGGCATACTTAGAGTGAAGGACTTCAGGAAGTCGTATCATCTTTTGGTTCTATTTAGCGGCCCTAGAAAGGGAGGGCAAGCATCTTGATCTACTGTGGCTAGGTGGATTAGACAGACAATAGGAATGGCCTATGAACAGACCGGTTCCCCAGTACCAGTTAACCTTAAAGCCCATTAACGAGATCTTTGATGGTCTCTTGGGCAGAAAGAGCTGGGGCCCCAATAGAACAGATCTGTTGAACAGCTACATGGGCGAAGCAGGACACCTTCTTTAAGCATTATAGAGTGAAACTGCTGTCGCCTCAGGATCTGACATTTGGAAGGAAGGTCTTACAAGCGGTGGTCCCGCCCTAAGGTAGGCCTTGAACTCCTTGTCCATCCTCTCAGGTTGTGCCGTCCTGGAAGATGACTAGAGAAAATTGAGTTACTTACCGGTAACTGCTTTTCTAGGGTATCTTCCAGGACAGCAGGCCTACTTCCCACCCCTGGTTTAATGTAAGTACTACGGGAAGAGTTTCTCTCTGACACCCGGATAACCTATTACTTTGGGAGAACTGAGGTGCAGGGGGAAGGGAGGGGATTTTTAACCTCGTGTGTTGATTGTTTCCTGTCAGGTGGACCAGTCATCTCTCAGGTTGTGCCATCCTGGAAGATATCCTAGAAAAGCAGTTACCAGTAAGTAACTGATAATTTTCTTTCATATAGGTGCAGCGTTGCATGACCGCAATTGCCATTCCAAGTGTAACAGCGTTGAAAGCTGACATTGGCCTGGGCAGGAAGGGGGTTAAAGTGCCCTGTATTATAGTGGTTAAAGGATAAGTTCACCTTTTCAAAATAAAGGAACATCTTTTTGCAGGTAATGTTTAATTATTTTTATTTTATTTTATTGGGAGCCTGCAAAACATTGCACCTACGTTAAGCAGATTGTTGGTGCTGTGCAGGGCTCTTGCAGACTGTGTGTAAGCTGTGTGCTCGTTCCTTGTATGAGCAGTTAAACCAATGAAAGGAACTTTCAGTAAACTACCACAGCACTCAACAGCCACAAAGGCTGTCGGTAGTTGCAATTTGACATTAACAGAATACTGTGAATGAGTGATGCGACTGGGTGAGTAGAACTCTACGCGGCCACGTCTTTTTTGAATTGTGGCAGCAGACATGGTGAGAAGATCCCCTGCCTGCTGTCATAGTGGGAATCGGGGGGCAGCTGCAGCACTACATGTTACACCCTGTGTAACATGTTAGAAAAGGTGAACTTCTTTAAGGTGAAAATTTAGCGCCAAAAAAACAGTAAATATTTATAGAAACGCTGTGCAAAAAAGCGTTTCAAATTCAATTGCAGTGTATTTTGTTCTTCACCATTAAATGATTATCAGTGTAAAACAATGTACTTGCTGTGCCTTGAGAGACTTTCCAGTTATCGGCTCTTTTTCTCACACAGAGACAGCAAGTGAGGAAAGCAATGCTGATAAACGACAAGTCTGTTTACACGTGACCAAGTGTGATTGGACACAGCTGATCACAAGGTAAAGGACTGCTGTGATTGGCCCTCTACCTTGAACTGGGATCAGCTGTGTCCGAAGGGCACCAGGTGTAAGGACCAGAGAGAAAGGTCCTTAGTCTCAAAACTTAAGAGGAGGTTTCCCTTTGGGGAAGAAGCAGGAGTTGTTCTTCAATTACCCCAAATTAGACGCAGCCCTGTCACAGGTCTCTAAAACCTGGGCGGGCACCAGTTAAAAACAGTTGCTCTTTATTCTTCAATTAAATGCTCATCAAAAGTAAATAAAACAGCATTGCACAATTTAATCAGCTGGTGCAAACAAAGGTAAACCGCTCAGCACTTACATCAGCAGCCACAACTTGAGTTTTCGCACAAAGCTCCACCCAATGTGTTTGAAGCAATTACGTGTCCTCAGGAGTCTCCAGCGTGCCAGTAAGTGGCCGTATTTATGTAGCCCACTCTCAGAACTGTTCCTCCACCATCTTCTTTTATTTTTTTTTTTAACTCATTTATATTTTTTTATAAATTTTTACAAAAACATATACCACTGATCGAGAGGCACCTCGTATACATACTATTATTACATCTTTACAATGTTGTGTATAAATTCACACTTAAATAACCTTCAATACAGTAATATACCCAGTTTGTATTTACTTCCTTTAAAAGGGGAAAAAAAGGAACATTTCAGACACACAACTACTACCAATACCTCAGCTCCCTCTCCTCTATGGTTCTCTAACCTTTTGTGACCCCTCTATCCTTTTAAAACCCCTCCCTCCCCTCTCCTCCCTAATCTTTTTTAATAAAGTGTAACTGTCACTTCCATACACCGTGTCTATTTAAATAACAGATATAATATGTATTCTTATTTCTCTCTTCTCGCTCTTATTTGCCACTTCCCTTCGTTGTCTCCACTCCCCCCTTATTTTCCCGATAATATCCTCCTAATCTTTGAATATGATCTCCTCTCCCTATTTATTCCCTTTTTAAAGGGGACATCTCATTTTATCTAACCAGGGCTTCCACATCATTAAGAATTTGTCCAGTTTCCTCCGTCTAACAAATACCACTTTTTCCCTCCATACTGTGGCATCCATCACTTTTTAGTCCATTCTTCTGATGTCGGGGGTCTCACTGATTGCCAGTTCTGAGCTGTTATCTTTCGAGCTTGGAATAAACATCCTATTACTGCAATTTTACTATTTTTGGGCACAGTATTTTCCCCAACAGACATAAAGCATCGTTCAGGTCTAACTTAAGCCCAAAGGTACTATTAATATCCTCCATTATCCCTGTCCAGTACCTGAATAGTTTTGGGCACCTCCAGATCATATGAATCAAATCCCCTATTCCTTGACACCTTGGGCATTTGTCGTCAGCTCTTTATCTGTACCGAAAAAGCTTCTTTGGAGTGTGGTAAACTCTATGTAGCAAAAATAGCTGCAATATTTTCTGTGAAGGGGAGACTGACACCTGGGAGCTCAAGTCCAATATCCTTCTCCACTGTTCTCCTGTTATTTTTTCCCCCAGGTCCTCTTTCCATCCCTTCTAATTTTTAGCTAGTCTTTCCCCATTAATGGTTTTACTACATATCTGTTCATACATCTCTGATATTAAGCCTTTGGAGGATCCTGTCATAGCTATTTTTTGTATAAGGGGTACTTTACACCATTCCACCCTTTGTGTTTTGAAGTGGGCATTCAGTGCATGTCTAATTTGAAGATACCGGTAGAATGATTGGTTTGGGATACCGTACTTACCTCTCAACTCCTCAAATGATTTCAACATACTCCTATCATATAGTTGCACGAGTTTTATGATACCACAAAGCTCCCACTCATTTATTTTATCCAAGGGGATCAAATCTGGAAATTGCTTGTTGTCCCAAATTGGGGTATATTCTGTTAACCCCCTATATCCCGTTACTACCCTGGCCGCCTGCCATACTTTTGTTATTAGTTTTAATGTGGGGCATCCAGCGAGTAGGGTGTCCGCTTCCAGAGCTTCCACCAAACTGCTATGCAAGGCTCCCTGCAGCATCATTCGTGCATTTTTATTACTCTACCTTGGTATATTGCATCCCCTGAGATGCTGCAACTGGACAGCCAAAAAATAACTGCGCGGGTGTGGAACTGCCGCTCCTCCCTCTTTTATTGGTAGCTGCAGTATCTGCAAGCTAATACGAGCTTGCCCCTTCTTCCAGATTAGTTCCCGGAACAATGTTTCAATTTTTTTGAACCATCTCATTCCGATCCAAACTGGAGAATTATGTAGCTGATACAAGAGTTGGGGCATCCAGATCATTTTAATGAGGTTAATTCTTCCAGCTGCTGACAGAGGAAGACGACTCCAGATATCACACTTCCGCTGAAATTTAAGCAGAAGGGGAGCAAGATTATCCTCAATATACTGACCTGGGTCCCTTGTTAACCATACTCCTAAATACTTCATCTTGTCTACCACCCTTAGTTGCCCGACCGAGGATGGGAAAAGATCTCTCCCAGTTAATTACCAGATCTAAGAGCTTCCCAAACTCCTCCACTATGTTCATAACCCCCGCCAGGGATGCGTCTATCTCCGAGGAAGAACAAGATGTCATCTGCATATAATGCAATCCTTTCTTCTCCCATCTCTTTTAAACCCCTGTATCCCCCTTGCAGATCTAATCGCAATTGCTAATGGTTCTATTGCTAAAGCAAACAATAGAGGTGACAGGGGACATCCCTGCCGTGTTCCCCTCTCCAGCTGAATCGGATCAGAGTATGTATTATTAATCCTTATCTTAGCGCTTTGGTGTCTTTATAAAGTGCTTTCACCCAGCCTATAAAAGTGGGTCCGAACCCAAACCCCTCCAGAGCCCACCACAAATAGTCCCACTCCAAGCTATTGAAAGCTTTGGCAGCATCCAAAGACGACTGCTCTTGAACCCCCATTTATTTTCGGGATCTGAAGGTTCAGGTATACTCGCCTTACATTAATGTTTAGTAGATCTATTGGGAATAAACCCAGATTGATCTGGGTGTATAAGCTTTTGTATATATTTATTCACCCTAGCGGCCAGCACTTTTGCCAGTATTTTTGTGTCTGAACACAGTAGGGATATTGGCCTATAGTACGAGGTATCCATTTGGTCTTTCCCTTCTTTTGGGATAACCACTATTGTAGCTTCTGCCATTGAAGAGGGCATCCTCCCCCCGGCGGCCACCTCCCCTAGCATCCTCAATAATCTGGAAGCATCACCTCACCGTACCGCTTATAAATTTCAGTGGGAAGACCATCTGGGCCGGGGGACTTCTGGTTAGCCATCTCAGCCACTACGCTTTTCAGTTCTGAGGACTTGTTTTTTTTTCCCCTTGTGAAAGTGCTGGTACCTCCAATCCTAAAGCAGTGATCCATATCTCTTGCCACTTGTCCCCTCCTGGATTTGTATAAGTTTGCGTAGTACTGTCTATATGCGTCAAATATTTCAAGTGTCCGAGAAGTAATTTCTCCCCCTGGCATCCTAATGGCTGCGATTACTGAAGGGGAGTTGTTGGTCTTCACCAACCGAGCCAAAAAATGGCCTGCACACTCCCCCTCAGCAAAGGTACGTTGAGATTGAAAGACGCTTATTTTCTGCCTTTTTAGTAATGATGTTATGGTATTTTTGTTGATTAAGCCACCTCCTTTTTTTTTTTCTTTTTTTTTTTTTCCAGGGTTGGATCTACCACATACTGATTTTCAGACTCCACAGCTTCCCTCCCAGTGACCTCCTCCCACTCCCTGGACCTCTTTTTGATCTTTGCAACCCTTATTAACCCTCTGAGGAAGGCCTTCAAAGTATCCCACACTATCCCGGCACTTGTGGAGCCCTTATTCAATGTTACAAATTCCTTTTAATTTTAGTGTTACCTCTGTTGGTTCCCTCATTAACTCCAACCAAAATGGACTTGTACTCCACGCTTTTGGGGGGGATTCTGACCTTCCAAATGAATCGTCATTATTAATGGTGAATGGTCAGACACTCCCCTAGCAGTGTATACTATGCTTTTTACCAACTGTACCATATCCCCGTTTCCAAAAGTCATGTCTATTTTTGACAATGTTGCATATGAACTAGAGAGACACGAGTATTGCTGCCTCATTGGGTTTCGGGTTCTCCAGACATCACCCAATCCCAGCCCTTCCATAAATTGGGCCAACTGTCCATCAGAAACTTTGTCAGATTGTTTCCCCGGGGGGAATCGATCTTCGCTCTTATCATAGTTACATAGTAGGTGAGGTTGAAAAAAGACACAAGTCCATCAAGTCCAACCTATGTGTGTGATTATGTGTCAGTATTTTATTACATATCCCTGTATGTTGCGGTCATTCAGGTGATTATCTAATAGTTTCTTGAAGCTATCAATGCTCCCTGCTGAGACCACCGCCTGTGGAAGGGAATTCCACATCCATGCCGCTCTTACAGTAAAGAACCCTCTACGTAGTTTAAGGTTAAATCTCTTTTCTTCTAATTGTAATGAGTGGCCACGAGTCTTATTAAACTCTCTTCTGTGAAAAAGTTTTATCCCTATTGTGGGGTCACCAGTACAGTATTTGTAAATTGAAATCATATCCCCTCTCAAGCGTCTCTTCTCCAGAGAGAATAAGTTCAGAGCTCGCAACCTTTCCTCATAACTAAGATCCTCCAGACCCTTTATTAGCTTTGTTGCCCTTCTTTGTACTCGCTCCATTTCCAGTACATCCCTCCTGAGGACTGGTGCCCAGAACTGGACAGCATACTCCAGGTGCGGCCGGACCAGAGTCTTGTAGAGCGGGAGAATTATCGTTTTATCTCTGGAGTTGATCCCCCTTTTAATGCATGCCAATATTCTGTTTGCTTTATTAGCAGCAGCTTGGCATTGCATGCCATTGCTAAGCCTATCATCTACTAGGACCCCCAGGTCCTTTTCCATCCTAGATTCCCCCAGAGGTTCTCCCCCCAGTGTATAGATTGCATTCATATTTTTGCCACCCAAATGCATTATTTTACATTTTTCTACATTGAACCTCATTTGCCATGTAGTCGCCCACCCCATTAATTTGTCCAGGTCTTTTTGCAAGATTTCCACATCCTGCGGAGAAGTTATTGCCCTGCTTAGCTTAGTATCGTCTGCAAATACAGAGATTGAACTGTTTATCCCATCCTCCAGATCGTTTATGAACAAATTAAATAGGATTGGTCCCAGCACAGAACCCTGGGGAACCCCACTACCCACCGCTGACCATTCTGAGTACTCCCCATTTATCACCACCCTCTGAACACGCCCTTGTAGCCAGTTTTCAATCCATGTACTCACCCTATGGTCCATGCCAACGCACCTTATTTTGTACAGTAAACGTTTATGGGGAACTGTGTCAAATGCTTTTGCAAAATCCAGATACACCACGTCCACGGGCCTTCCTTTATCTAGATGGCAACTCACCTCCTCATAGAAGGTTAATAGATTGGTTTGGCAAGAACGATTCTTCATGAATCCATGCTGATTACTGCTAATGATATCATTCTTATTACTAAAATCTTGTATATAGTCCCTGATCATCCCCTCCAAGAGTTTACATACATGTTAGGCTAACTGGTCTGTAATTCCCAGGGATGTTTTTTGGGCCCTTTTTAAATATTGGTGCTACATTGGCTTTTCTCCAATCAGCTGGTACCATTCCAGTCAATAGACTGTAAAAATTAGGAACAACGGTCTGGCAATCACCTGACTGAGTTCCCTAAGTACCCTCGGATGCAAGCCATCTGGTCCCGGTGATTTATTAATGTTAAGTTTCTCAAGTCTAATTTTAATTCCGTCCTCTGTTAACCATGTAGGTGCTTCCTGTGTTGTGTCATGAGGATAAACACTGCAGTTTTGGTTACTGAAGCCCCCCGATTCACTCGTGAAGACTGAGGAGAAGAATAAATTCAATACCTTTGCCATCTCCCCATCCTTTGTAACTAGATGTCCTTCCTCATTCTTTATGGGGCCAATATGGTCTGTCCTCCCTTTTTTACTGTTTACATACTTAAAGAATTTCTTGGATTTTTTTTGCTCTCCTCCGCTATGTGTCTTTCATGTTCTATCTTAGCCGTCCTAATTGCACCCTTACATTTCTTATTGCATTCTTTATAAAGTCTGAATGCTGAGGATGATCCCTCAACCCTGTATTTTTTGAAGGCCTTCTCCTTTGCTTTTATATGCATTTTTACATTGGAGTTAAGCCATCCAGGATTTTTGTTCGCTCTTTTAAATTTATTACCCAATGGGATACATTAGCTAATGCCCTTATTTAATATGCTCTTAAAGCAAACCCATCTCTCCTCCGTATTCTTTGTTCCTAATATTTTATCCCAATTTATGCCTTTTAGCAAGGTTTGTAGTTTAGGGAAGTTGGCTCTTTTGAAATTCAGTGTCTTTGTGTTCCCTTCATGTTTCCGATTTGTGTGATTTATACTGAAACTAATTGACCTGTGATCGCTGTTACCTAAATTGCCCCGTATTTCCACATCTGTGATCAGGTCTGTATTGTTGGTAATCAGTAGATCCAGTAATGTTTTATTTCTAGTTGGTGCGCCTACCATCTGACCCATAAAATTGTCCTGCAAGACATTAAGGAACTGGCGAGCCTTAAATGAATGCGCGGTTCCCTCCGCCCAGTCTATGTCTGGATAATTAAAAAATCCCCCATTATGATAACACTTCCCATCCTTGCTGCTAATCCAATTTGTGATAGGAGATCCGTCTCCACTTCCTCCCTCAGGTTAGGGGGCCTATAGCATACTCCCAGTATTATTTTCCCCTTAGCTTCATCCCTTTGGAGCTCTACCCATAAGGATTCCACCTCCTCCCTAGCTCCCTCAGTGATGTCATCTCTCTCATTCACTTGTACATTATTCTTGATATAGGCATACCCCTCCCCCTTTTTTACCCTCTCTATCCTTGCGGTATAGGGTATACCCTTGAATGTTTGCCAGCCAATCATGAGAGCTGTTGAACCAGGTCTCTGAAATTCCCACAAAATCCAAATCCTCCTTGTACAACAGTATCTCTAGTTCACCCATCTTGTCCGCCATGCTCCTGGCATTGGTGAACATGCCACATAGTTTAGACCGGTCGCATATTGTCCTCGTATTGGGTGTTTCAAGATTGCAACTAGGACTTGCTACTATACTCGCCTTGTGTTTTTGTGCTTTGGTTAACCTACCACTAATGCCCCCAATACTACCCTCTGGAATATCTTCTGCGCTGGCTATCACTGTCTCTGGACCCCCCCCCCCCCATCGCCTACTTTAAAAACCCCTCTAACTTTTTGGCCATCTTCATTCCCAGCAGATGTGCAGTCCGTCCCTTCTATAGTACCGGTTACCGACTGAGAAGTTGGCCCAGTCCTCCAGGAACCCAAACCCCTCCTTACTACACCAGCTCTTCAGCCACTTGTTTACTTCCCTAATCTCCCTCTGCCTTTCTGGTGTGGCTCGATGTACCGGTAGTATTCCTGAGAACACTACCTTGGAGGTCCTTTTCCTCAATTTAGCACCTAAGTCCCTAAAATCGTTCTTTAGGACACTCCATCTGCCTCTGACTTTGTCATTGGTGCCAACGTGCACCATGACAGCCGGGTCTTCCCCAGCCCCTCCCAGTAATCTGTCCACAAGATCCGTGATGTGCCGAACCCGAGCGCCCGGTAGACAACATACTGTTCGGCGCTTCAGGTCTTGGTTACAGATTGCCCTCTCTGTTCTTCTAAGAATTGAGTCCCCTACCACCAGAATCTGTCTTTCCTTTCCCTTTGCTGCCCCCACACTCTCACTGGAGGAGTTCTTCCCCTGGCAGCTAGGAGAGTCCCTCATCTCCAGCAGTGCTGGTCCCTGACTGGTTTCACCAATGTCACTCAATGGAGCGTACTTATTGGGATGCTCCAGTCCTGGATCGGCCTCTCTGGCACTTCCCCCTCTACCCCTCCTGACTGTCACCTCATCTTTGCTAGTGCCTGCACCTCTTTGTCTCCACCCGCCTCTGTGCTGGCCCCTGCCGTGTACGTTCCTGGCTCACCTTTAGTATGGAGGGACTTCTCAGTGCTGACAGTTGCTTCCCCAGGTTCAGAACCTGGGCTTCCAGGGAAACAATGTGCTTACATTTTGCACAGCAGTATTCGCCCTCGAAATGATGATCAAGGAACGCATACATGCGGCAAAATGTACAAAGAGTCGCCTCTCCACACCCGCCGGGCATCGTACCTATTAAATTTAGTGAGGATTTGGGGATTTTACCCTGTCCAAATTACCTAACAGCTAGCTTCCTGGCACTAATACTCAAGACAATACACAGGTACTCGCAGACCTACGTGCACTCGCAATACACAGGTATACAGTACACAATACACAAGTACTAACGATCCACACACACTACTCAGACAACACTCAGATACTCACACTACACAGGTACTATGACCCCTGTTCTAACCTCCTGTTTTAAACTCTTGTTTTTAACTCCCACTTATACCAGCTCCACTTACATCAAGTTCCACAGCCTCAGACTGAGTCCTACAACCAGTTAAATAGGCACCTGTGAGCAATTAACCACCCTCCTTAATTGATAGATTGATGGAACCAGAGAAAAAAAAGCTATTTAAAAAGTGACAGCAAAAGGCAAATTAAAAACTAAAAGGAAAAGCCCCAAAAATGCAACCCAGCAAACAGCAAACAAGCAAACAAACAGCAAGACTTGTACACTCTAACTCTTGTTTTTAACTCCCACTTGTACCAGCTCCACGGCCTCAGACTGGGCACAAAGTTATCAATAATTTTGTTAAAGTCCCCCACCACTATAACCAGTATGTCCTCTTTATCTTTGATAAACTCTGCCAATTTATATAGAACCTCCATCTTAAAAGGAGGCAGAATATAAAGAATGGCCACAATATATGGTTTGTTCTCGATCTGGCAGTTCAGAAACACGTACCGTCCCTCTGTATCTATCTTGGCTTCCCTGCAGGAGAAACGCACACCAGATCTTATTATTGTACTTGCACCCCTAGAATAAGAGGTATGCACTGAATGGTATTGAAACCGAAATTTCCCGCCATAAAGGCCTGCAATCGTGTCTCTCGTTAAGTATGTCTTTTGTAGACAGCCCAAATCTATCCGACCCTTAAGTGTGGAGAAAACCGCCATCCTTTTAACTGGGTTCCCAAGCCCCCTAACATTCCAGGAGGCTATATTAAGAGTACTAGATTGCATCACCTGGAGTGGTAGGGGGCGTGGGCAAAAGGCAAGTACGTTATACTCCTGCCTCAAAAAAAGCACACGCCAAAATATTAACATTTCACCATTTTCTATACATACATAATTGTCATTTACCCGTGCGTCTACCTTGGAAATGTATATTGTTCTTAAATCATTTTGTGTAATCACACAGCGTACTTTCCTTGTGTCTTTGTGCTTATTCTTTTAAATCCTTAACCCCATTCAGTGTATACCTTTTTTAGTGTAAATAGTAATGTACCCCCCCTCCCACCTCACTCTCAGTCAACCTCCCGCCCCACTTGTGCTTGCCTACCTAGGCTAACCCCTGGGGTTGTATACGTGACCATTTCCCATTCTACTCCCCATTCCTCCCACTCATACCACCCCTCTATTATGTGTTGTCGTGTTTTAATGTTGTTCCTCCCCCTCCACCCCCCTCCCACCAAAACAAGCCAAAACCTACCCACTAGTGCACAACCTGCCACATGCATTATAACTCTCCTACTTGTACCTCCCCCCTCCCATCCCCACAGACCATCTCTTGTACATTTATATCAAACCAGTCTATAAATTCTTTTTATTTTCTTCAAACTATCTTGCCGCCTCAGTTGGTGTATCAAAAAATTGGGTTCCCTCAGCTGTCGTAATTCTCAAGCGTGCAGGATACAATGGGCCGTAGTTAATTTTATGTTTCTGCAGAGAGCGTTTAATCTCTATGAAGTCTGCTCTTCGCTTTTGCAATGTTGGGGAGTAGTCTGGGTAAAATTTATATCCTAATGCCTTTAAAAAAAATATTTCCCCTCTCCCTCTTCGGAGGATCTCCTTGTCCTTGTAGTTAAGAAATTTTTAGAAGGATTGAAGGGGGGCGCCCGCCCGATGGCTGTGCCCTGGCAGGGACTCTATGGGCTCTCTCTATTGAACTTTGAGAAAATGTCTTCCCCCAAATGTCTCCTTGAGCCATTTCTCTAGGAACTCAGCAGGCTGGGGGCCTTCAACCATCTCTGGGAGTGCCACCACTCGCACATTACTCCTGTGTGCCCTGTTCTCAAATTCATCCAATGTTGAGGCTTGAAGGGCCGTTAGCTCTCTCATTGCTTTAATTTCCTGTTTTTAAGGGGAAAAAATCGTCTTCAATTAAGCTCATCTCTCCTCTAGGGCACTTGTCCTTTCTTCAAATCCTGGCCCATCACCAGCAGTTTCTCCTTAATTCCCCCAATTTGTTCAGATAAACTTTTTAATGAACATTTGCATGCATTTACCGCCATTAGTATATCCCTCAGCGTTGGTTCTGATTCTTCCTGTGATGCTGACAGTGTATGAGGTGTTGGTTCAACAGGGAGTGGTAGACTCTCACTTTCTGCCCCCCTGCTACCTGCCTGTTAATACTGTGGCCTTCTGACCCTGACCTTGGCTCTTTCTGTCCTGTGAGGGTCCCGGTTGGGCCTTCACACCTGACTGCGGGGGTCCTTTATTGGGTGACTTTCCAGGAGTATGGGCATATCTCTTCAGTTTAGCCGCCACAGCAACCTGGTTCCCTTTTTCCTTTGCTGAACGTGTTGCCAAAGATCCAGTGTTCTCCTGCTGTGCCTGCACCTCTCCCTTCTTTCTAGTCATACTGTTTGCCTGTGAGCAGCGGACCAGGAGGGCACAGAAAAAAAGAGAAAAAAATCCTTTGCTTTCCACTTCCAGCTCCCATAAGACCACCCTATAGATTTAAATATCCAGGTAATAAAGCTATAATTCAAACACTGGTTTGCTTGGGATAGCAGCACACAGCACTATAGTGCTATAGCTAGTAGTCCCAGCTAAGCATATGTAACAAACATAGGTAACACCTTCAGGATCAGCTACTCAGTGCTTAAAAAGAAAAAAAAAAAGTTACGTTTGCGTTTCCCGGTGCTCATCTGGTTTATATGATTGTGATTTATATATAATGTCCCAGGCATAACCAAACACAGTTCACAAGTTGCAATTCACAGTCCCGGGCTCTTAGCTTTGCACCATAAGGCAGTAGCAGGGGGAAAAAAAAGAAAAAAAACAAGAATACAAATACTTTGTCACTAGTTTACGTCCATTCCTCCTGTGCCAGGATTAAATAGTTGGAAGTTTCTCACCCAAAAAAGTTCATATATCCTAGTCTTGCAGGGAAAAAAAGACAAAAATCACTCTCCTTTATTCCAGCATATAAGACTGTGACAGTTTGCACTATCAAGGGTGCCAAGCTGTAGCAGGAGTTCAAAGGAGATTTCAGAGATTTCTCACACCAGCACTGTCCATCTTCAATAGAGAAGCCGTTCTGTCACAGGAGAAAGAGAGGGGAGAGAGGGGGGAGGGGGGAGGGCGGGGGATTCTCTCACCACTGCTGTTTCCTCTCACTGCAACATGCCTCTGTCAGATGGAAAAGGAGGGGGGAGGGGGGGAAGCTGTTTTAATCTCCTGATATCAGTGTGTGCTTGAGGGGAAGACTCTGCTGTCAGTAGCACACCAACCGAGAGCCACATCTCTCAAACGGAAGCAGCTTTCAGACAGCCCATGGCATCTAAAGGCTCCTGGGAGGAATCAGTCCCAGGAAGAGCAGGAGGGGAGGGAGAAAGCACACTCACATTGTTATCACATCAGCGTCCACCGTTCCTCCACCATCTTAGAAGTCGTCATTCCCTGTTTGGATGCCATATTGTAGAAGTTCAGCTAGAGGAGTATCAAAAACGTGAGATGCGTTGGATTTATGAACTCAGAACATACACCCCCCTTGGTCTCAATATCGACTGGGACATCAGTTGTTTTTTGGATACCAGTTAACATTAATGACCATACTGACTCCTTTTAGTCTGTGCCTAATTTTTATATTTTTATTCTTTTCCTAATATTAAAAACATTTGTAGTTAAATTCCTGTATAGTTTTTATTTATGTTGATGTGCAGTCTACCCGGACTTTTTATGATGTGCCGCCAATAATTTTATATAATGTATTTTGCCTATTCAGATGATGAGTAGTGTGTGTAACAAGTACATTCACTATTGATTTAAATACTATTGTGTAGGGCTGAAACAAGTAATCGATTAATCAACAACTAATCGATTATGAAAATAGTTGTCAACTATTTTCATAATCGATTAATCGGTCAGCCAATTAGTTAGCCTGCATACAGAATGCATTATTTGTTCACATATAAGGAAATAGAGTGAAGCACACATACAGCTCAGTACACCGTCCATACATGTCAGTAAGTGCCTGAGAAAATGTAAATGTATGAGATGCAATGCCTCATTGGACATGTAGTCCTAGGCAGGAAGTGAGTGGTTCTGAAGGCTGAAGTGTTTTATTTTTTTTTTTATTTTTTACCTTGCTAAAGGGGAAGGCTATACTATACTTTGCAGCTTGCTATTGGGGCACTCTGAAAGCAGGAGGAGCCAGAAGCATAGGTGGGGGACCCCAGAAGACGAGAATCAGGGCTGCTCTGTGCAAAATCAATGCGTGTTTGGAAAGGGGTCAGGGACTTTTTTCAGAATGCTTTTTTGCTTGTTTGGTTCAATGGAGAAGCTACAGAGCATGTAGTGTGTTTTAGCAGCGATTTGCGTTTTTTTTTTTTTTTTTTAATCCGCCCAACATCAATTTGGCAAAAAAGAGTAGAAAAAATGAAAAACGCAAATTGCAGTATAGTTGTGAATAGCACAGGTGTGAGCTGAGCCTTACGCTGGCAATACACTTATCAATTTTCGGATGAGAATATTCATACGAAAAATCTTTGTACATTCGCTGACTAAAAAAATGTTTGAAAATTTAGCTTTGCTTTTAACATTCAGTTTTAAAATGAATGTAATTTCTGAATGAAAACCACATACACTGTCTGAAAATTCCTTTGTCCAAGAAGTTTTCTGTTTTTGTTCCTTTTGAATTTTCCAGTCACCGTGGTCAAAAATCCATTTGACCCCACTAATTATTAGGAGATCATGTTCTTAAAATTATTTATTTTTTGAAGCAAGTCATTGTATTTTTATGGCCAGCATAAGTGGCAACAGGCGCAGGGTGCTTTTATCAAGCCACCTGCCTATGACAAGGGAGTCTGGAATACATATTACAGTTCTGTCTGAAAATCGGCAAAACAGTCTTTAATTTTTTTTTTTTTCTTTGAATAAAAAAATTTGATCTGAGTCTGATATTTACCAAATTCTACCTCCTCAAAGTATATACAGTATATCTCTTCTGTCTGCTATTCTCAGAGGGGATTAGAGATTTTGCTCCCTAACTATATTGTTGGTTTATATTTACAGTACCATATAGATATTTAAGAATAAATTGCCTTTTTAAAACTTTACATATTACCCGTATTTATCGGCTTATAACACGCACAGGCGTATAACACGCACATTCACTTTAAGAGGGAAGTTTCAGGAAAAAAACTTAAATTTTAAATAAGGAACTTTGAAGCAAAATAAGGGTCAGTGCCCATCTGCAGCCTCACCATTGCCACCAATGCAGCCTGATCAATGCCCATCTGCAGCCTCACCATTGCCACCAATGCAGCCTGATCAATGCCCATCTGCAGCCTCACAAGTGCCATCGATGCAGCAGCCTCGCCATTGCCATCGATGCAGCAGCCTCGCCATTGCCATCGATGCAGCAGCCTCGCCATTGCCATCGATGCAGCAGCCTCGCCATTGCCATCGATGCAGCAGCCTCGCCATTGCCATCGATGCAGCAGCCTCGCCATTGCCATCGATGCAGCAGCCTCGCCATTGCCATCGATGCAGCAGCCTCGCCATTGCCATCGATGCAGCAGCCTCGCCATTGCCATCGATGCAGCAGCCTCGCCATTGCCATCGATGCAGCAGCCTCGCCATTGCCATCAGTGCAGACTGATCGATGCCCATCTGCAGCCTAGAGGGGACAGGGAGGGGGGCGGGACAAGCGCCGACAGATTACATACAGTGAGAATCTCCTATGAACAGTAGACAGAACAGTAGTCCAATGGCGGCCCAGGAGATGGGACTTCTTATTACAGAGGCCGCCAAGTAAACAGAGGATTCTCACTGTATGTAACCTGACGGCGCTCGTCCCACCCCCTCCCTGTCCCCTCTGGGGCAGCTAAAATTGAAGTTTTGGCGTATAACACGCACACACTATTTGCACCCGATTTTCATGGTGAAAAAGTGAGTGTTATACGCCAATAAATACAGTAACTAAATTATACACCACGCTTTTTTTTTAAGGTTATTATCAGATTAATCGATTATGAAAATAATCGTTAGTTGCAGCTCTACTATGGTGCCTTTTTTTTATATGATTGTTAAATCCGCGCTTAGGTAATATTCCTGGGCTGCTGCCTCCCCTGGAGATCCCTGGTAAGAGGCATTTAGATTGTGTAAAATATGTTTGGTGTTGGGGTAAATGACGCTGCCTCCAATTAGATAATGATGTGGGTAGAGATATATTTATGTCCTGCTATAGTTTAACTTGTGATACTGTGATTATTAGAATACACTCCCTATTGGGTGATTTTAAAATCTTCTCCCTATTGGATAATTATATCCAAAGTGATGGTGAACCCTCCAAAGTGGTAAAATTGTATTTGATAATTGTGTCAGGTTGAACCCGTTTCTTTATGCCACCTATGAAGAGCGAATCACATTTGGGTCGCTCTTCCCAGGGGTCAGCAAACAGGGGATGTGTGTACAATAAGTAATTACTGCTTGGTCAAACCTCCCTATAAAAGCTCTTATGAGGAGGATGATCTGCTGTCAGCCTTCTATGGGTGAGTTTGCAATTTTGTGATAACCTAAAAAAGTGATCCAAACTAGTGTCATCTAAAATGAGTGATTTATATCCTAGGGTTAATTATACATCCTAAAGTGCAATTGAGGCCAGGTGTCACCTGCAATGGGTGCTATTAACCCTAAAGTGCATTAACCACTTCAGCCCCGGAAGGATTTACCCCCTTCCTGACCAGAGCGTTTTTTTGCGATTTGGCACTGCGTCGCTTTATTTGACAATTGCGAGGTCGTGCGACATGGCTCAAACAAAATTGACGTCCTTTTTTTTCCACAAATAGAGCCAGAACAGGGGTGTGTGTGTGTGTGTGTGTGTGTGTGTGTGTGTGTGTGTGTGTGTGTGTGTATAAACGCACACATCCCACTTCTGTCAGGAGAGAGATTGTGAGTTCCTAGGAGCTGTGAACTACGATCTCTCATCTCCTATAGTCTCATACTCCACAGTTAGAACACACACAGGGAACACAGGGAACCCCCTCAATGCCCCTAGTGTTAACCCCTTCCCTGCCAGTGATATTTATACAGTAATCGGTGCAGTTTTATTGCACTGATCGCTGTAATTGTCAGGCAACCCAAAAATGTGTCCGCCATAATGTCGCAGATTAAAAATCGCAGATCGCCGCCATTACTAGTAAAAAAAAAAAAATTTAAATGCCATAAATCTATCCCCTATTTTGTAGACGCACTAACTTTTGTGCAAGCCAATCAATATACATTTTTTTTGTTTTATTTTTATTTTTTTTACCAAAAATATGTAGAATACATATGGGCCTAAACTGAGGAAAAAATATTGGTACTTTTTGCTGTAATAAATAGCCCCATTTTTTTTTTTTTTTTAAAGAAAGCCAAATATTGTGTGTTTGTGTTTTTTTTTGTTTTTGTTTTTTTTTTCCCCCCAAAATTGTGCTCTGTTTTCTTCTTTTTTGTTTTTTTCTTTTTTTTTTTTGTTTATAGCGCAAAAAATTTAAAACCGCAGAGATGATAAAATACCACCAAAAGAAAGCTCCATTTGTGGGAAAATAAGGACGTCAATTTTGTTTGGGTACAGTGTCGCATGACCACACTTTGTCAGTTACGGCACTGCGTCGCTTTATCACAAAAAATGACCTCGTCATTAAGCAGCCAATTGTTCTGGGGCTGAAGTGGTTAAAGTGATTGTAAAGGCTATTTTTTTTTTTTTAACAAACATATCATACTTGTCTCCACTGTGCAGCTTGTTTTGCACATAGTGGCCCTGAACATCCTCTTCTGGGGTCCCTTGGCGGCTCTAACGGCTCCTTCCCACTTCAGATAACCCCCTAGGAGAAGTGCTCTCCCTGGGAGGGGGGGGGGGGGTTACACGAATGCTGGACTCGGCCCTGGCGCCCGCGTCATTGGATTTGATTGACAGCAGCGGGAGCCAATGGCTGCGCTGCTATCTATCCAATCAAGAGCGGAGAACCCCGGGCAGAGGAAGAGCACGTCTCCGGCGTGTGAAATTCCAGGGCTTAGGTGAGTAAAACGGGGAGGCTGGGGGGCCGGTCACTGCCAGGTGTTTTTTCACCTTAATGCATCCTATGCATATTAACCGGACCAATGCCAAGCTGTATCCACATTTTTTTAATAAAAACTGGAACTTGTAATAAATTATAAGTTCCTGTATACACAGTTTCTTTCCGATTTATAGTGAAATATAAGCGTATTTCTATCATATGCCCCCTAGAACCGGAAATAAAAGTACTTCCGGTTTCGGACACTTCCAGTGGGGGTCATCATTCACTTATATATATAGAGCGGTGGCGTGAGGGGGTTCCATACCCCAGATGATGACTGTTTAGTTGAAACATGTCGGGTGGACCCCTCATGACTACCGCTATACGATATTCAAGCCATTTTTATCTTCTGACAATGTGAGTTTGTTTTTTATTCTTATATTTTAAATAAATCCAAGTTTAAACGTTCTCACGCTATGCGAGTGTTTTTATCCCTCACATGCAACACAAATCATTTGCTTGGCTTATGGTGTATCCATTGATGAGGAAGCCGTGCTGATTTCTTCCCCCTTTCTGTGTGGTGATGACATCTGACCAAATATAATACCCAGACCTGTTGGTCATCAAGCCCTTTTGACCTGTATTGCATACGCATTTCAGACCACTATTTCTGGTAAGCCTCCGAGATTTCTGGTGATGGTCCCGACACTGATTTCAATCTTCCGTGCACTTCTGGTCCCTCTACGGTCCATCTATCTGCCAAACAACCCCTCTGCATGCTCAGGAGACATCTGTTTATCATCGCTTATGAACTATTACCAAAGACTTTTTGCTTTTGTATTTCACCTATTGAGATATGGACTTTATACCTAATACCATTTTTTTGATGTTTTTTTCATTTGAATTGGTGATTGTTTGTAAGTGTTAATACTTTGTTCACTAGTCGCATCTATTCACGTGACATTTTTTGGTTTACACTGAAATGTTTGCTTTGAAGTCATTTAATTTTTAGAATTTTTTATCATTCTGATACATTCTATTCATCACTTATTTACGGAGCTTATAGCGCCACACTTTTGAATTTTCTATTGCTATTTTTATCCTGAGTCTACGGGTGTGTTGGCTGCTGTTTCAGTTTATTTTCAGCGCAGCGCTGTACTTAACCTTTGTATACCATTTGGAGATTAGCATGCATTGATTGAATGGGTTCTGTGGCTGATTGAGGTGGTAATTGGACCCACCTGGTGCCTCGGGGTGGAGTGTTTGCTATGTGTTTGCTATGTGTTTGCTATGTGTTTGCTATGTGTTTGCTATGTGTTTGCTATGTGTTTGCTATGTGTTTGCTATGTGTTTGGTATGTGTTTGGTATGTGTTTGGTATGTGTTTGGTATGTGTTTGGTATGTGTTTGGTATGTGTTTGGTATGTGTTTGGTATGTGTTTGGTATGTGTTTGGTATGTGTTTGGTATGTGTTTGGTATGTGTTTGGTATGTGTTTGGTATGTGTTTGGTTTTGGAGGAGGGGGCGCACCCTAACACTCTAAGACGGCCGATTCCAATCCCGGTCACGTCGGCAACAGTGTTTTTGTATCCTCGGCACGACACAAGTCGATTTCAAGTTGTCACACACATTACAAGCTTCCCGCAGCTCGGTGTCTCTCGTGAGGCTCCTGCTACAAGCAACCAGTCGTTAAGCAGACCATTCATACAGTCGCACTTATTCAAACACATATGATACTCCAGCTTCTTAACTCCGACCAAAGTCGACATGATTTGTCCTTGCCTTTGCCTCCCTGATGAGGCTACTTTCTTGCAATCACGTCTCCAATGGCACTCGATCCGACCACTCCATGTCTCCAGTGGCACACAATTCGACCACTCAAATTTTCTTGTCTGTCGTTTCTCCCTTAGGTCAGTCGTGTTTAAGTTGTTCCATTCTGCACTAGTTTGGATGTGCTTTCTATTAAAAAAATAAAAATCATAATTAAAAAAAAAAAAGTTTGTGTGTGTGTGTGTGTGTGTGTGTGTGTGTGTGTGTGTGTGTGTGTGTGTGTGTGTTACGTTCTTCCAACTGACACCGTGCTTCTGCAACATGGCCTGCTCCCTTAGGTCCCCGCCACAAGCTCTGCCGCCACTCATTACTCATTACTCATTCACAGGCACCACAAGCTTCTGCTACACAGCCTCCTTCTCGAGGTTCTTTGGCACAAGTGCTCAGTCGCCACTCATTACCCGTTTTCAGGCACCACGCACTTCTGGAGCACGGTCTTCCCCTTGAGCTTGCTGCCGCAAGCTCTCAGTTGCCACTTATACCACTCATTTGCCCATTCACACTTACAACTCATACAACTTCTTAGGTTGCAAACGCAGGCATGCTTCAGCACGCCTCTTTTCAGTGTCGCCTCATTTATTTACGTCACTCGGTCAGCATGGCCTTGGTTATCCCCATACATGTTCCACCTTTCTCTGCTTGTCTTTGCCTCTCTTTGATGCCATTTTCTTGCAACACGTGTTGCAAGCTCGTCTCCAGTGGCACTCAACCCGGCCACTCACGTTTAATGTCTGTCTTCATGGGTCGGTGAGGTCAGGTTGTTCTGTCCTGCACAAGGCTCTGCGTTTTACGACTACAACTGCTCATTCCAAGCCAGAGCCACAGCCAAACTTGCCCAGTTCCAAACCAGCACGAATTGGAGCATTGTGGACACAGTAGTTCTGCCGCCAATTTGCGGGTCTGCGTTCCCCGCTTTTTACTGTTTGCCAGTCCTCCACGCATACAGCAAACTGATGCTCTAACATGGATGCCAGACTTTCCTTGACCTTCTCCTCTACCTCTAGTGCTGCTCAAGGCATGTATGCCCCTAGGGCAGATGGGTGTACCTGGGTCCCACGGGTTTCCACTGTGTGTGTGTGTGTGTGTGTGTTGTGCTTTTTTTTTTATTTTATAAATTTTTTTTGTATAATCTGTGCTAATGCTTCATATCTCAATTTCCAGGTACTCTCGGGAAAGACACTATGTAGAAGAGCTAGAATTATGCAGGTTGGAAAGAATGGACGTGGAATATGGAGATTACCACCCCTTAAAAGTCATTATTGTAAGGTTTTTTTTAATTTTTAATTTTTTTATTTTACACTAATGAAAAGTAATCAGAGTACAAGATTGTATCATTTTGTAAGAGCCATAGCACCATTCCATGTGAACAATCAAGTGTGAATAGCCTTTCAATCTTGTTTGCCCTAATTGTAGCAGAAATGCCATGTGTTTTTTTTTTTTTTTTTTTTTCAGTGAATTTTATGCTTGCTAATGCATATGAAAACTACACATTCTTATGTTCATGTATGTACACAGTCAACACAATTTATCCAACAGTTTCTTTAACCTTTCAGAAAAAAAACTGTCCTGCGAAAAACTGCTGTTTCTGGTATGATCTCTGAATCCATTGAAATTGTCTGTCCTACCAGTGTCCTTTTTTATTCTTTTAGATATCTTTATTTAGAACAAAGTCACATGTCTTAACAAACAGTATCATAGGTTCTAGAACATCAATTGAAAAGTTATATGCACATTTTATATACCGTATATACTCGAGTATAAGCCGAGTTTTTCAGCACATTTTTTTTGTGCTGAAAGTGCCCCTCTCGGCTTATACTCGAGTCAAGCACTTTTCTGGTGCAAAGAGTGACATTTTCCGAACCGATTTTGGGGCCCCGTATTTTGGGGCCACTTGGTGCTAGGAACCCCAGCTTTGGATATGTTGTAGTGCTAGCTCCACTGGTTTTGCACACCAAATGTAGGGTTCCTAGCACCAAGTGGCTCCGAGATATGGGGCCCCAAAATCAGTTCGGAAAATGTCATTCTCTGCTGCAGAAAAGTGACATTTTCCGAACTGATTTTGGGGCCCCGTATCTCGGGGCCACTTGGTGCTAGGAACCCCAGCTTTGGATATGTTGTAGTGTTAGCTCCACTGGGTTTGCACACCAAATGTAAGGTTTCTAGCACCAAGTGGCCCCGAGATACGGGGCCCCAAAGTCGGTCAACTGTGTCCATCTGCAGCAATGTCATTTCGGGACCCTTTGGGTCCAGAGACCCCAAATCTTGGCTGCAGCTAGGGGGCATCTAGGAACTCTTAACTACTGAGTTTGAAGTTCGGGGACCTATGGCTGCAAATGGGCACAGTGAGGCTGCAAATGGGCATTGTTGACCGTCTTTTCCACTTACAGTAGCTGCGCATTTCTCACCCTAGGCTTATACTCGAGTCAGTAAGTTTTCCCAGTTTTTTGTGGTAAAATTAGGTGCCTCGGCTTATATTCGGGTCGGCTTATACTCGAGTATATATACGGTATGTAACATAAAAAATTAGAACACAGGTGAGATATAGAAATTTGAGTGGTTATGTCATGCATATCTCATGTTCACCCCTTTTGAAAAGCCTGAGGGTGATCTCTACAGTGTTACCACTGACTAACATGATTAGATCGGAGAGGAGACATTTTTTTTTTTTTCCACTTCAGAAACCAATAAGCAGAGGGCAAAATCAGCTCGATGTTCATTGACTAAACGCCTTCTCTGATTTTCATCATAGTGGATCATGCTTTACCTCTGATTCCTTTTGTGTCATCTCTCTGGATATATTAATATCCCGCTTTACCAGCAGGCCCTCCCTTGTTCCCAACACTTAGGCCTTAGTCTGCAGTGGCCCTAGATCCCTGTGGCGGGTGGATCTTTATCATTTTCTGGGTCAAGTTAGAGAGGGGAGGGTCTCGTATAAGGGAGTAAAAAGCGTATAAAAGACAAAAGAGAAACCGGAGAGAGAGATATATACTAGAAGACGTGTGGGCTTCCCCTGCCCGTTGTTTGCTGAACTGCCCAAGATTATACAAAACGTTTACCTATTCCCAGATCAACCATACCCCCCCGGTCCCTTATCAACATTTAGCCTACAACCATCTAAATTATTTATTTAATCAAAATAGGAAAAGGAAAAAAAAAAAAAAAAAAAAAAAAAAAAAGGAAAAGTAGGACACACAGAAAGAAAAGAAGGAAAGAAACTATGCGCGTCAAAAATCACTTCGCTGTAGCGCTTCTTGACCTTGAGTATTTACTTTCTCTAACCATGGCTTCCACATGCTTTCAAATTCCTGAAGGTTGCCTCTCTTTATGTACTCCACTTTTTCCCTACTCAGAGTGTCATTAATAGTAGAAATCCATTCTTTCACAGAGGGGGGGGCTTTTGATTGCCATCTTAGTGTTATCATCTTCCTAGCCTGAAACAGGGCCCGCGTGATGGCCACTGTAGTGCTCAGTCTCTCCCCCGGAGCTCTTCTACATCCCAGAATACAAGTTATGGGCTCTTTTACTACTATAGTGCCAAAGATACTTCCCAAGTGTCCGGTCACTTCTTCCCAATATCTAAATAGCTTGGGACACCTCCACAACATGTGGATGAGGTCTCCCGACCTCTGACATCTGGGGCAGTTATCGTTAGGCCTTCCCCCAAATTGAAAAGTCTCCTAGGTGTATAGTAGGATCTGTTCAGCAGAAGTAGGTGAGAGAGCCGCTGTGAAGGGGAAACCGAGACCTGTATACTCGGTTCCAAAATTTTCGCCCATTGTTCCTGGGTCATTCCCCCTATATCCTCTTCCCATTTGGCTTTTAGTCTGTGGAGTGTCTCCCCACTGTTGTCTGGTTTACATAATTGGTCATAAATTTTTGAAATTAGGCCTCTGGTAGGGATTACCTGCATTATGCACCGAAGTAGAGGCATTTCTTTCCCATCGCGGAGTCTGAGCTTTAAATTGTGCTTTAAGAGCATGTTCTAGTTGGAAATATGAGAAGGAGCTCTGAGGTAGCTTGAATTCCCCTACCAATTCCGGGAGACTCTTTAGCTTAGTGTCGTTATAAAGCTGGCTTAGCCTTCTGATGCCAAGGTTCACCCATTCCCCAAAAAATACCTATTTTTAGAACTTCCTGTAGATTACGGTTATTCCAAATAGGAGAATAAACTGTTAGGTCATCATATCCCATCATTTTCTTGACTGTTTTCCAAAGTTTGATTAGCAGCTTGATAGTTGGGTAGTTGTCATGGAACATGTCCGCCTCTAGGCTTAAACTAGGGTATTGTGAGGAGTGCATAGCAATAACAATTTGCCATTGGGGGTACCGCCTTTCGGTATCCCACATCCTAGCAGCTGCTGTAGCTGAGTTGCTAGAAAGTAGCGCTCGGGATGTGGGAGGGCAAAGCCTCCCTCCCGTGTAGGGAGCTGAAGCACGCGGAGGCGAATCCTGGCTTGCTTCCCTCTCCAAATCAACTCCCTGAAGAGGCTATCGATTCTCTTAAACCACTTCTTGCCTATCCAGACTGGCGAGTTGTGCAAGATGTACAGCAATTGTGGCATCCAAACCATTTTTATTAACTACATCTTCCTGCGGCAGACAAGGGCAGACGTCTCCAAATTCCTATTTTTTGTTTCAGTTTTGTTAAGAGAGGGAGGAGGTTTGTACTGATATACAAGGTTGGGTCCTTCGTCAGGACTATTCCCAGGTATTTCAAGGCATCCACGATTACCACCTGGGGAGTATCGCGTGCTGTTGGTTCGCTGATGGGGTCTATCGGCATAAACTTGGACTTCTCCCAGTTTATCTCTAAACCAGAGAAGCTGCCGAAGTCCTTCACTATCCTCATCGCGCTCCGTAATGAGTTTCTCGAGTCCCCCAGGAATAGCAGAATATCATCCGCGTACAGGGCCGGACTGGCCAACCGGGATACCGGGATATCCCCCGGTGGGCCGGTGGTCTGGCTACCCCTGTGCGGCCGCCGGCCGCTGTGAGGGCAGCGGCGCCTGAAAGAAAAATGGCTGCGGGGGCCGGGCCGACGTGCAACTGCGCAGGCGCCAGCGCTGTTCCGAGGTTGGCCGTGCTCGGGAAGACCCGTACACACTCGGCAATTTTCGGAAGTGCGGGCGCATGCGCAGTGACACGTTGGCGCCGAGCGGCGCCATTTTCAAAGGTAAAGCGGCTGCAGCGCTCAGTGTCTGGCGTCTGGTGGCCTGTGCCTCTTCCTGCGTCCCCCCACAGCCTCTGACCTCCTGCCCGCCCCCCCCCCTGCAGCCTCTGATCACCTGTCCCCCCCCTGCAGCCTCTGACCACCTGTCCCCCCCCTGCAGCCTCTGACCACCTGCCCCCCCCCCTGCAGCCTCTGACCACCTGTCCCCCCCCCCTGCAGCCTCTGACCACCTGTCCCCCCCCTGCAGCCTCTGACCTCATTGTCCCCCCCCCAGCCTCTGACCTCCTGTCCCCCCCCGCAAGCCTCTGACCTCCTACCCCCCCTGCAGCCTCTGACCACCTGTCCCCCCCTGCAGCCTCTGACCTCCTGTCTCCCCCCTGCAGCCTCTGACCTCCTGCCCCCCCCTGCAGCCTCTGACCTCCTGTCTCCCCCCTGCAGCCTCTGACCTCCTGCCCCCCCCTGCAGCCTCTGACCTCCTACCCCCCCTGCAGCCTCTGACCTCTTCTCGTCCCCTCCTCAGCCTCTGACCTCTTCTCGTCCCCTCCTCAGCCTCTGACCTCTTCTCGTCCCCTCCTCAGCCTCTGACCTCTTCTCATCCCCTCCTCAGCCTCTGACCTCTCCTGTGGTCCCCTCCGCAGCCTCTGACCTCCCCTGCACCATCCGCAGCCTCCGACCTCCCCTGCATCATCTGCAGCCTCTGACCTCCTGTCCCCCCTGCAGCCTCTGACCTCCTGTCCCCCCTGCAGCCTCTGACCTCCTGTCCCCCCTGCAGCCTCTGACCTCCTGTCCCCCCTGCAGCCTCTGACCTCCTGTCCCCCCTGCAGCCTCTGACCACCTGTCCCCCCTGCAGCCTCTGACCACCTGTCCCCCCTGCAGCCTCTGACCACCTGTCCCCCCCTGCAGCCTCTGACCACCTGTCCCCCCAGCAGCCTCTGACCTCCTGTTCGCACCCCCCTGCAGCCTCTGACCTCCTGTCATCCCCTCCTCAGCCTCTGACCTCTTCTCGTCCCCTCCTCAGCCTCTGACCTCTTCTCGTCCCCTCCTCAGCCTCTGACCTCTTCTCGTCCCCTCCTCAGCCTCTGACCTCCTGTCGTCCCCTCCTCAGCCTCTGACCTCTTCTGTGGTCCCCTCCTCAGCCTCTGACCTCTTCTGTGGTCCCCTCCTCAGCCTCTGACCTCTTCTGTGGTCCCCTCCTCAGCCTCTGACCTCTTCTGTGGTCCCCTCCTCAGCCTCTGACCTCTTCTGCGGTCCCCTCCTCAGCCTCTGACCTCTTCTGTGGTCCCCTCCGCAGCCTCTGACCACCCCTGCATCATCCGCAGCCTCTGACCTCCCCTGCATCATCCGCAGCCTCTGACCTCCCCTGTACCATGCGCAGCCTCTGACCTCTCCTGTACCATGCGCAGCCTCTGACCTCTCCTGTACCATGCGCAGCCTCTGACCTCTCCTGTACCATGCGCAGCCTCTGACCTCTCCTGTACCATGCGCAGCCTCTGACCTCTCCTGTACCATGCGCAGCCTCTGACCTCTCCTGTACCATGCGCAGCCTCTGACCTCTCCTGTACCATGCGCAGCCTCTGACCTCTCCTGTACCATGCGCAGCCTCTGACCTCCCCTGTACCATGCGCAGCCTCTGACCTCCCCTGTACCATGCGCAGCCTCTGACCTCCCCTGTACCATGCGCAGCCTCTGACCTCCCCTGTACCATGCGCAGCCTCTGACCTCCCCTGTACCATGCGCAGCCTCTGACCTCTCCTGTACCATGCGCAGCCTCTGACCTCCCCTGTACCATGCGCAGCCTCTGACCTCCCCTGTACCATGCGCAGCCTCTGACCTCCCCTGTACCATGCGCAGCCTCTGACCTCCCCTGTACCATGCGCAGCCTCTGACCTCCCCTGTACCATGCGCAGCCTCTGACCTCCCCTGTACCATGCGCAGCCTCTGACCTCCCCTGTACCATGCGCAGCCTCTGACCTCCCCTGTACCATGCGCAGCCTCTGACCTCCCCTGTACCATGCGCAGCCTCTGACCTCCCCTGTACCATGCGCAGCCTCTGACCTCCCCTGTACCATGCGCAGCCTCTGACCTCCCCTGTACCATGCGCAGCCTCTGACCTCCCCTGTACCATGCGCAGCCTCTGACCTCCCCTGTACCATGCGCAGCCTCTGACCTCCCCTGTACCATGCGCAGCCTCTGACCTCCCCTGTACCATGCGCAGCCTCTGACCTCCCCTGTACCATGCGCAGCCTCTGACCTCCCCTGTACCATGCGCAGCCTCTGACCTCCCCTGTACCATGCGCAGCCTCTGACCTCCCCTGTACCATGCGCAGCCTCTGACCTCCCCTGTACCATGCGCAGCCTCTGACCTCCCCTGTACCATGCGCAGCCTCTGACCTCCCCTGTACCATGCGCAGCCTCTGACCTCCCCTGTACCATGCGCAGCCTCTGACCTCTCCTGTACCATGCGCAGCCTCTGACCTCTCCTGTACCATGCGCAGCCTCTGACCTCTCCTGTACCATGCGCAGCCTCTGACCTCTCCTGTACCATGCGCAGCCTCTGACCTCTCCTGTACCATGCGCAGCCTCTGACCTCTCCTGTACCATGCGCAGCCTCTGACCTCCCCTGTACCATGCGCAGCCTCTGACCTCCCCTGTACCATGCGCAGCCTCTGACCTCTCCTGTACCATGCGCAGCCTCTGACCTCTCCTGTACCATGCGCAGCCTCTGACCTCCCCTGTACCATGCGCAGCCTCTGACCTCCCCTGTACCATGCGCAGC
Source organism: Lithobates clamitans (assembly GCA_037952925.1). NCBI lineage: Eukaryota > Metazoa > Chordata > Amphibia > Anura > Ranidae > Lithobates > Lithobates clamitans. Next base: position 4,595,475 of record JBBGZY010001036.1, on the reverse strand, counting down.
CTCTGACCTCCCCTGTACCATGCGCAGCCTCTGACCTCCCCTGTACCATGCGCAGCCTCTGACCTCCCCTGTACCATGCGCAGCCTCTGACCTCCCCTGTACCATGCGCAGCCTCTGACCTCCCCTGTACCATGCGCAGCCTCTGACCTCCCCTGTACCATGCGCAGCCTCTGACCTCCCCTGTACCATGCGCAGCCTCTGACCTCCCCTGTACCATGCGCAGCCTCTGACCTCCCCTGTACCATGCGCAGCCTCTGACCTCCCCTGTACCATGCGCAGCCTCTGACCTCCCCTGTACCATGCGCAGCCTCTGACCTCCCCTGTACCATGCGCAGCCTCTGACCTCCCCTGTACCATGCGCAGCCTCTGACCTCCCCTGTACCATGCGCAGCCTCTGACCTCCCCTGTACCATGCGCAGCCTCTGACCTCCCCTGTACCATGCGCAGCCTCTGACCTCCCCTGTACCATGCGCAGCCTCTGACCTCCCCTGTACCATGCGCAGCCTCTGACCTCCCCTGTACCATGCGCAGCCTCTGACCTCCCCTGTACCATGCGCAGCCTCTGACCTCCCCTGTACCATGCGCAGCCTCTGACCTCTCCTGTACCATGCGCAGCCTCTGACCTCTCCTGTACCATGCGCAGCCTCTGACCTCTCCTGTACCATGCGCAGCCTCTGACCTCTCCTGTACCATGCGCAGCCTCTGACCTCTCCTGTACCATGCGCAGCCTCTGACCTCTCCTGTACCATGCGCAGCCTCTGACCTCTCCTGTACCATGCGCAGCCTCTGACCTCTCCTGTACCATGCGCAGCCTCTGACCTCTCCTGTACCATGCGCAGCCTCTGACCTCTCCTGTACCATGCGCAGCCTCTGACCTCCCATGTACCATGCGCAGCCTCTGACCTCCCATGTACCATGCGCAGCCTCTGACCTCCCATGTACCATGCGCAGCCTCTGACCTCTCCTGTACCATGCGCAGCCTCTGACCTCTCCTGTACCATGCGCAGCCTCTGACCTCTCCTGTACCATGCGCAGCCTCTGACCTCCCCTGTACCATCCGCAGCCTCTGACCATCTCCTGTCTTATATCACGTCTGCAGTCTGGAGTGGAGTCAACAGTGGGAGTGCCTCAGGGATAGGGGTCATGGGAGAAGTCAGACATGTATGGACTGTGGAGAGGAAACTATGGGATAAAACCAGAGCCACCGAGCTGGAGCCGACTGACTGAGCCCTGTACAGTGCACCTGAGAGGAGGTCAGTGACAGCGCCGCCAGGTCAGCCTGAGGGGGGGGGGGGTCAATACAATATTGTAAGGGGGCACTGATATATAGGTTTCCCCCTTATATCAGTAAACCCCCGTACCTTAGTGTTTTCTTTCTGCAGAAGGTGGTCTCTGGTCACCAGAGTCCTCCCCACATTCCCAGAGTTCCCCTTTACATCATAGTCTGCAGGATTCCACCTTACAGTGCAAGGGGGAACTCTGATGTAAAGGGGAATGCAGTGGACTCTGATATAAGTGGGGTCTCTGGTCACCAGTGCCCCCCTTTTATATCAGAGTTTCTGCTTAGATCATGATCTGCAATGTTCCCCTTTATGTCAGAGTTCCCTTGCACTGTAAAGGGGAATCCTCCTGATGTATGGGGGGGACTCTGTGTTGGGTTATATTAATCTGACCTTCATGTAAGAGGAGAAATATGGTTTTTGACTTTTGTTTAACTTAACACATTGCTAATAGCAGTTTATAGCTTAAATATTGATATTTGCACTGAAACCTGCCATTTACGGCACCTTTTTTTTGCAGTATCAGTAAAAAATGTGCCAGTAAATGGCATGATTTTTTTGCCAGTAAAAAAATAAAAAATTGCTGCTGTTTGTAAATTCCATGTCTCTCTTATCTATAGATAATACACTCTTCAAATGTGCTTTAAAATGCATGGTTTTCCCTTTTGTGAACAAAAAAAATAACGACGTTATGCGGTTGGGCTGGTATAAAAATACTATGGGGCTGGTATGAAATTATTTCCAGGGCTGGTTTTTATTCCCAGTCCGGCCCTGTCCGCGTATAGCGCTATTTTTTCTTCACCCGATTTTCGCAGAAATCCAGTTATCGCTCTGCTTTCCCTTATGGAGATGGCCAGGGGTTCCATAGCCAATGCGAACAACAATGGAGAAAAAGGACACCCCTGCCTAGTCCCCCTTTCCAGCTTGAACCAGTCCGAGAATTCGTTGTTAATTTTTAGTCTTGCCTTAGGACGGGTATATAACATTCTAATCCACCTTATAAAAGAAATACCAGGGGCGTGGCCTGGCTGCACTGGAAGATGGCTGCCTAAGACCTTAGCTCCTGCCGTTACCTGACTTTACAAAGCACCACAGGAGGGAACCTGAAATCGAACACCTTCTGTCACATTCCTGAAGATGGGGACAGCATCTCGGAACGCATCAACATCGAGGTCCCGCTCTCCCCGTGAACATACAGGGAACATCAGCCAGAACATCCCGGAGATGTTCAGAACACAGCAGAGCAACATGGCGCCTGCCCGCCACAGTACCTCACATACCTCTGAACCACAGAGGTCGGATCCTGTACTAGCGCCGCTCCCCTCATCTCCAGCGGTGACGAGCGCTCAGAGCAACCCACCGCAATCCCTTCTCAGCATACAAGATCTGAGAATGATTGCCGCTGACATAAAGGATACTCTGTCAGCCGCCATTGCAGACCTGCGTCTGGACATTCAGTCACTAGGGAACAGAGTGCATGAAGTGGAACAGACGACGGCCCAACACGATACGGTCCTCCGCAAGGTGACGAGAAAACTGGACACACACACCCTGCAGCTGAGAGAAGTTCAAAGGCACGTGGAAGACCTCGATAATCGCAGACGCCGCCATAACCTCAGGATCAGAGGGATGTCTGAGGTAATTGATTCTGAGCAGATACTGCCTGCAGTTACGGAGCTCTTTAATGGCCTTCTAAACAGACCCCGCCAAACACAGATCGAGATGGAGAGAATACATAGGGCACTGCGCCCTAAGGGAAAAGAAACAGACCCTCCACGGGACATCATCTGCTGCCTGGTGGACTATAAATTAAAGGAGGAAATTCTGCGACAGGCAAGAGACAAATCGCAACTGCAGCATGACGGAAGACAGATCCAGATCTTTCAAGATCTATCAGGCATCACCCTCCAGCACCGAAGAGATCTGAAGCCTCTTCTCAAGGTGCTACGAGCCAACGGCATAAGATACCGCTGGAAATTTCCTTTCTGTCTCTCTGCCACACACCTGGGCCGGACGGCTATGCTGAGAGTGCCTGAGGACATGCACCAATTCTGTCGCACACTGGATATACCTTTAATCGAGGTGCCCAACTGGTATGCGGAATTCCGACAGGCAGCAGTCAGAAGACACCAAACCCCGGCAGAACCGATGGATACGCATGATGTGCGACATGACAGGAGACGCTCACCATCAGGTACCAGATCACGTGCTGCACGCCATGACACGCAGTACAGATACAGTCCATCCAGCTCTCCACGCTCTAGGAGAGCCAGAAGGGATATCTGACCGGACGCTATCCCTATAGCAGTACCTTAATCCGATGGATCCTGAATCGGATTGAGGTGAAAATTTAACCTCTCGAACGCAGTTACGGCCCTTCCTGTTGCCTCTTGCTAACTGGTTATATGACTGTTTAACTTTATGTTCATGCAATCTCCATTAGATTCAATGTCACTGTGTACGTTAGAAACACGTTTGTTTCAACACAGACATGCCGAACTCACTCTTACCTACACCGCCGCCCGCACACAGCATTCCCTACAGCAGCTGAGAATATGTTTAGCTGTCATTTTTCATCAGTCATCCACACCACTGGACCCGCTCACTACAGGACCATAAGTCAATTTTATTCAGTCTGTATCACTCCGCTGTCCTGCACAGATCCCTTTCAATCATACCTCCTGCTCTGCTCTATACTAAACTTTCAGTGTTAACAAGCAAACTAAAGCCAGTAACCTGTGACATGACACTGTGAGGAACTTATGTAAGAACACTACCTTCCCCCCATTAGCACCTCCTACTACCACCGCCCTGGTGCAGCTTGTACACGGTCTGTCTGCTTCTCCGTATGGCTAATGGACTCTAATTTTTGCATGTGCCTTTCCTGAGGATCCCGAATACAGGATGATCTACTATGCAGGAAGACTAATCCGGAGAAGGGAAAGACCATTGCACCTCACTACAACGGACGATCATAACCTCTACATCGCTTACACCAAGTAAAATATAAAAGCAAACTCCCTAAATATGAACATTGGTTTAATACATCAAAGCTTGACCTTCCGTTCTGGGATGCCCAATTGCGACTACCTTCAAATCCCCGGTGATCCTACACACTTCCTACTCAGCTCAGAAGAGATCAAGAACTCATTGCATTCACGTTTAACAGGACACTGCTGTTTCATTATTAGATGTGATCAGTTAATACTTTCTTCACACAGATCGGCTAAAAACTGGTGTTTGGTAATGTATCACCATTACATTTATTAACGGTCGGCTGCAACTACTCCTCCCAGAGCTGCATACTTGACATCTTATTAGAACACATGTCCCTTTTACGGTTACCTTTAAATGTACGCCAACCCTTACACACCGTAGATCAACTCCAGGAGGCTGTTTGCATACAGCCCTTCCCCCCTACAATACAACCACTTTAGTTTACTATTTCTTTCCATATAGTAACACGAACCACCGCATAACTACCTTAAAGGTATTTCACACTCCCCTACATCACACTTAGCTCCCCTGGCAGCACGTCGCATATCACCACGAAATCTAGAATTCGACAGGCATACTTTACATACCGCTCATAAATTTGTTTATTCAACAGGATGACCTATTTCTAACGAACATACTGAGATAAATGGTTAACTCCAATTTAACTAAGGAGGATGAATGCAGAACACCTGGAGGGCTGGTGCACTTAAAATTGTACATCCCCCTCTTTGCCCCACCATTCATGCAGCGAATCACCTGACATTGCGGGTGAGACCAATAAGATTTATGCATATGCCGCCACACTGGGGTAATGATAAAATCCTGCATTCTCGTACTAGATATTAAACGGCTCTAACCTACCTGTCGTACAAAGAAACACTGACACACCTTACTCCTTGGACTAGCTGATAACATGTCAGGAAATATTAGAAAGCCTGCTATACACAACCATTCTAGGTGGGATCACCCTATTGAATACACCGACTGCGATTACATTTGATCGAGATGCACACACTCCTTCACAGGGGGAACAACATCACTGCTACACACCTCCCAATGCACAGGCTAGGACAACTTATTGGGCAGCAGACTACTAGATAAAGGATTACTATTATTTCATTAATGTACTGTTAAGGTTCCTAATGCCGGTTTTATTCATTATTCTTTATTCTTCATTTTAGTCTGCATTTTTGATACTGCTAGTAATGACTGATACCCAGTAGGCTATACTTATACAGAAATCGACCTTGACTGCACTGTTTTATGGTTTTATGATGGTTACTACCCACTTCTCATTATTATTGGTCATATTACCATACATGTTTTATTTGCTTATATGTTTTTTAGAGGATAACTACATACTCTTCTAGATTCTCTTGTGGCTTGATTCTTGTCATATGTACGTAACCTTCAGTCATCACCTGACTAGCAATTATTTCTCCTTAGTGTCCATAAACACATCCTAATATACTCGCCACACTCACCTATTTTATGCGTTTCTCTTTCACACCCCTATAGCATCGCTGCTTACATACTCACCTGATCCCTCACCCCAGTTACGGGGACGTGTGACAGGTTGCAAGACACACAATCTTTGTCTTTCCACATATCGTCTTCCATAGTTTTAAATTTCTTATATTTTATACACTATTCTCACAAACTTTATCCCTCCCATTTTATATATGAGCAAGACCCTCCACTGTTTTACCTTCAGATCAGGTAACGGCGGGTTTACCCGTGAGTGTACTGATCTCCCGTGTAAGACAGTTACTGACTCCCAAACGGTACTATTGAGAAGTACAGACCTGACACCAGGTCAAGTCCTATTACCTTCAAACCGTACACATTACCTCCTCTATAGAGTAGAGGAGGTTAATTACCCCCTTCCCTTGCCCTCCTATTTCGAGTCCTCTTCATAGACGGTTTACACACCCCTGACCTTGCTTATTCCGGTAAATAATAAGAGCAATCTCCACAAGCACACTTTAAACTCACACGTAATTCCAATATCTACGGACACCCGTTATACCATCATGCAAGCCAACAATACACCCTCTTCTCTTTCCAAAGTAAAACTCTGTTCCCTGAATGTCTGTGGACTTAACTTGCCTGAAAAGAGATCTCAATTGTTACACTCCCTAAAAACAAGTAAGACTCAGATAGCCTTTCTGCAGAAAACTCATTTCCGTACTGATAACATCCCAAAACTTTACAACCATCACTACCCTACCGTATTTCATGCCTCCAACAAAGAAGCTAAAACAAAAGGTGTAGCGATTTTAGTAGCAAAAAATTGTCCTTTAAAAATATCAGAAGTTAAAAAGGACACCTATGGCAGATACTTATTTCTTAAAGGAACTCTTCATAATTCTCCTATTACGTTGGCCAACCTTTACGCCCCGAACAAAAACCAGGTCTCATTTTTTCGCGAAACCCTTCATTTACTCACCGAATTCTGCTCTGGAATCTTCATTGTCGGAGGAGATTTTAATGTGGCCCTATCGCCACCTCAAGATTCGTCCACCGGGGCATCCTCCATGCCTTATAGAGCCCTAAAATCCATCAAAAAACATCTCCAAGAACTATCACTACATGATTCCTGGAGAACATTACACCCAAACGAGAGAGACTTCACATACTATTCGGCTCCACACAACAAATACACAAGAATTGACCACTTTTTTATATCACAAACTGACCTACCATTACTATCCAAGGCCTCAATTGACCCAATGGTTATTTCCGATCATAACCCGATATCCATTACCCTTGAATTCCCCTCATCCCGACCTAGAAACAGAATTTGGCGTCTTGATAACTCAACATTAACGGACGTCGACGTCACCCAAAAACTGAACAAATGCCTACAACAATATTTTACAGAAAACGTTTCTGGGGAATCTAAACAATCAAGCATTTGGGCTGCACATAAGTGTGTAATCCGTGGGGAAATTATCTCGCTCAATGCTAATAAATTCAGACTTAAGAGAGAACGCCTTACAGCCCTATATACAAAAATACACACGCTGGAAAAGGCTCACAAACTTTCACTAGCCACAAATTCACTATCTGACCTCACTAAAGCCAGAGAGGAACTCTTAGAAGAATTAGGTAAAACCTTAAAGCGCAAATATGTTTTAACACAAAAACTATTTTACGAGTTTGGAAATAAATCTGGAAAACTATTGGCCAAGGCATTACAATCTAAGAAAGCATCACATACCATACACACGATTAGAAATTCCTCGGGAACAAATTTTTCCACCCCGGCAGAAATCGCCAACCAATTTGTCCGATACTTCTCAGACCTATACAATTTACCCACTTCTAAGGGGACAAATCCCAATACAGAAAGAGAAAATGCGTTAAGAGATTTTCTAACCCAACACTGCCCGACGTCCATCTCTCCAGAAGACATAGAACTCCTAAACTGCCCCATTACCCCAGACGAAATCTCAAATGTACTCAAACAACTCAAGCCAGGCAAAAGCCCAGGCCCGGACGGTCTGACGGTGGGCTATTACAAAACTTTCCAAGAGATACTGATTCCCCACCTCACCAAGACCTTTAATGAATTATCTTCCTCGCCCCAAACAAACAAAGACTTATTGGAAGCACACATCACACTCATACCGAAACCCGGCAAAGATGAGACACTGGTATCCAATTACCGGCCTATCTCTCTCCTTAACGTCGACATGAAAATATTTGCCAAAACTTTAGCCAATAGAATTCTCCAGTTCCTTCCCAACTTAATTTCATTAGACCAGGTTGGATTTATCCCTGGCAGAGAGGCTAGAGATAACACTATAAAAGCTATCAATGTCCATCATTGGCTCTCAACGTCCTCCACACAAGGCTTTTTCCTATCCCTTGATGCGGAGAAGGCCTTCGACAGGGTGGCATGGGACTATATGACTGCAGTTCTACAGGCTATGAAATTCCCAGCTCTTTTTATCCAAATGATTCTAACGCTATACGCTTCTCCCACAGCCAAAATAAGAGTTAATGGTCATCTGTCGGACGCCTTCTCCATATCTAATGGCACCAGGCAAGGGTGTCCGTTATCCCCGATTCTTTTTATCCTTTCCCTAGAACCCATTCTGCACAAACTCAGGAACAACCCTGATATTAACGGCATCGAAATAAAACGCAAACATTACAAACTGGCAGCATATGCAGACGACATTCTCCTCTTCCTCTCCAACCCTTTAATTTCGATCCCTAACTTATTGAAAGACTTTGCCCTCTTTCACACATTGTCTAATCTGAAAATAAATTTCTCCAAATCCAAGGCCCTCAATATTTCTCTACCACCAGAGATAGTCTCTCTATGCCAAACTAACTTCCCTTTTAGCTGGGCACCTCACTCTCTTACATACCTAGGCATCCAAATTCCAGCCAAGTTAAACGATTTATATGATAAAAACTACTCTCCATTACTACAAGCCTTAAAAACCGATCTCAACAAATGGTCTTCGGGCCAATTTTCCTGGTTTGGGCGCATAGCCATTTTAAAAATGAATATACTACCCCGTATATTATACGTTCTACAAACGGTCCCGATCAATGTACCACCAACATTCTTTAAAACGTACAAAAAACTTTGCAGAAACTTTATTTGGGCCCACAAACCACCTAGAATCGGCTGGGATAGAATGACTCTTCCAAAACTTAAAGGTGGACTAGGCTTACCAGATATACATAAATATTATACAGCATGTCATCTCACCAGAGTAATTGATTGGCACATACATACACACTTGAAAGATTGGATCGCTTTGGAAGATTCTTGTGACAGCATCCCTTTATCCAATATCCCATGGCTTAACAATAAGGTCATCCCCAGAGTTTATTCAAATCACCCGCTCATAGGACCTACCTTACATAATTTCAAAACTGCGTGTCAATCCCTCACACTAACTCCTACACCAGGCCCAATGACTCCCCTGACGAACAACCCCGACTTTCCACCGGGAGTCGTAAGAAACAACACTACAAGCCATACCACGGAACACCCGCTGAGAGCCCATCACTTCTTCGACAAAGGATCTATTATTCCATTTTCGGCTCTAGCTACGCAATACCCAGACAGAAACATTTCCCTTTTCCATTTCCTACAAATAAGACATTTCCTAAAGGGCAATTCACTCACATCGCAATGGTCCAGAGAATTACACCCTATTGAATCACTATGCACTATGACTTGCCCCCAAAACCACTTAATTTCTACTATATATTCCATGCTATTTGGGGAAATCAATCACAAAGATAACCCAACTAATCAGAAATGGGAAAATGAACTTCAAATTGACCTTTTCCCTGAAGACTGGGAAAACCTATACGAGCTTACCCACAAGGGATCCATAAACATTTCCGCGCAAGAAAACAATTTCAAACTGTACTCAAGATGGTACCGGACTCCAGAACGAATCCATAGCTTTAATCCTCACATTTCACCTTTATGCTGGAGATGTAACTCTGAAGTGGGTACTCTCCTCCATATTTGGTGGGAATGCTCACTTATTAAACCATTCTGGGAACAGGTACACAGCTTGATATCTCGAATAACCACATACACTCTGGACCCGTCAGCAGCTCAGTTTTTACTACATCACACAACCCTACCACAAGCCACATACAGGAAGTCCTTAGCACTTCACCTCGTAAACGCTGCCAAACAATGTGTCCCTCTATTTTGGAGAAAGATCAACCCACCCAAAATTTCCGACTGGTTAAAGCGCATAGATAAGATAGCAGAAATGAAAGACCTAATCCATCAGACAATCCCACAAAATTTCGCAAAACTTGGGCATGTTGGCTACACTTTCGAGAATCCTCAGAATTCCAAACGCTTCTCCTCGACCCACCCCGAAGACACACAAGGGGACTTATCGGTTCCGTTGTATAATTGTGCTGATTTGAGATAAATTCCAAAGATCCACGAGATATACCCAAGTCTTGGCTATACCAGTTTAGATCCACTCTTTTTGAGTTCTGCACATAACGGGTAATTACCCCCTAATTCACCTCTTTTTCTCCTACCCTCAACATGTAAGGAAGGAGAACTAATCACGCCTCTATCACTAAAAGTTCTAACCTCCCTCCCTCACAATTTAGAGTGTAACCGTCAACACTACCATCTTCCCCCTCCCCACTTTCTACCCATACCTCATTGTAGCTATAAAAATTATAATCCCAAAACTATACTTACGAGACTCCCCGATATTGTCTATGTGTCCAACACTAAAACGCCTTATAATTAGCAACCACCACCTCACCCCCCTTGCACAGTGTGATCCTAAGTAGGGTGCTCGGGCTGGATGAGGTTTAACGTTGGTCCACATGACAAACATGGGCCACTATAAACAAAAACGAAAATAATCACTTATCACTACATCCAAATTATTTTGGACAAACTGGAACTCCCAGACCACACAGAAATGTTTTAAGAGTTTTTCTTCAATGTCTTAGATAAACTTGTTCTTTACCACTGTTCTTGTAAGGGCATTCTTGGTTAACTATAACTTTACTCCATAATGAGATAGTTCTGAAGTGCTCAATGTCTAAACTTATGATCGAATGTAAATGCTCCATTTATGTGCATGATAACATTCTGTATCACCTGTTATTTTGTGTTATATTATCTTACTCAATCAAAATTTTATGAGAAAAAAAATAAATAAAAGAAATACCAAAACCGAATTTCTCCAGCACTCGCCATATGTAGCCCCACTCCACGCTATCAAAAGTCTTGGATACGTCGAGGGTCATTAACGCTCTCTAGCCTACATTTTCCGATGGTAACTGTAAGTTCAGAAACTCTTCTAATGTTCAGGCTCGTGGATCTATTGGCTATAAAGCCCGCCTGGTCCTCGTGTATCAATTTGTGGATAACTCCGTTCAGTCTAACTGCTAGTACCTTGGCAAGAATTTTTACATCAGTGCAAAGTAGGGAAATTGGTCTGTAGGCGGCTACATCCAATGGGTCTTTCCCTTCCTTCTGTAATACTGTAATTGTCGCTTCTAACATTGAAGCCGGCAACTGGCCCCCCTCAAGTGACCCTTCCAAAGTTTTTAGTAGTTCAGGGATCAGCACTTCGCCATACTGCTTATATGTCTCAGTTGGAAGGCCATCGGGCCCAGGTGACTTGAGGCTTGCCATGCTCGCTACTGCTTGTTGTAGTTCTGCTGCCGTTATTGGGGAGTCTAGTATGGCTCTTTCTACCCGTGATATAATAGGAATCGTTAGCCCCTCCAAGAAGTCCTCCATCATAGCCTCTTTACCCTTTTTTTGCGAAGAGTAGAGTTTTTTTATAATACTCCCTAAAGGTTTGTACAATTTCTGGGGTGCTTGATGTTATATCTCCGCTCTGTAATCTAATAGCAAGGACCGTGGATGGTGCTGCGTTTGATTTTACGAGCATAGCCAATGTTCTTCCTACTCTTTCCCCCTCCACCATAAATTCCTGTCTCTGGAGAAGGCGCCTAGTCTCAGCTTTCTGCATGACTACTAATTTGTACTTTTGTTGTTTCTCCTGCCAGATACTTTCCAGCTCCGGGGTTGGGTTTCTGATAAAGTTACCCTCGGCCTCAAGAGCATCTCTCAAAGTACCCTCTTCCTCACTCCTAGCCTCTTTATTATATTTAGCCATCTGCTGTATTAGGACCCCTCTAAGAAATGCCTTGAGGGTGTCCCATATCACAGGGGGAGCCGCCGAGCCCTGATTGTGCTCTACGAACTCCCTTAAGGTGGGGAGAATCCCACCCGTTTTTTTAAATTACTTCGAACCAGTGTGGGCTCACGCTCCAACTCCTCCTGGATTTAGACTCTCCTACACTTAATGTAGCCACCACAAGGGAGTGATCTGAAATGCCTCTTGGCCAGTATACGATTTTTTTTAGCAGTTGGAGTGCCCTGGAATTTCCCAGGACTAGGTCTATCCTTGAGAGCGTGGAGTGGGATACAGAGCAGCACGTATATTGCAACGCGCCTGGGTTTCGCACCCTCCATAAATCTACCAACCCTACTTCTTCCAGAAATAAACTCAAACGGCTCTTCCCTGATGCCTCTGGAAGTTGTCGTATCGGGAATCTGTCCAGTTTCCTATCTAGGACCTCATTAAAGTCCCCGATGACTACTGTCGGGCATTCCTTTTTATCCAACAGGAATTTATGTAGTTTAAACAATACATCCAGATTAAAGGGGGGAGGGATGTATATATTTGCCACCACAAACAGGACCCCATCAAGAGAGCAAAATAAAAAAATATATCTACCTAGATCGTCTATACTGGTCTGTCTGCAGGAAAATTTTACGCCAGCTTTCACAAAGATGCTCACCCCCCTACTAAAAGAGGAATGAAATGCGTGAACTTGGTATTGAAATTTTTTCGTCTGTAGCTGCTGGCTGGTATCCTTAGTTAAGTGAGTTTCCTGCAGACAGATCAGATCTGCCCCCGAACTCTCCAGCACAGAAAACACTGCCAGCCTCTTAAGAGATGAACCCAGGCCCCTAATGTTCCAGGAACCTATTTTCAGGGCCCCAGCTAGCATCAAGTTTCTAAGGAGTCTGTCTTGTCACAGCTAGTATTGCCATACATGTCCCATTGTTTTATAAAGTGAAATTTATGCGCTTCTTTACTCAGGAGAGGAAAACAAAAACAAGAAAAAAAAAAAAAAAAAAAGAGGAGAGAAAGAGAAAAAAAAGGAGGACATAAAAAAAAAAAGGAAGATTTCTCCCTACCAGTGCTGTATTAATTCCTAGTGTGTACATATTATGGATTCTAAAATACACGCTTAATTTAATCAAGTCTATCCTACTTTGTTAAAATATACTACTAAAAGTGCCTGCTTGTGTAACAATAATCTGTAAGAGGGGGCCCGAAGGCCTCCAATGTGGCTTCTAATGGTGTAAGTGTTCATAACAAATGGTTTTCCCACCCTAGTTCCCTTCCCACCCCACCTAATCTCCCCTAACCTTCCACCCCATCCCCCCCCCCCCCCCCCCCCATTCCTACCCACCTATCTAGGTGTATCCCCTGGGGTTTTATCATGACCGTTACCTCTTACACTAACACCCTTTTACACCGATTCTTCCGCACACCACCTTATACCCACACAACTGTGTGCACCCGTCCCTTCCCGTCCTTCACAACAAAAAAAACGTTAATGGGCGCCGGGAAAAAATAGGGTCTTTAAAAGGCACCCCCCTTTGGGGCAAAAAAGGAAAAAACAGACCAAAGAAACCCAAGACAAAAAATGCAGCCCCTATACCTCCCAGTGCCCTATCGTGTCCTCCTCTCAGCACCTTGACCTATTCTGTCATCCCCCGTTCTCTACGTAAAGTTCGTAATTTTTTCTCTATTGTCTTCCAGCCACTTCTCAACTTCAGCAGGGGAGCTAAAAAACAGGGTCTCCCCCAGTGCCACAATCCGCAACCTTGCAGGGTATAAAAGAGCATAGGGTACCTTAAATTTTTGTAGGCTGCGTTTTGCCTGGGTAAACTCTGCTCTGCGCCTCTGCAAGTCCGGGGAGAAGTCAGCATAGAACGAGATTCTTGCCCCTTTAAAAAAGACCTCCGCTACTTCCCTAATCCTCCGCAGTAAAGTCACTTTATCCTGGTAGTTAAGAAATCTCAGGAGAAGAGGTCTCGGGTGGCCCCCCTCCGGCGGTGTCCTGAACGGGATCCTGTGAGCTCTTATAATGGAGAACGAAGCTGAGAGTGATTCTTTCCCAATTAACTCCCCTAGCCATTTTTCTAGAAATGCAATTGGGTTGGCGCCCTCACTCCTTTCGGGTAGACCTATCAGTCTCACATTATCTCTTCTACTCCTGTTCTCCATCTCATCCATTTTACAGGCTTGTTTAGATAACTGTTCCTTCAGCCACTTAATTTCTTTGGTTATTGGGAATACATTACCTTCTAGCCCACTGACTCTTTCTTCCAGGGCCGCCGTTCTCTCTACCACCTTCTGTAGATCTTGTCTGACCAGTAAAAGATCTGCTTTAACCCCTTTCATCTGTTCACAGAGATCTTTAAGCGAGCCATTACATACCCCTACAGCCATAAATACATCCGTTAAAGTTGGTTCTCTGTTCAAGGGTAGAGACGGATCATTTATTGGCTCCGAGTTCCCGTTTTATGTTTTGGTCACTTGGCTCTGGGCCTTTATTACATGTTGATTTGGAGGACTGGGTAACCAACGCTCCTCCCAAGGGCTGTGAAAGTGGCTGGCCCTGGCTTTTCCTATCTGATATCCCTCCCTGTTGGCCCTTTTGCTGCGTCCCTTTTTTTGGAGGGGTCAGAGCAGAGGCATGAGCGTATTGCTCCAGTTTTGCTGCTGCAGCGTGCTGCGAGGTTTTCTCTTTAGAAGAGCGTAGGTTCTGCATCATTCACTCCTATGGGTTTACGTATACTTTAACAAGAGATTAGCAGTTCCTTTCTACACTCATCTACCCACAGAATGGAGTGTCTGCCATATTACTCTAAAAAATGGGATGTATAAAGCGTGCATAAAGCGGGTTGGCTTTCCCCTCACCTATACACCCCGATACGAAGGAGAATATCAGACAGGGAGAGACCACCATACGTTAAGTGGCCGGTATGGGTGCTACCCCCAAGAGCACCTCAGTTACGGCAATGTTTAATGCAACCTCCCCCCTCCACCACAGTTTTACACAGCTGGTTAAATGCCTCGAAGGCAGTCGCCAGCAGTCTGTGGTTAGTAAGGTAAGGTATGTATGCGGCTACTGAGGTGCCCAGGGCTTTAGCAAGCTTATAATGGCTCCACCTATACGTGGGGGGGTGGGGGGTTAGTGTATTCTCAATACTTTTTAATACTTTTAGTGACACCCCCAGAGGGGTCCCCCCCTGCCCCCAATCCCACACCCGTATCGGCAGCACAGCCTGACAAAAAAAAAAAAAAAGGAAAAAGTATGCTTTACTTCCTATATCAGCTCACTCTGCTCCCACACATAGTACTACCAAGGCAGTAGATAAGGCAGAAATACTGACACACAGAAATATTTACATAAATTATGTTACTGCGCAGATACTACATCACCCAGAGCTACCATGAAATATCTCTAAGCAACAGGTTATCAAACTTCTTTACAACGGCATCAGGTTACCGTGTTGTGATACCATACTATACCAGCTCCAGCCGCCCTCTATTCCATGTCTAGCCCGGGGATGTGAAAGTGAAAGCTGCAGCAGCGTGCAGGGGGTGGCGTCTCTCCCAGAGGGTTCCTCAGCGTTCACCTCCCTTTGAGAGGTAAGAAGACCCTTAGCAGAGCGACCAAAGGGGCGGCATGACGCCGGGCTTACAGATGCGGGCGTCCGTTTAAGGGGCCAGAGCCGGCCGGGATGCTATTCCATATAGCCGGGGATGGGGGAGCTGTGGACGGGCAGGACGGAGCACACAGCGTCCCCGCTCACACTCGCTCCATACTGCCGCTCATCGAGCACCCGCCCATCCGGTCACGCCCCCACTCAGGTGGCGAGTCAACCTGAGACTCGACCGGAGAGGAGACATATTACCAGTTTTAGACTAATTGGGGCCTATGAAAAAAAACTACATGGATTGCAAGATGGTTCCCCCTGGGCCCCATACCATGGGAGGGGGGGGGGGGGGGGGACTACGTACGCTTTCAGGTAACCTCCCCTAGCACAACACCCAGGTCAGGAACATCCAAGGGAGAGAAACACAATGCCTACCGAACGAGGGAAACATACATCAGGAAACCTATAAACCAATTCTCAAAATATAGAAAAATTTCAAGAGAATAGAAAAAGGGGGAAAAGGGTCAGGATCATACCTGAAGTCTTGCATATGCTGTCGCCGTCCACGCCAATCCTGCCACCATCGGACACAGAAAATGTCATCACAAGCATGAGGAGCAGGCAATCTGTGGCAAAACAGTTAAAGAAAATAAGTCTCATCTCGCTACTTTTGGGGTAGGATACACTGTCTAACAGATTGTTCCGCCAAATCTAAACTGGAAGATACTGGGTCTGATTCACTAGCGTGGTCCATCCATGGTGACCAAATGCCATTGAAGCGATTCCGGGTTCCTTTACAAATCGCAATCCAATCCTTAGCCTCTCTAATCTCATTCACCTTTATGTACCCACTCCTCCCTACCAGGAATTTGAGCTCGCTTCCTATAGATGGGGAGCAACAGCTTAGCTGCATTTAACAAGTGGGGTAGCATGAATGAATGAATCAGGGGAGTTGGGGATTTCCAGGCCCAGAATGTCTTTTAATCTGAGCCCTAATGTCTGTCCAAAAGGGCATTATCACAGGGCCCTCCCACTACAGGTGCAAAAGTGTTCCACGGCCTCCACACCCTCTCCAGCATAGCTGAAGTGGGATATAGCTGGGCCAGCTCGGCCGGTACCAGCAGGACAAGATCTTATATTTTTGTCCTGCATTTTGATTTTGATAAAGCTCGAATGGGTGAGCTGATACAGATGGGTGAGGTGAGCAGTGGTAAACGCAAACCCCAGTTCCCTTTCCCAGACCCGGATATATATGGGTTTGGCAGCAGAGGCGGCAGACCCTAACAATTGGTACATTTCAGAAACCCATATGCGGTGCAGGCTCTTCGTATATATATAAAAAAAAAACGTTTGACTGTGAGGTAATATCTCTTGTAGATCTACTGTGTACCTCCAAAGTGATGCAATTGCCTGTACCTCCAGAAATTCATTTGAGAGCCCTTGTCTGGCTGTTGTGGTCTCAAAAGACAACAGTTTACCATTCCTCATAAGTTTACCACAACTGGCGTTGCCATCATCCACCCAGGGCCCAAAGAATGCCATCTGTTCTCCAGGAGGGAACCTGTCAGGGCTGGCTCAGCCCTTCCTTCTCTGAACTGGCCGCTCAGCTGCCGGATAATTGCCAGCTCATCTCTCTCCACAGTTAACCAGCTGTTGTGGATCTGCTCGTCAGTCCCACCTACTTAAAGATCTCCAGCTCACTTCATTCCTGCCTTCGCCTTAGTCACATCACAAGAAACCATCTCCTGCATTCCTGTTTAAAGACTGGCTTTGCTGACATCCCTTCTGGCTCCTTATCTTGCTTGCTGTTCCTCTACTTGGATCTCTGACTTCTGGCCTGGCCAGTTACTGGACTCTGGCTATGCTTTGACTATGCTTACTCTATTTACCTTTTTATTTTTATTAATAGTGTGATTTTACTGTACTTCTGTCTCGGTCTGGTTCATAGTTTCTGACAGTAGGCGAAGGCCATGAATTCAGAAGATAGTCATTCCACTTGTTGGTAATAATTTTTCCAGATTGGATGACCCAAGATCACCACATGGATCAGTTTGCCATGGCGTTACAAACGCTCCTGAGTCGCACGGCTCAGCTGGAATCCCCCACTGTGGCTGCTCCGGTACAACCTGAGTTGCAGGCCGTCCCTGCTGCTGCGCCAGTCTCTCTGCAGGCACCCACCTTGAGTATTACATCCGATAAGAGGTATGTCTGGTTCCGTCCCGCTTCCCCATCGATTTTGGGGGCGATCCAGTTCAATGCAGAGCGTTTCTCAACCAAGTTGAGATATACTTTGAGATGCTGCCCCAGGCGTTTCCCACGGACAGAAGCAAAGTAGGGTTTGTGATATCTTTGCTTTCTGAGTGAGCCTTGGCCTGGGCTAACCCTCTGTGGGAGACACAAAAACCTGTTTAGAGTTACCCTGAGTTTGTGGCCTCCTTTAAAAGGGGTATTTGACGTTCCTGCACGCTCAGCTTCTGCTGCCAAGTGCCTCATGTCCATCAAACAGAGTACGAGATCTGTTGCCGACTACGCCATTGAGTTCCGTACTCTGGCAGCAGAGGTTCCTCGGAACAATGAGGCCCTCGTGCCTGCTTTTTTCTCATGGTTTTTTGGATTCCATCACGGATGAGAGAGCAGCCCGAGATATACCCACTGAGCTGGAGAGCTTGATCTCGTTTGCCATCCTCATTGACTCCAGACTCAGAGACTTTTTTTTTTTTTTTTTTTGGAGCTTGCGGAACCTTCCTGTACATTTTGCCTCTGAGCTTTGCTGTGCCACCCTCACCTCCCATGCCTCCTGGTACTGAGTTGGTCAGTGAAGATGGACCCATGCACTTGGGCTTTGCGCGTCTCTCTGCGGATGAGAGAGCCTTTAGGAGGAGGGAGAGATTGTGCCTTTATTGTGGCCAGGCAGGTCACTTTTTGAAGTCTTGTCCTAAGCGTCCTGGGAACACCCGAACCTTGAGGTCCTGTCATGGACAGACCTTAGGTGGTGTTGTCCCGTTATCCAGAAGGATAAGCTCCTGGTTTTGGTCACCCTTTCTTGGGCTAAGTAGTTTATCGAGATACAGGCTCTAATCGACTCAATCCAATCTATGCCTGGCTATGCTGAATTAGACAGCCAATTAAATAAGAAATTGGACAAGCTTGAAAGAGGAGTTATCTCAACGAAAACGGATAAATGCACCAGAGATTATTATTATTATTATTATTATTATACTTAGAGATCAGCTGGATTACGACAAAACCTACTTTTTGTTCCAATCGGCCATGGAGAGCTTCTTCCAGAAAAGAGTTAGTTTTTCCGAAACAGAAGGTAAACTAACTTTTTTGACACAGCAGCTACGGGATCGGACTTGCCCTCGGATCATATACACGGAGATAATAGTGCATATTTAAACCAGGGCGGACATGGCTGCAACGAAAAGAACCGGAAAAAGAAACGAAAACGAGGAGAGGAGGAAAAAGACATAAAAGAACCCAGTGGAAATCGCTATCCGTTACGGGGCCGGAAACTACAGAAAAATTAAATGTAGTCAATTTACCAGTACGTCCTTTGAGTCGGATGTCATGCTTCTGTCAAAAGGTTTGAATTTTTGCCCGTCCTAATCATTTTTTTGATTTATTCTGCACCATTCTTGATGTCAATAAGTTGGCACGTACGCTTACATTACAGAAGAATTATTTTACCGAAATATGAAGATACTCCATCGTCTCCACCATCAGATTCAACATCAATTGGTGAGTCAGCTTTTTCTCCTTTACTTTTCTCTGACATGTGCACTAATAGACCTTACTGATCTTGCAAGTGAATCGAACCTAAATATAGTCGATTGGTTCTTCTATGCCTAATCCAGCACCTCTAAAAATTAGATCTGACTTTTATCCCATCAATTCTAGAGGAAAGGATATGGATCTATACCAGAAATTGGTGGAGCGGTATCTCACCAATTTAGACAGGGACACTTACTGTGAACTTAAGGGGGACCCCACTGATTCATTTAAAAAGGAACTTTCATCTCTTCTGGATAGAGCTGTCTCTGCTGGGATTCTTCAAGCAGAGACAAAAATGCTTATTCCAGAGTCCCCAATAATGCCCATATTTGACCACCTCCCGAAGTTACACAAAGGACTTACACCATTAATGGGAAGACCCATTGTTGCGGGCATTGGCTCACTCAATGAGCGCTTGGGGCAATGGGTGGACCAACAACTGCAACCTTTGGTCACCGACCTTCCTGGATATCTCCATGACACTAAACAATTATTAGCCAAGCTTGATAAAATTACATGGGATGATGATTTTTGCTGGGTGTCTTGTGATGTTTCTAGCCTCTATTCTTCAATACCTCATACACTTGGTTTGCAAGCAGTATCTTTCTTCCTGCACAGATCGGGGCAATTTTCTCCTGTTTTGCAAGAATTCATATTAATGTGTCTGGAATATCTTCTGACTCGTAATTTTTTTGTTTTTGTTCAGGGGCTACTACCTCTAGAAGTGCGGAGCCTCCATGGGGGGCTAAATTTTCACCGTCCTTTGCTAATTTGTCCATGGGATGGTGGGAAAGGCTCCGCATCTTTGGGGCTGGTGGCCCCCGTCGGGCAGATACCATTTTTTACTGCAGGTACATAGACGATCTCCTGTTCATTGTCTCCGATCCACATGTTGACTTGGATAAGTGGCTAGCATATCTAAATGATAATTTGCTTAACCTGAGATTTACTGGAAAAATTGATACTCAAAACCATAGTTCCTTGATGTCAGGTTGACAGGAGAGGATGGCAAGGTAGTCTCTAATCTGTACAGGAAGCCGAGTGCGGGCAATATGCTCCTGCGAGCAGATTCTGGCCATCCAAGTCATACAGTTAACAGCATTCTGGTTGGCCAGTTTCTCAGATTTAGCCTGTGCAGCAAACGGATTTTGACCATGAATCTGCACTTATGGCAGCGAGGTTTGAAAAGAGGATATTCCAAATCGGTCATTAATAGAGGTCTTATGATGGCTAATCAGGGACCCAGATGTAAACTTCTTGCTGATAAACTTTCCAACAAAAACAAACAGGGTAACCCCAGTAGATCTAATCCTATTCCCACTTTTTCCACCCCCTATTTTGAGGAATTTAATAAAGTTAAAAATTGCCACTAAATATCTTCCAGTTTTAAGTCATGATCCTACATATTCCCATATCCTTTGCAAGGGCATCCATACGATTTCCAGGAGGCCCCCATCCCTGGGCAGCCTTCTGTCACCTAGTTTTTTTTCCAGTGCCAGTACGTCTAGAAATTGGCTATCAACCCAAGGCACCTTTGGATGTGGGAGCCATGGTTGGTTCCTATTGCCCCGTCATCCAAAAGGGTGACACTATTACGTCAGTTTCCACAGGAAGCACACACAAGATACGTTCTTTCATTAACTGCAACACACGTTATATCGTGTATGTCATTACTTGCACCATATGCCGCGTGCAACATGCTGGCAGAACCACATGTAGATTAAAAGATCGTCTTTACGATCATCTCTGACATTGAAAAAACCATGCCACTAATGTAGCGCGATATTGGAATGCAAACCATCAGACACAAGTCTCACCATTCAGGGGATTGAAAAGATAAAAAAAAAAACACCCAGAGGAGGTGATCAATTTATTATCCTATGCAAACGGGAGGTCAGATTGATTTTTTTTTTTAAATACTAGGCAGCCCCCAGGATTAAATTTTGAATGGGATGTGTCACATTTTTACCAATAAGTCTCTATAATTTTTTGCTTTATATTTTGGTCCATATTCCTTTGTGCTACAAGGATTCCTTTTTGCCTATTATGAGTGTTTGCGAGATGTGATTTCTCACTTCACTATTTATTCTACAATGATCTTTAAACAATTTAGCAGCTCATTTTTTTGTGGTTGTACAATCTAAACACATTTAATGCTACACCAATACAATTGTGTACTGTTAGGACTAGCGGAACAATAAGATTACGCTATTCTTTGTCTAGGTATTCCATTTTAATTCAATTTTGTTTTATTTACAACCGAGAAGTAAGATTTGCTTTCCATAACAGTATCTTCCATAGTAGTATTTTTTGCTTCCCGTAGCACACGGAATATGGTATATTTGCATTTTCTCTTATTTAAGCAATTCTGCTGATTGCAACAGATGGAGTGAGACTCTGTGCTTGATGACATCTCTCATGCTCAGTTGTCGATACCCATAGCAGCAAATATTTATTTTTGCCATCTGTACTTTATGGAACGTAGTTGGCTTCATGATTTTCCATTTGGTTTATCATCCCGTTTGCAGCGGATTAAGTGAGACTCTGTCTCACTATATATACATATTTTTTCACTCTTGTCTCCCATTTTTTCCCCCCTCCTTCTTTTTTTTTTCTTGTTTCGATTTTCTTGTTAAGCTTTTCTCTCTGTTTTGTCTATGATGGTTTTTTACTGCCCCCTTTTTTTTTCATTGCTTTTTTATTGTCTTTCCTCTTGGTTATTTGTCCAATTGTTATTTGTATCCATCATATTATTGTGTGACTATGGCACATTATTAGAGCTGCAGTTTAGGTCTTTATTCCCACATTCACACTCATATGCGCTCATGCGGTTGTTCATCCTTTATTATGCAATATATTTTTATCTCTCATTTTCTGGTATACTTTATAGGATATGACACTTCTGAGGTAGTCAGACTTGTCAATTGTTAATTGGATTTCTTTTCAATAAGGACATCCTTTATAGTGACAACCCTCCAGCGCATTTTTGTGTCTGTGTACCACATATGTTCGGTACAGATGGAGTATATATATATTTTATCTTTATATACAGTGTTTTGCAAAACTTCTCCTATACATATTTATATAGGCATATAAGTATTCGCTATTTTTCAATTGTTTTGCATTACCTGTGGTTTATAACGATTCATATTTTCTCTGTACTATTGTGGTTTCCCAGTTTCTCTTGTTTGTTGAACAGATTTTAATCTATTAGATTTTTATTTCTCTTATCTTCTATGTTGGACATCTGCATAGAGAATATTCTTAAGTGGGTTTATACAAATATCTGTTTCTGGGATTTTGAAGGTTAACTGTGCAATGGGTGTGGTTTTTTTTTCAATTTCAAGTTCATTGTCAGGTGTTTTATGTATTCTAAATCACTTTCTCTTTATATGCACTTAGTTGACAACTTCTAATCTAGTTATGAGTAAGCATCAGTAGATGTGAAACGTGTTAGCTGTTGTTCCTGTATTATCCACCTCTGATGTGACTTTTTGGATTTTATACTTTTTTGCTACAATAAAGATGCTTCATTTTTCATTGAGTGCGGCGATCCAGGATTACTTTCTTTTCCTTTCTTGGGTTAAGTCATCTATCGAGATACAGGCTCTAATCGACTCTCGGGCTGCAGGCCTGTTTATTGATGCTGCCTTTGTATCAAAGCACTTGATTGCACTGCAGCTGCGAGACACTCCACTTGCCATTGAGGCTCTTGACGGGAATCCTCTACAGCCTGCCCATGTGACCCATGAGACTGTTCCGTTGTACATGGCCGTAGGGGCTCTTCACCATGGGATAATCCAATTCTAAGTGATTTCCTCTCCTAAGTTTCTGCTGGTTATTGGTTATCCTTGGTTACAGAGGCACAACCCCTCTTTTGATTGGCTCCGTACTGAGGTTCTCTCCTGGTCACCAAAATGCAGTGAAACATGCTTCCGGAAGGTAACCAAGGTCCTGTGTTTCTCTTCACTCTCCTCCCTGCCAGAGGAGTACCGTGATTTTAGCGATGTCCTTGACAAAGATTAAACCAGTAGTTTGCCTCCACACCGGTATGATTGCGCAATTGACCTTCAACCTGGTGTCACTCCCCCTCATGGCCGGGTTTACCCTTTGTCGGTCTTGGAGGTTAAAGCCATGAAGGAGTGTGTTGCAGACGCACTTTCTCAGGTTTTCATCCGCAAATCCTTGTTTCCTGCTGGTGCTGGTTTTTTCTTTGTGAAAAGAAGCGGTGATTTGAGACCTTGTATTGATTTATAGGGGTCTCAATCTTTTCACGATTAAGAATGCCTACCTGATCCCGTTGATTACAGAGTTATTTGACCGCCTCAAGGGCGCAACTGTTTTCACTAAGCTTGATCTGAGGCGTACAATCTCGTGAGGGGGTAAGGAGGGCGACGAGTGGAAATGTCAGAGGAATAACAGAAACTTTGTTTGCCAGTACCGGCATTTCCCTGTACGCCTGCGTGGCAGAATGGCTAATAGGCGTATGCGGGTACGCGATTCAGCAGACCGCGTCACGGCATAACGGCGCACATAGACGTGCAAGTCAGCGGACGGCGAAACGGCGTAAGCACGTACGCACATACGCATCTTAGCCGCACACGTGGGTTCCCCTATTAGCCCTATAAAAGGCAGCCCAGCTCTCTGGCTTATTGCTGGTTTGTCATTTCAGCTTCTGTGTTCCTGTTCCTTGTTGTACTATTGACTCCTGCCTGTTGTGACCCGGATTTCCTTGACCATCCTTGAACTTCTCCTGCACCTTGACCTCGGCTTGCTTAACGGATTCCTCTTCAGTCTGCTCCAGTGTTTGACCCCCGGCTTCTCTTTTAAGACTTCGCTACTGCCTGCTCCAGTGTTTGACCCCCGGCCTGTCTTGGACTCTCCTATTGATTGATTCCTGTGTATGACCTTGGCTTGTTTAAACGGACTTCCTTCCTACCGGCTTGCTGTGTTTGACCCCCTGGCTTCTCTACATACTTGTTCCAGTTATCTACTTCAGGTCCAAGGTGTTGGAGCCCCAGTCTGATTCCTCTGCTGATCACCGTCCGGGTGTACCCTGCACGGACTACTACTAGACAGAAGTTCAACACGCAGGCTCCTACTAGTGCCTGGCGACCCGTGCCTCTCTGTGCCCGATACCCTCTGTGCCACCTCCAGGGGTATAGCGCACTCAGCTGCAAGGGGAGCCGCTCTCAGCATCTCGGCCCTGGTGAGTACCCTGACAGGAAAACTGTGTTTGATACCAGAACAAGCCATTATGAGTATCTCGTAATGCCCTGGCAGTTTTCCAGGAATTTATTAACTATGTCCTCCGAGATTTGTTGCAGTTTTGTGTGGTGATTTATCTCAATGATATCCTCATATTTTCAAAGTCCCTGGAGAGCCACCACATAGATGTCTGTTGTGTGCTTTAGAAATTGAGAGAACAATCTCTATTGTAAACTGGAGAAGTGTGAGTTCCATCAGGAACAGGTTAAATTCCTTGGCGATTCCACTGCTGGTTTTTCGATGGACCCAGAGAAACTTTCGGCAGTCCTACAGTGGCCTCGACCCGTAGGGTCTGCAGCGTTTCCTGGGTTTTGCCAACTATTATCAGAAGTTTATTCGTAACTTTTTGTCTCTGGTCAAGCCCCGGACTGATATGACCAGAAAGAATGGTAACCCACAGAGTTGGTCTCCGGAGTCCATTAAGGCCTTTGAAAGTCTCAAGGCTGCCTTTGTTTCTGCTCCTGTGTTGGCACATCCTGATCCTACGTTACCTTTTATCCTTGAGGTTGATGCTTCTGAGACTGGTGTTGGGGCCCTTCTGTCTCAACGTCCTACCTCCTGAGAGTGCTATGCATCCTTGTGGTTACTTTTCAAGAAATTGTTACCTGCCGACTGTAATTACGAGATTGGTGACAGAGAGCTGTTGGCAATAATTTTAGCCCTGAAAGAATGCAGACATCTACTCAAAAGGTACCACTGTGCCGGTTCTCATTCTTACTGACCATAAGAATTTCACATTCTTGTCTGAGGCTAAACGCCTCTCTCCCAGAAGGGCGCGATGGGCTCTTTTCGTGTCAAGTTTCAATTATTGTCTCATTCTTACCCGGTACTAAGAATATAAGGGCTGACGCCTTGTCACGACAATTTTTTTCCTCCACTTCCAAGTTTGAGTCGGTTCCGGTACCTATGATTCCTCCTGATCGTATTCTGGCTACGGTTTGCACCAGTCTCACTTTTCCTTTGGGTGACAAAGTTCTTGCTGCTCAGGTTGATGCTCCACCTGAGAAACCTTGTGACTGCTGCTTTGTCCCAGAGTGTCTCCATACTGCTGTGCTCCAGACTTATCATTCTCCCAAGGCAGCTGGCCACCCTGGTAAGAATCAACTTGTTTGGGCCATTTCCCAACAATTCTGGTGGCCTAGTCTACAGGCTGATGTAACTGCCTTCGTAGCTGCCTGTGTGCTCAGAGTAAGACTCCACGACACCTTCCAGTGGGCCTCCTACAACCCATACCCAATGGAGAGAGGCCCTGGACCCACCTGTCTATGGATTTCATTGTGGAGTTGACCAACTCCCAAGGCAACAGTTATCCTTATGGTGGTTGACCAGTTCTCAAAGATGTGTCATTGTATTCCACTTAAGTTGCCCACTTCTAAGGAACTGGCTTCCATTTTTGCTCGGGAGATCTTTCGCTTACATTGGCTACCCAAGGTGATTTTCTCGGACAGGGGTAGTCAGTTTGTGTCCCGGTTCTGGCAAGCCTTTTGTGCACAGCTGGGAATTCAGCTTGGTTTCTCCTCTGTGTATCACATGCAGTCTAATGGGGCTTCAGAATGAGCCAATCAGTCCTTGGAGCAATTCCTATGTTGCTATAGTTCTGACCATCACAACAACTGGTCAGACCTATTACCATGGGCAGAGTTTGCTCACAACAGTGCCTTAAGTTCTGCTTCCCAATTGTCTCCATTTATGGCGAATTATGGTTTCCAACCCTCCATGTTGCCTGACTCGTTTGTTCCGCAGTGTATTCCTGCTCTAGAGGAGCATCTCCGTGGTCTTCGTTCCACTTGGGCACAAGTCCAGGAGGCTTTGCGTCGTGCTAATGATAGGTACAAACTCCATGCTGACTGCAGACTCCTGCCTGCGCCTTCCGAACCAGGTTGGGGACAGGGTCTGACTTTCATCTCGCAACCTCCGACTTCGTGTTCCCTCACTGAAGTTCGCACCTCGGTTTATTGGGCCTTTCCGTATCCTTTGCAGGATTAACTCAGTGGCTTGCGCGTTGGCCTTTCCCCCTAGTATGCACATCTCAAATGTGTTTGATGTCTCCTTATTGAAACTGTTGGTCTGCAACCGATTTACCACGTCGGTGCCACATCTTCACCCTCTACAGGTTGAGAACCATGAGTATGAGGTACGATCCATTGTTGACTCCCATAGGTTCCGTGGGCGCATACAGTACCTGGTGCATTGGAAGGGGTACAGTCCGGAGGAACGCTCCTGGGTCTCATCCTCGGACGTACATGCTCCTACCCTCCTCCGTGATTTCCATAGACTTTTTCCCCTCAAGCCCGGTGGTCCTCCGAGGGGGAGGGGGCGTTGAGGGGGGGGGGGGGTACTGTCAGGGCTCATCTCTCTCCACAGTTAACCAGCTGTTGTGGATCTGCTTGTCCCGCCTACTTAAAGATCTCCAGCTCACTTCATTCCTGCCTTCGCCTTGGTCACATCACAAGAAACGATCTCCTGCTTTCCTGTTTAAAGATTGGCTTTGCTGACATCCCTTCTGGTTCCTTATCCTGCTTGCTGCTCCTCTACTTCTATTCCTGACTTCTGGCTTGGCTGACTACCCGATCTGGTTACTGGACTCTGGCTATGCTTTGACTACGCTTACTCTATTTACCTTTTTATTAATAAACAAGTGTGATTTTACTGTACTTCTGTCTCGGTCTGGTTCATGGTTTCTGACAGAACCAAAGGAAACCATCCAGTGGGGACACAGAATGGGCCACACCAGTATTCGGTTGATTTGGTCTCATACTTTAAGTGAATGAGTTGTCAAAGGAGACCTGACAGCAGACAACACCCTGTGTTCCCGAGAGCCACAAGAGATAGGACAAGTTCCTGCCCGCCATATATTTCTCCATCTGGACCCAAAGCTTGGAATGTGTATGGAAATGCCAGTTTAGAATCATCTGAAGGACTATGGCCCTATAATCTGAGTTGGATACCCAAACTGCCTGTGTGTTTCGGGCGTCTCAGTACCGTCAGCTATTTGTGGTCTCTGGGAATTCCAGGCAAACCCAGCCATCATGCTAGACATTTCGGTGCAGAAGCCTTTGGGGAGGGGCACAGGTAGCGTCTGCAAGTAAGAGTATCCTTGGAAGGACATTTATTTTAAAATTAACCCTACCCAGCCAAGTAAAGGCAGTCTTGGTTCATACTGATAGGTCTTGCTTAACCTCCGCCAGCAACGGGGTAGTTGGCTGTATGTATAGTATCAAAACTGTCCATAAGCTGGATGCCTAGGTATCTCAGGGAAGATTTGGCCCACGTTAAGGGGAAAAGCAGCCCTAAGGCTGTTTGCCAGAGCAGGGGGGTAGCTGTACGGGTAGGATTTCTGATATTTTTTTTTTTTTTGTAAAGTTTATTTTTGAAGTTCAAAAGCCTCCTGAAATGTTTTTTAGTTCCCTATCAGAACCGGCAAGGAGATCAGGGGGCCTGAGGTGGAATAGCACATCGTCGGCATATGCCGAAAGCTTATGTTCCGTGTTGCCTACCTTCAAGCCCTTGATATCTATATTTGCTCGTACTTTACGTAAAAGGTGTTCAAGTACTAATGCAAAGAGGAGAGGCGAGGGGGGCACCCCTGTCTTGTGCAATTCCGTGCCCTAATTGAGTTGTCCCTGGCCTTGCGGCCCATTGTAAATTTATCCTTGATCAGGGTGAATGGTGCGGGGCATGGGGTACTTCAATCGATTTGCCAAAATTTGACAGAATTTAATATCTGAATTTGGTAAGGATATGGAACAGTAACTTTGGGAGGCAGTTGGGTCCTTGCCTTCCTTTGGAGTCACCGAAATACGAGCCAACAATTCCTGAGAGAATTATGCTACCTTTTGGCCTAAGAACTGAAGCGCCTACACATGGGGTCTAGCAAAAGGGAAGGAGTGTGCTATAATAAGCTTTGGTGAATGCGCAAGGACCTGGGCTTTTGCCATTAGGCAAGGACTTCACAGTGAATTCTATCTCCAAAGCGGTGGTTGGGGATTCTAGGTCCGTTCGTTTTTTGTCTGTCGGGGGGGGGGGGGTGTCTTGGAGACAAGTCTCTGATAAATCTCGTAAACTAACTATGTAACCAGGATTCTTCCAGTGGCTGTTAGGAGTTGTGGCTAAATGACCTCGCATTTGATGGTACCTGCAAAGTTCTAGGGCCCACCCCTTGGCATGGCCAGCTGCATGCCACCAAGGATCTTTTATGGTTGGACTGGATGGACTTGTGTCTTTTTTCAACCTGACTATGTAACTATGTAAACTGGCTAACCTGTCAGCTTGGGCTTCAGGGGATAAATTTGTGTCCAAATTATATAGTTCTGCATAATAATTGCGGAACCCTGAGGCGATTTTATGACTGGAAAAACCACCTCTCCAGAAGAGGAGCGAAGCTTATGCACATACATTTGGGCTCGCTTGTTGACATCCCTAGGATTATCCATATCTTGTGATCGAGGTCTTGGAGCCCTATGGGCTCAATCAATCTCAATGGGGGACAGTGTCGGGGCTCCAGGATTTCCCTGAAGCTGCCCACCAGGGTAGGAAAGAGGTCTCTTGGGGCTGTAGCCTCCGGTAGGTCGCGGATGCTGATGTTAACCCGCCGACTAAGGTTTTTAAAAAGTCATCTAGCTGACTCAAAGTCTATTTTCTGATCTTGTGCAGCACAGTGAGTCTGAAGCTGGGATATATTGGGGAGCGCTTCAAAAAATCTTTGCTCCAAGGTCTCCAATCTTGTCCCCAAATATGTGGTGTTCCCCTTAAGCTGGGCTTTGTCCTCAAATGCATTTTCTACTCTGGCAGTGAATTTCTCTAGGTCATCCCGTATATGCCATTTGATGTCCCCACCTTACAGGAGATCTGCAATATCAGAGCCCCCTATCATGTGAAACTGTAGAGCCAGGAGAGTCTGGAGGGGCAGACTCACTCACCGATCTTTGGGAGGGAATTGGTAGGTCTGTTATCTTTGCGAGCTGCGCCGCATGTTGCTTCGAGGCCATAGCCGCCGGTGCCATATTGGATGTCATGTTCCCTGACCCACGGTTCCCGGGAAAGAACTTTTCCAGCCACCCTTGCTGAGAATGGTCGGTCCTCGGCTGCTGGGATGAAGTACACCGCCTCTGGGACATGGCAAGGGTCTCTGGAGAGCAGAATCCCCATCACCTGTAAGCTCAGGTTTATGCAGCGGTGGACACGGAGCTGAGGTGAAGCATGTCCTCACGCTTCCATAGCTAGGACATGCCCCCCCTTTTTTTTTTTTTTTTTTTTTTTTTGGGCCAGGAAATGGTTAAAAATCGGACAGAGCAAGATCTGGTAAATGGTTCTATGCACTGAAACACTAAATCCTTCAGAACGGGCAGTGTTTTGCCTGCCTTTGTGTAAGCATACATCATGCAAAAACCACACACTCTTCTTCACTGTGGTTCGTTCAGTTCAGGAAATAGAGCTCCAATTCTCCAAATTAGCATAATATCATATGAAATATCACTATTGACCTCTTCAATAACAAAACTGCTGTTACATTTTGGGAAAGGGTCAGGCCTTGAGCATTTCTGCCCCACCATGGTAGGTGTTCCTATGTGTAATAAAACATACCATGTGCAGTTTCCTTTTGTTTTCTTCATGATGCCATAATTTTTATCGAACCTCAAGTTACTCTACATGATTTTAGAACATTCATAGCCTTTCTACAATTGTATTAAAAATATTACAGTAAAGAAGTCATTTCTGAACCTTTGTTGCCAAGATCTGACCCTAGCAACCACGCTCTGGTAATTTAACTGTGCATTCTTGCTCAAAGTTGAAAAAAGCAGGACTGAAAAAAGAGGAAAGAACTTGTGCCCACCACTGGGTTGGATTTAGTTTATGTAAATGTAATATTGCACTGTTTCTCTTTTTACAACTTTGACTGCAAAATAACGTATTAAAACTGTATTGGCTTCCTTTTAAAGGACATATATTAAAATATGTCTGGATTGATT
The DNA here is from genome assembly GCA_037952925.1 of Lithobates clamitans. Classification (NCBI taxonomy): domain Eukaryota; kingdom Metazoa; phylum Chordata; class Amphibia; order Anura; family Ranidae; genus Lithobates; species Lithobates clamitans. Next base: position 4,564,903 of record JBBGZY010001036.1, on the reverse strand, counting down.
TTACTTTATACGTTACCCATACAGATTTTGAATTTCTTTGCAGAGATCCCAGACTTTTTTTTTTTTTCTCTTTATACAGGTTACAGAATCCAGATTTAAGAAAGTAGGTCATAAAGAGAGCACATCCTCAAGTTCATCCTCTTGTTCCTCCATTTCAAATGTGGATCCTCTAAGCGGCATCCTGGATGGAACTGACCCGTTGTCAATGTTTGCTGCAACAGCTGAGCAAGTGTCGACTAGTACGGTAATGATCATAATTTTACAAGATCTTTGACTTATTTATATTTATAATTATGTTCTTGTAGCAGAAGTAAACTCTGCCATCAGTTGTCACAAAAACTCCAAACGCTATTTACATACATCACCAAATGTCTGAACTTGTGCCATTTCCCTGTTTGCTGGTATATTCAGCTCTACCCTGCTCTTGCTGAAGCTCACACCATCTTTTATGCCTCTTGGTGTTTACTTGACCATTTCTTTTCTTATGTCCTCCATGGATGTCATCAGAAATTCCCTTGGTTATGTGACGTGTATAATGCCACAAATCCTACGAGTAAGAAAAGGAGGTGGCACTTTCGCAACTCCTGTGACATCCTCTAAATAGATGGGGTTCTGCATATTTCTGCATGACCAAGATGCAGTGACTGTGATGGTGCAGGCATGCTTCAGTAATGTTTCCAGAAAACATATTGGTATCTCTTGGACAGCCATTGCAGGATTTGATAGTTCAACAAGGAGTATACAACTTATCTGCAAGCAGATAATACAATGACTTGCCCTTTAATTTTTTTTCTTGTACAAGTCCAATAAAAGCATTTAGACGTCATCCATGTACGTGTATCTTGGCTATATGGAAGAAAAAAAAAAATCTCAATACATACTGTGTGTAGTATAGAATTATTTATTTATATATATATATATATATATATATATATATATATATATATATATATATATATATATAATAGAAAAAACTCATGGAATGATGCTTGATGCCAAAAAGTGTCCTTTTACTGAAAGATTATTTCATTGAATGTTGCAAAATACAAGCAAGCCACTGTACAGTTCCGAGCACAAGTCGCTCTTCGTCAGGCTGTGTGAAAGGCAAAACCACACTGTGTTCTTTTATCCACACCCAGTCTGATACACACCTGTGTCACTTAACTAATTATCTTATACAAAACACCTAAAGACATTCCACTATTTGACCCTACTAAATAAACTTACTACCCTAAAACCATTCTAAATTCCCCAATAGAGGATAATTTACAAGACAGGTTCATCATCTTACATCTCAAATATCATCATCATATCACTTAGGAACCACTTATATTATCTCATTTCATTAGCTCAGTGTTTTGTAAATATTTATCATGAATACATATATGTTACTATTCTTATAGATGTCTCAAAACTCTTCATGGATTCCAGTTGATATTCTGCTATCTAATATTTCCAACGGGAGCCTTCGTGGTCAATCTAAAGAAAATATAACACATTCAAAAATAGTCATACCTTCTAATCAATCTCGCACTGTAAATTTCTAAACAAAAACAAATCATAGTCCCTGTTCATACCATTAGGGTGTAGGGACTGTAATTTGTTAATCCACCAAACTTCACGTCTTTTTAATTTCAAAATCCTATCACCCCCTCTTTTGTCATGGGGAATCTCTTCTAAAACCATAAAACGTAGATCAGTATCTTTGTGGCCCATTTCAGAGAAGTGACGCGATACAGGTAAACTTGATTGAGGATGTCTAATTGTACTACGGTGTTGTGCGATGCGATCTTTAATTTTTTGGGTTGTTTCCCCCACGTACAGGAGATTGCAGGGGCATGTGAGAATATAAATCACATATGATGACTGACAAGTATAAAAGCCGTTAATTATTATTTTCTTGTTAGTCCTAGGATGAGAAAAATTATTTCCTTTAATAACTAAATTGCATTGAATGCAATTGAGACAAGGGTAACAGCCTTTTCTTTTACTGCCAAGAAAAGTCATCTTTTTCTCATCCTGCCTCTCTGATTTAAATTCGGATCGCACTAGAAGATCGCGCAAAGTTTTATTGCGCCGGTATGCCTTCATCGGAGTTAACTGAAACTCCTCTATATGAGGATAGGACCGTTTCAGTATCGTCCAATGTTTTCTCAATACATTAAAGATTCTATCGCTATAACTGTTAAACTGGAAGACAAATGGAACTCTAGGTTTATCAGCTGAGTATCTCTTCCTATTGGGAATTTCCATAGGGTTCAAAACTTTATTTAGTTCGTGTCGGATTATATCTTCTGGATAGCCCCGCTCCTTAAACTTGCAGCACATTTCATCTAGTCTTTCATTTTTGACAGTAGTATCACTCACTATTCGCGTCACTCTAAGAAGCTGGCTTCTAATAATAGAGCTAAAGACATGGGGGGGATGGTAGCTATCATATCTCAATAACTGATTTTCTATCTGTGGGTTTCGTGTATATGTCAGTTTCAATCAGTCCCTGTTTTATGTATGCCCGTATATCTAGAAAGGGGACCGAATCTCCGCCAATATGAATCTTGAACTGAATATTTGGTGAAATATTATTAATCATCTTGTCAAACGTTTTGAGTGATTCAATGTTGCCCCGCCATATGGCAAAAATGTCATCTATATAGCGCAATGCTCCTGAAAAAGGTCATTCACAAAAATATGTTTTTGCTCAAAATCATGCATAAATGAACAGGCATATGGCGGGGCAACATTAGAACCCATGGCTACCCCCCTCAATTGCACATAGTACCGATCCTTAAAGAGAAAATAGTTATTGTACAAAATCAATCTAAACAATTTCTCAAAAAAATTTATCTGAGCTTCCGAATATTCCTGACAATTCCTGATTAGGCTTAGCGCTGCCTCAATGCCAGCCCCATGAGGAATCGATGTATATAGACTTGTTACATCCCAAGTGACCAGGATACATTCATTTTGAAGTTGTGATAAGTCCCTCATTTTGGTTAGAAAGTCACCGGAGTCCTTGATGTAGGATGGGGTGGCCTTTACCAAGGGTGATAGTACTTTGTCCAATAGCTTAGCCGTGGGTACAAAGATCGAATCCCTCCCTGATACAATCGGACGTCCCGGTGGGGAATGTTTGTCCTTATGGATCTTGGGAAGTATATACAAGACCGGGGTACGAGTATGTGTTGGTAACAAAAATTCACATAGATCATGTGAAATTAGTCCTTCTTTAAATGCTGGTTTTACAATACTCTCCAAGATCTTTCTGATACTCCATGTGGGATCCGATTGTAGAGGTTTGTATACTGTATCATCATCCAATTGTCGCCTGATCTCATTCTCATATGAGATCAGGCGACGTAAACGTCTGTTACAACAAGTGGATTTCAAAGATCATGTACCTAATAATAATGTATCATGTACCTAATAGTCTGTCCCCCCATGAAAGAGTGACACTGCGGGAACTAACCAAACGGGATGATATTATCTGTAAACCTGCTGATAAAGGGGGTTCGGTAGTCATTATGGACCCCCAGGCTTATGAGAATGAGATCAGGCGACAATTGGATGATGATACAGTATACAAACCTCTACAATCGGATCCCACATGGAGTATCAGAAAGATCTTGGAGAGTATTGTAAAACCAGCATTTAAAGAAGGACTAATTTCACATGATCTATGTGAATTTTTGTTACCAACACATACTCGTACCCCGGTCTTGTATATACTTCCCAAGATCCATAAGGACAAACATTCCCCACCGGGACGTCCGATTGTATCAGGGAGGGATTCGATCTTTGTACCCACGGCTAAGCTATTGGACAAAGTACTATCACCCTTGGTAAAGGCCACCCCATCCTACATCAAGGACTCAAGATTCATATTGGCGGAGATTCGGTCCCCTTTCTAGATATACGGGCATACATAAAACAGGGACTGATTGAAACTGACATATACACGAAACCCACAGATAGAAAATCAGTTATTGAGATATGATAGCTACCATCCCCCCCATGTCTTTAGCTCTATTATTAGAAGCCAGCTTCTTAGAGTGACGCGAATAGTGAGTGATACTACTGTCAAAAATGAAAGACTAGATGAAATGTGCTGCAAGTTTAAGGAGCGGGGCTATCCAGAAGATATAATCCGACACGAACTAAATAAAGTTTTGAACCCTATGGAAATTCCCAATAGGAAGAGATACTCAGCTGATAAACCTAGAGTTCCATTTGTCTTCCAGTTTAACAGTTATAGCGATAGAATCTTTAATGTATTGAGAAAACATTGGACGATACTGAAACGGTCCTATCCTCATATAGAGGAGTTTCAGTTAACTCCGATGAAGGCATACCGGCGCAATAAAACTTTGCGCAATCTTCTAGTGCGATCCGAATGTAAATCAGAGAGGCAGGATGAGAAAAAGATGACTTTTCTTGGCAGTAAAAGAAAAGGCTGTTACCCTTGTCTCAATTGCATTCAATGCAATTTAGTTATTAAAGGAAATAATTTTTCTCATCCTAGGACTAACAAGAAAATAATAATTAACGGCTTTTATACTTGTCAGTCATCATATGTGATTTATATTCTCACATGCCCCTGCAATCTCCTGTACGTGGGGGAAACAACCCAAAGAATTAAAGATCGCATCGCACAACACCGTAGTACAATTAGACATCCTCAATCAAGTTTACCTGTATCGCGTCACTTCTCTGAAATGGGCCACAAAGATACTGATCTACGTTTTATGGTTTTAGAAGAGATTCCCCATGACAAAAGAGGGGGTGATAGGATTTTGAAATTAAAAAGACGTGAAGTTTGGTGGATTAACAAATTACAGTCCCTACACCCTAATGGTATGAACAGGGACTATGATTTGTTTTTGTTTAGAAATTTACAGTGCGAGATTGATTAGAAGGTATGACTATTTTTGAATGTGTTGTATTTTCTTTAGATTGACCACGAAGGCTCCCGTTGGCAATATTAGATAGCAGAATATCAACTGGAATCCATGAAGAGTTTTGAGACATCTATAAGAATAGTAACATATATGTATTCATGATAAATATTTACAAAACACTGAGCTAATGAAATGAGATAATATAAGTGGTTCATAAGTGATATGATGATATTTGAGATGGGGGGGGGGGGGGGGGGAGAGAGGGGAGGGGGGGGGGGAGAGGAGGGGGGGGGAGAGAGGAGGGGGGAGGAGAGAGGAGGGGGGGGAGGGAGGGGGGAGGGAGGGGAGAGAGGAGGGGGGGGGAGGGAGGGGGGAGGGAGGGGAGAGAGGAGGGGGGAGAGAGGAGGGGGGAGGGGGGGAGAGAGGGGGGGGAGAGAGGGGGGAGGGGGGGGAGAGAGGGGGGGGAGAGAGGGGGGAGGGGGGGAGAGAGAGGGGGGGGGAGAGAGGAGAGGGGGGGATATCCTCTACTATATTTCACATCTTAGTTATGGGGTAGGGGGTTCTGTATTTCCAGAGGCGTCCACCCAGGAGGACCAAATTTTATCGAACTTCCCCGGGCATTGTCTACTTTCATACGTCAGTCTATATAGGGGGAGCACTCTATCCACCGACCCTCTCCACGAGGCAAGGCTCTTCCAATTTCCATCTCAACAGAATTTCTCGCCTAGCGTAGTACAATGTAAAGGTTAGACACCGTTTACTATACCTATCACCCTCAACATCCTCCAGATGACTAAGCAACATTATTTGGGGATCCACCGGTAGGTTTGAGCCTGTAACTTCACTCAGTGTGGAGGCAACTGCCGACCAAAAGGGTCGGATTTTGGGACAGGACCAGACCATGTGCCAGAACGTGCCCACCTCCTGCCTGCATCTCTGACAGTTGGGATCTCTGTCATGGTAAATGCATGCCAGTCTGTGCGGGGTGAAATATGCTCTGTGTAGGAACTTAAATTGTATGAACCTGTCTTTTGCAGCGATCATAGAGGGAATGTAGGAAATTAAACACTCCTTCCATTCCTCCTCGTCCAAAGAGGGAATATCAGCCTTCCACTCTCCCCAGATTTTAGTTAATTTGACGTCATACTCAACTGTGAGGTATAGATATAGAGTTGAGAGGGGCTTCTCCATCACACTGGAAGTCAGGAGCCGTTCAACAGAACCCAGCTCCAGGACGAGGGGGGCTGAGAACTGAGCTTCAAAGGCATGTTTCAACTGCCAGTATCTGAATTGGAAGGAGAGTGGAATTCCGAAGGATTGCCTCAGGGCTTGGAAAGTCATGAGCCTACCATCCTTAACCACATGTTTTAGTGTGAGGATTCCCTTCTTTGCCCAGAGAGAGGGGTCCTGTATACTATAAAAGTGGGGGAGCATAGGGTTACCCCATAGGGGCATGTGAGGTGAAATGTGGTTGGGCCTCCGGTATATTTTCCTGGCTTCTTGCCAGACCTTCACAGTGGTTTGCATCAGAGTCGTCATGGATGAATTGGCCCTGAGACCGCGAAACGGGAGATTGCTCAGGGCAGCAAAGGAGCCCAGAATAGCCGCCTCTAGAGTGACCGCCGGATTCTGTGTGGGCTGGGAAAACCACCACCGGATCGTGACCAGAACAGCTGCCCAGTAGTAGATTTGAAAATTCGGCAGCGCCAGACCACCCCCCGAAAGCGGGAGATATAGGATCTGCTTGGCCACTCTGGGTGGTCTCCCGGCCCAGACGAATTGCATCAGCAGACCCTCCAGCCTGCGGAAGAAGGTCCTAGGGATGTGTATGGGTGTGTTACGGAAAAAGTAGAGAAACTTGGGGAGGTAAATCATTTTTAATAAGTTGACTCTGCCAACAGGGGTCAGTGGAAGGGAACGCCAAGCAGCACACCTGGCCGTAAGTTGCGTCATGAGTGGTCGGAGATTGTTGTCCGTGTAGTCCTGGACCATAGCGCTAATTTTAATCCCCAGATATTTGAATTCTTCTACCCATTTGAGCTGCGGGTGTGGTACCTTAGGGGTCGAGGGGTGGAGCGGGAAGAGGACCGACTTGTCCCAATTAATACGAATCCCCGAATAGCAACCAAATTGGTTAATTAGATCCAGGGCAGTCTGCAATGAGGACGAGGCGTCCGCTAAATAGAGCAGAGCATCGTCCGCGTACAGCGATATCTTTTCCTCAATTGGACCTACATGTAGTCCCCTCACCCCAGGGTGAGCCCTCAGCAAGACAGCCAGAGGCTCCATCGCCAAAGCAAATAGGCCCGGGGAGAGGGGGCATCCCTGCCGCGTGCCGCGAAACAGTTGGAACTTTCCCGATAGGCATCCGTTGGTACGTATTCTAGCTAAGGGGACATGATATAGCATACGGAGCCATTTCATAAAGCCTGGGCCAAACCCGAATCGCGACAGCACCTCCCATAGGTAGCCCCACTCGACGGAGTCGAAAGCCTTCTCCACGTCGAGTGAGGCCACCACTCCACCGGTCACCCCATCCGCCCTGTCCACATGTGTGTGGAGGCGTCTGATGTTAATATCTGTTCCCTTCCCGGGCATGAAGCCTGTTTGATCCCCGTGGATGAGGGCAGTAATGACCAGGTTAAGCCTGTTAGCCAATACCTTTGCCAGTACCTTTGCGTCGACATTCAGAAGGGATATAGGGCGATAGGAGGCGCATAACGAGGGATCTTTCCCCGGCTTGGGGATCACAACTATGATCGCTTCGCTCATTGTGTCTGGGAGTCTTTCGAGATGCGACGATGCAGAGAAAAGGCACTGAAGTTTATCAACTAGTTCTGTAGCATATTGTTTATAGAACTCCACAGGGATGCCGTCAGGCCCCGGTGTTTTCCCAGTCTGCATCGATTTAAGCGCTCGGAGTATCTCCAAGGACGTGATTGGTGCGTCAAGCTTGTCACGATACGTTGCTGTAAGGGTTGGAACATCAATGTCATCTAGATATGCCACCAAATCCTCCCTTCTGTAGTCTGCCCTGGATCTGTAGAGAGATTCGTAAAATTGCGCAAAACAGCCATTAATCCCGTCCGGTGTATGGATCGGCTGTCCCGAGGAGTCCTTTTTGTGTGAAATGCTCATCCCTCCCTCCTGTTCCCTGGAAAGCCAGGCCAACAGACGGCCTGACCTCTCTCCCTGCTCAAAAATCTGTTGGGATTGAGCCAGCATTTTCTTCTGGGTGAGAGAGGTACGGAGACGAATCGCCTCCCTCGTCAGAAATTGTAGTTGCGAGTAGTGCGCAGGGTCCCGGGTGCGAACAAAAAGAGCCTCCGCAGTACTCGCCTCCCCCTCGGCCCTAACCAAGTCTGCCCTACGTTCCCGACGGACTCTGGCAATGATGGTCTGGTAATGTCCCCTTGTCGTTGCCTTGAATGCATCCCATACAACTGTGGGATCAGCTGAACCCACATTTATGGCCCAGAAGTCAAGCAGTTCCGTTCTAAATTGGGAGTCTACTGCTGTATCTGTAATCCAAAATCTGGAGAGCCTCCATATTCTTTCTACTGTGCCCAGGGAAAGGTCTAAGGATAACAACAAGGGTGTGTGGTCAGAGATTCCCCTAGGGAGTATTTGTATGTCCGTGACCCGTGGGAGGACCGAGCTCCCTGCGAAGACCAAGTCTATGCGAGAAAATGTTCTGTGGGAGGCCGAGTGGCATGTGTATGCCCTGGTCAGGGGGTGACGCCACCTCCAGACATCCGTCAAGCCATAGGTGTCCGCCCACTCTGCCAACCCAGGACAATGGTGTCCCGCAGGAGTTAGCCTGTCGACGTCCGGGTCAGGGACCAGATTGAAGTCACCCAGTATAACATTATTATCAGAGGCAAATTCAGCCATCTTGCCGGTGATCTGATTGAGCACCAGCAAGGAAGCCGGAGGAGGCAAATATAAGCCCACAATAGTCCATGTTAAGGAGTGTATCTTAGCATGAATAATAACGTACCGACCGTCAGGGTCCAGGGCCAAGTCCAGGAGCCGAAAAGGAAGTGATTTCAATACCAGAATAGTAACACCCCTAGAAAAGGTGGAATGTGTAGAGTGGTAATGGTGGCCCACCCAAGGTTTTTTAAGGGCCATAATCCTACGCCCCATTAGGTGTGTCTCTTGGAGCACACATATGTGTGGATTGTAGGTTTTAATGAATTGGAACACCAGGGAACGCTTGACTGGGGAGTTCAGTCCCCTGGTGTTCCAGGAGATGATGTTAAGGGAGGACATGTCTACAAGGGATAATCAGAGTGTTAGGGGTAATGCTAGTCACGGCTCCCGAGCTGGGCCCCAGGACCCGAAACGGACACACCTGGAAAAAGTGCAATGCTGAGAAGTCAAACATTATAATACAAATTTCAAAAAAAAACAAAAACAAACCGAAAAAAAACGATAAAGGATACCAGTATCTGAAGTAAATGCAATTTGCCCCATTAGGGGAACTTTCCCCACCCCCCACCTCACCCAACCCCCTAAAACTGAGGCGGGTTTCAATCCCAAACTTTTTCAGCTCGCCGGCTGCAACAGGGGGTCCGTGGAAGAGGCGAGCCCGCCCCCCCCCGACACATAAAACGGGGGGGAGGAAGCAGCAATTCAAGCGGGTTTCCACACATGAGATCTCCGCTTGTGATACAGCAGGCTGTGAGGGCCGGAGAGTCAAACGGAGGAAGTTAGGTCATATTGCGGCCTCACCGTGAAGTCGATCCATGTTTAGGAGGATACCTAAAGCAAGAGTTCCAGCATTGTTCATGGAAAGAAACAAGTGTAAAGGAACTATGTGTTCAAACGGTCTCCTGACCAAGTTCTTTGGCAGGGGTATTAACTTGAAATTTCCCTGATAGGGGTAGTGAGCTTCCCTCCTCAATTCCGCACTCTAAGTAACTTGAGATGGGCCCAGGCCGTGCAACAAACTGCATCGTCATTGTGTTAATTGTGTGGTAGCTCGGACCTGGGCTGAAGCCATGGAGGGTAAGCAATAAGGAGAATCATACGACACATATCAGGTAGATGCTCAGCGAATCTGTGGTAGGGAGTCCAACCAGGCCGAGGCCTCTCTCGGCGTAGTAAAAAAACGAGTTGTCTCGCCATCCTGGACCCTGAGGCGAGCAGGGAAGAGCACACTGTAGCGAATGTTGCGTGATCGCAACGCTGCTTTGACTTGGTCAAAAGATTTTCTGAGTTTCTGTGTCTCTATCGAATAGTCCGGGAAGATCATCAGCTTTGTATTTTGGAATCTGAGGTCCCCAACATTTCTGGAAGCGCGGAGAACTTCATCTCTGTCTCTGAAGTTGAGGAGACGGAGTATGAAGGTGCGGGGGGGGGATCCAGGGGGTCCCGGCTTAGGTGGGATACGGTGCGCCCTCTCCACCGTGTAATATGGGGACCAGCGGGCCTCAGGTCACGCAGCAGAGCCTCTATGAAGGAGGTGGGATTAGTCCCCTCTACCCCCTCCGGTAGACCAACAATACGGAGATTATTACGTCGATTCCTGTTCTCTGCGTCCTCGGCTCAGTATTCAAGGGCTTTTACTTTGGTTTGAAGTGTACGGAGTGATGCCCCATGGTCTGCAATGGTATCCTCAGTGGTACTCAGTCTCTGCTCCGTCTCGGTAACTCGCGATCTGATTTTATCTATATCTTGACGGATGAGACCCATATCCAGCTGGACAGCTTCAATTTTGGATGTTAACGTGGATTGGCAAGTGGCGATAGCCGCCATGACATCCGCCAGCCAGGGGGGCCGAGAGTCATCCGGTTCCATAGTGGTGATCTGTGAGGCTTTGTGGGCGCTGCGGGCATTAAAGACCTCCGGAGAGGGGCAGGCAGGCGACCGAGGGGAGTCTAACTGTGGTGGGAAAGTCAGCTTCTTGCCCCCTTTACTGTGCTTTGCAGTGGAGTTCCTGCGTCTCATTCAGGAGCCAGGGGGCCCAAAGCCGGGCAGTAGTCAGCAACTGGCTATGGGAACCTGTCTGCAGGGTCAGGGGTAGTCAAGCAGTGAATGTGATGCAGGACATGTGTCCCCCTTAACAGGTTTTGCTCACCTGCAGGTATGAGATGCAGAAGCTGTCCACTTCAGGCCCCCAAAGATGGATCAGGGTATGCAGCCAGCCAGGGATCCCCAGGATCTGGAGGACAGGGAGAGGGAAAGGTCACACGCTGGTTGTCTCCCCGGACAGGGAGATATCCCCACTCAGCACGGGGCCCCCTCCTCTAGGCTGTTGCGGCCTAGTCAAGCAGGGGAGGAAGGGGAGGCCAGGGCCAGAGTTCGGCCTATGAGCAGTCCAGGGTCTCCTCACCTGCCCCCATCCAGCATCCACAGCAGCCCGCTAGGTCGGACAATGGGACCGATCACGCCAGGGGACTCACGGTTCGCCGCGCGGCCCGTTAGGAAAGGCCGCGGCTGCGGCCTAGTCGTCCACGGCACGCCGGGAGCGCGCGGCGGCGCCAATCTCGGCCCGGGGAGGGAAATCCTCCTCTTTCCTCACTCTCCAGGGAGTACCAGTGTCCCCCCCGAGCAGCTGGGATTAAAACTGGGCTTTTTAACAGGCGATGGATCCGGATTATAGAAGCGCCTGAGCGGAGCTCTCTAGAAAAACCGCCGCTCACAGCGCCATCTTGGCCACGCCCCACTGGGCTGTAAATTTAGCGGTACACTAGTGAGACTCACAGGTAAGAAAGCTCCTGAATGTTAGCGACTGTATCAAAACGCTACCAAAAAACTGTTAGCGATCGCAGGGATTAGGCCTGACTCTGCGAACGCTGCAGTTATGTGTGTTTAGTGTTTTGTAAGTGACAGTGATCGATCAATACTGCACTTGGGTGGGCTGGGCAGGGCTGGGCCGAGGGGCAAAACGCAGGTGCTAGCAGGTATCTGGGCTGATCCCGCTAACACTGCGTTTTTGGGAACCCTAAACTGCTGGGGACGCTAGTATAGATCTGATCAGATCAGATATTGATCCATTCAGATACTATACCACTAATGGAGGTGTATGCTGCGTGGGTGTTAGCGGTATTGGCGATAACCTGGGGCGACGCAGACCCTATCTGACCCTAAAACCTAACATTACCGCCGGGCGATCAGGGGGTTAAACCTTTATTAGGTAATAAATGACGGATGCCCTGAAACTATAAAAATCTAACCAGCGTCATCCGTAACAGTTATACTGTGATCACTGGTGAAAGGGTTAACTAGGGGGCAATCGGGGTTAAAACCCTTATTAGGTAATATAAAGGTGTCCCTGACGCTATGAAACACTGACAGCGAACCTAAATACTTACCTCCCTAACTAGCGTCACCTGTGACACTAATACAGCAATCAGAAAAACGATTGCTTAGTGACACTGGTGACGTGGGGGTGATCACGGGGTTAAACCTTTGTTAGGGGGGTATCCTAGACCTAAAGGGGGCTAACACTAACTGCCCTACCACTTATAACTGTCACAAACTGACACCAATGCAATAATCAGTAAAAAAAAAACCAAATACAAAAACGCTATTGGTGTCACTTTGACAGGGGGTTCAGGGGGGTGATGGGGTGTGAAAAGTGTGCCTAGAGTGTTCTACTGTACGTGTGGTGTTTGGTGCACTTACTTGATGTCTTCTCTCCTCAGTGCCGGAACGAAAAAGACCGACCTGAGGAGAGATGACATCACTTGCTCTGCCTCTGTTTACATTACAGAGTAATGTACTGTACATGTCATTCGTTGGGAGCGATCGCGAGGGGTGGCCACGAATGAGTGGCCTCCCCCTCAGCATTGATCTCTCCTCTAACAATGCAGACCGCCTCGGGCACCGGGGCATAATGCGCCCCCCGCCCGTGGGAGGCAAATCGCATACCGGGTACAAAAAGTCACGTGACTGTGATGTAACGTGTGGGAGGAGCCAAGGACGCTCTGTGCAGATCAGCAGTATCACACAGTGTACTGCACTGAATCTGCTCCTGTCTAAGGCGGCTGACTGCTATAGTAAAACCTGCATATGCCTTATCATTATAAGGCACACGTGAGTGGATTGAAGTTTGCCTGTGTACCTTGGTATCCTAACTATTGCACAATAATTGTTTGTTTTTTTTTTTCTCTTATCTGCCTGTTTATGATTCTCACATTGGTTGTGAATAGAAGCAAAAAGCACATTGTTACTATGAAGGTCAATGAGCACCTTGATTAAGCAAGTGTTTTTAAACAGCTTTGCTAGTGATCAAAAGCTCTATACCAATAAGGATTCTACACCTGTATAATTGAACCTTCTGAATACATCTCTATATATTTATTTTTATGTGGATTTTTTTATGTGAATTTTTTTACACATTTGGTGTCACTAATTTTTTATAATTTTACACTATTTTGATTGCTGGATTTTTTAGGAATTTTTACTCACTCACTGCTGGATTTATTTGACTATTTATATTTATTCTTATATATTCATTTTCATGCACATTGTGAAGCGCTTCAAATATCATTATTTATACCAGGTACATGATTTTGCCTGCCCGTGCCATTCTACCGCAGTATATCTGTGTTAGGCGGTCGGCAAGTGGTTAATACATCATTAAATATATTTTTAAATTCAATTAAGTACTTCACTTTGTCTGTCTTTCTTTTTCTTTCTCTCTGCCTCGCTCGTGCTCTCTTGCTCTCGTAAAAGAAAAGTTCCTCAAAAGGCGGTACTTTGAAGGACCATGAATTCTTAGAGAAAAAAAAAATAGTAAAAAATACACTTTTTATTCATTTAACATCATATCATAAAACACATAATGACCTTGAAATACACAGAGTTGCAGCACATAAGAGGATGGAAGAGGCCCAAACCAACTGCCAACTAGACTGATATAATCAAATGCGTTTTGAAATGTGAAGTAAGGCTCTTCAGGGAAAAAGGGAGAGGGCTGATGGGCTTCCATAAAAACACGAACAATCTATAAAGTTGATACAAAATATAATTATATATACATGTAACACCATGCAAGTACATACAACAGTTCAATTTATCTTATTATTATACAGGATTTATATAGCGCCAACAGTTTACGTAGCGCTTTACAACTTGGTTCAATCATTTATAGAACCATATATGTTATGTTATTATCAAAAACTGACCTCATGTGTTTAAAGCTTTTATGCACTGGAGATCAATTACTCAAGGTAAGAAGAAGAGGATGGGAAAGTCCACATAGAACAGCACAATGTTGGGTCATGTGCAGGTCTCGTCCCGTGCACTACCGAAGTACCGCCCAGAAAGGAGGATGGAGAGCCGACACGAGAGACCAGAGGGGGACAAACGGGTCAACTAACAGTGCAGATTACATTGACTCGAGAGCAGAGAGGATGGCCAAAAACTACTCCTTGGTGATTGTGGCATCTGTCGCCACACTATACACCTATTCGTAAAAAGAAATATAAAATATGAAAAGGATTTAATGGCTGATCAGAGTGATAAGTCAAACTTATTGATAAATATTGATATTTATTATTCCAAAAGGGAGATAGAGACATTACAGTTAAGTGACCTACCTATTAGTGTTGTTTTTAGGATCACTTCTGATCAGAGGAGCCCCAAAGGATTTTTCAAAAATTAGCGCAGTGCAGTCAACCTCAGAGAAAAAAAATTATCCACAGATTTCACAGGTTGAAAAAGATCATAGACTGTAGATGGTAAGACAAAGGCGACAAGGTCTGGTACCGTTTAACAGTACACTTTTTATGAATTCCCAATCATCATAACTTGTTCATTTTCTCTTTTTAGAGACTTTTGTAGATTTCTTACAAGGAGGGACATGGCGAGAGAGTGGGGAATTAAAAGTAACTATGCCAAGGCTTTTTACACACAAAAGTGAATATGTCTACATTGGCAATCATTTTGCATGAAGCCAAAGTATCGGATCCGGAGGGTGAAAAATCTTCTGCAGCCTCCCCTAGCACTATCCCCAAGTGCTCTTTATTGTCATCTGTTCCTACCATTTCTAAAGTGAGTAGAGAAGGTGAGGAGGAGGAGACCAAGTCTGGTGCTTCTGAGCTCTGAACAGTGCTGGCTGTAATAAGGCCGCCGTCATAGGTAGCCTGCTATAGTTGCAGAGAAATCTGCCTTGGCCAAAATAGGAATCCCGCTTCCAGGATAGCTTAGATGAGAGGCTCCTCCCACCATTCTGCATCTATGTACGCAAATACTGGACTTGGGAGCGCTCCTGCAAGGACAAACCTGTCCCTCAAAAGGGTTACTAAACCCAGGACGCTGCTTCACTATATCTGCTCTCCCACAGTACACAGAACTGAACGGAGTGCAGGGAATTACCAGGGCATCTGATAGCTAGTGTTAGAGAACAGTAAGTGATTTAAGACCTGCAAGGTAACCCCCGGGAAAGCGCTTCTCCTAGGTGGTTATTAGATGCAGGGAGGCGCTGCCAGCACCGCTGGGGGACCCCAGGATTCGAGGATCTGAGCCACTCTGTGCAAAACGAACTGCACAGTGGAGGTAAGTATGACATGTTTGTTTAAAAAAACAAAAAAAAACAAAGCCTTACAATCGCTAAGTGCATTTCCTGTCTAATCAGGGGTATCAAAAGCAAAAGCTGAAGTGGTTTGCAGCTAGATTGCAGGTCATGGCTGTGCCTTCTGCTAGCCTTGATATTTTTTTAATTTCAAGTTTGGTAAAAAAATTAAGATGGCCTTGTTACTTGCGGCGCATAGTCGGCTAAGTCCAGGACTTATGAGTTTTAACATGCTTTTCTTTCTGTTGTATTTTAGCTGTTGTATTACACAACTGCCATTAGAATAATCTCTCTTGTGTTGCTTAGGATTCCAGCAGAAAGAAGTGCCAGCAGGAAGACTACTTGGGAAGTGACTTTGAACCATGGTCAAGCAAACGTGGAGAAATTTTGGCTCGATACACAACAACTGAAAAACTTTCCATCGTGAGTGTATCATGCTGTTGCATTGCAAATTCAGTTGTTCCTTTTGAACAGTGTGCTGCATTTAATAAATTCCCCTGACAGGAAATTGTTTTTCCTAAATGGAGGTTGGGCGGGGGGGGGGGGGGGGATCTAAAGCTGTTAACCATTGCATTGCCAGAACTTCAGAGACAGGAAGAGGCATCCCTACAGTTAAATTTTTCCGGGATGCAGCTGCCTACATATGAGATGCCTTTCATTATAGATGGGGCATTGTGACTAAAGCTGTAGGATTATTAAATAATATTCCGCTGTGTTTTGGTGGTATTTAATCGCCACTGGATTTTACATTTTTTGCTATATAAGAGAAAAAAGACTGAACATTTTGAAAAATGTTCTTAGTTTATTATGAAATTACGCTTATATAATTTTACTCCTAAAAACACATACTGCTACTCTTCCCGTGTATGGGGATAACATATTTGTGAAACCTTTTTTATAACCTAGCCTCATAGAGGGAGCCAACATCCAAAAAGCACCTTTGGTCATTCTAGGTGCTTAAATTACAAATATAATTTCTGGACTAGCTATTGGACACTTTGGTGCGACGGTGACACTGACTGGTAGCATGGGGGGGGGGGATAAAAAAAAAAACAAAAAACAAAGATCTAAGTTTTATATATAATATAATTGCCCACTCTTCTTTGCAGAACTGCTCAAGTTCAGTTAAATTTGGTAGTGACCGTTTTAGAGCTGGGAGATTTTCTCCAAAAACAAAATCTGCAATCTTTAAAAAAAAAAACTTGATTCACGATTCAAATCCTTTTTTTTTTTTTTTCTTTATGGACACTGCACTGGTCCTGAGGAGCTGCGTGCAGGAGTTTTTAGGTGAGGCCACGGCTTTGGCCTAGTCCGCGGCGTCCGGCCTCGCGGACTAGGCCGAAGCCGTGGCCTCGCCCAAAAACGCCTGCCCGCAGCTCCTTTAGGACCGACACGGTGTCAGCGCTGGTCCTGGTGGAAAAATAAAAAAAATATAAAAAATTGATTTGCTGAAAATTTGAATCGATTTGACCTCTCAACTCGATTCAAGATTCAAATAGATTTTTTCCCCAGCCCTAGACCGTTTTGTGGACTGCAGTCTTCAAGTCATTCTACAGATTTTCATTGGGGTTTAAGTCTGACTAGGCCATGCAAGGGGGCATTCACCCTTTTCTCCTTCAAAACAAAAACAAAGAAATTCCCGGCTCAACTTACCGACCAGACTGCTAACCAACCAAATTGTCCTGTCTAACAGTAAAAACTGGTTTAGTATGCATGCGTAAGCTACAGAGCCCCGGCACCCCAGTATCTGTAGTCCTAACTTTCTATATTTTGAGAGCCTTCACAGTGAAAGCACATGCATAATAATGGATAGACAGAGGGCAGGTGAGCCTGGAGGGAGCCTACCCCTCAAAGCCACAGGGGCGTACTGGAAATCCAGCATATAGCACCATGGCAGCAAAGGTGTCCATTACATTCCCTCACTAATATTTTAACAGTACAAACAAATGGCCACTGCCCTTGCCTATAACTGGCCATTGCAGCAAGGAGCACATGGAAGGGCAATGCATGCAAACAAATCCAAAGCAATTCCTGGCTCAACTTACTGAAAAACCTGCTAACCAACCAAATTGTCCTGTCTAACAGTAATGCGTTAAAAACAGGGGTTTAATTTGCACACATTTGCAAATAGAGGCTCGCCCGCCCTCTGCCTATCCATTATTATGCATGTGCTTCCACTGTGGCGGCTCTTAAAATTTAGAGTTAGAACTACAGATACTGGGGTGCCTTGACAGGGCTCTGTAGCTTACGCATGTTTTTGCAAATCTGAGCAAACTAAACCCGTTTTTAACGCATACTGTTAGACACCACAATTCGGTTTGTTAGTGGGCTGGTCAGTTGAGCCGGGAATTTCTTTGGTTTTGTTTTGCATGTGTTGCCCTTCCATCTGCTCCTTGCTGTAAATAGGTGAGGGCAGTGGCCATTTGTTTGTACTTTTTCACATTCAACCACTGTGGTGTCATTTTTGTTGGGTACTTTAAGTCATTGTCATGTTGGAAAGTAAGCCTTTATCCCATTGACAACTTTCTGGCAGAGGACGAAGTCCTGAATATTTCTAGGGCCCAGTATTCTATCCTTTTTCAGCACTCGCCAATGCTTTTTAAAGATCTGATTAACCCACCTATATTGGGTTGAAAAAGTGGTGGTAAATGCACATACATGTTTTTTTGAAGGGAGCATCCCATTTCTCCCTAGGGATAAGGAGTTGACTCCTAATCATAGTTAGTAAGGTTGACTAAAGACACAAGTCCATCCAGTTCAACCTGAGTGAGTGTGGGTGCGTGTCTACGATTATCCCTATTTATTTAAGGTACCCATATAGCGCCGTCAATTTACGCAGCGCTCAACGCGTACATCGCACACTCACATCTGTCCCTACCCTCAAGGAGCCCACAATCCAAGGTCCCCAACTCACATTCTAGGGCCAATTTTGGACAGAAGCCAATTAACCTACCAGCATGTCTTTGGAGTGTGGGAGGAAACCCACGCAGGCACAGGGAGAACATGCAAACTCCAGTCTGGTAGTGTCGTAGTTGGGATTTGAACCAGTGACCCTTCTTACTGCTAGGTGAGAGTGCTACCCACTACACCACTGTGCTGCCCAGTTGAAACCTTTTGAAAGTCATGATCCAAATCGCCCATATCATACCCTTTTTCTATAAAACGGTCTTTTAAAACTGCTACTTGGGTTGCAAAATCACTATCATTGGAGAATTTCCTCCTGATGCTTTGGAACTGACTTTTAGGAATGGCCTTCATCCATCTTGGATGATAACTTTCTATTGGGATGAAGCCATTCTTATCGGTACGTTTTAAAGAATATACATAACAAAACAGTGTTGCTTTTCCAAAATAACTACCAATAAATCCTTAAATGAGAATAAATGATTAACTTGCAATATAGCAAGATACTGAGTGCACTATCAAATATTTGTGTTCCCTGACTGGGAATAGTGAACAATACACAATAATAAAATCTACGTGTTCCCTAAATGGGAATAGTAAACAATAAAGATAATGTCCACACACTTAAAAAAAAAAAAATGAATTGAATAAAAATAAGAATCCAAATGCACAAATATAATCCTCAGTCTTCTGCACAAAAATGCACAACACACCACTAGTGCATAAACGTTGAAAAATGCAAGTGCTTTCCTCCACCTCAATATCCTAGCCGCTCACCTCACGTTCTGACCCCTGTTTCACCAGAAGGTCAAAAGCAGGTTCCCTCTCAGGGATACAAACGGACCAGCTTGTCATGGAGCTCCTATTCCGTCCGTGCTGCCTCTGGCTGAGTAGATGGATACCAGCCAGTACAGATTCCCTCAACGGAGTCCGGTGCACATAAAAGAAAAGGCAAAATCTAGTGCTCTCTGTATATCAAAACTGTTTATTTCCTCATTAAAACGATACTCACAAACGCAGCACTTAAGCAGTGCGGGCTCAGGATACATAGAAACGACAAGATGCTCGTGGGATGACGTTGCCACTGCGACTCCTTCCCCCCTATACGCGTTACGTCAAATAGGCTACTACACCACCGTGACTTCTTCAGTAAAGGGTGAAGACTGGACATCTCACCGCTGTTTAAATAGACTAATACTCTCCGGAACTTTAGGGAACATGTATATTTCATTTTTGTGTATTGTTCACTATCCCCAGTCAGGGAACACGAATATTTGATTGTGCACTCAGTATTTATTCTTATTTAAGGATTTATTGGTAGTTATTTTGGAAGCGCAACGCTGTTTTGTTATGTATATTTTATATGTGAAGTGAACGCATTTTCTGTGTGTACAGCAGCCGGGGGGTGGGGGGATTTTTCAATTTTTTGTTTTTGGTGGGATTTTGTTATATCACCTATTACACATATCGCTACATAGTGATTAAGTTTGTTATTTGCGCTGATAGAAATTTTGTTTTAACGTTTTAAAGAATGTTTTGTTAAGTAATTTATTTTGATCCCTGAAAATGCTTGTGTAATAGAAGACCATGCTAGAGACGTTGCAGGCAAAGCTGCCTTTCACAGTTGACGCCTGTTACGGGGAAACTTGTTGCAGCCGCGCCATTGTGCCGATGTACATCGTCGTACGCTGGCTGGCAAGTGGTTAAATAAACCACCTGGAACATCTTTGTATAGGGAAATGTGTGGATTTCTTTCTGCAACCCCTGGTTGGGGGAACTCCTGCTTTCTTAAAGGGCGGCACAGTGGTGTAGTGGTAGCACTCTCGCCTAGCAGTAAGAAGGGTCGCTGGTTCGAATCCCAACCACGACACTACCTGCCTGGAGTTTGCATGTTCTCCCTGTGCCTGCGTGGGTTTCCTCCGGGTACTCCGGTTTCCTCCCACACTCCAAAGACATGCTGGTAGGTTAATTGGATCCTGTCTAAATTGTCCCTAGTATGTATGAATGTGAGTTAGGGACCTTAGATTGTAAGCTCCTTGAGGGTAGGGACTGATGTGAATGTAAAATGTATATGTAAAGCGCTGCGTAAATTGACGGCGCTATATAAGTACCTGAAATAAATAAATAAATACAATGCAAATCGTTAATGAAATATCTAATCTAGTGGTGGAGGAGAACCTAATATTTGTGACAGCTGATGTATCGTCATTTTATACCATCATTCCCCACCAGAAAGGTTGTCGGGCCACAAATTTTTTGTATGGGGATGTAAATGTACCTATAACACAAAAGGAATTTATTTTAGACCTATTAACGTTCGCCATGGAATATTAATTACTTCTATTAGGGGGGGCAATTGCTCTCTACAACAGACTGGAAATATGATGGGGGGCCAAATTTGCCCCCGACCCTTTTTATGGCCTCATTGGAGAATGAGGCCATTTATTGTGAGAGGCATTCTAATTTGATGTTCTGGCGTCCCTATATAGATGACTCCTCCTTGTGGCGAGGTGATGAGGATTCCCTACGCAACCTTGTAGGGTCATTTATTGTCAATGATTGGGGTATTGGGTTCTCCTATGAATTTAGTACCCCCCCCCCCCTTATTTATTTATTTATTTTTAATCTAATTAATTTTCAGGGATCAAAATAAATTACTAACCAAAACATTCTTTAAACAATACCGATGAGGACGGCTTCTTCCTGAAGGAAAATTGTCACCATCCAAGATGGATGAAGGTCGTTCCTGAAAGGTCAGTTCCAACGTATCAGGAGGAATTGCTCCAATTAGTTATTTTGTAACTCAAGTAGCAGTTTTAAAAGACTGTTTTATGGAAAAAGGGTGCAATATGGGCGATTTTAAAATGTGACTTTCAAAAGGTTTCAACTAAGAGTAGGAGTCAACTCCCTATCCCTAGGGAATAATGCTTCCTCCAAAAAACATGAAGGAATATTTACCACCACTTTTTTCATACCAATGTAGGCGGGTTATTTAGATCTTCTAAAAGCATTGGCGAGTGTTGAAAGAGGATAAATGGAGTCTTGGGCACCGCACTACCAGAAAGACCTAATGTTATATTTAGGAGGTCCAGTACTGTGAAGGAGGTCTTGGCACCATAGAAGTCCCACCGAGAATTAATGTTTAGCCATTTAAAAGGGTTTTTTTTTCTTGCAGGCGCTGCAGTGTATGTAGAAATTCTAAAACTTGTGGGACTGCCTCCACTTCCAAGGTTACCTCACGTACATACCAGATTAAAGATCTTGCAGGACAAAAAGGGTTGTCTATCTTTTGGGGTGTCCGTGTGGCACTCAATGTAAGGATAGATGAACCCCTGACAAATATTAAAAAGGGGTTTGTGGGGCACAGTGTCTCCAAGCACTTCCGCTACTGTCATAACAGGGACCCTTTTCTCTTGTAGGTTATAGCCATTGAAAAATGTACTCCATATTGGAGAGGTAGTAACCTAAAGAGACAAATTTCCCGCCGTGAGACCCGATGGCTATGACTTGGAGTCGTATAATCCATTGGGCCTCAACGTGGAATGGGACATCAACTGTTATATTGAAAATTGCTGAGGTGGAGAGATGTAGTTTAAGTATGGCAGTGGCCTTTTTTTGGTCCGATAGATGTCTGGGCTAAAGTAGAGGCTAAGATTAAGGAGGTTATCATCTGATGTAATATTCCTAAAGTACCTGCATTCAGTATAGTTTTATGTAACTTTTTACATTTTTAAGCTATATTTGTTTTAGCAAAATGTATACACTAAACTCTAAGACCATAAGGTATGCTTTTGAATTCATTTTGTATATGTGGATTCTAACATAGCTTTACAGCCTGTGGCTTTAGAATTTTAATTACCATATTTCCCCAGTAAAACCAAAGAACAAATATTTGGATGGTATAAACCTTTAAAAATATTTTGGATATAGGTTTTGTGATTTTTAAATTTTTCTGATTGTCCATTTTTAGTAATAACATATTTTCAAAAGCTGTTTAGGAATTGTATGGGGAGGGAGCAATTCATTTGGAATATTTTGATATTTAATTAAATGCATTTTCCATTTAATTGCGCACCCGGAATATTCCTATAGTAGTCACACAACACAGGATGTATAGCTGTGTGAGGCTTCCGGGGCCACTCCTGCTGGCGTGTGATATAAGACAATGCTAGAGATGTTGCAGGCAAGCTTCCTTTTTCCAGTTAATGCCTGTTACGGGGAAATGCATTGGGTGGAGCCATAGTTGTGACGTCTTTACAGGCGAGCCAGCTAGTGAGGTCCGCGGCCGTGTGCGTTGTACAATTGACTGTTTTTGATCTTCATAACTGTGTGCAACTTAAAGTGGAATTGCACCCTTCTGCTCATTTGTCTACTCCCCCCCCCCCCCCCCCCCCGGTGCCACTTTTGGCACCTTTCGGGGGGGGGGCAATACCTATCTGTGACAAATGCACTGTCCCCGCTTCCGGAAGTCTCGCCCTTGACGTCACTGCTCGGCTCCCTCCTCCTTCCCCCGCAGGGCCAGTAGGAGAGCGCAGCAGGTGCCTTGCGCATGCGCAATAAGTTCTCGGTGTGAAGCCATAATGCTTCACTCTCGGGTTCCCTTACTGGCTATGGCAGCGGCAGCACCCGACAGCTGATGGAAACATCCAGCTGCGGTGCCGACATTGCTGGACTCCAGGACAGGTAAGTCTCCTATTGTTAAGTCAGCAGCTGCAGTATGTGTTGCTGCTGGCTTTTAAATTTTTGCAGCGGTGGGCGGACCTCCGCTTTAATGTGAAATAAACAGTGAGGTTTCTAAATACGGCACCATAAAGTGCTCCTCTATTCCTTTGCTTGAGAAATATTGAGGACTTTGTTTCATAAGCTGGGCTGAGTATTGGATATCTGTTTGGATGACTACAAGGCTGAACCCACCACGGATAATATCCTGCCCTTCCTTGAACTCTATAATTTGAGATCTATAGTCTCTGTTAAGAGGTTTGAGTTGGTGTGGGGGTGGTCTTTCCACGAGCACTCGGTTTGCTTTGCTGTTTTTGCACAGAAAATCACTGGGATATCCATTATTCAAACTGACTGTCATTTCTTGGATTGTGTAATTTTTTTTGTCACTTTGACGGACTTGTATGGAAATTGTTACTGTTTAGTTTATATGTCCGTATTGATAATGTGTTTGAGAAGTGCACCTGGTCACTTTCTAAATAATTACTTAAAGTGGAGTTCCGGCCAAAATTATACTTTTTAAATAAAAATACCCATATAATACACAAGCTTAATGTATTCTAGTAAAGTTAGTCTGTAAACTAAGGTCTGTTTTGTTCGTTTATAGCAGCAGTTTGTTATTTTATAAACTTACAGCAGGCCGTGGCCATCTTAAGTGTGGGCATCTGAAGCCAGACTGTATTTCTTCCTGGATCTCTTCCTTGCAGATCTCGGACATGCTCAGTGCAGCACAAGCAGTGTAATAGGTTTCAGGTCAGGTTTCCATAGCAACGGCAGTGTCAGAGGAAGTTGCCGCCCCTTCCCAGAAGGCATTGCAAACAGGAAATGATGCGATGAGCCACGGCTAATGAGGAGGAAATGAAAAATGAATACAGCAGATATACAGTAGGTGCTGAGAAAACAAATTAAAAAATATCCAATTCGTTTACAGTGCACAGTTTAGTGAGGGATGCTGAAGAGTTGTAAAAGTGGGTGGAACTCCACTTTAAGTCCCATATTCAGATTCACTAGGTAGCGGCTCTCATATAAATTTGTTTAAAAATGTTTTTGAGAATATAAGTACACACACTTGTTGGATTATTTTTTTTTTGTAGTGGAGTTTGAGTGTTACTTTTTTTTTTTTCTTTCAGTTAGGTGGATAAGCACAGGATTTTTTCTTTTTAATAATTTACTGTTTAAGATCATTGTTTGCTATGTTAATTTTATGCCTGTTTCCAGTTTGTATTGTTGGGGTAATATGATCAGGAGGAGAATGTCCTCCTGTGGGGTTTAACGTATGTGTCTGAGTTTCCTTTTGGAGTTTACCTAAACACCCTGTCTGTGTATGATTTGGGTAACGGCTGGTATAGGCTCTATGTCTGCTGGAACAGTTTGGAGGGCTGGAGGCTCGGCTTTTGGAAGCACCTAATTGAAGTTCTGAAGGTCCAGGGTGAGAAGGTGGCGGTCACTCCCCAGCAACAGATCGGGATCCAGAGGGAAAAGGGAGAGGAGGTTATCGCCCTCCCTCCCCAACAGCAGTGGGACTCAGAAAGCGTAGGAAGTCGTCCTCACTCCACAGCTGGAATCTGGGAGATGGAGCAACAGGCTCATCTCCAGAGCAACAGTCTGGGATTGATGGAAGCTGTCCTCCCTCCCCAATAGTCAGCCAGGATGGAGGAACCTGTCTTCCCTTCCCAGCAAGGATCCGTGCACCTGGAGGACAGTAATGTCCTGGAGAAATGTCTTCCCAGCAGCCAGATGAGGCTACGGTAGAAGGAGCAGCCGACTCCTCCCCAATGGCACAGTTTGGGAGAGAAGGTGGTCGTCCTTCCTCCCCAGCGGCAGACCCACAGTCTGGGAGTGGAGGAAGCCGGTCTCCCTCTCCAACAATTAGCCGGAGCAGATGATGTGGGGTCCCCTGCATAAGCGCTGGGAACAGGGCAGAGTGCTACCAACCTCTGCCCAGCACCAGGAACAACTGCAGAGTTCCAGGGAGCTGGGGCAGTCTGCCCACCTCCCCAGCAGCAGATCCAGCCCCGTAGCGGTAACGACCACCCAGCGGAAGTGCTGGCAGCCAGACGGAGTGAACAACCTCTGCCCCACACCTACTGATTACAACTATTCCTTGCGGCCTAGATTGGAGATTTTGTGGACCAACTATGTAGGTTTACTCTGCCTGACTAATGTAGGTCCAGACCAAGTGGAGGTCTGAGACCTTGTTGATTAACTTTTGATGGGGGAGAAATGTGACCGACCAAACAAGGACAGAGGCTTTTGGCATGGACTAGGGGCAAGCCTCCTACTCAGACTATGGGCCCTGGCCTTTGAGGGCGCTACAAGTATTTAGGAAAATGTCCTGTTATGTAATGCAAAAGGACATTATTACATTGAACAGTCATGAAAGCCATGATGGTCTCTGCCAACTTAATGCAGTGAACAGATGTATGTGAAAAAGCTGGTTAATGAGATTTAGACAGCCCTGGCTCTTCTTGAATACTGTTGCCAGATAGTCTGAGGTGGGGTGAGATCACTGTTTGTGTTTTAGGTAGGTCTTTTCCATTGTTCTATTGTTTGCCTGATCATCTATAATCTGGTGACCCATTTAACTTGTTACCAAATTATTGTGGGACGTGTTATGTATGTTGGTTAACTTACTGTTTAATTTACTGTTTAAGATCAATGGCTATGTTAATTATATTCCTGCTTTACAGTTTGTATTGGGGTAATATGATCAGGAGGGGAATGTCCTCCTGTGGGGTATAAAGTATGTGTCGGAGTTTCAATAAAGCTCTCGGTCTGCTGAAACCGTTTGGGGGGCAGGAGGCACTGTTTGGCAGAGGCACCTAATCGGGGTGCCAAGCGTTCCTGGCACACATTTTTTCCTTCTATCCTGACAAGTGCTCCAGTCCCTATTGCAGAGAAATACCTCCATAACATGAGGCAAGAAGGGGGGCTTCCATCATGACAAATATGGAGTGTGGTGGTCCCATCCCTTACGTAATGAATAATTGAACAAAGAATCCCCCTAGGATTGGGACTTTAACAGACCACCAGACCCATTCAGGTAAAAAAATATTATTTTGATCGACTTTAAAAAAAGACGTAAAAGCGTCTATTATACAGTATATTAAAAAATCTGAAAAAAAAAAAAAATAAAAATAAAAAAAATCATTCCATAAAGCATAGAGACAGAATCAAGAACAGAGAAAAACTACAAGGTGACAATAGTTAATGTACTCTCATGGGGGTTGTGTGCCCCAATACCCGACGCATTTCCGGTAACTCTGGTACCTTCATCAGGGTTTTGAGAGTTGTAAATGTTGTGTACATGTATGGATTCTCTAAGAATGACTTTGTGTTCATGTAGTACTCATGGCCCCTCAGATCAAATATTATATTTTCATTTGTGCCAGACAGAAATTATATAAGAATTGTATATATGTTGAAAAAATTATGTCAAAAGGAGTAAGCGAGCTAACTGGGGAGAACCATTCATAGGAGCCTGTTATATGCCGGCTGCATGCCGGGAGGAGCCAAAGGCTAGCACCGACAGAGGCAGGCACTCCCCTCGTGAGATCCACATATTTGAAGGATTTGGCTTTAAGCCAACCATTATGGATATTCTCCTCCCGGCATGCAGCCAGCATATACCAGGCTCCTATGAATGGTTCTCCCCTAGTTGGCTCGCTTATTACAAATGAAAATATAATATTTAATCTAAGGGGCCATGAGTGCTACATGAACACAAAGTCATTCTTAGAGAATCTATACATGTACACAACATTTACAACTCTCAAAACCACTGATGAAGGTACCAGAGTTACCGGAAACGCGTCGGGTATCAGGGCACACCACCCCCCTCATGAGAGTACATTAACTATTGTCACCTTGTAGTTTTTCTCTGTTCTTGATTCTGTCTCTATGCTGTATGGAATGATATTTTTTTTTTTCTTTTTTCAGATTTTTTTAATCTACTGTATAATATAGACGCTTTTACGTCTTTTTTTTAAAGTAGATCAATAAAATATTTTTTTACTTGAATGGGTCTGGTGGTCTGTTAAAGTCCCAATCCTAGGGGGATTCTTTGTTCAATGATTCCCCCATAACATGATATCACCACCTCCATACATTGCTGCAGGAATTGTATTTTGATTGTGAGCTTTATTTGATTGCCACCAGACCTATCATTCATTGTTGAGGCCAAATATTAAAATTTTAGCCTCTGACCATAACACCTTTTTCCATGTGGCCTCAGAATGTTCAAGGTGTGTTTTGGCAAAACTGGATTCCCCGCTAACAGCTGAATGTAAAAAAAAAATTGCTGGAAAAAAATAGTGATGGTGGCCCAGCATGCATCCGTTGATGACACCAGGTGTCATCGCTGGGTAGCCTCACCCCTTCGCTATTTAAGAAATGTCATTTGGCGGGGCAGGCAGGAAGGCTGGGAGGTTTGTTGCGACTGATTTTTTTTTTTTTTTTTTTGGTTCTGGCAGGGAACCCCGCTGACAACTGATGACTCATCGGTTGTTAAGGACACGACCCGCTCCTTAGCAACCAGCTATAATATAGTGTATTTTAAATAGAGAAAAACGCTTTAAGCGCAGCCCGCATAAAGGGATATTTAGCTTAACTGCATCTATTTTATAATTGGCTTCCATTTTGTTTCTTCTATCCTCCATTTGGAGAACAGCTATATGCACGCATTGCTCATTGTTAAGTTTCGCTTCACATTGTTCCTGTTATCTACTTTCTAGTTTAGTTTCTCATAAGTTACTTTCAATTTCTTGTAAGACGTGATTTCCTGAGAAATGATGTCTGTTATTTTTTCTGAGTTTCACTTTTGTCATAGACTGTCTCTGTGTTTCATTGGATAATTTGTATGACGTACAGGAGGGTTGTTCTGAAAGTACCCTTTTTATATCCACACAGAAAGAATAAACTTTTAGATTACTCTGAGAAACGCAGCTTGTGTGTGTGTCCAAGTTTCTCATGGGTTAATCTCCAGGCCTGCAGGGATTAGACGCCACACCTTGTCAGAGGTATCGAGGGTCTATGTACCCCTAGACCATCCACATTCCTAACACCGCATAGATGTGAACCTAGACTAAGCAGAGAAACAACCCTAAAGCAAGTTTCCACCTCCGTGCTTGAATATAGGGATGGTGTTCTTAGGGTCATAGTCAGCATTTTTCATCAAACACGGCGAGTCGAGTTAATGCCAAAGAGCTAAATTTTGCTCTTGTCTGACCACAGCACTTTCTCCCAAATCCTTCTCTGAATCATTTAGATGTTCATTGGCAAACTTCAAACGGACCTATACGCGTGCCTTCTTGAGGAGGGGGACTTTGCTGACGCTGCATGATTTCAATCCATGGTGCCGTATTGGGTTACCAATGGTTTGTTTGGTGACTGTGGTCCCAACTGCCTTGAGATCATTTACAAGCTTCTCCCATGATGTTCTGGGCTGATCCCTTACTTTTCTCATGATCATCCTTACCCCATGAGGTGAAACCTTGCACGGAGCTCCAGACTGAGCGAGATTGATGGTTATTTTGTATTTCTTTTCGTTGCGAACAATCGCTCCAACAGTTGTCTCCTTCTCATCAAGCTTCTTGCTGATGGTCTTGTAGCCCATTCCAGCCTTGTGCAGGTCTACAATCTTGTCCCTGATGTTCTTTGACAGCTCTTTTGGTCTTGCCCATGGTCATGTGGTTTGAATGGAATAAAGATTCTGTGGACAGGTTTTTTTTACACATAACGAGTTGTTAGGCGCACCTTCTTAAATTGACAGGTCTAATCTGTGTACCACATGAGCACATACTGTAGCCAGTCTGTGGGAGCCAGAATTATTGTTGGTTGGAGGGGATAAAATACTTATTTTACTCACTGAACTGCAACTCCTTTTATAACATTTGTGTCTTTTTTTTCTGTTTTTTTTTCTGGATTTTTGGTTGATATTCTGGCCTCTATCATTTAAAATGCACCTATGATAAAAAATTATAGACCCTAAATTTCTTTGTAAGTGAGAAAACTTACAAAATCTGCAGGGGATAATATAATTTTCCCCACTGTGTATGCCACCCACTGACCATCCCAGGCCCCCTATACATTCTATTTCTTTAAACTGATTGTAAATGATCACCTTGTAAAACAATCTTTTCAGTTTAAAATTGAAAGGCAAACATTTGTGTATAAAAACAATGAGACTAGAGGCCGACCGATATGGGTTTTTCTCTGGCCGATGCCGATATTTAGACATTGCGGTGGCTGATGGCCGATATATGATGCCGATTTTTTTGGGCTGATATATTAGGCCGATTTTATTTATTTTTTTTATTTTTTCTTTTTTTCTCTTTTTTTCCCTTCATCTCATAAAATCTAACAGTTAGACCCCTTTCACACTGGGGCGTTTCAGGCGCTTTTGGGCTAAAAATAGCGCCTGTAAAGTGCCTGTAAAATGGCCTCCCTGCAGTCTCAGTGTGAAAGCCCGAGTGCTTTCACACTGAGGCGATGCGCTGGCAGAATGTTAAAAAAAAGTCCTGCAAGCAGCATCTTTGGAGCGGTGTATACCGCTGCTCCACCACTCCTGCCTATTGAATTGAATGTGCACCGCTGCCGAAGCGCCTGCAAAGCGTTTCGGCAGCAGCGCTTCATGGGCGCATTTAACCCCTTTCTTCGGCCGCTAGCTGGGTTATAAGCGCCCCTGCTAGCAGCCGAATAGCGCCGCTAAAATGACGGTAAAGCGCCGCTAAAACTAACAGCGTTTTACCGTCAATGCATGCCCGCTCCAGTGTGAAAGCAACTTTAACCACTTGCCGACCGCCTCACGCATATATACGTGAACAGAGCGGCACGGGCAGGCAAAAATCACATACCTGGTACGTGATTGCCTTCCCGCGGGCGGGGGGTCCGATTGGGACCCCCCCCGGTTCCAGCGGCGGTCGGCTTTTGTCTGGGAGCGTTCTGTGATGAGGGGGAGGCCATCCGATCGTGGCCCCCCCCCCTCGCGATCGGTCCCAGCCAATGAGAAACATTCTCTGCCTCTGTATAGTACACATCCCCCCGATCCCCCCCCAAGCACCCCCCCCCCCCCCCCCCTGTCAAACTGACACCAAGCAGTGTTTTTTTTTTTTTTTTTCTGATTACTGCATGGTGTCAGTTTGTGACAGTTAGAAGTGTTAGGTCAGTGAGTGTTAGCCCCCTGTAGGTCTAGGATACCCCCCTAACCCCCCCCTAATAAAGTTTTAACCCCTTGATCACCCCCCGTCACCAGTGTCGCTAAGCGATCATTTTTCTGATCGCTGTATTAGTGTCGATGGTGACGCTAGTTAGGGACGTAAATATTTAGGTTCGCCGTCAGCGTTTTATAGCGACAGGGACCCCCATATACTATCTAATAAAGCTTTTAACCCCTTGATTGCCCCCTAGTCAACCCTTTCACCACTGATCACCGTATAACTGTTACGGTTGACGCTGGTTAGTTCGTTTATTTTTTATAGTGTCAGGGCACCCGCCGTTTATTACCGATTAAAGGTTTAGCCCCCTGATCGCCCGGCGGTGATATGCGTCGCCCCAGGCAGCGTCAGATTAGCGCCAGTACTGCTAACACCCACGCACGCAGCATACGCCTCCCTTAGTGGTATAGTATCTGTACGGATCAATATCTGATCCGATCAGATCTACACTAGCGTCCCCAGCAGTTTAGGGTTCCCAAAAACGCAGTGTTAGCCGGATCAGCCCAGATACCTGCTAGCACCTGCATTTTGCCCCTCCGCCCGGCCCGGCCCAGCCCACCCAAGGGCAGTATCGATCGATCACTGTCACTTACAAAACACTAAACGCATAACTGCAGCGTTCGCAGAGTCAGCCCTGATCCCTGCGATCGCTAACAGTTTTTTTGGTAGCATTTTGGTGAACTGGCAAGCACCAGCCCCAGGCAGTGTCAGGTTAGCGCCAGTACCGCTAACACCCACGCATGCAGCATACGCCTCCCTTAGTGGTATAGTATCTGAACGGATCAATATCTGATCCGATCAGATCTATACTGGCGTCCCCAGCAGTTTAGGGTTCCCAAAAACGCAGTGTTAGCGGGATCAGCCCAGATACCTGCTAGCACCTGCATTTTGCCCCTCCGCCTGGCCCGGCCCAGCCCACCCAAGTGCAGTATCAATCGATCACTGTCACTTACAAAACAATAAACGCATAACTGCAGCGTTCGCAGAGTCAGGCCTGATCCCTGCAATCGCTAACAGTTTTTTTGGTAGCGTTTTGGTGAACTGGCATGCTCCAGCGGCCTAGTACACCCCGGTCGTGGTCAAACCAGCACTGCAGTAACACTTGGTGACGTGGCGAATCCCATAAGTGCAGTTCAAGCTGGTGAGGTGGCAAGCACAAGTAGTGTCCTGCTGCCACCAAGAAGAAGACAAACACAGGCCCATCGTGCCCATAGTGCCCTTCCTGCTGCATTCGCCAATCCTAATAATTGGGAACCCACCACTTCTGCAGCGCCCGTACTTCCCCCATTCACATCCCCAACCAAATGCAGTCAGCTGCATGAGAGGCATTTTCTTTATGTCCTCCCGAGTACCCCTACCCAATGAACCCCCCCAAAAAAGATGTTGTGTCTGCAGCAAGCGTGGATATAGGCGTGACACCCGCTATTATTGTCCCTCCTGTCCTGACAATCCTGGTCTTTGCATTGGTGAATGTTTTGAACACTACCATACACTAGTTGAGTATTAGCGTAGGGTACAGCACTGCACAGACTAGGACACACTTTCACAGGGTCTCCCAAGATGCCATCACATTTTGAGAGACCCGAACCTGGAACCGGTTACAGTTATAAAAGTTAGTTACAAAAAAAAGTGTAAAAAAAAACAAAAAAAAACCCCACAAACAAAAATATAAAATAAAAAAAAATAGTTGTCGTTTTATTGTTCTCTCTCTCTCTATTCTCTCTATTGTTCTGCTCTTGTTTTACTGTATTCTATTCTGCAATGTTTTATTGTTATTATGTTTTATCATGTTTGCTTTTCAGGTATGCAATTTTTTATACTTTACCGTTTACTGTGCTTTATTGTTAACCATTTTTTGGTCTTCAGGTACACCATTCACGACTGAGTGGTTATACCAGAATGATGCCTGCAGCTTTAGGTATCATCTTGGTATCATTCTTTTCAGCCAGCGGTCGGCTTTCATATAAAAGCAATCCTAGCGGCTAATTAGCCTCTAGACTGCTTTTACAAGCAGTGGGAGGGAATGCCCCCCCCCCCCCCGTCTTCCGGGTTTTTCTCTGGCTCTCCTGTCTCAACAGGGAACCTGAGAATGCAGCCGGTGATTCAGCCAGCTGACCATAGAGCTGATCAGAGACCAGAGTGGCTCCAAACATCTCTGTGGCCTAAGAAACCGGAAGCTACGAGCATTTTATGACTTAGATTTCGCCGGATGTAAACAGTGCCATTGGGAAAGCATTTTATCACACCGATCTTGGTGTGGTCAGATGCTTTGAGGGCAGAGGAGAAATCTAGGGTCTAATAGACCCCAATTTTTTTCAAAAAAGAGTACCTGTCACTACCTATTGCTATCATAGGGGATATTTACATTCCCTGAGATAACAATAAAAATGATTTAAAAAAAATATGAAAGTAACAGTTTAAAAATAAGATAAAAAAGCAAAAAAAAATAAAGAAAAAAAAAATAAAATAAAAAAAGCACCCCTGTCCCCCCTGCTCTTGCGCTAAGGCGAACGCAAGCGTCGGTCTGGCGTCAAATGTAAACAGCAATTGCTCCATGCATGTGAGGTATCGCCGCGAAGGTCAGATCGAGGGCAGTCATTTTAGCAGTAGACCTCCTCTGTAAATCTAAAGTGATAACCTGTAAAGGCTTTTAAAGGCTTTTAAACATGTATTTAGTTTGTCGCTACTGCACGTTTGTGCGCAATTTTAAAGCATGTCATGTTTGGTATCCATGTACTCGGCCTAAGATCATCTTTTTTATTTCATCCAACATTTGGGCAATATAGCGTGTTTTAGTGCATTAAAATTTAAAAAAGTGTGTTTTTCCCCCAAAAAATGCATTTGAAAAATCGCTGCGCAAATACTGTTTGAAAAAAAAAAATGAAACGCCCACCATTTAAATCTGTAGGGCATTTGCTTTAAAAAAATATATAATGTTTGGGGGTTCAAAGTAATTTTCTTGCAAAAAAAAATAATTTTTTCATGTAATCAAAAAGTGTCAGAAGGGGCTTTGTCTTCAAGTGGTTAGAAGAGTGGGTGATGTGTGACATAAGCTTCTAAATGTTGTGCATAAATTGCCAGGACAGTTCAAACCCCCCCCCCCAAATGACCGCCAAGCTATTTACTGAGAGGCATGTCGAGTCCATGGACTATTTTATATTGTTACACAAGTTGCGGGAAAGAGACAAGTTCTTTTTTTTTTTTTTTGCACAAAGTTGTCACTAAATGATATATTGCTCAAACATGCCATGGGAATATGTGAAATTACACCCCAAAATACATTCTGTTGCTTCTCCTGAGTACGGGGATACCACATGTGTGAGACATTTTGGGAGCCTAGCCGCGCACGGGACCCCGAAAACCAAGCACCGCCTTCAGGCTTTCTAAGGGGGTAAATTTTTGATTTCACTCTTCACTGCCTATCACAGTTTCGGAGGTCATGGAATGCCCAGGTGGCAAAAAAACCCCCCAAATGACCCCATTTTGGAAAGTAGACACCCCAAGCTATTTGCTGAGAGGTATAGTGAGTATTTTGCAGACCTCACTTTTTGTCACAAAGTTTTGAAAATTGAAAAAAGAAAAAAAAAATTTTTTTTCTTGTCTTTCTTCATTTTCAAAAACAAATGAGAGCTGCAAAATACTCACCATGCCTCTCAGCAAATAGCTTGGGGTGTCTACTTTCCAAAATGGGGTCATTTGGGGGGGGGGGGTTGTGCCACCTGGGCATTCCATGGCCTCCGAAACTGTGATAGGCAGTGAAGAGTGAAATCAAAAATTTACACCCTTAGAAATCCTGAAGGCGGTGATTGGTTTTCGGGGCCCCGTACCTGGCTAGGCTCCTAAAAAGTCCCACACATGTGGTATTCCCATACTCAGGTGAAGCAGCTAAATGTATTTTGGGGTGCAATTCCACATATGCCCATGGCCTGTGTGAGCAATATATCATTTAGTGACAACTTTGTGCAAAAAAAAAATAAAAAATTGTCACTTTCCCGCAACTTGTGTCAAAATATAAAATATTCCATGGACTCAACATGCCTCAAAGCAAATAGCTTGGGGTGTCTACTTTCCAAAATGGGGTCATTTGGGGGGGGGGGGGTTTATGCCATCTGGGCATTTTATGGCCTTCAAAACTGTGATAGGTAGTGAGGAGTGAAATCAAAAATTTACGCCCTTAGAAATCCTGAAGGCAGTGATTGCATTTCGGGGCCCCGTACGCGGCTAGGCTCCCAAAAAGTCCCACACATGTGGTATCCCCATACTCAGGAGAAGCAGCTAAATGTATTTTGGGGTGCAATTCCACATAGGCCCATGGCCTGTGTGAGCAATATATCATTTAGTGACAACTTTTTGTAATTTTTTTTTTTTTTGTCATTCAATCACTTGGGACAAAAAAAAATGAATATTCAATGGGCTCAACATGCCTCTCAGCAATTTCCTTGGGGTGTCTACTTTCCAAAATGGGGTCACTTGTGGGGGTTTTGTACTGCCCTGCCATTTTAGCACCTCAAGAAACGACATAGGCAGTCATAAATTAAAGGCTGTGTAAATTCCAGAAAATGTACCCTAGTTTGTAGGCGCTATAACTTTTGCGCAAACCAATAAATATACACTTATTGACATTTTTTTTACCAAAGACATGTGGCCGAATACATTTTGACCTAAATGTATAACTAAAATTGAGTTTATTGGATTTTTTTTAGAACAAAATTAGAAAATATCATTTTTTTTTCAAAATTTTCGGTCTTTTTCCATGTATAGCGCAAAAAGAAAACTGGTAGAGGTGATCAAATACCATCAAAAGAAAGCTCTATTTGTGGGAAGAAAAGGACGCAAATTTCATTTGGGTACTGCATTGCATGGCCACGCAATTAGCAGTTAAAGCGACGCAGTGCCAAATTGTAAAAAGTGCTCTGGTCAGGAAGGGGGTAAATCCTTCCGGGGCTGAAGTGGTTAAGAATAAGTGATACAGAACATTTTTTACATTTAAACATTTATTAAACAAAACAAACCTCCAATCAGTTCACCTGTATGTATAATTTAGATTAAAAAAAAAAAACTATATCTTAAATATTAAATACACAAAAACAGGTAATCAAAACTTTTGGACAAAAAAAATGGGCTAACTTTACTGCTTATATTTTTTTTTTTTATTTCATTAATTTATAAAAAAAAATGCGTTTGAAAGACCGCTGCGCAAATACCGTGTGACATAAAATATTGCAACAACCGCTATTTTATTCTCTAGGGTCATATATAATGTTTGGGGGTTCTAAGTGATTTTCTAGCAGAAAATACAGGATTTTTACTTGTAAGCAACAAATGTCAGAAAAGATTTAGTCTTTAAGTGGTTAAACTGAGAGCTTCTACACATGGAGTTCAGCTCATTGATAAAAGAACCTGAAAATATACAATATATCTTCCTATCAGACTTGGCAGGCTGCCCAGAGGAGGAGAGAATCCTCTCCACAGATAAACTTAGGAAACTTGCATTGACTTCTATTACAGAAGTCATTTGCAAGTCCCGCTGAAGTTATAATCGGCTTTTTTTATCGATGCCGATTAAGTAAAAACAGCCAAATATCGGCCGATATATCGGTCGACCTCTAAATGAGACCTTTGCGCTACTAAAAAGTGAAAATGTGAAAGTGTGTGTAGTGCTGCAAAATCTAGTGGTATACACCAATCTACCAATGGAAAATATAAAGAACAGAGTGATTTCGCGCAAAACAATACATCAATAGTGATTGCTAATGTACGAAAAAAATAATACATTTTCTCACAAGGCTTTTTATAATATAAGAGCTGAACTCTTAAATGCTAGATAGCTAGATAAGAGGCTCAAAATTAATGTAAACATGTGAAAATTAAACTGATTAGTGCCAAAAAATATAATATAGGTGGTCAAAAATAGTGAAAACCACAAAAATAAGGTGAAAACATTTGTGAAAACTTTTTTATATAAGTGATCACATTCCCTCTGTTCTCAGCTGCATAAGAGCCAGGGGGAGGAGAAGCAACAACATGCTTATCTTCCCGGTAAAAGACTGCATGGGGGGGGGGGGCACCTGTCTGGACAAGTGTGATCATTGAAGGAGAGCAGCTTGAGTTCCCAGCACAGCCTGGGACCATGATGAGCTCTCCTGCCTAATGTAGTCAATATTTGACAGGAAAGCAGTGGGACTTTGTTACGTACCTGACTGTTGAGCCCGAGATAAGGGTGGCTTGTTGCACAATTCCTCTCCACACACTCCTGGTAGTGGAGACTGGGACCGCTAGGGCAGTGGAAGGGTGCAGGTGCCTGGCAGCTGTAGGAGTGAGCTGTAACTTGAAGATACAGGAGTCCTTCCAGTGGTGGCGTAGAGTCTGGTCTTGTTCAGCGGAAGCCAGGCAGACAGGTGTAGAATCAGGATCAGTTGCAAGGTCGGGGACAGGCAGAATTCGGTAACATGCTGACGGTGGGGTACCAAATAAAGGGGCAGAGCCGTAGTCCTACAAGCCGGGGTCGGTAACATAAGCAAGAAGCAGATCTAGCAGGCAAGGGTGATCCAAGAGAGTTGTCAGATGTAGCCGGGTCAGGAACAAGGTCAGCAGACACGGATAATAATCAGGAGCACAGGAACCAAAGCTGAAGACAATCCAGCACTGAAGCCAGGCAGACTCTGTTTAAATAGGCTGCTGGGCACCAGAATCTGTAGATGTATGTGCAAGCTTATGTGTACTCACACGTATGCGCCCATGAGCATTCTAGTCCTTGCTTGTCTTGCTGTGACTGCACATACATTAGAATTGGGCATGAACACTTACTGCATGAGAATGAGCACCTGCTGCAGGAGTGACAGACTTGCAGTAACACCAGGGATTTCACACAAAGGAAGCAAAAAAGAAAGAGAGCAGGATACTTTTTTTTTTTTTTATATACAAGTACATGGCACAGCAGGCACATATCGGGAATTTGAAATGCTGGGGTATGTTTCCTCCAGTAGTGCTGCAAGCACCGATGGTTGTATTCTGAAAGCACACCCTGCTGCTGTCAGAACAAACCGACCAGTGCTGCAGCTGAATGGCGTTCCTGCAAAGCAAACAACGGTTAACAGTAAAACACCAGTAACAACCGAACATTAATCCAATAAAACGACAACTATTTTTGACTTAAAGGATTTGTAAAAGTTTGTTTTAAAAAACAAACCTGTCATACTTGCCTCCTCTGTACAGTTTGTTTTGCACAGAGTGGCTCCGATCCTCCTTTTCTGAGGTCCCTCAGCGGCGCTCCTGCCTCCTCCTCTTCTTGAGTGCCGCTCGGGGGGGCTGCTGCATCACAGGAGGTTTTCCACCTTAATGCATAGAATGAGGGTTTACAACCCCTTTAACTTTTATTTTGAAACTTATAAAAGCTCTAACTGTAAACTTTCCAGACTAATTTTTAGGGTCTCTCAAAATCTAACACAGGGGTAGGCAACATGCAAGCGGCACCCAAAGCCTCTTTTGCCGGCACTCGACTCCCTCCCCATCAGCAGAGCAGCGCAGGGAAGTGTCAGTGATACACTAATGCATTCCAGTTTTAGAATTCCCCACGCCGCATCTGCACTGAGGGGGAGGCACTGCGCCCCCACACATTGTAAAAGATGGGAAACATTATTTGGATTGTCAGCTTTTGTGATGGGGAAAAGATTGGGTGCAGTTCTGCTGGGGGGGGGGTCCCTGTTTTCAGGAGGAGGACTGTCATTGGCCACTGCTAAAGCCACTCGGTCCTGCTAGCCCTGCCCACCATCTGAAGGAAGATGACTCGCTTGGTTGCCACTACCAATCTCAGAAAGAAGGTATTTCACTGTGATTGAGAGGACCACAATCGGGCAATTGAGAGAACCACAATCGGCTTGAACCACTACAAATACAATTTATCTGCTAGCGCTAGCAGAGATCAGGCCTGATCTTGCTCACGTTGAGGTTTTGTGTGCAATGTATCAGAAGTGACAGTGATCTACTGACACTGTACTTGTAAGGGGTAGGGAGGGGGGGTGAGGGGCTAAATGCAGGTGCTGGCAGATGTCAAGGCTGATCCTGTTAGTGGTTGTAAAGGCAGGAGGCCTTTTATCTTAATGCATTAAAGCGGCGTTCCACCCAAAAATGGAACTTGCGCTTATCCGCTTCCTCCTTCCTGGTGTCACATTTGGCAACTTTCAGGGGCAATCTACCCCATCTCCAGCCCCTCCTCCGACCCCATGCTTTCTTCTGGGGTAGACACAGGTCCCAGAAGACAGCAGGGAGCAGTCGGCACACGCAGTGCGTCTCACACACGCAAAGTAGTGAAACTTCTGATTCCCTTACTTAAAGCGGAGTTCCACACAAAAATGAAACTTCTACTTTTCAGAACCCTCCCCCCTCCGGTGTCACATTTGGCACCTTTCAGTGGGGAGGGGGGTGCAGATACCTGTCTAAGACAGATATTTGCACCCACTTCCGGCATAGACTCCCATGGGAGTCTATGCCTCTTCCTGTCCCCACCGTGCTGTCTCCTGGGAAACACACAGCTCCCAGGAGATAGCGGGGAACACTTGCGATGCACAGCGCGACTCGCGCATGCGCAGTAGGGAGCCGGGAAGTGAAGCTGCAACGCTTCACTTCCTGATTTCCTCACCTAGGATGGCGGCGGCAGCTGCCGAGAACCGAGCGTGTTCTCGGCGTCGCCTGCCGACATCGCTGGACCCTGGGACAGGTAAGTGGCCATGTATTAAAAGTCAGCAGCTGCAGTATTTGTAGCTGCTGGCTTTTAATATTTTTTTTTTTTTTTTTTGCAGTTTGGGTGGACTCCCTCTTTAAGATGCCAGCGCCTCCACCCAGAGCCGAGGGACGGGTCAGCTGCGGGTGAGAACATCGTGGGCACCCTGGACAGTTACGTGTCCTTATTTTAAAAGTCAGCAGCTGCAGTATTTGTAGCTGCTGACTTTAACCACTTACGGACTATCGTTCTACGTCGGCTCGAAGTAGTATATCGTTGTTAGGGCAGCATCTTGCTGCCAAAACCTTGGTATGCACGTCTTCAGCGGGCCGTCCGCTTTAAGATAAGTGGTCTCAGCGGCGGATTCGCCGCAAATTACTTATCGGTGGTGTAAGAGGTGCCCCCCTCCCTCCCGCCGTGCTCCGGTGCCCTGCGCCGTCAGTGGCGGAGGCTATCGGATCCTGTTCCCTGCTTGGTATGGAGCTGAGTGAGGGGAAGATGGCCCCCACCCGGCTCCATACCATTGCAGGGCGGAAGTGATGTCAAAACGTCACTTCCACCCATAGCTCTTAAAGGGCCTTTTTTTGTTTTTTCTCCAAACAACTTTTTCTTTTTTTTAATTGCATTTTAGTGTAAATATGAGATCTGAGGTCTTTTTGACCCCAGATCTCATATTTCAGAGGTCCTGTCATGCTTTTTTTTTCTATTACAAGGGATGTTTACATTCCTTGTAATAGGAATAAAAGTGACACAATTTTTTTAAAGAACAGTGATAAAAAAAAAGTAAAATAATATAAAAATTGAATTTTTTAACGCGCCTCATCCTGCCGAGCTTGTTTGCTGAAGCGAACGCATACATGAGTAGCGCCCGCATATGAAAACTATGTTCTAACCACAGATGTGAGGTATCACCGTGATAGTTAGAGCAAGAGCAATATTTCTAGCCCTGAACCTTCTCTGTAACGCAAAACATGCAACTTGTAGAATTTTTTTAAACGTCGCCTATGGATATTTTTAAGGGTAAAAGTTTGTCACCATTCCATGAGCGGGCACAATTTTGAAGCGTGACATGTTTGGTATGAATTTACTTGGCGTAACATCATCTTTCACAATATATAAAAATTTTGGCTACCTTTTTACTGTTTTATTTTTTTACATTGAAAAAGTGTATTTTTTCCAAAGTGCGCCTGTAAGACCGCTGCGCAAATATGGTGTGACAGAGTATGGCAACAATCGCCATTTTATTCTCTATGGTGTTAGAACCCCCAAACATGATATAATTTTACAGCAAAAAAGATTTTAACTGGTAAACAACAAGTTATAAAAATAAGCCTGGTCCTTGAGTGGTTACGATAAAAAGCCTTCTGTGTGCAACAGCCCCCCTAATACTTGAGCCCCATCTCGATCTAGCGATGTTATACGAGAGACTTGGTTGTCCGGGACTCTCCCTCCTCATTGGCTGATACAGCAGCAAAGCGCCATTGGCTCCTGCTGCTGTCAGTCAGTGAGCTAATGAGGAGATAGAGGGGGCGGGGCTGGGTCATGGCTCCGTGTCTCCATGCCCGGGTGCCCTCATAGCAAGCTGCTTGCTGTGAGGGCACTCAACAGGAGGGAGGGGCCAGGAGTGCCGGCTGGGGGACACGAGAAGAGGAGGATCTTGGGCTGCTCTATGCAAAACCATTGCATAGAGCAGGTAAGTTTAACATGTGTTATTTTTAACGAAAAAAAAAAAAAGACTTTAGTATTACTTTAATGGTGCATTTTTGGGGACACTATACTGTTGGGTACGCTATTATAGTTATTATCTGATCAGACACTATACTAGCAATGGAGGTTTATAGTGTGGCTGGCAATCAAGGGGTTAAATGTGATGGTGATAGTGTGGCAAGCAATCTGATGCTATCTGAAGTCACCTGTGACACTAATACAGTGATCCGTAAAAAATAAAAAAATAAAATAAAATGTACACTGTCCTAATGACACTGGTGACAGAACAGTGAAAGGGTTAACTGGGGAGATCAGGGGGTTAAATGTGACTTTTGACAAAGTGTTTTTGTGTAAGTGGTGCTTTATTCTCACTGGAACCGAAAGTACTCCAGGAGTAAAGATCACGTAATCCAAATCACAGCATCGACAGGTGCGCCCCCCAGCCCAGGAGCGCGGATCACATATATATTTACGTGATTCTGCGCACAACTTCCGCCCTGTAGCAGTAAATCTACAGGAGCTGGTCGGCAACTGGATGATTATTGTTTTGTAGTATGTCTTTGAATCCTGCTACTAAAAACATATATACCGTATATACTCGAGTATAAGTCGAGTTTTTCAGCACATTTTTTTGTGCTGAAAGTACCTCCCTCGACTTATACTCGAGTCAAGCACTTTTCTGCAGCAAAAAAATTCATTTTCCGAACCAAATTTGGGGCCCCGTATCTCAGGGCCACTTGGTGCTAGGAACCCCAAATTTGGTGTGCTAACCCAGAGAAACTGGGTCCACAACATATCCAAAGCTGGGGTTCCTAGCACCAAGTAGCCCCGAGATACGGGGCCCCAAATTAGGTTCGGAAAATGTCATTCTCTGCTGCAGAAAAGTGTTTGACATTTTCTGAACCGATTTTTGGGGCCCTGTATCTCGAGGACACTTGGTGCTAGAAACCCCAGCTTTGAAAATTTTATGGTGCTAGTTCTACTGGGTTTGCACACCAAATTTTGGGGTTCCTAGCACTAAGTGGCCCCGAGATACGGGGCCCCAAAGTCGGTCAACTGTGTCCATCTGCAGCAATGTCATTTTGGGACCCTTTGGGTTCAGAGACCTCAGATTTTGGCTGCAGCTAAGGGGCATCTAGGAACCCTTAACTACTGAGTTTGAAATTCGGAGGACCTATGGCTGCAAATGGGCACAGTGAGGCATGCAAATGGGCACAGTGAGGCTGCAAATGGGCATTGTTGACCCTCTTTTCCACTTACAGTAGCTGTGAATTTCTCACCCTCGTCTTATACTCGGGTCAATAAGTTTTTCCCATTTTTTTTTTTTTGTGGTAAATTAGGGCCTCGACTTATACTCTGAACGACTTCTACTCGAGTATATACGGTATTTCTGATTACGTGTCTAAATGTACCTGTGGAAGGTAACTGAAATGTGTTATAAATCAGAGTTTATAGTATCTTCATATATCTTAATGGAGCAAATGACTTAACCCCTTGGTGCCAGCCGTACCCAAATAGGCAGCCTCTCTGCGCCTGGTCCTTAGCGCCGAGGGGCCGCATTTTTACGTTAATTGATGCCTATGCACTTGTGCTGAGTGCACGCTCCCAGCACAGTTACCGTCAACTAATCGAAAGCTATGCGATCGGGAGTTTTCAGACCATGTGACCGGCGTGACAGCCAATCACAGTGGTCATGTGATCTTAAGCCGTGCCCCCGCCTCTCAGCATCATAAACCTCTTAAAGGGCCAGGAGGTGCCAGCGCCAAGAGGTTAAAGTAGGTTTTAAATTACTTGGTAAAGCATGTGTAATAAAGTTAACTAAAACTTGCAAAAAATCTGGACAATTTTTAGACTGAAATTGTAAAAACAAAAATACAGTTGCTATAAATCCAGTCCCCTAGCTTTCCTATAGGTTGATGCAGCCATCATATTAATAGACCAATAGTTTTATGGGTAGGAGGAGTTGGGGCCTATTTTGATTTTTTTTTTTTTTTTACAGCAAGACTTGCATATTCATTTAGTTACCTCATCTGTTGCACAATTTTTTGGCTTTCTCTAACCTCTGCCAATACATTATCTTAATTGTACAGTACAGGACAACGGTTGAGTATTCATAGACCCTGGGTTAAAGGTTAGTACCTTCAGGTGATTGGACACTAGCAAAGCCTTTTTAAGGACCTGCCCTCCGGATGCCTTCCCTATAACCATAACCCATTCCAGGAGAGTTTTTTTGCTAGTGATATTAGGCAATGGATCTTTTCTTCCTAAGTGTCCATTCAGACTTGTGCGACTTAAAAATTGTGCGGTTTCCATTGCGATTTTACAGTGTGACGTGATGTGACTTTGGGTGTCAAAGTAATGAGGTACATATACTGTGGGCGGTCTTGAAGTGGTTAAAAAAAACGATGTGGGCCCCCCCAAAAATGTATACCAGACCCTTCTCTGAGCATGCAGCCTCGCAGGTCAGCAAAGGTGGGGGGGGATGAGAATGCACCCCCCGAGTTGCCTACCTGACGACATCAACATGGGGGGGTTACTTTGGGGCACCCCCCCCACAGAACCTTGTCCTGATGTTGAGGGCATGTGGCCTGGTATGATGCAGGATGGGGGAACTTTTGCTGATCCTACACCCCCCAACAATTCCCCCCCCCTTCTCAGATGGATGACCAGCTGTTAATTCACACTTCTATCTGGAGCCTTTTTAAGGTACTTGGGTATCTCCTCCTGACCTTTTACCAAATGGGATTCGCTACAGAATGATCTACACTTGGGTTGCTACATACTCCTTACGGTTACGATTTACCCCATGTTCCGCATTCTGTATGCCTTCACCCATAGCTATGGTGGAAACCAGATGAAAAGAAGCCAGGGCAAAATGTCAGACAAACATTTGCTCAAATTCAGAGTGACAATGCTAATTTTGCACTGGCGCGGGACCTGATTTTAAACACTGGTCTTTGCATCTGATTCTAGTTCTGTTTTGGGCACACAAGTTGCCTACCTGATGACAAAAGCATATTTATATTCATCTGTTGCTAATCTTTGGACAAAAAATGGCTTTAATACAGCTATCTATCCCAAGCACCTTCTTC
Organism: Lithobates clamitans; assembly: GCA_037952925.1. Classification (NCBI taxonomy): domain Eukaryota; kingdom Metazoa; phylum Chordata; class Amphibia; order Anura; family Ranidae; genus Lithobates; species Lithobates clamitans. The sequence goes on along the minus strand of JBBGZY010001036.1, from coordinate 4,521,125 downwards.
AGTTCCTCTGTAACTGAGTTAGATCCCAATATGCCTGGCCTAGGAAAGGCAGACAATAAAGGACATAAGGAGGACATGGAGGCAGTGTCAGAGGAGGCTGCGGGAGATTTCTCACCTCCAGACTTCTATACATCTAAAGCTGCAGCTTCATGCAAAATGCTTTGCTAATGTGGTGCGTATTTCTGATGTGCACAAAAGCCTCTACAATTTTGCGCTTGCCTCTCCTCCATCTCATTATGCCCTTTGGGTACAGATACCTGTAAAGTCTGAAACCACCTTCCCCATTCATAAATAAATGGGCAATCTCTGGCAATTTTGGTTGATCAAGCTTTGAGGATTTTCAGAGGAGTGCACATCTTTACTGGGACAGCTGAGGCTGCCTATAAAAGACTCTCCTGAGAGTGCAGGGATGTTTGTTAGTTTGTTCCTGGGTCATAGTTGTCCCAGACATGTGGCTTTAATATTTGGTTTCAAGGTGATATAGAGTTTAAAACTCCACCCCTTCAGTTTTTTTATTTTTTATCAGCCAAAATCTGCACCAGGACAATCAGATTTGCAAAATTCCATTTTAGTGCTCTCTTGTCCCAGAGAGTAGTTGTGCCAGTACCCCCCACAAGAAAGCGTCACAGGATTCTGTTCAAACTTGTCCGTCGTTCCAAAGCCCGATGTGGGCATTTGTCCTATTCTGGACCTGGAACACCGCAACAATTTTTAAAAATTTTTGTAGGGAATCTGGTCAGTTTATTGCCTTTCTGGGACAAGGGGAATGCCTGGCATCCCTAGACAACCAATATACCTGTGTATATATTAAATTTCTTTTTCATACATCATGGGATACAGAGTTAGGCTAATGTTCATTACCTGCTGGGTTATACTTCATCATTAAGTGAATGGACACTGGTAGACCAAAGGTCTTCAGACAGGAAGTGACCCCCTATATAACCCCTCCCATACAGGAAGTACTTTAGTTTTATACTAGTGTCTGCAAGGTATGCCAAGCTTGTGGTGCTTCCAGAAGGCAGCTTTGGGACACAGAGAAGGCTCTGAACAGACACTTGCAGTGGTTCATTTCTCCTTGCCTGGATCACGTGAGTCAACAGATGTTGCTTGGCAGGCTAAAGGTGCTTAGCGGGATTGTTGCATAAGGGCTTGGCGAGCCCTATTAAAGGGTCTCCCTTTTGAAGTGTTTTAACTACACCCAAGTACTCTTTGTTTACGAGCATTGAATGTCTTAAAAAGAGGAGTGGGACTAACACCACAGGGAAGGGCACACCTATGTCATCAGTAGTAGCTGATAAACCTAGTCATATCCCTAAGTGTTGTATCCCCTGAAAAACCAGAGGCACCCGGGCAATCTGAGCTGCTGCGCCTATCTGGTATTGTGCCTACAGTCAATGCTGCTGCTTCAACCTTTATCACTAAGGATGAAGTGTCCTCAGCCCTAGCCGGTTTAGAGCACAGAATTGCCGGCATGATTGCCTCCATCCCGCAGGGTGGCAGGAAGCGTGACCGATCCCCCTCCCTGGAGTCTACTCGTCTGGAGCAGGAATGGGTTGAGGATGAGGAAGAGCTTAAAGCTCAGGATTCTGTGGAGTGCCCGGCAGATGAGTCTGCTTCCGAGCAATCTGGACAAGAAGATATCCACTCAATGTCTGCCTCTCAGTCGCAGAGGTTTTTGCTCCTGACTCTGACCGAAATGGTTCGTTCTGCCTTTAAGTTGCCTCTTGCAGAGGTGACTAAGCCCCCCTGGTCCCCTTTGGGATCTCTGAGACCTTTTCAGGTCGCACAGACTTCCCTGCTACACCCCCTGTTGGAACAGGTGGTGTATGCGGATTTGGGACTTTTTTGCCTCCTAAAAGGTTTTCCCTTTTATATCCCATAGATGAAAAGTTCGCTAAAAAATGGAGCATGCCAGCTGTAGATGCAACAGTCTCTTCCTTTAAACAAGCACTTAACTTGTTCAGTAGATGGCGCACAGGGCTTGAAAGACTCTCTTCACAAGAAATTGGAATTATTAATAAAGGCTTCCTTTTTCTTTGGCCAGTTCAGCTATTCAGACTGCTGTTGCAGCAATTGGTATTTGCCAGTCCGCAAAGGATCAAGTCAAACGACCGGATAGGCCTAACCAGGAGGATACTCTGCCTGAAAGTAAGAGATATTCCTCGAGCGCTGTGTTTTGCTGTTGATGCTTTAAAGGATTTAATGCAGCAGATTTCTCGTCTGGCTCTCTTGTCTGTACATATGCGCAGACTTTTATGGCTTAAGCACTGGTCAGCCGAGCTTCCTTGTAAAAAGTTATTGGCAGGTTTCCCGTTTCATGGGGATTATTTATTCGGTGATCACTTGGACAAATATATCCAAGAGATTTCCGGAGGGAAGAGTTCTCTACTTCCTGTGAAGAAAAGCACCAAACGTCCCTCGTTTAAAAACCCAGGGACTGCTTCCTCAAATGTCTGTGTCAGGGCGGTAGGGCCAGGGGCAAGCCACAAGGCCAGGGCCAGAAAAAGCCCTGGGTCCAAAATTCTTCTAAACCCAGCACCAAGCCCTCTTTTTGAGGGGACGCCCCCACTCCATCGGGAGGGGGGCTGGCTGCTGCTCTTTGCGGATATTTGGAAAACAACAATTCAGGTCACCTCAATTATCTTGCGGTTACAAGCTGGAATTACGGGGGTGCCCCCTCAGAGGTTTCTAAGATCCAGTGTTCCCTCTAAACCTCCAAAAAAACTTATTGCTTCAGGCACTACATCATCTAGTGCATCAAGGAGTGATTGTAGAGGTTCCGGTATCCGAAAGGGGCACAGGGTTTTACTCAAACCTGTTTACGATTCAGAAACCAAACAGGCCCATTTTGGACCTAAGGTCCCTGAACAAGTATCTTATGATACAGTACTTTCGGATGGAGTCTGTCCGCTCAGTAGTAACCTCACTCCAGAGGGGAGACTTTTTAGCCTCCATCAATATAAAGGACGCGTACTTACACGTACTTATCTTTCAGCCTCAGGGGTTCCTACATTTTGCAGTAGAGGAATGTCATTCTCAGTTTGTGGCTCTACCCTTTGGGCTTGCTACAGCTCTCTGGGTGTTCACAAAGGTCCTAGCACCAGTATTGGGCCTTTTAAGGGCCCAAGGGATCCTGGTGCTCGGGTATCTGGATGACCTCCTGCTCAGATCACTCGGTACAGGCTCAAGAACAGAGCATAATATACACTGTGAGGTATTTAAAAATCTTGGGCTGGATCATAAATACTGAAAAGTCAGCCTTGAGACCAGGCCAAAGTCAAAAATATTTAGGTCTGATTCTAAACACGGTCCAAGCAAGAGTATTCTTGCCACCCGTAAGGATCTGTGCCCTGAAGGATCAGGTGCGTCAGATAAGGGGCACCAGACAACCCTCTCTTCGGCTCTGTATGAGTCTTCTAGGGAGGATGGTATCCTCCTTCGAGGCTGTGCCCTATGTATGCCCAGTTCCATTCCAGGCCTTAACAAGACATCTTGTTGGCTTGGAATAGAGGAAGAAAAGCCCTGGATTATCCAGTGTGCTTATCTCCTCGGGCATGCTTAAGCCTAAACTGGTGGTTTCATGATCAGAACCTATGAAAGGGAAAATCCTTTCTCCCGGTAACTTGGAGAGTCCTGACTACAGATGCCAGTCTCTCAGGCTGGGGAGGGACCATAGACTGGCTCACAGCCCAGGGTAAATGGTCAGGGACAGAGCAGACCCTGCCCATCAACGTCCTAGAATTATGGGCAGTTCTTCTGGCCCTACAATCATGGATGGTGGAGCGTCATGACTGTCCCATCAGGGTATAGTCCGACGATGCCACAGCAGTGGCCTATATAAACCACCAAGACGGTACCAGGAGTCGTTCAGCTCTGAAGGAGGTGAATTACATACTAACCTGGGCAGAGGGACATGTGCCAATAATATTGGTAGCCCATATCCCGGGAGTAGAGAACTGAAAGGCAGATTATCTCAGCCGCCAGCAGATCTGCCTGGGGGAATGTTCCCTACACCCAGAGGTGTTCCAGGAAATTTGCCAACGTTGGGGATAGCCAGAGGTCGACCTACTGGCATCCAGGTTCAACAACAAGCTACAACAGTTTGTGTCTCGAACAAGAGATCCTCTGGCAATTGGAGCAGATGCTCTGATAGTTCCATGGAACCAGTACTCTCTGGTTTATGCTTTCCCTTTGATCCCTCTCCTTCCACATTTGTTGCACAGGATTCGGAGAGAGAGAGTGGATTCCAGTCATTCTGGTGGCACAGCCAGGCCCGGAAGGCCCTGGTTCCCAGAGATTATGAGACTAACAATAGACGGGCCATGGACACTTCCACGTCGCCCCGATCTACTGTCTCAAGGTCCTATATTCCACCCCAATTTATAGTCTCTAAATGTGACGGCATGGCTATTGAAGCCAGGGTGTTAAAGGACCGTGGTGTCTCCTCCAGTGAATGCTAGAAAAGCTATCACTAGGAAGATTTATCATAAGGTCTGGAAGGCTTTTATTGCTTGGTGTGAAACCAGAAAATAGCATCCTCTGAAATATGTGATTGGGAGAATTCTTTTTTTCTACAGTCAGCTGTGGAAATCAAATTGGCTTTGAGTACAATCAGAGGTCAAGTTTCTTCCCTATCACTATTCTTCCAAAGGCCTTTAGCCTCCCATTCTCTGTTCCAAATCTTTTATGCAAGGGGCAACTCGCTTGCTTCCCCCCATTAGGTCACCTATGTGTCCTTGGGACTTTAAACTTGATGCTGTCTGTGTTACAGAAACAACCATTTGAACCTATTAAGGAAATTCCATTAGATTTGCTGTCACACAAGCTAGCCTTCCGGATGGCTATCACCTCAGCTAGAAGGGTGTCGAAGTTGGCGGCCCTTTCGCGCAGGGAACCGTACTTGATCCTTCGTCATGATAGTCGTGTTACAACCTGTTCCATCCTTTTTGCCAAAAGTGGTGTCGGCCTTTCATTTAAATCTGGACATTATTTTGCCTTCTTTTTTCTCTCAGCCTCGTTCGGCGGAAGAGAGACAACTGCATGCTTTGTGCGGGCAGTCAAGGTTTATTTGCCTGGATCTGCGGAGATCCGAGGATCAGACTTTTTTTTTTTTGCAAAAGGACCCAAGAAGGGACAGGCAGCTTCCATTGCCAATTGGGTCCGTCAATTGGTCATTCAAGCGTACGGTCTGAAACATAAAGCTCCTCCCTTTAGGGTGAGAGCTCATTCTACCAGGGGTGTAGGAACATCCTGGGCTTTTTGCCATCAGGTATCTGTGGCTCAGATTTGTAAGGCTGCTACCTGGTCTTCAGTACATACGTTCACAAAATGTTTTCAAGTGGATGTTTGAGCAGCCAGGGATTCGGCTTTTGGCCGCAGTGTACTGCGGGCTGCTGTATATATTCTGATGGCTATTGTTTGGCAGGGTGTCTCCCTCCCCTCAAGGCTATTGCTCTGGAATGTCCCAGCAGGTAATGAATATTAGCTTGACTCTGTGTCCCATGATGTATGAAAAAGAAAATAGGATTTTTACATCATACTTACCTGTAAAATCCTTTTCTTTGAGTACATCATGGGACACCGAGATCCCTCTCTTTTTTTGAAGATTTAGTGCTTGCTACAAAACTAAAGTACTTCCTGTATGGGGGGGGTTATATAAGGAATCACTTCCTATAAGAAGACTTTTGGTCTACCAGTGTCCATTCACCTAATGAAGTGTAACCCAGCAGGTAATGAATATTACCCATGATGTACTCAAAGAAAAGGATTTTACAGGTAAGTATGACGTAAAAATCCTATTTTTTTTTTTTTCCCACCTCATCAGTGGTTTCTCTGCTTTGCAGTGGGAGACAATGATTTCCAGTTTTTTGCACTGCCTTTTGGTCTATCCTCTGCTTCCAGAGTAAACCAAAAGTCCTTGTGCCTCCTCCTGCCCTTCTAAAAATTGAGGGCCACCAAGAAGTGAAGGTGCACTGCTGCAGATGGGACAGCGCTGGAGTGGTGAGAGGAGCCATGTAAGTGTTTAGGGGCAGGGGGCTAGGACAGGTAGTGGAACGTTTTAACTTAAAGCATAGAATGCATTAAGGTAAAAAATGTTTGACTTTAGAACCCCTTTAACAATGGGGGAGTCTTTTTTTTTTTTTATCACTACAAAGTTGATCAACTATGCCAGTCTTTCAGGATGGGAAATAGTGTTCCGGTCCAACAGGGAACATTGTCACCAGCGGAAGCCAATCCTTCCAATCTACGTCCTGGAGTTCTGAGCAAGAAAGATGGCTCTGCAACACTGGAACACCCTTCAAGGACACCAGGAGTCATGCAGCTTTAAAGGAAGCAAGCCAGATCATCTCATGGATGGTCTCTTTTCAGCGATCGCTGCTATACACATCAAAGGGGTGCACAGCTAGAAAGAGGATTACCCCAGCTGACTCCAACTGGTTCAAAGGAAATTAGTCCTTCACCCCAACATCTTTAATCTGATATGTCCGAGATGGGGGATCCTGGATGTAAATACCTGTTCTCCAGATTCAACAAACTACCTCTGTTTGCGGTCAGGACTAAGGACCCTCTAGCACTAACATGGTTACATAGTAGGTGAGGTCAAAAAAAGACACAAGTCCAACATCAAACCTTGGTAATCCCATGGTCTCGGTGAAGGCTAATCTATGCCTTCCTTCCAGTGGAAATTCTTTTCTGCTCCATAAAGTAGAGAAAGAAGAGGCCAGTGATTCTCAGTGCACCAAACTAGCTGAGAGAAACTTTGTACACAACATACTCAGAATACTAGGAGACCAAGGATCCTTTAGCACTAGAATTACATGCCTTGATAATCCCCTGGTCTCGGGTTTAATCTAATCTGTGCCCTCCTTCCGGTGCCCATTCTACCTCCTCAGCTCCACAAAATTGAGCAAAAGAAGAAGCCAGTGATTCCTATTGCACCAAACTGACCAAAAGCTCGGACTACTGGGAGATGACCCCTGGTCAGACTTGCTTTATTTCAGAATGAAATAAGAGCCCCTCTTATTTTATTCTGCTTCTCAGTCACTGGCTTTAAAGGCATAGCTCTGTTGAAACCCATCTCTTAAGAGACAGAGGGGTCTTGGAGCCTTATTCCTATCTTGCTAAAAGCATGAAATGTCATTTCCAGAAAGATCTACACTCCTTGCCACAGATATGAATGGTATGAACCCCACATTGGTATGAATCTCTTGTTACTCTGTGCTTTGCATTCTGGACTACTTACAAATGGAACTTGACCTGAACTTGGCCTAAGCACTCTGAAAAAAGATCTTCCAGCCTTGTCCATTTTTTCTCCAAAGCCTTTAGCAACACTCTCATCAAAACCCTTATTCAAGTTATCTTGGATCAGGCCCTCCTTGAATCACCCTATGCTGATCTTAACTTGGTTATGTCTGCCCTGCAGAAACCACCTTTTGTACCCAACAGGAATAACCCCTTAGATGACCATTCCTGTAAAGTGGCCATTTTGGGTTTGTGATGACATCTGTCAGATTTGGTGGCTCCCTTGAGTCCTTAATTTATTCATAATGAAAAGGTAGTCTGATGCCCAAGACCATAGTTTCTTCTTAATGTGCTGACAGTCTTCCACCTCAGTGAAGACATAATTCCAAAGCACCCAAAGGAAATTGCTCTTCATTGATCGGATGTGTTCTGAGCCATTAGTCTACCTCAAAGCAACAGCTTCTATCAGGCAGACAATTCTCTATTTATTTTATAACTTTAGGACCCCACAAGAGTCATCCTGCTTCCACTGAAAGGAACTCATTGCATAGAGCTTACGCTCATTGACAAATCTCTTCCTGCACTTGTAACACGCCCAATCACTAGGTTGGTGGACATTTTTCTGGGAATTCCTGCACCAGGTCTCTGTAGCCCAGCTTTGTAAGGCCGCCACCTTATCCCCTTTTTATACCTATTCAAAATTTTACCTGATGGGAATCCAATCGTCTACTCATGCAGCTATTGGCTGCAAGGTTCCTATACTGATGCAGCTATTGGCTGCAAGGTTCTTATAGCGGCATTCTGAAGTTGGGTCTGTTGACCCTTGTTTGGGCCTGTGGATACAGTTATGTTGTCTAGTTAATGCTCACTCTTTGCATTCATTGCTTGGGGAAATCCCAGGGTCTATAAATATTAAACCTGTGTCCTGTACTGTACAGTTGAGAGAGGAGGTTTTTTTACTTGCAAATTCCGTATCTTGGAGTACAGTACAGTACAGGACATGGGCCCTCCCTTCTATTCCTTGGTTATTCATGCCTAAAAAAATAAATAAAAGGAACTTGCTGATTAGGGTAGGGTTATAGAGGGAACATCTTCAAAAGTGTTACCAGTGTCCACTCACCTGAAGGTACGAGCCTATAACCCAGGATCTATGAGTGCTCAGCTTGTGTCTTGTACTGTTCTGAGAGATGAAGTATACAGCCTAAACATTTCTGATAATAGCAGACATACATGTTTAACTACTTCCCACCCGGCCAATGTACATAAACGGGCGGGTGCTCTCTCCTTCTGAGTGGACGTTCAGGAACGTCCCTCAGAAGGAGGGGGATCGCGAACGTGCCCGCGCAGCGGCGCGATCCCGATGTGCTCGTGTCACCTGGACACGGCGCATCTCCGATCGGCAGGAGGGCTCTGTGATTGGCCCTCCTGATCACATGACGGCCGTGTCCAATCACAGGCGCCATGTGATGTAAACACAGAGCCGGTTGCTAGGCAATCGTCTCTCCTCACACAGTAGTTGTCGGTGAGGAGAGGAGAGTGGATCGCTGCAGCCGGCTGGTGATGAGTGAGTATGAGCTGTTTTTTTACAGCTTTTTACTCGTTGATCACCAACCTAGTGTCACCACACAATGTAAAACATGTCCCCAAATAATAACTGTCCCCCACATATGTCCCACTAAAATCACATGTCCCAATATTTATCTGCACACATATGTCCATGATCACCTGCGCACATCTGTATATGATCGTTTGTGTACATCTGTCCGTGATCACACGAACCAGTTATTATACACTTAACGGAAATTTTTTTACCAAAAACATGTAGCAGAATACATTTTGGCTTAAATTTATGACAAAATTAGATTTTATTGGATTTCTTTTAAAACCGAAAGAAGAAAATTTTGTTGTTTTTCCAAATTTCCGCTAATTTTTTCTCTTATATTGCAAAAAATAAGAGTCGTGAATAAATACCACCAAAAGAAAGCTCTATTTGTGCGAACAAAATGATAAAAATTTCATTTGGATACAGCATAGCATGACCGCGCAATTGTTATTGAAAGTGCGAGAGCACTGAAAGCTGAAAATTGGTCTGGGAAGGAGGGGGGCGAAAGTGGCCAGTATTGAAGTGGTTAAGGGTGGCTATACATTATACAATTATTTTGTACAATTTTCCTTTAGATTTACAAAAAACGTATAATGTGAGGTCAAACCTATACAACAATTTAAATTTGTATCCAATCAGGCAGGCCCTTGCACTACATAGTTAAAGGTAAATCTAAAGGAGATTGTATAGAAAATTGTATACTGTATGGCCAGCCTTATTGATTCAGAATTATGTTGTAAAGATTGTAATTTCTAAAACACATGTTCATTTTATATCTGTTACTTAAATATCTGCTTAAATATACGTTGCTTAAATATTAAATATCTGTTACTCAAACTCTTATATTTTTTTTTTTTAGAATCTCTTTTTGGGTTCAGAAAAAGGTAAATATTTTTCTTTCCAATTCTTAATCATTTAAAATGATTTTTAGTTACACAATATACATGTAAAAGGTCAGTTTGATGTCAATACTAATATTATTTTTAAAAAACTTTGCATTTATGCATGTGGGAGCAGTCATGTTTGGTCATTATTCAGGCTCTGCTTCTTGTTTTGCAGCATTACACATTAGCTCTGATATTCTGCTCAATCACTGGCAATAATAATAAAAAGGCAAAATGGCACATTTTTTTTAATAAAAACTCGCCACTATCCTTTTGACTTGGCATATAAACATTTGGAATATATTGCATATGTTCACATATTTTCTGTCAGGTAGGTATAGACAAGGCTCCCCTCCCTCTTTAAAGGCTGAATCTCACATCTGCTTTGCAGTGCATTGTGATATTGTCCACAGTAACGCTTCCCCATGCTCTAAGGAAGTGCTTCTCAACCTTTTTTTTGCGTTAAGGCACCCTTTAAAATCCTGCACAATTTTGAGTCCCCAATTTTGAGTCTCAAAGATTTGAGACCTTCACTGCAGAGCGTGGCACCACATCCAATAAAAATTGAGCAAAAACCGAAAAAAAGGGGGAAAAGGAAAATGCACTTTAAAGGTTGCCACTATAATCCCAATTAGGAAAGAAATGGTCTCATATTATAGTAAAAATATAACATATAACATTTATTGGAAAAAACATTAAACACATAATAAGAAAAATATATGAAAATTTCTTCAAGATATACTGTCCCATATGGAGGACAAATCAAGATGCTAAACAAGGAAAACCGCATGGATGGCCTAAGGGATGGTAACAAAGTAGTTTGAGGATCCCTTCTGGCAGGAGGCCAGGCACGTGGAATCACAATGTCAGCACCACGGGATCGCTACGCGTTTCGCCGATAGCTTCTTCAGGAAATCCTAATGGTACTCAACTGGAAAGGACATTCACAGAGCACAGGGAGATCAGTCCATGAAGCAGTACACCATCGCCGTAGGAAAGAACAGTGCAGAAAAGAATAGGGTGTATGGAGCTGTAGACTGGCTCCAAGAAAAATGTATAAAAACAGCATATTTTGAGGAGCCTGAATCCAGATAGGTGGCAGTCTACGCAATGGGATTTTAGCTGAAGCACTGGTCCTGCTCTGTCAGACTCTGTCGCAACCTTATTCTTTCAAAGCAAATACATCTTTGCACCCTGGTACTGGACTAGTATTTTTGCATTTTTCCTTTCTCCCACACTCAGCTAATGTGACCCCAGTGTTAACGGAGAGGGACAAACAAGGATGTTGTGCAGGTACCAAAAATCCTCCCTATGAACTGATTACATCATCGGCTGTTAGCGCGCCAGCAACTGGCCCAAATGGTGCTTAAGGTTGTAATGCTGCAAAATAAAAAAAAATCTGTAGCTTTGTGTAACAGGCAGGCTTGATCCACCCACCCACTTGTTGACCAATTTTGGGCAATTTTTAGAAGCTTTGCCAAGGCATTTCTAAAGAACCCAGATTGCATCCCAGGGTGCCACTGCACCCTGATTGAAAAAAGTTGCTCTGAGGCAAAGAAGCTTGGAAACACATGCATTGCAGTGCACATCCGTGGAGCGATGCACAAGGTACTTAATAATGAATACTTGTGGCTTATCAGAGATGCACAATTTACATTGCCCAATGCCCGAGACAGGCAGCTCTGGGCGCCGGGCAATTCGTTTTTTTTGTTTTTCTGTTTTTTTTTTTTTTCTTTTTTTACCATTAGCCCTGCTGCAGGCAAGCAGCAGGGTTTACTTGTCAGATGGAAGCACCACTTTGGTACAGCCACCCGAATGCTTCCACACACCCTGGTAATGTGCACCCTCCCACACGCCGTCTGCTTTGTATTCTGTGCTCCGCCTGCCCATTTGTGGGCCCTTGATCGGCGTAGCGGATGCTGCTGGATAGAGGGGAGGGAGGAGAGCAGATAAACTTGCGCTCTCCTCATCTTGTTCCTAATCTGGAAGCGATGTGTAATGAAGTCACTTCCAGGTCCCCTTTGACAGTTGCCCCGGCGATCAAGGCCAGGAAAGAATGTAATGCAGTGCGATTTGCACTGCATTATATTCAGTGGAGCACAGAGGAGATATGCAGGGCCTTTTTAATCCCTGGATGTCTCAGAGAACCTGTCCCCAAAAAAATAATCATAGGGGACTTTTTGCCCCCTATGTGATGGGGGAAAAAAAAGGTAAGTAAAATTAATTTTTAATTGTAAAAAATTAAATTTACACCCAAGCACATAAAATCCCCCCCCCCCCCCCCCAGCGCGACATATACGCACGTACAAACGTAAACACGCGTTGGGGTTCCTATGCATGAAAAAGTCATTTTCCATACACGTTGCATATCGTTATGCAGACCGGAATGAGAGCAATAATTCCTGCAGCAGATCGCCGCCTCAACACTAAACTGATGACCTATAGGGGCTTTTAAAGCGTTGCCTATAGAAAATATAGGGTACTGAAGTTTCGTTGCCATTTCACAGGTGCATGCAAAATTATGGTTTGACATGTTGGGTATCTATTTACTTGGTGCGTCCTCGACTTTTATGTTACTGAAAAATTGGGTAATGCATCGCGTTTTTGTGCCCCTAAAATGGGTTAACCTTTGGGAACATGTTACATTTTCCACCCGTTTTTAGGGTGGAACATGTAACATTTTCCTGCTGCAGTGGCTTTGTGATCCGAGCCCTCTGTGTGACTGCTGGTATTGGGAACTATTCCATGTCCTGCCATCCCTTTTTTTAAAAAAAGCTCCTCCCACACTCTGCATCATTCATTCACACAGTGAATTATTTTTGGATTATTTATTTGGATCACAAGGTGTTCATTGAGGACTTTACATTGCTATTTTCATTACTTTTAACATATTCACTTGCATATGGTTTATTAAGAGATGTGATTATGGTTATCTTTGCACAGGGGATATATTCCCCTATTAAGCACGTTATTAATTTGTTTAAGATAGTGTGACCCAATATTTTGAATTTCAAAGAAACACATGATCCAATTTTTGTATAAAGACTTCTACATCCTCTCAGGTTCTCAGTTTTTGTGTTTTCCTCCAACCAGTTGAGACACATCCCCTGTTTATTTTTCTTATAGGTCCTTCTGGTGGGGTACAGAGGCCGCCTGAATATGGACATCCTTTTTGGGATGGCCTCCATTCAGATGTTGGTGCTCACACCTTTTTTACACATATTTCCCCCAACGTCTTTCAGTACAGCCACAATGAGACCTTGGCTGCTCCTCTCCTTAGGAAACAGTGTCAGCCCATAAAAATCAACTTCCCCCTGCCGGTTCTCAGTTATTGGTGTTTCCTCCGGTGGGGAGACACTGCTAGGAACTAGGCCAGACAGTAAGGGAAGCTGAGGCTATTGGTTCTTGCAGGGGAGGTCGGGCACTCCCAGGGACAGTGGTAGGTCACATACCTGACCACAAAGATTTCACCACCCCGTCTTCTCCGGTGCAGGCGGATGATCCGGGGGCCTGCTAACACATACACAGGTACGCAGCAGGGAGGCCACTCCACTTTCCTCACATGCTAGTGTGGCCGAAGTAGAATTCACGCGGGCTGAGTGACGTCACTGCCGGTGGTGGGCGGATGTTTCCCTTTGACCCACGGATTCCGGTTCTGAGTCGGAACGTGACACAGGCAACGTGAGGCTCCACAGGCGACCACCAAGCGTGGCCATGTCTGAAGCGGAACCAGCCCAGACAGCGCACATCGATGCCAGCTTTAGTCATCTGAAGGTAAATAAATCCTGAGGAGTCCCCCTTACTTAGGGTTCCCCCTCCACCGTATGGCTCCTAGAGGGGGGGGCGTGGGGGGGGGTGGTCAGAGGTGAGGGTGGCTCAGGACCTTAGTTTTTAAAGGCCTAGAGCATTTCCCTGGGTGTGTTCCCTATGTGCAGGCTGCAGAGTGAGGGGCCGAATAGGACTTGTTAATTGTGCCCAATGTCCCGTTGTGCAAAACTACGGACAAGATCCTCCCATAGCTCTAAGAGAAAGTGCCCCTCTTGCAGGAATACTTTAGGGGCTTCTTGGACAAAAGTATTGAGAAGGGACTGTATAGGAGGTCTGAAGCCAGAAATGGCTGTAAAGGTAGTGGCCCATAACTTGGAGCATTGGCTTTCCCAGATTCAGGCTCAAGTTGAAGCAGGAACCGCCAAGGAGACTATTTTTTTTACATCTTTTCCTACAATACTGCGAGGAGTGGCATATATAGCGGATGCGTCGGCAGAGTCCGTCTGCCAGATCCGCGGCCCTAGCCAACTCGGCCAGAAGAGCCTTGTGGATTAAAACTTGGCAGGGCGACAGTGCCTCTAAGGTCAAGTTGTGCGGTATCCCTTTGACAGGAGATTTACTTTTTGGACCCGGGCTGGAAGCGGTGCTAGATCACACAGCAAATAAAAAGAAGTCTTTCCCCATCAAGCTCATCCCCCAGTCCAAGCAAAAAACGCAATCGGCAAAGGCTGGGGCGCGCACCTAGGAACCCTGCTGATACAGGGCACCTGGGGGGGAGGAGCTCGAGAGGTCGTCCAATTTGAAAGGAACTGAAAGCCGTCATGTTTGCACTCAGGTCCTTCAGGAATGAAATGCAAGGCCACCATATGGTTGCATATATAAACTAGAAAGGTGGTATGAGAAGCGGAGTCCTGTTGTCTCTGGCAACAGAGATTCTGAACTGAGCCAAGGACCACGTACTGTCCCTTTTTCATCGGTTTTTCGAAAAGGTGAAAAGAATGTAGTGGTGGACTTCCTTAGCAGAAAGCAGCTGAGAGAGAGCGATTGAGGACCCAATTTATACAGAATTAAGTTATAAAAATAAATATTAACAACAACTTTATCTGTGTCCACCAGTTCAGCCTGCCCGTGTCCATTAATTCAGCCTGCGCCCACCAATGCAGCCTACCTGTGCAGGGGAAGAGAGGAATTGCCGGCTGGATGATGAGTGCCGAGGAACATCACAGCTTTCATTTTAATTGCTGTGTTCCCGCCGCTCGCCGTCACATATAGCCCCACCCTTTGGCCGGGGAACTTTGAAAGACGTCATCCCGGGATTAGACGGGTGACGTGTCTATCAAAGTCCCAGACAAAGAGGTGGGGCTGTATGTGACAGCGAGTGCGGGAAACGCACAGCAAATGAAATCGAAGCCGCTAGTAATATTCCCTATGCTCTGATCTTCCGGCCGCCTCTTCCCCACCGCAATAGCTCCCATACACCTTCCAGGCGGCCATAGCTCGCCAGCCCTCAAATTCTACTTGCAAAATGCAAGTGGATTTTTTTGAGGGCTGGTCTATAACATATGTCCCACTTATCAAGTTTTAGAATTTCCTGCTTGTTTCTGTACCTGGCCACTGGGGGGGTCATCCCAGTCTCAGGAGTGAGGATCTGACTTCCCTGCAGGGGGCAGATTTATTTGTTCTTTTAATTTGTGACCTGATAAATTTAATGAACCATGTTGGAAATGATATGATGGCTGTATTCCTTTATAATGTACCTGGTGCAGTAATGTTAATACCAGGCAATATATGCTGGTTATAGGAGAATATGATCGTTGTGATCAATCATGATGCAGATTATGGATGAGCCGAACACACCCCAGGTTAGTTCGCACCAGAAGATACCGAACAGGCAAAAAATTTGGCAGAACACACGAACACTGTTAAAGTCTATGGGACACAAACATGAATAATCAAAAGTGCTCATTTTAAAGGCTTATAAGCAAGTTTTTTTCATAAAGTGTTTGGGGACCCAGGTCCTGCCCCAGGGGACATGTATCAATGCAAACATTTTTTTTTTTTTTTAAACTGATGTTTTTTCGGGAGCAGTGATATTTTTTTTTTTAATGCTTAAAGTGAAACAAAAAAATGAAATATTCCTTTAAATATCGTGCCTGGGGGGTGTCAATAGTATGCCTGTAAAGTGGCGCATTTTTCCCGTGTCCCGCAAAATGAAATTTCTAAAGGAAAAATTGTCATTTTAAAACTGATCGCGGCTGTAATGAATTGTCGGGTCTCAGCAATATAGATAAAACTCATTGAAAAAAAGAGCATGGGGTCCCCCCCAGTCTGTTACCAGGCCCTTTGGGACTGGTATGAATATTAAGGGGAACCCCGAACCAAAATAAAAAAAAAAAAAAAAATTGCGTGGGAGTCCCCCTAAAATCCATACCAGGCCCTTCGCCTTTGGGTCTGATATGGAAATTAAGGGGAACCCTGCTTCAAATTTAAAAAAAATGGCATAGGGGTCCCCCCAAAATCCATACCATGGATTTTAAGGGGAACCCTGTGCCAAAATTTAAAAAAATGGCGTAGGCGTCCCCCAAAAATCAATACCAGACCCTTATCCAATCACGCAACCTGGCAGACCGCAGGAAAAGAGGGGGGGATGAGAGTGCCCCCCCTCCTGAACCATACCAGGCCACATGCCCTCAACATGGGGAGGGTGCTTTAGGGGAAGCCCCCCAAAGCACCTTGTCTCCATGTTGGAGACCAAGGCCTCATCCCCATAACCCTTGCCCGGTGGTTGTGGGGGTTTGCGTGCGGGGGGCTTATTGGAATCTGGAAGCCCCCTTTAACAAGGGGACCCCCAGATCCCGGCCTCCCCCCCTATGTTAATTGGTAGCGGGGTACAAATGTACCCCTACCATTTCACAAAAATTTTTCAAAATGTTAAGACAAGACACAGCTTGGGGACAAGTCCTTTATTAAAAAAATAAAAATGTCCCACGATGTGCATTCATCATCTTCTTCACACCGTGACGGACCGAAAAAGAAAAAAAATCTGCAACCGATCCTCCTTTGTGAGGCTCCCACCATGTAACGCTTCATCGCCTTTGAAAGTTCTTGTATAACTGAGGGCGGGGCCACCCAGTGATGTACCTGGGTGACCCCGCCCCCCTCTGATGCCACGGGGAAGCCATAGGGAAGAGATAGAAGATACTTGTAGGCCTTGTCCCCAAGCTGTGTCTTGTAGTTTTTGACACTTTTTTTGTGAAATGGTAGGGGTACCCCATTACCATTTCACATAGGGGAGAGGCCGGGATCTGGGGGACCCTTGTTAAAGGGGACTTCCAGATTCTGATAAGCCCCCCCGCCCGCAGACCCCCACAACCACCGGGCAAGGGTTGTTGGAACGAGGCCCTTGTCCCCATTAGACAAGGTGCTTTGGGGGGCTACCCCAAAGCACCCTCCCCATGTTGAGGGCATGTAACCTGGTACAGTTCAGGAGGGGGGGCACTCTCTCATCCCCCCCATCTTTTCCTACGGCCTGCCAGGTTGCGTGCTCTGATAAGGGTCTGGTATGGATTTTGGGGGGGACCCCTACACCATTTTTTTTTTTTTTTTAATTTGGTACAGGGTTTCCCTTAATTTCCATATCAGACCCCAAAGGGCCTGTTATTGGAATGGAGGGATCCCATGCTTTTTTTTTTTTTTTAATGAATTTTATCTACATCGCCGAGACCCGACAATTCATTACAGCCGCGAAATGTCAGAATGACAGAAATGTCATTTTGCTGTGGTACTGTTCTAAACACGGGAAAAATGCGCCACTTTACAGGCATACTATAGACACCCCCCCAGGCACGATATTTAAAGGAAAATTTCATTTTTATTGTTTCACTTTAAGCATTAAAAAAAATCACTGCTCCCGAAAAAACAGCTGTTTTTAAAAAAAAAATTTCATTCATACATGTCCACTGGGGCAGGACCCGGGTCCCCAAACACTTTTTATGACAATAACTTGCATATAAGCCTTTAAAATAAACACTTTTGTTTTTCATGTTAGTGTCCCATAGACTTTAACCACTTGCCGACCGCCGCACGACGATGTACGTCGGCAGAATGGCATGGACAGGCAAAAGGACTTACAGGTACGTCCTTGCCTTCTCGCGGGCCTGCGACGGTCCGATCGGACCCCCCCGTGCCTGCGACGGTCGGATTCTCGTCAGGAGCGATGAGAGGTGAGGGGGAGGCCACTCAATCGTGGCTCCCCCCTCGCGATCGCTCCTGGCGAATGAAATGCTTCCTCGGTTTCTGCATAGTAAACAGAAGCGGAGGAAGTGATGTCATCTCTCCTCGGCTTGGTATTTTCCGTTCCGGCGCCGAGGAGAGAAGACATCCATATGTGTGCACAAACACTACACACACACAGTAGAACATGCCAGGCATACTGTACACCCCCGATCACCCCCCCCCCCCCTGTCACACTGACACCAAGCAGTTTTTTTTTCTTTCTGATTACTGCATTGGTGTCAGTTTGTGACAGTTAGTGTGGTAAGGCAGTTAGTGTTAGCCCCCTTTAGGTCTAGGGTACCCCCCTAACCCCCCCCTAATAAAGTTTTAACCCCTTGATCACCCCCCGTCGCCAGTGTCACTAAGCGATAATTTTTCTGATCGCTGTATTAGTGTCACTGGTGACGCTAGTTAGGGAGGTAAATATTTAGGTTCGCCGTCAGCGTTTTATAGCGTCAGGGACCCCCATATACTACCTAATAAAGGTTTTAACCCCCTGATTGCCCCCTAGTTAACCCTTTCACCAGTGATCACTGTATAACTGTTACGGGTGACGCTGGTTAGTTCGTTTTATTTTTTATAGTGTCAGGGCACCCGCCATTTATTACCGAATAAAGGTTTAGCCCCCTGATCGCCCGGCGGTGATATAACTTAGGTTTTAGGGTCAGATAAGGTCTGTGCCGCCCCAGGCAGCGTCAGGTTAGCGCCAGTACCGCTAACACCCACGCACGCAGCATACACCTCCCTTAGTGGTGTATCTGAACGGATCAATATCTGATCCGAACAGATCTATACTAGCGTCCCCAGCAGTTTAGGGTTCCCAAAAACGCAGTGTTAGCGGGATCAGCCCGGATACCTGCTAGCACCTGCGTTTTGTCCCTCTGCCCAGCCCAGCCCACCCAAGTGCAGTATCGATTGATCACTGTCACTTACAAAACACTAAACGCATAACTGCAGCGTTCGCAGAGTCAGGCCTGATCCCTGCGATCGCTATTTTTTCGGTAGCGTTTTGGTGAACTGGCAAACACCAGCCACAGGCAGTGTCAGGTTAGTGTCGGTAGCGCTAACACCCACGCATGCACCGTACACCACCCTTAGTGATATAATATCTGAACGGATCATTATCTGATCAGATCTATACTAGCGTCCCCAGCAGTTTAGGGTTCCCAAAAAACGCAGTGTTAGCAGGATCAGCCCAGATACCTGCTAGCACCTGCGTTTTGCCCCTCCGCCCAGCCCAGCCCACCCAAGTGCAGTATCAATCGATCACTGTCACTTACAAAACACTAAATGCATAACTGCAGCGTACGCAGGGTCAGGCCTGATCCCTGCGATCGCTAACAGTTTTTTTTGGTAGCGTTTTGGGGAACTGGCAAGCACCAGCGGCCTAGTACACCCCGGTCGTAGTCAAACCAGCACTGCAGTAATACTTGGTGACGTGGCGAGTCCCATAAGTGCAGTTCAAACTGGTGAGGTGGCAAGCGCAAGTAGTGTCCCGCTGCCACCAAGAAGAAGACCAACACAGGCCCGTCCTGCCCATAATGCCCTTCCTGCTGCATTCGCCAATTCCTAATTGGGAACCCACCACTTCTGCAGCACCCATACTTCCCTCATTCACATCCTCAACCAAATGCAGTCGACTGCATGAGAGGCATTTTTATGTCTTCCCAACGAACCCCCCTAAAAAAAGATGTCGTGTCTGCAGCAAACGCGGATATAGGCGTGACACCCGCTATTATTGTCCCTCCTGTCCTGACAATCCTGGTCTTTGCATTGGTGAATGTTTTGAACGCTACCATACACTAGTTGAGTATTAGCGTAGGGTACAGCATTGCACAGACTAGGCACACTTTCACAGGGTCTCCCAAGATGCCATCGCATTTTGAGAGACCTGGACCTGGAACCGGTTACAGTTACAAAAGTTAGTTACAAAAAAAGTGTAAAAAAAAAAAAATAGTTGTCGTTTTATTGTTCTCTCTCTCTCTCTCTATTCTCTCTCTCTCTCTCTTGTTCTGCTCTTTTTTACTGTATTCTATTCTGCAATGTTTTATTATTATGTTTTATCATGCTTGCTTTTTAGGTATGCAATTTTTTTATACTTTACCGTTTACTGTGTTTTATTAACCATTTTTTTGTCTCCAGGTACGCCATTCAGCTGCAGCGCGGATTTATTTATCTTGACAGCAACAGAGTTTGCTCCCACGATATATAAAGCCGTGACTCCAGCGGAGTTGATATATGCCGAAGCATGGGGGCAGCGAGGGCGGAGGAGCGATTTGCTCCTAAATTTTGTGGGAGGATGCCCCCATGCTTCGGCATATATAAACGGTGCATGTATGCTCATTATTAGAAGTGGGTGGATGAAGGTAGGTATTCTAATGGTGGGCATACCCACCGTTCAAACTCTTTTTTTTCGTTCAGCCCACAGGCTGCATGAAAAAAAAAAAAGATTACAATATATGCCCAACAAGGACCAGCAACGTACTGGTATGTTGCTGGACTTTGAGTGGTTATACCAGAATGATGCCTGCAGGTTTAGGTATCATCTTGGTATCATTCTTTTCAGCCAGCGGTCGGCTTTCATGTAAAAGCAATCCTAGCGGCTAATTAGCCTCTAGACTGCTTTTACAAGCAGTGGGAATGGAATGTCCCCCCCCCCCACCGTCTTCCATGTTTTTCTCTGGCTCTCCTGTCCCAACAGGGAACCTGAGAATGCAGCCGGTGATTCAGCCAGCTGACCATAGAGCTGATCAGAGACCAGAGTGGCTCCAAACATCTCTATGGCCTAAGAAACCGGAAGCTACAAGCATTTCATGACTTAGATTTCGTCGGATGTAAACAGCGCCATTGGGAAAGCATTTTATCACACCGATCTTGGTGTGGTCAGATGCTTTGAGGGCAGAAGAGAGATCTAGGGTCTAATAGACCCCATTTTTTTCAAAAAAGAGTACCTGTCACTACCTATTGCTATCATAGGGGATATTTACATTCCCTGAGATAACAATAAAGATAATTAAAAAAAAAAATGAAAGGAACAGTTTAAAAATAAGATAAAAAAGCAAAAAAAAAATAAAGGAAAAAAAAAAAAAGCACCCCTGTCCCCCCCTGATCTCGCGCAAAGGCAAACGCAAGCGTCGGTCTGGCGTCAAATGTAAACAGCAATTGCACCATGCATGTGAGGTATCACCGCGAAGGTCAGATCGAGGGCAGTAATTTTAGCAGTAGACCTCCTCTGTAAATCTAAAGGGGTAACCTGTAAAGGCTTTTAAAGGCTTTTAAAAATGTATTTAGTTTGTCGCCACTGCATGTTTTGTGCGCAATTTTAAAGCATGTCATGTTTGGTATCCATGTACTCGGCCTAAGATCATCTTTTTTATCTCATCAAACATTTGGGCAATATAGTGTGTTTTTAGTGCATTAAAATTTAAAAAAAGTGTGTTTTCCCCAAAAAATGCGTTTGAAAAATCGCTGCGCAAATACTGTGTGAAAAAAAAAAATGAAACAGCCATCATTTTAATCTGTAGGTCATCTGCTTTAAAAAAATATATAATGTTTGGGGGTTCAAAGTAATTTTCTTGCAAAAAAAAAATTTTTTTCATGTAAACAAAAAGTGTCAGAAAGGGCTTTGTCTGTAAGTGGTTAGAAGAGTGGGTGATGTGTGACATAAGCTTCTAAATGTTGTGCATAAAATGCCAGGACAGTTCAAACCCCCGCCCCCCAAATGACCCCATTTTGGAAAGTAGACGCCCCAAGCTATTTGCCGAGAGGCATGTCGAGTCCATGGAATATTTTATATTGTGACACAAGTTGCAGGAAAGACAATTTTTTTTTTTTTTTTTTTGCACAAAGTTGTCACTAAATGATATATTGCTCAAACATGCCATGGGAATATGTGACATTACACCCCAAAATACATTCTGTTGCTTCTCCTGAGTACGGGGATACCACATGTGTGAGACTTTTTGGGAGCCTAGCCGCGTACGGGGCTCCGAAAACCAAGCACCGCCTTCAGGCTTTCTAAGGGAGTAAATTTTTGATTTCATTCTTCACTGCCTATCACAGTTTCGGATACCATGGAATGCCCAGGTGGCACAAACCCCCCCCAAATGACCCTATTTTGCAAAGTAGACACCCCAAGCTAAAAAAATTGTCACTTTCCCGCAACTTGTGTCAAAATATAAAATATTCCATGGACTCAACATGCCTCTCAGCAAATAGCTTGGGGTGTCTAATTTCCAAAATGGGGTAATTTGGGGGGGGGGGGGGGGTTGTGCCATCTGGGCATTTTATGGCCTTCAAAACTGTGATAGGTAGTGAGGACTGAAATCAAAAATTTACGCCCTTAGAAATCCTGAAGGTGGTGATTGGTTTTCGGGGCCCCGTACACGGCTAGGCTCCCAAAAAGTCCCACACATGTGGTATCCCCGTGCATCCACATATGCCCATGGCCTGTGTGAGCAATATATCATTTAGTGACAACTTTTTGTAAATTTTTTTTTTTTTTTTTTGTCATTATTCAATCACTTGGGACAAAAAAATGATATTCAATGGGCTCAACATGCCTCTCAGCAATTTCCTTGGGGTGTCTACTTTCCAAAATTGGGGCATTTGGGGGGGTTTGTACTGCCCTGCCATTTTAGCACCTCAAGAAATGACATAGGCAGTCATAAATTAAAGGCTGTGTAAATTCCAGAAAATGTACCCTAGTTTGTAGGCGCTATAACTTTTGCGCAAACCAATAAATACACACTTTTGACTTTTTTTTTTTTTACCAAAGACATGTGGCCGAATACATTTTGGCCTAAATGTATGACTAAAATTGAGTTTATTGGATTGGACCAAAAAGTAGAAAATATCATTTCTTTTTCAAAATTTTCGGTCTTTTTCCGTTTATAGCGCAAAAAATAAAAACGGCAGAGGTGATCAAATACCATCAAAAGAAAGCTCTATTTGTGGGAAGAAAAGGACGCACATTTCGTTTGGGTACAGCATTGCATGACCGCGCAATTAGCAGTTAAAGTGACGCAGTACCAAATTGTAAAAAGTGCTCTGGTCAGGAAGGGGGTAAATCCTTCCGGGGCTGAAGTGGTTAACGGTGTTCCGGCGGCTTTTGAATTTGCCCTGAACACCGCATATTGTTCGGTGTTCGAACCTACGCTCGGGCCGAACCGGTCGCCCATCCCTAATGCAAATATCATTTATTCATGAATAATTATATACACAGTATCTCACAAAAGTGAGTACACCTGACCCCTCCCATTTTTGTAAATATTTTATTATATCTTTTCATGTGACACTTTACTACAATGTAAAGTAGTGAGTGTACAGCTTGTATAACAGTAAATTTGCTGTCCCCTCAAAATAACTCAACACCCAGCCAATAATGTCTAAACCGCTGGCAGCAAAAGTAAGTACACCCCTAAGTGAAAATGTCCAAATTGGGCCCGAAGTGTCAATATTTTGTGTGGCCACCATTATTTTCCAGCACTGCCTTAATCCTCTTGGGCATGGCGTTCACCAGAATTTCACAGGTTGCCACTGGAGACCTCTTCCACTCCTCCATGATGACATCATGGAGCTGGTGTATGTTGGAGACCTTGCGCTCCTCCATCTTCAGTTTGAGGATGCCCCAAAGATGCTCAATAGGGTTTAGGTCAGTCTATCACCTTTACCCTCAACTTTTTTAGCAAGTCAGTGGTCGTCTTGGAGGTGTGTTTGGGGTTGTTATGTTGGAATATTGGTCCAGTCTCTGAAGGGAGGGGGGGATCATGCTCTGCTTCAGTATGTCACAGTACAGTTCCCTCAATGAACTGTAGCGCCCCAGACCATGACACTCCCACCACCAGGCTTGGTTGTAGGCAAGACACGCTTGTCTTTGTACTCCTCACCTGGTTGCCTCCACACACGCTTGACACCATCTGAACCAAATAAGTTTATCTTGGTCTCATAAGAACACAGGACGTGGTTCCAGTGATCCATGTCATTAGTCTGCTTGTCTTCAGCAAACTGCGGGCTTTCCTGTGCACCATCTTTAGAAGCGGGTTCCTTCTGGGACAACAGCCATGCAGACCAATTTATTGCAGTGTGCAGCGTATGGTCTGAGCCCTGACAGGCTGACTCTCCACCCCTTCAATCTCTGCAGCAATGCTGGCAACACTCGTATGTCTATTTCCTAAAGACAACCTCTGGATATGACGCTGAGCACGTGCACTTAACTCCTTTGGTTGACCATGTCGAGGTTCTGAGTGGAACCTGTCCTGTTAACCGCTGTATGGTCTTGGCCACCGTGCTGCAGCTCAGTTTCAGGGTCTTGGCAACCTTCTTTGTCATGAGGTGCCATGATGAGCTTCCAGTGACCAGTATAAGAGAGAACGATGACACCAAATTTAACACACCTGCTCCCCATTCACACCTGAGACCTTGTAACACTAACGAGTCACATGACAACGGGAAGGGAAAATGGTTAATTGGGCTCAATTAGGACATTTTCACTGTACTCACTTTTGTTGCCAGCGGTTTAGACATTAATGGCTGTGTGAGTTATTTTGAGGGGACAGGAAATTTGCACAGTTATACAAGCTGTACACACTACTTTACATTGTAGCAAAGTGTAATTTGTTCAGTGCTGTCACATGAAAAGATATAAAAATATTTAACAAAATGTGAGGGGTGTACTCACTTTTGTGAGATACTGTGTGTGTGTGTAGATATATGATTTTTTTTTAATATAATATATATATCTCTATTTTGGGATTTTTGTCTAAGCCTGAAACTTAGTACGTTTGTAGATACTTTAAAGGTTTTGTTCCTCTATTGATTTGATTCAAAGCTGAAAAAACACTGGGTTTCTTTGTGGGAAGTCATATTCCCAAGTCTTGCTGATAAGTCAGTTGTCTTGTGGGGGTGTGAGGGCTGGGCTCAGCCCTTACTTTTCTGAGCTGGCTGCTTAGCTGTCGGCTAATTGCCAGCTCACCTGTTGATGATGTCCTGCTAGTCAGTCCTGCCTACTTAAGCGGTCCAGCCCAGATGATCTCTGCCTTTGCCTTGGTCAACATCAGAGACTGCGTTCCTGTTAAAGACTTGCTTGGCTCACATTCCTTCTGGCTCCAGATCCTGCTTGCTATTCCACTATGCTGTTCCCTGGCTTCCTGACTTTCTGGCTTGTCTATTTGTTCCGGTTACCAAACTTTTGGCTGTGTTTTTTGACTACGTTCTATTTACTTTTATTGTGATTTAACTGTACTTCTGTCTTGGTCTGATTCATGATTTCTGACAGGGGGCTGACAACAGTTGTCTTGTTTCCTGCATGAACTGTGGTCTTTTATCAACCTTGGGTCTTTCTTGTAGTGTTAAATAATTGTAAAATGTATTTGCAATATTTAAACCTGCTCAATACAGGTGATTGTGGAGGCAAATTTCTCAAGGTTTTTTATGGTCCCTTGTTCATTACTGGTTTAATTTGCACTAGGGGCCCTTTAGTTAACGAGTATTTGTCCAGCCCAAACTTTTTGTCCCTTGTCCTAAATATTTAGTTACAGATTTATTTCAGTTCTGTTGGAATTCATAGTTCATTAGTTTTATAACTTTATATAGAAATAGCCTGACAGTATATAGCAATCTTATGACTTCTATCAGTGTCTGGCCGAGCACTAGTTAAAGCTTGAACGAAAAGTGTTTTCTTTCTCCTCTGACTGCCCTATGAGGCTGCGTGACCACTGACCCTCTTCTGATCACATGCATCCTTCCAAAAAAAAAAACCCTAGCAATACACACCATACTGAGCATGTGCAGAGTGCCTCCAAGGCTCTGTACTAACAGCAGATGGATTGGGAACAGTAAAAGGGGAGGATCAGAGAAGACAGGATCAAACAGCCTTTTCACACAATGCAGAGGATTAACCCCCTAGGTTCCACAGTGAGTAAAACCAGCATGCTTTACTGCAGATACAGACTTACTCTATTGTTGTGGGTTTAGTAACGATTTGAGAGTGGAAAGCACCTGAAAGGAAATCATTCATTCCAGAAAAACTAAAAAGCTAATTTCCCTTCTAAGAAGACTCCTCAGTCTGGAAAACGTTTCCTAAACTTGACGCTCTTTTTGAAAATCTCTAGGAGTACAGACCACCTGTCCCAAGATACATACCGCCCTCACACACAAAGGCTAGCCTTAACAGTGTGGCTTCTGATTGGGAGCAGCTCATTAATAAGGGTCTTTCAAAAAGTCGTCTCCACCATATTAAGTAGCCGAAAATATTTTACAAATGCCATCTACAATAAAATTTGGAGAAAGTTTTCTCACTGGAAGAAAGAAAACTAGGTTGGAGAATGCACCGATTTTCAATACAATTTTAGAATTTCTGCAGGCAGGTGCAGACCAGACATCTGAACACACTAAAAGTTCAGGTAGCAGCCCTGCCCTAACAATTTTTTTTGGGAAATTAGAAGACTCTCTAGTCAAAAAGTTTCTAGGGGCAGTTTCCAGAAGAAAAGCACCAAATGCAGCCACATTTCCCTCTTGGGATTTAGGAACGGTCTTCAGGAGTTTTTTTTATTTTGTTTTGCATGAACCCTTCAAACCCATGGATGAATGCTCAATAAATAAAAATAAAAAAGATGCGGCGCTAAAAATTATTATGAAACAAAAACCACAAACAAAAGGAACAAGAACTAATAAAAGATCTGATCCCCATCCAAACCAATGTAGAGTGAGGTGGATATACACACAAAAATAGTGCTGCAAAAAAATGACAATTGAATATATATGAAATTAACACTGATATCCAAATGAATAATAAATATAACAATAATGAAAAAATATATATATTGAGAAAACCAAGAAAAAAACCCCAAGGTATAAAGTCCAGAAAAAATATCAAAAAATAATCCGTGATTAGAAAAAAGATGTGCCAAGAAGACAGATGCAGATAAGAATGCAGGTGAAGAAGCCTTCCGAATCCTGTCACACACAGAATGGATAATCGAATGCTCTTACCAGATCCTGGTGACTATAACGGCAGTCTCAAACAGCACAGGGAAATAGGTCTCCCCACAACCTTGCCAAGCAGCGACCGTAAGCAGCGAATAAACCTGCAAGGGCTCCAGCATCATCGCATTACATATCACAATGCGATGATGCTGGAGCACTTGCAGGTTTATTCGCTGCTTGGCAAGGTTGTGGGGAGACCTATTTCCCTGTGCTGTTTGAGACTGCCGTAATAGCAGTCACCAGGATCTGGTAAGAGCATTCGATTATCCATTCTGTGTGTGACAGGATTCGGAAGGCTTCTTCACCTGCATCCTTATCTGCATCTGTCTTCTTGGCACATCTTCTTTTTTCTAATCACGGATTATTTTTTGATATTTTTTCTGGACTTTATACCTTGGGGTTTTTTTCTTGGTTTTCTCAATATATATATTTTTTCATTATTGTTATATTTATTATTCATTTGGATATCAGTGTTCATTTCATATATATTCAATTGTCATTTTTTTGCAGCACTATCTATTTTTGTGTGTATATCCACCTCACTCTACATTGGTTTGGATGAGGATCAGATCTTTTATTAGTTCTTGTTCCTTTTGTTTGTGGTTTTTGTTTCATAATAATTTTTAGCGCCGCATCTTTTTTATTTTTTATTGCATTGTGGGTTTTTTGGGACTAGACCTTTGGTGCTGGCTGCTTTTTTTCACAAATTTTATTCTTTATTTAGTATCCTTTGAGCGCAGCTTTTATTTGGTTTTTATCACAATGCTCAATAAATGTTTACTCTCAAATCGGCACTGTTGGTGGTGTTGGTATCAGCACAAAGAGCTGGTGAGCTGCAGGCTCTTTCCACCAGAGAATCTTATTGCAACATTCTTATGGATAAAGTAATCTCACTAGATCCAGCATTTTTAGTAATGTGGCAACAGACTTCCACAGGTCGGAAGAGGTATTTATTCTTTTTTTGCGGGAACCCCAATAACGAAAAAGATGTCCGATTTACATATATTGAGCGTACAAAGGAGTGGAGAAATTCCTCTAGCCTATTTTTTTAAAGGATTAAACTCATCTAAAGGCACTATCGTGAGATGGTTAAATGAAGAGAGGGAGTGTTACAAAGCAGCCGCGCTACTGCCCCCGCAGTGACTTGAAGCTCATTTTAACCAGAGCAACAGCAACCTCCTGGGTATAAAAAGCTGGAAATTCCCCTGGACAGATCTGCAGCGCAGCAACATGGTCTAGTTGTCATACTTTTGCAAATCCTGCCGGTTAGAACTAACCTCCCAATATGGACCAGTCATTTGGCAGGAAGGTCTTGCAAGCAGCGCTCCTTCCTTCAAATGTATGCATTTCTATTCCATACTCTCATTTAAGCTGTCCTGAAGGTGACTTGGAAAAACACCGTTATTTCCTGTTAACTGAATTTCTAAGAATCTTCCAGGACAGTGCAGTTCCCTCCCGATGGGGACAATAAGTTGGTTACTTTATGTCAAGGAAGTTGTTTTTTACTTTTACGCTGTATGTTCTCTTCTAGGCCTTTGGTTATATTATAATACTGAGGACCTGAATCAGTTCACAGGTAAGAACGGTTATATATTTTTTTTTTTTTTTTTGTTGCTCTGGATTTCAGACTTATTTTCAAAGTTATTTGAGGACTGTGGAAGGAACCTGATTCTACTGCTACATACTGTAATTAGTGGGTTAAGATGGGTGCTGAAATATTCAACTCACTTGTGTGTAATTTAGTTGGCACACAGCTATGAAAATCATTCTGTCTCATTTTAGCAAAGTGATTAGGAGAGCACAAATGGTTGCCATCAGAGGCGGACTTTGCATTCATGGTTCACTTTCTTTATTTACAGCCCCCACTCAAAAAAAATGCTAATTTTAAACCAAAACTAGAAATTAAAACCAAGGAAAATATTACAAAAAACAAAAAACAAAAAACGCTTACTTTATTTTGCAGCTTTTCACACACTCTCCTTCTTTTTAGGCAAGGGCGACATCTCTTGACCTTCCCTTAGAATGCTGAGGATCCCACATTCTGTAACAATAGTTGTAGGATTAGGTTTAATCTAGTAGTTTTTATTTAGTGGATGAAGGCTGGGAAAGAGGCAACCTTGCATTTTTCAAAGAATGTACACTATAAGTCTATTTTGTGTGAGCCTTTCTTTAGTAAAGTCATAGGGGTACTAAAACTGGAGAGGGACGCCCCTCTTTGGCTGAGACAGCAGCGTGGCGCCATTGATTGATTGACAGCAGCGGAAACCAATCAGTCAGAGGAGAGAGGAGGCGGGGCCAGGCCGTGGCTCTGTGCCTGAATAGACACAGGGAGCTGTGGCTTGGCTAGAGATGCCCCCATAGCAAGCTGCTTGCTGTGCGGGCACTCAACAGGAGGGAGGGGCCAGGAGCACTGAAGAGGGACCCGAGAAGAGGAGGATCTGGGCTGCTCTGTGCAAAACCACTGCACAGAAGGGGGTAAGTATAAGAGGTTTGTTATTTTTAAAGTGTTAAGGTAAAAAACGTTCTTCTATAGTTCCTTCTGATATAGAACACTAAGTTCCCCAGTGCATGTTTTATGAAAATATGCTGTATAACGGCTTACTTCAGAGCGCCGTTCGGCGCTCAGCTGACTGCCTGTTGGTCTCTTGTCCCTATGCGTTAGCTGCAAGGGGAGGTGCTGGGAAACCCCTGCTGATGTCAGCCGAGATGAGAAGATGAGGAGACCGGTGGGCAGTCACGTGAGCACTGAACGGCACTCTGAAGCAAGCTATTATTATACAGCATATTTTTATAAATGACATCCACTGAGGAGCGCTTAGTCTTTTATATCAGCGGGAATTATAGAAGAACAGAACTTTATATGTAGAGCAAGTTAGGCTGGTCGGGGTGCTGACAGGCAAGGGGAAGAACAGAGGGAGACAGACAAAGGAGAGCAGGCTGCGGATGATGGAGGCACGTACTCTGACCATGGTGTCAGGACTCAGCAGCCCTGATTATCATGGTCAGTTTACATAGGGGTGGGTAAAGCCAGGCAGGATCAGCCAGGTGTTACAGGGGACCAAATTACACAGCACAAGCACTGTTCTGTATAACGTGCTTTTAAACAAAAAAAATAAAATAAAAAAAAAATAAAAATATAATATATATATATATATATATATATATATATATATATATATATATATATATATATATATATATATATAACTAAATAAAAATAAAATATATAAATATAAATTTATCTATATATAATATCTATCTATCTATCTATCTATCTATCTATCATATTTATCATATTTTTGGCTTAACAAACGCTTTAACGAAAAAATAAACTAGATTTTAGTATCACTTTTAAGCTTAGACAAAATCCTGGCAGCTGATTAGCTTCTATGCAGAGCTGCACCTGATTCTGTTTTAGTAAATCAACCCCAAAGTGTGGCCAATAAATCTGTCATTTAAGGGGTGTGTTATAGGCTCTATGGGGTTGATTTACTAAAACTGGAGAGTGCATAATCTGGTGCAGCTGTACATAGTGAGCCTCTAACTTCAACTTGTTCAATTAAGCAAAAAAAAAAACTGTAAGCTGATTAGTTTCTATGCAGAGCTGCACCAGATTTTGGACCAGTTTTAGTAAATCAACCCCTATGTTTCATTACTCAACTTGCTAAACTTGTTTACTAAACAGGTAAAATGTAATGAGTGACTTAATATGACTTACCTAAGAGAATATAGCACTTTTTCAAATTCTTCAGATTTGCACATAGTCCTAGACAAACACAAGGTAAACTACAATAGAAACACCAATAGTTTGGTATTGGCAGGCGGATAGCCTCAAATCTTTCTGTAAAATTGCATGTGCATGAAAGTGCTAGCAATCCAACAGCATATATATGTGAAAGCCTATGTGCTACATTGTGCTAAATTTGGTTCTGGTCTTTACGTTGATGTGGTGCAATTCCTAAATGGTAAAGTTCAGATAAGTTCCGTCACCTTGATGGTCTTCTCTAACATAGAAAAATGAATCTAGGTGTATCTTTTCCCAGTTGTAACTGTATTTGTTTTTGAATTCTCTGTAGATGCTTTTCAACTGCATAGTTTATGGTATTTTGTGTAGGGCCTTTATCCAAATATCTTTGTTTCAGGCAAACCTGCTACATCAGGATCTGCAGTTTCAGAAAAAGTGAGGACTCGCCTTGAGGCACTTGATGATCTGGAGGAAGTGAGTACCACTTTGCTGTGTGCTAGGGAACAAAGGCAGATTTGGGACCCATTCACACCTATGTGTTGATTTACCTGCATTTTATCTATTTTCAATGCATGCTGTAATGAAATATGACACGCTATTGCACTATTCCATATACCTCACAAAGCAGTAGACACGAAAGAAGATCGAATAGTATGATTTTCCAAATTGCTGTTTTCCAAAACAATGCAGAGATGCGACACACCACACATACAGTGGGGACGGAAAGTATTCAGACCCCCTTAAATTTTCCACTCTTTGTTGTATTGCAGCCATTTGCTAAAATCTTTTAAGTTAATTATTTTTCCTCATTAATGTACACAAGGCACTCCATATTGACAGAAAAACACAGAATTGTTGACATTTTTGCAGATTTATTAAAAAAAGAAAAACTGAAATATCACATGGTCCTATGTATTCAGAACCTTTGCTCGGTATTTAGTAGAAGCACCCTTTTGATCTAATACAGCCGTGAGTCTTTTTGGCAAAGATGCAACACGTTTTTCACACCTGGATTTGGGCATTCTCTGCCATTCCTTTTTGCAGATCCTCTCCAGTTCTGTCAGGTTGGATGGTAAACTGTGGACAGCCATTTTTAGGTCTCTCCAGAGATGCTCAATTGGGTTTAGGTCAGGGCTCTGGCTGGGCCATTCAAGAACAGTCATGGAGTTATGAAGCCACTCCTTCGTTATTTTAGCTGTGTGCTTAGGGTCATTGTCTTGTTGGAAGGTAAACCTTCGGCCCAGTCTGAGGTCCTGAGCACTCTGGAGAAGGTTTTCATCCAGGATATCCATGTACTTGGCCGCATTCATCTTTCCTTCGATTGCAACCAGTCGTCCTGTCCCTGCAGCTGTAAAACACCTCCACAGCATAATGCTGCCACCACCATGCTTCACTGTTGAGACTGTATTGGACAGGTGATGAGCAGTGCCTGGTTTTCTCCACACATACCACTTAGAATTAAGGCCAAACTCCATGCGGGCTTTCATGTGCCTTGCACTGAGGAGAGGCTTCCGTCTGGCCACTCTGCCTTATAGCCCCGACTGGTGGAGGACTGCAGTGATGGTTGACTTTCTACAACTTTCTCCCATCTCCCGACTGCATCTCTGGAGCTCGGCCACAGTGATCTTTGGGTTGTTCGTTTCCTCTCTCACCAAGACTCTTCTCCCCGATAGCTCAGTTTGGCTGGACGGCCAGCTCTAGGAAGGGTTCTGGTCGTCTCAAACGTCTTCCATTTAAGGATTATGGAGGCCACTGTGCTCTTAGGAACTTTAAGTGCAGCAGGATTTTTTTTTTTTAACCTTGGCCAGATCTGTGCCTTGCCACAATTCTGTATTTGAGCTCTTCAGGCAGTTCCTTTTGACCTCATGATTCTCATTTGCTCTGACATGCACTGTGAGCTGTAAGGTTTTATATAGACAGGTGTGTGGCTTTCCTAATCAAGTCCAATCAGTATAATCAAACACAGACTCAAATGAAGATGTAGAACCATCTCAAGGATGATCAGAATAAATGGACAGCACCTGAGTTAAATATGAGTGTCGCAGCAAAGGGTCTGAATACTTAGGACCATGTGATATTTCAGTTTTTCTTTTTTAATAAATCTGCAAAAATGTCAACAATTCTGTGTTTTTCTGTCAATATGGATGGAGTGTTGTGTGTACAATAACAAGGAAAAAAAAATGAACTTAAATGATTTTAGCAAATGGCTGCAGTATAACAGAGTGAAAGATTTAAGGGGGTCTGAATACTTTCCGTCCCCACTGTATAACATAAGGACTATGCACACATGCAGTGTAGTGCGGTACAATGGTACGTTGTAAACGGCTCTCCATTAATGGTAAAGTCCTCATTTTTCTTACACAGTTTTGATTGATTGAAGTTAACGGTTCCCTTTTTTTCCCCTTAATACTATTTTGGGCTGGTTTATCAAATCTTAGAACTGCCGTTGTAAGAAATTATTTGTCAGGTTTAGAAGGGTGAGGGGTAGGGATAGTTTTCTTTAGAGCCCAGCTTTAATCTATTTATATACCGTATTTATCGGCGTATAATACCCACATTAATTTTAAGAGGGAAGTTTCAGGAAAAAAACCAAAATTTTTAATAAGGAACTTTGAAGCAAAATAAGGGTCAGTGCCCATCTGCAGCCTCACCATTGCCATCAATGCAGCCTGATCAATGCCCATCTGCAGCCTCACAAGTGCCATCAATGCAGCCTCATTAGTCTACATCAATGCAGCCTCACCATTGCCATCAATGTAGCAGCCTTGCCATTAATGCAGCAGCCTCACCACTGCCATCAATGCTTCAGCCTCACCACTGCCATCAGTGCAGTCTGATTGATGCTCATCTGTAGCCTAGAGGGGACAGGGAGGGGGGCGGGACAAGCGCCGACAGATTACATACAGTGAGAATCTCCTATGATAGACAGAACAGTGGTCCAACCAGCGGCCCAGGAGACGGGACTTTCTATTACAGAGGCCGCCAAGTAAACAGGAGATTCTCACTGTATTTAATCTGACGGCGCTCATCCCGTCACCCTCCTTGTCCCCTCAGAGGCAGCTAAAATTGAAGTATTGGCGTATAACACGCACACGCTATTTGCACCCGATTTTCGTGGTGAAAAAGTGAGTGTTATACGCCAATAAATACAGTACTTTATTTCCTGGTCTCTCCTTTCCCTTTAAACACGCTAATGACATTAAATAATATAAATAAAAAAATGTTTTTATTGCTTACCTTATTTTAGACTTGGTGATGTCATCACTGGGTCTCTGTGCTTTTCTATGCAATGCATAGAAATTATAGCTGATGGGAGGGGCCTTGAGAGTATTACACATAACCTTCTGAAAGCATCACAGCACCCTACTCAGTACTCTTCTCAAGAACCTTCCAGCTCTGATTCAAGCAATGGGCTGGCTCTTGGGAGGAGTTGATCTAAATGGTACAATGCCTTGATGGGTGGATTCAAAGCATAAAAACAGGAGCACTGGTCTGTTCGTCTGCAGGAAAAGATATTCCTTGCAGACTGCATTTGCATGCAGACTATGCCAGGTAATGTCCACATGTGATGTTGAGCTTTTGTGAGTGAAAGAACTGAAATGCAATGAATAAAGCAGTGGGCCAAGGACAGTAAGGCTGAGGTGAAAAGCGTTTTAAATGATGCTGGATGTCCTCCATCCAGAAAATGAGGCGGGCTCTAGATGTCTTGCTGTAGCCTCTAATGCACACTAAGAAGTGCAATACAATCAGAGTAAGCAATCTGGGATTAGACAAAGACTGTACAACTGTGAAAAACTGAAGTTAAGGCTGAAGTAGAGCTTTAAATGTTAACTTCAAGCAAACAGATGTCTAGTCCTCAGTTTACTTTTTACTCTCTAATTATGATGAACATAAACCTGAAATCTACAGTCATTATGTTCCTCTTCCTCATTAATGTTGTGTAAGGTTTTGAATTTATTTGCTCATTTATTTTGAAAAATGAAAAAAAAAAAGTTTTTCAGAAAACCATAACACTCTGTGTGCTTTCCTTGTGCTGTTGCACACTAGTTAGGCAGCAGAATGGCAGCGGGTTAACATGCAGTGGAATGCTGTGTTCCAGCACTTGGCACTGATAGGAAGACTGTACTGTGAATGGAGAGTACTCCACCCACTGTATAATTTACGTCCCAGCCTAGGGAGAAAGTGTGGGGCAGGAGCCTGATCAGGTAAGTGATCCCCAATTAGGGAGGAGGAAGTTAATGTTCACTGCCAACTGACATCCCCTTCATTGGTTGTCAGTGGCTGTGAACGTAACCCTTTAACTTTTCCTTGCCTGGCATTGTTGGTCATGACTGACATTTTTATTGATTCTTTGATTTTCAGAAGTACAAGGAAAAAAAACAACAACTTTGGTACAGTTCACCAGAAGGATATGGTACATTCA
Organism: Lithobates clamitans; assembly: GCA_037952925.1. NCBI lineage: Eukaryota > Metazoa > Chordata > Amphibia > Anura > Ranidae > Lithobates > Lithobates clamitans. The sequence continues at coordinate 4,486,200 of JBBGZY010001036.1, read as the reverse complement.
AATATTAAGGGCTCATTTCCACTTCAAAACGTGGCATTTTACAAGTTTTTTTAATAGAAGGCATTTTCCAAATTGTACAAGTGTCCAAACACATTATAATAGAGGGGGGAACATAACTAGTCAGGCATCGAAAACGAAGCCCCGGATACAAATCACAGAGTGGGGTCACTGCTGGGGGAGCATGCCCAGAGTGTACCCACTGCGTGTCGGAAAATGGCCTAATTTTTTAATATGAGCGGAAGACAATAAGAGAAAAAAGGCAGAGAGGGAGGGATGAGAAGAGGGGGGTCCACGTTTTCGAGTACACCTCTCGCTTTTGCTGTTCTGTCAATACCGGTCAGGGAATCCCTGTGAGACATCTGGTGCATGGTATTTCCCGAAGAATGGCTAACAGGCGCACGGATTTCGCAAACGCACTCAGGCACAATTCCTCTTGGCGCCAGATGGGCCATTTAATGGGAGCTAATTTCCATATCCTTTGCTGACTGATCTTCAGCTGATTGATCCTGGATGTTTTCCCTGTTACTGACCTGGCGTGTTCTTGACCTGATCCTGGATTCTGCTTATGTATTGTCGTTTACCCCTGACCCGACGCTGTTACTGTCTTTGTCTCTGCTCATGACTTGGTATCTCGCTGCCTGCCTGATGACCCTGACTATTCCTGAGACCCTGCTTCTGCCTCTGATCCTGGCTTCCTGTACTTCTCAAGTGCTTGCCTGGCCGTCTGCTGCACCAGCTCTGTACACCGCTGTATGTTCCAGCCTCCAGAGTCCTGACAAGTTGCCTATCCAGAACCGCCAACGAAAGCCGAGTGCCCCTTTAGTCACAACTAGTCCTCTGAACACCACTGCTGTTCCTGATCCTCTGGTTCCAGTGTCTCCTTGGAGTCGCATTCCCTGCTGCAGGTTCTGCAATCAACACCCACAGGCACCAGTGTTCCTTTGGCACCCTCTGTCTTATCCTCAGTGGGCCAGAGCGGGAGATATAAGAGAGGCCTATGTGACCGTATCAGTCAGCCAGTTGTGGAGTCTGAAAGGGAAACCTCTCCACTGGAGGACGTTTGCCATTTGATCTCTGCACTACCCTACATCGTTTAGTATGTTGCGGTCCTTCAAGTGCTTATTTAATAGTTTTTTTAAACTATCGATGCCCCCCGCTGAAACCACCGCCTGTGCAAGGGAATTTCACATCCTTGCTGCTCTGCTGGTTGCACAGTAGATCTGTACAGATGATTCATTACATTCGGGTCCTCCTGATGTCACAGATGGAGTCCAGCACATTCTGCAGGGCCATTCTCCCACCAGAACCCAGGGTACCCATCCCTGAACGCTTCTATGGAGATAGCAGGAAATTTCAGACTTTTCGTAACTCTTGCGAACTGTACTTTTCTCTTCTGCCCCGAACCTTCTCTTTGCAAGATACTAAGGTGGGGTTCAAAATCTCGCTCCTTTAGGCCGAGCCCCAAACCTGGGCTTATCTCCAAGAGTAACACAATCCTGCTTTGACAACTATGGACTCTCTTTCTTCTGCCGTGTCTCAGCTATACGCTGACCCTTTCTGTCATCAGACTGCAGAATCAATGGCTAGCAAGTTACAGCAAGGTCAAAGCCTCTTCTCTTCATTGCTGATAGTACACCAGGTGTGCTCCCTACTAAAGAAAGGCATCATGGCTCCTGGCAAAAGTGTTCCTGGAGACCCCCCTGCCCCCCCCACCTTTCCGCAGCTGAACGCCTTCGACGTGATGTGGTGATGCTGGTCACTATATAAGGGCCTGTCCAGTGAAACCTTGAAAGTCCTCCACTAACTGTATCCATACAATGCATTCACCCGGGACTAATCAAGTACACCTCATCAATGTCACTTGAGGCTTGCTGAAAAGACTCCTGCAATCATACTCTGGTGCCTGCAGCTGATTTGTGGTTTCTACTTTTGCAACTCAACACAATCTTCCTCTCTGCATCAAGAAACAAGGGTTTGTTCATCTGGCTGATGATGTTCGGGTTTCAACTCTGGCCCAGTGGCTCAAGAGACAGCTCCAATCCTCTGTCATTCCTCATCCGGTCATAAAGAATAACTATGCCTAGACGTCATAACGTCACCCATGTTCCCCATCCTCGGTATGCCCTGGCTGAAGGCACATAACCCCAGCATTAACCACTTCAGCCCCGGAGGTTTTTACCCCCTTAATAACCAGGCCATTTTTTGCGATACGGCACTGCGTTTCTTTGGCAATTGCGAGGTGTTCTACCTAAACAAAACGTGTTTTTTTTTTTTTTTTTTTTCCCTCCACAAACAGAGCTTTCTTGCGCGTTTTTTTTGCGGTTTTTATTTTTTGCACTATAAACAAAAAGAGGGACAATTTTGGAAAAATGTGTTTTTTTTTTTCACTTTCTGCTATTAAACATGCACAATAAAAATTATGTATTTCTTCATCAATTTAGGCCAATATGTATTCTGCAGAGATACAAAAAACAGTCACTTCCAGCGCTAATAGGTCTTCCAAGGTGTGGAGTAACAGATGTCAGATAAAATGGTGGTGTGAAAGGTGTATATATGGTATCCCAAAACTAGGTGGATGCTGCCTTCCTCAGATGGGGTAATCCGAAAGTAACTACAAGAAAAACAGAAATGGAAGGTGTGCACACCTAGTGCATTACCAAAGATAATTTAATAAGAAATTTTTGTATAAAAGTGGGTACTCACAAAATGCAACTGACAAAAGGCCATAAACACAGTGCATTGACATGCACAGAACACGGTGTAAAGCTAACACGTCTCACATGCCTTCTCACATCCACCTGATAGAATCTGGTGAATATATGGACTGAAGACCAGGTTGCGGCCTTGCAGATTAGAGCCATAGAGGCCCGGTGATGCACCGCCCAAGAAGCATCAATAGCCCTTGTGGAGTGTGCCTTGATTTGGAAAGGTGGAATTTTCTGTTTCAAACCGTAAGCTTGAATAATCATTTGTCAAATCCATTTAGAAATGGTAGATTTTGACGCTGCCTGTCCTCTATTGGGACCTTCTGGCAGTACGAACAAAACATCCGTTTTGCGAATTTGAGCAGTTGCTTCCAGATAGGCCTTGACTGCTCTTACTACATCCAAAGAATGTAGTGACCTTTCTTCCGTAGAACAGGGATCTGGAAAAAAGGAAGGCAGAACAAGATCTTGGTTTAGATGGAAATCTGAAACCACTTTTGGTAGAAAGCTAGGATGAGGGCGCAATACCACTCTATCCTTATGCAAGATTAAATAGGGCTCTTTACAGGAAAGATCTGCTAATTCTGACATTCTTCTAGCAGAAGAAATGGCTACTAGAAAAATTAACTTTCTTGTCAACAAGATCAAGGGAATCTGATGTATTGGTTCAAAATGCTGTTTTTGTAAAACTGACAGAACCCAATTCAAGTCCCAGGGGTTTAGGGGTGCCTTAACCGGAGGATTAAGACGCATCACCCCCTGCATAAAGTTTCGGACCAAAGAATGTGAAGCAAGTGGCCGTTGAAATAATACTGATAAGGCCGAGACCTGGCCCTTGATGGTACTCAAGGCCAGCTTCATTTCTACTCCCATTTGTAGAAAGTCAAGAATTCTACCTATGGCATATTTTCTGGGATGCCAACCCCTGGCTTCACACCAGGAGTCTTCCAGACTCTATGATAAATTACTCTGGAAGCTGGCTTCCTTGCATTGATCAAGGTAGAGATCACAGGACCTGAAAGCCCACGATTCTTCAGAACATGGGTTTCAATAGCCAAACCGTCAAATTCAACGTTTGTAAGGCAGGATGGAACACTGGACCTTGAGATAACAGGTCTGGACGTGACGGTAGGGTCCATGGGGAACCCACTGTCATCTTTACCATTTCTGCATACCAAGTTCTCCTGGGCCAAGCTGGGGCCACCAGAAGTACCGACTTCTTTTCCTGCCTGATCCTGCGAAGGAGTCGTGGCAGTAGCAGAATAGGAGGGAATGCGTAAATCAGTGAGAACCGATGCCACAGAATCACCAACGCATCTGTCCCGCATGCAAGAGGATCCTTTGTTCTTGCCACAAACTTGTCGATCTTTTTGTTGAATCTGGATGCAAAGAGATCTACACCTGGAACCCCCCAGCTTTGGAATATGGCCCAAAAGATGTCGGGGTGAAGAGACCATTCCCCTGGGACTAACCGCTGGCGACTCAAATAGTCCACCTGCCAGTTCTCTATCCCCGGAATGAAAACTGCCGATATGCATGGCACATGCTTTTCTGCCCAGACTAAAATCTGGTTCACTTCTCCCTGAGCTGCACGACTGGTGCCTCCTTGATGATTGATATAAGCCACTGCTGTGGCATTTTCGGGCTGGATCCTGACAGGGCAACCCTGTAGCCTGAGAGTCCAGGCCTTTAGGGCTAGATACGCAGCACGGATCTCCAGAATGTTGATGGGTAAGGTCCTCTCGATTTTGGACCATTCCCCTTGGACCGCAGACTGTTCCAGAACTGCTCCCCAACCCGAAAGACTGGCATCCGTTGTTACCACTGTCCAGGTAACTGGTAAAAAGGACTTCCCTTTTTGCAGGTTTTCGAGTATTAACCACCAACTGAGGCTCTGACACACTGTAGGAGACAGACGCATTGGAAAATCTAATGCCTGCACTTTCTTGTTCCAGGCAGACAGGATACTGCTTCGAATGAAGCCACCATCTTTCCCAGCAGCCTCATACAAAGGCTGATAGAAGGACCCTTCTTTGTCCTGACTACCTGAATTTTAAGGCACTGATCTTTGCCTGAGGTAAAAATACCTTCTTTTGCCTTGCATCTATGACCAGGCCCAAATACTCTAGTCTTCTTACTGGTTTTAAGAAAGACTTTTCTAAGTTGAGAATCCAACCTAGGTATTCCATGTAGTTGACTGTGGTGACCAAGTTCTGGTCCAGGCAGGCTACCGACCGGTCTATCAAGAGCAGGTCGCCTAGGTATGCTATGACAGTTATACCTTGGCCCTTAATCTGGCCAGAGGAGGAGCCAAGATCTTTGTAAACACCTGAGGTGCAGTGGCTAGCCCGAAAGGCAGGGCTATAAACTGAAAGTGGCGTTTTTCTACTTCAAAAGGCAAGTACTTTTGATGAGCAGGGAAAATGGGTACATGTAGGTACGCATCATTGATGTCTATTGACGCCAGAAATTCTCCTCCTTGTAGGATGGAGACTACTGATCGAATTAATTCCATGCGAAAGGATTGAATCTTTAGGAATCGGTTTAGATCCAGAATGGGTCTGACATCTCCATTTGGTTTTTGAACCGTGAAAAGGTTTGAATAAAACCCCAATCTCTGCTCTTCCGTGGGAACCACCACGATGACCTTTTGCGACAATAGTCGCTCTAACGCTAGAAGGAGAGACTGCTTTTTCTCTGGATCTCTGGGGACATTCGATCTGAGGAAACGAGGAGAGGGAAATGCTCGGAACTACAGTTTGTAACCTAGAGTTGCCGTGGAGACTACCCATCTGTCCTGGAAATCTTCCTGCCAGAGCTTTGAGAACTGTAGCAATCTTCCCTCCACCCGAGCGAGCGGGGGCGCTCCTTCATGAAGAGGCTTTAGCGTCTTGTCTAGTAAGCTTCTTCCCCCAGGCCTTCTTTTATCCCTGGGGTCGACTCTGAAATTTATTTCTTGAGCCTGATGGAGGAGGCCGTCGCGACTGTCTGGAGGCTGATGCTCCTGGCACTGGGGAAAGAGCCCGTTTAAAAGAGGGATGTTTACTCCTTTTCTTAACTGGTAAGAGTGTGCTTTTCCCACTAGAGATCTTTTGGATATTATTGTCCAAATCCTCTCCAAACAGCCTTGCACCATGAAATGGAAATCCAGCCAGAAGCTTCTTACATGGTGACTCGGCTGACCAATTTTTCAACCATAAGATTCTACGCATATGCACCAAACCAAGCGAAAGGCGAGAGGTTTGGATGATAGAATCTCTGATTGTGTCAACAGCAAAACATAAAGCCGCTGGAAGGTTGGCCAACCCCCGGCTTGCTGTTCAGGTAAAACTTTGAGGACCTGTTTAACATGGTCTCTCAAGTATTGACAGACTCCGATTGCTGCCACTGCAGGTTGAGCTACTGAACCTGCTAAGGAAAAAATATTTTTTAACAGGAATTCCATTTTTTTATGAGTTGGATCCCTAAGCATCTGTCAGGTCCCACACTTACCAGACAGATGAGTCCACTTGGGCAGAGGGTAGGCTCCCTTACGTATCCGATTTGGGGCCCCTGGTAGAGTAGACAGGAGGCCACGAATGCGGAGTGGTATGAGGGCCTGAAGTTAGAGTCCTGGAGCACGATGGTCTGGCAAGCAGCCGGTGGATCTTCAGGCTGGATAGAGCAGATGCTGAGCAGGAGCTAGTCAGGCTGGTCACACACAGGCAGAGGTCGGCAACGGGCTGGCAGCAACGGTACAAGAGGGTTAGGCAGAAACAAGGTCAGACAAGCCGGGGTCGGGTTCAGGCAGCAGGCAAGGAAGGTCCAAAGGGTAAGCCGGGTCACAACGGGTAAACACTAGGATACAGGAACACAGGATGATCACGGAACAAGGTACAGAGCTGTTTGATCAGGCAGCACTGGGTCAGCATGGAGGCAGGCTTCAAATAGGCCGATTGGCGCCAAAACGCCGCGCACGCGCCGATTCGCCAAAGCTCGCCGCGCCCCCGCACGCGCCCGAGCGCGCCCCCGACACCGGCGTGCACGCCCACCGTACCGGGTCGCGTCAAAAGCAACGCCCACAGGCGGACGCGCGCTAACGCACGAACGCCACCCCGCACACCACGGCCGGCCAGCCCAGACACACCGGCGCCCCCGTGGACACGCGCCCCAGCACGGACAGGAACGCGAGCGCCAACACGCCCCCGGCGCCCAACCAGGTAACCTCTCTGACAGTGCCCCCTCCTCAAGGGCAGACTCCGGATGCCCAGCCGGGCCATCTTTGCGGGATGAGAGGTTTTGAAGGATTGTAGAAGTTCGTTAGCATGTAAATTGCTCTCCGGCTCCCACGAATTATCTTCGGGTCCATAGCCCCTCCATTTTACCAGATATTGTACCTGATTGCGCCTTCTTCTGCAATCAAGAATTGCTTCCACTTCAAACTCCTCTTCGCCATCAACCTCAATAGGTTTGGGAGGACCAATGCTGCGGCCAGGAAAGAAATTAGGAGTGACCGGTTTTAGGAGAGACACGTGGAATACTGGATGTATCCTCAGGGAATTGGGAAGGTCCGGTTCAAATGCCACATTGTTGATCTTCCTTTTGATCAAGAAAGGACCCAGGTATTTGGGACCCAGTTTCCTGGATGGACATGCTAGCTTGAGATTAGCGGTGGACAGCCAGACAGAATTGCCAGGTTCTAGCACAAGTTCCCCCCGTCTCTTTCTGTCAAAGATCTTCTTGTAATCTTCCTGAGCCTTGGTCATGGTTTCCTGTAGCAATTTGTTGTTGTTGGAGAAAAAATCCAAGGTCTCAGATACTGCAGTAACAGGGCATTCAGGAAATGCTCCAGGCAAGAAGGATGGGTGGAAACCATAATTGGCATAGAATGGAGACTGATTAGTCGCTGAGTGTAATGAGTTATTATATGAAAACTCTGCGATGGGAAGCAGGGAGGCCCAGTCATCTTGGGAAAATGCTGAAAAACAGCGGATGTATTGCTCCAAGGTTTGGTTCGTCCTCTCGGTTTGACTATTGGACTGAGGGTGGTAGGCTGAAGAAAAGGACAACTCGATCTCAAGGGCACCACAAAGGGATCTCCAGAATCTGGAGGTGAACTGGACGCCTCTGTCTGAGACTATATTGGTCGGGACTCCATGTAGTCTGACGATCTCTTTGATGAAGATAGAGGCGGTCTCCATGGCTGAGGGGGTGCCCTTCATGGGGAGAAAATGGGCCATTTTAGACAACCTGTCTACCACGACAAAAATGGACGAAAAACCTTCTGATGGTGGGAGCTCAACGATGAAGTCCATAGAAATCATGGCCCAAGGTCTCTCTGGGATTGGTAATGGTTTCAGTAGGCCCCATGCTCTTGTCCGGTTAGTCTTATTTCTGGCACACGTATTACAGGACTCCACATATGCCTTACAATCCTTGGTAAGATGAGGCCACCAGAAGGTGCGTTGGACAAGGTCAATTGTTTTCCGTGTGCCGAAGTGACCAGCAAGTTTGTGGTCATGGCACAAGCTTAGTACTCGTGCTTTCAGCTCCTCAGGGACCACAATCCTATTCTTGAACCAGAACAGCCCATCCTTGGTACAGGCTTCAGCAGGTGGAGGCATTCCCAAGGAGGCTCGCCTGATTTGAGAAATTAAGTCCTCCTGTAGAACTAGGAAATTTCCAGAGGGGAGAATGGTGTCTGGGGACAGGGTTCTTTCAGAGTCGAGAAACATTCGGGAAAGGGCGTCGGATTTGACATTCTTGGATCCAGGTCTGTACGTAATGTGGAAAATAAATCGGAAAAAAAAAACTGCCCATCTGGCCTGCCGGGGTTTTAATCTCTTGGCCGTTCTTAGATATTCTAAGTTCTTATGGTCTGTGTAGACCAAGATGGGATGTGCTGCACCTTCCAGGAGATAACGCCATTCCTCCAGAGCTGCCTTAATGGCCAGAAGTTCCTGATCACCCACGTCATAATTTTTCTCGGAAGGAGAGAGCTTACGTGAGAAGAATCCCACTGGGTACAGGAGTGCTTTGGCGCCCTGTCTCTGTGACAGAACAGCTCCGACTGCAACTTCGGAAGCATCCACTTCCAGGATGAAAGGCAAGGCAGGATTGGGATGCTTAAGAATAGTGGCAGAGGAGAACAACGCTTTGAGTCTTTCAAAGGCCTCTTGTGCCCTAGGGGTCCAGTGGAACCGGCATCCTTGTTTAATAAGTTCCGTAATGGGAGCTATGATTGAAGAAAATCCCTTAATAAACTTCCTGTAGAAGTTGGCGAAGCCAATAAAACGTTGTACTCCTTTTTTGTCAGTCGGTGCAGGCCACTCCAGAATAGCGGATACTTTCTGAGGATCCATTTTAATGCCATCGGGCGAGATGATCAGGCCCAAGAACTGGATAGATTGGAGCTCAAATTCACACTTTTCAAGTTTGGCGTAAAGCCCATGTTGTCTCAGCCGGGAGAGTACAGTTCGTACGTGTTTGCGGTGCTCCATCAGGGAGGCGGAGAAGACCAAGATATCATCCAGGTAAACGATGACGTATAAATCCAGTAAATCATGAAAGACGTCGTTGACAAAGTGCTGGAATGTCGCCGGTGCGTTGCACAGACCAAACGGCATGACAAGATACTCGTAATGACCAAATCGAGTACGAAAAGCTGTCTTCCACTCGTCTCCTTCTCTTATGCGGATCAAGTTATAGGCTCCACGGCGGTCTAGTTTAGTAAAAACGGTAGCAGATCCTAACCTCTGAAATAATTCAGGAACCAAGGGTAGCGGGTATCTGTTTTTTATAGTAATTTTGTTAAGCTCCCGGTAATCAATGCAGGGACGTAAGGAGTGATCTTTTTTTTCCACGAAAAAGATGCCTGCCCCAGCTGGAGACGTGGAAGGACGAATGAACCCTTTCTTCAGGTTTTCGTCTATGTAAGTTTTCAAGGTGCCCAGCTCCTGCTCAGTTAGAGGAAAGATCCTACCAAAAGGAACTTCGGTACCCGGTAGGAGTTCTATTGGGCAGTCATAGGATCTATGTGCTGGAAGGGTTTCTGCCCCCTTTTTACTGAACACGTCTAGGAAATCCCGGTAGGGTTCAGGAAGGTCTTGGTAGAGCTTAGTTTCAGAGTCCATGCACAGGCATTGGGAGGAGGTTGATGAGATTCCCCGTAAGCAGTTTTGTCTACAATATTCAGAGGAAAACTGAATTTTGCCCGTAGCCCAGTTGATGCTAGGATTGTGAGCCTGTAGCCAAGGTATTCCTAGGATAATTGGGAAGAGAGGAGAAGAGATGACATTTAGGCGTAATAGTTCCTGATGTTCCGGGCCAATGGTGGCCAAAAGAGGAACCGTTTCTTGGGTGACGGGTCCGGAACGGAGGGTGAAACCGTCTGCTAGGAAAACTGCCAGTCCTTGGGCTTTAGTTTGAGTGGGGATGTGATGAGTTTCGACGAAGGTCCAGTCAATGAATCCACTGCATGCCCCCGAATCAATGATGACCGGTACTGGGATGTTCCTTCCAGGTAACTGTAAGACAATGGAGAGTGTTAAATGGCTACCGGCACTAGGTAGGACAGGTGCACACAACGAGGAAGACGGTAGACACTTACGTCTTTTATTGGGGCATGCTCTTGCAAAATGACCGGGCTCTCCACAGTACAAGCACAGGTTGAGTGTGCGTCTTCGTGTCTTCTCCTCAGGAGTCAGAGAGGGACGGAGCAGTCCCAACTGCATAGGTTCCGAAACCTCCTGGGCGGAAGCAGACGGGACTAATGGAGCTTGGTGCGGGGCACTAGGGACCCTGGGCAACATCCAGGTGAGACGTGGATGACCAACGGATCTCTCAGAGCGTCTTTCCCTTAGGCGGCGGTCAATTTGGATAGACAGATTGATGAGCTCCTCTAGTGTCTGGGGAACCCCCACTCGTGCTAGTTCATCTTTTAGGGAGTCTGACAATCCAAGCCGATATTGGTGACGCAAGGCAGCGTCATTCCACTCCGTGTCCGAGCTCCAACGCCTAAACTCCACGGCGTAATCTTCAGCCGCTCTGCGACCTTGTTGGAGGGAATGCAAAGTGGCTTCAGCCGTGGCCGTTAGCTGAGGGTCCTCATACAGCTGAGACATGGCTAGGAAAAGATCACTCACGGAGTCAAGAGATTGAGCCTTTTGCTTCAGTAGATGGTGGGCCCAGGTTTGAGGTTCGCCAGTCAGCAAGGATATGACGAACCCCACTTTAGTAGCTTCCAGGGAGAACGTACGGGGTTGCAGGGCAAAATATAGTTCGCACGCGTTACGGAACGCCTGGAACTTACTGCGATCTCCGGAAAACTTTTCGGGTGTAGGTACCCTGGGCTCTGGTGGGAGCATCACTACAGAGGGTGCTGAGGCCGGGATGGACGCTGCTCCTGGAGGTGAGGCTGAGAGGGCCTGGACCTGCCCTTCCAGTCTGGTGTAGCCTTCCTGAAGACTTTTAACAGCTTGAGTAAGGCCCGCTAGGTGCCTGCACAGTTCATCCATGGGGGAGGCCCCTGCCCGGACTCAGTCATGGCTGCCTGATACTGTCAGGTCCCACAATTACCAGACAGATGAGTCCACTTGGGCAGAGGGTAGGCTCCCTTACGTATCCGATTCGGGGCCCCTGGCAGAGTAGACAGGAGGCCACGAATGCGGAGTGGTATGAGGGCCTGAAGTTAGAGTCCTGGAGCACGATGGTCTGGCAAGCAGCCGGTGGATCTTCAGGCTGGATAGAGCAGATGCTGAGCAGGAGCTAGTCAGGCTGGTCACACACAGGCAGAGGTTGGCAACGGGCTGGCAGCAACGGTACAAGAGGGTTAGGCAGAAACGAGGTCAGACAAGCCGGGGTCGGGTTCAGGCAGCAGGCAAGGAAGGTCCAAAGGGTAAGCCGGGTCACAACGGGTAAACACTAGGATACAGGAACACAGGATGATCACGGAACAAGGTACAGAGCTGTTTGATCAGGCAGCACTGGGTCAGCATGGAGGCAGGCTTCAAATAGGCCGATTGGCGCCAAAACGTCGCGCACGTGCACGTGCCGATTCGCCAAAGCGCGCCGCGCCCCCGCACGCGCCCGAGCGCGCCCCCAACACCGGCGTGCACGCCCACCGTACCGGGTCGCGTCAAAAGCAACGCCCACAGGCGGACGCGCGCTAACGCACGAACGCCCGTACGCCACCCCGCACGCCACGGCCGGCCAGCCCAGACACACCGGCGCCCCCAGGGACACGCGCCCCAGCACGGACAGGAACGCGAGCGCCAACACACCCCGGCGCGCCCCGGCGCCCAACCAGGTAACCTCTCTGACAGCATCTGAGCATTATCGACAGGCAAGTCAGACTTTTATTTACGGAGGAAATTGCGGCGTCAACTGCCGGTATACCCCACATTTTTCTAAATTTTTCCTCCATAGGATAAAGTGTTGAAAACTTTTTAGGCGGAACAAAATGTTTATCTGGGTGATCCCACTCAGAATAAATGAGCTTTTCTAGCAAACTATGAACAGGAAAAGCATGTGTTTGAGGAGGCTTCAGTGAACCCAAAGAAGAGGAGGGTTCTTTAACTGACTCAGATACAGGCAACTTAAATGTGGAGCGGACCAATCCAGGAAGAATTTGCACTAACACCTTCTCATCCTGAGAAGCTGAAGAGGGCCCTTCTCCACTTGATTCCTCAGAAGAGGAATCATCAGTCCCATCCCGATCCTCAGGGATTCCTCTCCTTTTTCCCAGAGTTCCTCTGCTTGAGGGTCCTGGGTAACAAAGGGAGACCTAGTGCGTTTTCTTCCACTGAGTAAAGATGCGATTAAGGCCATTAGTCTTTCCTCTAATCCATTAATGGTTGAGGAAAAACCTCCTGCGTAATGTATACAGGGGCTGAAGTGCCAGAAGCAGATGCAGCCCCTGACCCCGACGGCTCACCCTGTCCAGCCATCCCAGGTCCTTCAGGGGGGGAAGTTGCTGCAGAAGGGGGGTCCTCAGAGCCTGAGGGAGATCCCCTAGAGCCTCTAGTTTTCAGGGTATTTGTACCTCTTCTACCCATAGTGCAAAGCAACAAAAGGTGGAAGTACCATAAACAGACACTGACTGCTGAGCGATGTAGTTCAGCATCTGCCGCTGCTACCAATGCTCAGTCTGATGTTTTAAGTAAATGCTGCCTGGGAGAATGCCTGTGTCCCACCTCCCATGTGCCCGTCGGCTCTGTGTCCCTCCATAGGCTGTGTGCACCTGAAAGAGAGTGCACTTTATAGCCTGTGTTACCAGCGATGTGGGCGTATATTCACGCCGGACGTTGCGTAATGCTCCACCCCCCCCTCTTCCGACCACCCCCCCCCGTTTTTCAAAAACGTGTGCTTTTCCACGCGAACTGAGGCTCCGATCCTCGGGACAAGCATGGAGGGGAGGCTGGGTGGAGGAGAGAGAAGGGCCGGTGGATGGGGAACCTGCTGAAAACGCGGTAGCGGTAGTGCAGTATACTACCGCTGTTTGTACAGGCCACCCCAGCCCCTAAATCACGGGGGAAAACATCCTTAAGGAGAGAACCCCCCAACCCATCCTATCTGGAGCCTGGCTGGAGGAGCGTGGACACTGAGACAGACAGAACAAACATGAAAATGTATGTGCTCTTGGCAGCCCCCGGTGGCGACAATAGGCATAGCATACATTTACTTAAAGGAGAAAACCTACTAGAATTAAAAAATTCTTGGAGTCTCCCTTACCTTATCCAGCTGCAGGGTTCTGTTATACAGACCCAATCTTCACCTCTCACGGTGGGCTTCGTTTGAAAAAACCTTCAGAGACTGGGAGCCCCCTTGAAAAGGAGGATCCGCAGTTCTGGCCCCGTAAAGCACCCCGCCAGGGATATGGCTGAAAAAAACAAATACTGGATCCCGGGGTCCAGCTCTCTAAAAAGAGAAGCGTTGCAGGTAAAACCTCGTTTCTTCGGACACGAGGCCCGGGTACCATCCGATTTGGCCTGAAAAAGTACTTTGAATAGATCCGGTTGCATGGTTTGCCCCAGTGTAGGGTATTCCTTTTGGAGCTCAGCCCAGCACATCTTATTCGTGACCAACACCTAAGACACTGGCGAAAAAACTGAGGTATCCCCAGTAAGGGGAGGGGTTATATAGGGGGTTGAACTTCCTGTCTAGGGTGTGACCAGTGTTCAATCACCTTGTGATACTACATAACCCATCAGTAATTACTGAGGCTCTGTGTCCCGTGATGTACGAGAAAGAAATATTTTTATTGAAAATTTTACAGAACACATGATGAACATCAGGAAAATGCACATTCCAGGGACAGTCATAGTAGACATAGGGAGTCAGCCTAATGGCTATCGCCCATAGCTTGGCTCCTGCTCTCTAGTAATGTTACGCTAACATGGAAGACCGTCCTGTGGTACAGAGGAAAGTTTTGGTCAATAAACATTGATGTTCACAATAAAAATTAACATATGTAATTTTTAAACATAAAAGGAAAAAACAGAAACCAGATTGAGGGGAAGATAGGAGGAGAAGGAAGGGGGTGGAAAAGGAAAGGAGAAGAGGAAGGGGGAAGGTCAGAGAAGAGCGAGAGAGCTGCTGGTGGGACACTCGCTTGTGGGAGTAGATACCTGGGTAAAAGCTGGCGGGTTAGTATACTTGTGAGCTAGTACAGTTCAGGGGTAGGAATCTCGTGGGGATAGTCCCTGCGAGTTCGGGAGCAAGTTCATGAGGGTATCTGAAGTGGAGGAGCAGAGCCAGACAGACCACAGTAACACGTACCTATCGTGCGTGTCGTTATTGAGTGCCAACATCTCCATTCTCAAAGTGTCATTCATGATTGATACCCAGTGTGACAATGGAGGAGTCGTGGCCGTCTTCCAATAGGCTGGGATGAGTTGTCTGGCTGAGGACATAAAAAAACGCAAAAGGTTCCGCTTCTGTGTTGTAGACCCGGGGAGTTTGGAGAGGAGAGCCACCTTTGGGGAGGTTGGTAACGTGTCATCATAGAGTTTTTATTGTAGCATTCAAATACCTGAGTCCAGAAAGGGCGGATCCTCTCACATTCCCACCAGATGTGTAGATGGGTCCCAGTAGAGGAATTGCATCGCCAACAGGAGGCTGGGGTAGATGGAAAAATTTTGTGCAGAGTTGCGGTGTCCCTGTACCATCTTTACAAGATTCTATAGTTCTTTTCCTAAAAGTAGCAGGATATAGTCGATTTATGAGTAAAGTGGAATGAGGTCTGCCAATCCAGTCTGGAGATGTTCTCGCCCAAGTCCGCGGACCACATCCTGGTGTAAGGTGGCAGTTGATCGTGTGTTAGGGCATGTAATAGGCCATATAGGGATGAGAGGAGGTGTCTAGGTGTTTCAGGTAGGGAACAGAGGTCTTCATTTTTAGAGTAGGGGCGGTGAATTTGGGAGGAAGAGTGTAGATCTTGTAAATGTAGCTATATGTAGGGCAGTGAACCATTCGCAGGAACCTGCTGGAATAACCGGCGACCCTTGTTGAGGATGTACAAAAGAATGTGCCCGGGGCCAATCAGAGCGTTTGAGCGGCCCCAGGGTCATCACTCCCACACGCTGAGGAAACGTTGGGTTATCAAACAGAGGTTATCGGTGACGGATCAGAAGATAAGTTGGTGCATAACCCCCTAAAGTGCCAGAGTTTGAGAGGGGCAAGCGTTAGGGGTGAGGGAGCGGGTAAATGGGCATAGTCCTGTCTATGGCCCCATAGGAGGGCCTGTAGGTCCACCGGGGTCATGTCTTGCTCTATTGAGACCGATGCCTTCTAGAAAGGGCGAGGGAACCACTCCAAGACACGTGCCATACAGTAGGTGACCGCGATATTGTGTCAATCTCGCCGCATTTCTCGGCGAGATTTGACACCTGCGAGCCCTGTCGCAGGAGCCAGCGCCGAGATGGCTCACTCATCGGGAAAGGAAAACTTTGTTTTCCTCCCGCGATGAGTCACAGGCAGTGCTGACAGCTGTCTGGTATGAATCCTGAGGCGGGAACACCGCGCCAAATTTTAAATGAAAAAACTGGCGTGGGTTCCCCCCCAGGAGCATACCAGGCCCTTAGGTCTGGTATGGATTGTAAGGGGAACCCCCCTTACGCCGAAAAATTGGCATGGGGGTCCCCCCCAATCCATACCAGACCCTTATCCGAGCACTCAGCCCGGCCAGCCAGGAAAGGGGTGGGGACGAGCGAGCGCCGGCGAGACAGCGGCGACAAGACGGCGGCAGCAGACCGGGCCCCTCGCTGGCAATAGTGCTGGAAGAAGATAGCTGCGGGGCCCAGGAGAAGAGGCCGAACACCGGGAGAAGTCGGAAGGAGACCCCCGAAGTCGGAAAAAGACCCTGGAGCTGACTAATAAATTACTCTTAAAACCTGTGTACTGTGTTTTTTTTATATTGACACTTTTCCCTAGGTGAATGGGTAGGGGTACCCCAAACTCATTCACACAGGGTGGGGGGGTCGGGATCTGGGGGCCCCCTTATTAAAGGGGGCTCCCGGATTCCGATAAGCCCCGCAGACCCCGACAACCAACGCCCAGGGTTGTCGGGAAGAGGCCCTTGTCCTCATCAACATGGGGACAAGGTGCTTTGGGGTGGGGGGGGCCCCCGCAGGGCGCCCCCCTCCCCCAAGGCACCCACCCCCCCATGTTGAGGGCATGCGGCCTGGTACGGCTCAGGAGGGGGGGGGCGCTCGCTCGTCCCCACCCCTTTCCTGGCCGGCCGGGCTGCGTGCTCAGGTAAGGGTCTGGTATGGATTGGGGGGGACCCCCACGCCAATTTTTCGGCGTAGGGGGGGTTCCCCTTACAATCCATACCAGACTTAAGGGCCTGGTATGCTCCTGGGGGGGAACCCACGCCCGTTTTTTCATTTAAAATTTGGCGCGGTGTTCCCGCCTCAGGATTCATACCAGACAGCTGTCAGCGCTGCCTGTCACTCATCGCGGGAGGAAAACAAAGTTTTCCTTTCCCGATGAGTAAGCCAGCGCGACATGCACAGTACCCTGTCGCCGAGAAACACAATCTCGCGGTCAGGTACTGCATGTGCGGCTTTGTAATAGAGCACGAAGTCAGGAAGACCTGCCCCACCCTGTAATTTCAGGAGAGTAAGCAGTTTTTTTTATTTTTTTTTATTTTCAAAGTATTGATTTTTCAAAAGTATAAAAGTACAAACATAAGCAAACAAAATAATACAAAAATACAAACCCAATCTCTTGGGAAATGTTCAGATGCTATAGATGTAAGTCAATAAGTTGAGTGGCTACCAATGGAAGGAGCGGCTCCTAAAAGTCTCTCCTAAACAACCAACAGTCACAGATCCGTCAAGCCCTGGAGAAAGGGCTGGGAGAGGCTTGGTAGAGAATCCGTCAGCACCCCAAAAGGGATCAAGCTGTGCTCGACCGATTCCCCCCCGAGCCCCTAGGCACAAGACATCAATGGGCCTGACGAATACCTGAGAAAAACTTAAGGTTTATTTACACCTTAAATGCTAGCCCCCTGGGGGGCGGCCTCCCAGTGAATGATAAATATTTATCTAGTATCGGAAGGATACTCTTTGTTTAAAAATAATTCCAAGGAGGGGGGATAGGAAAGTGAGAGAGGGGGAAAGAAGAGAAGGAAGAAGAGAGGAGAGAGCGAGAAGAGCCCATCAACGGGGGGTGACCCCCTGTACTCTGGTAGTCCCAGAAGCTCTAAGGCTGGACCCCTGGAATGGGGGAGATGCCCACATAACTGGCCCATGGTTCCCAGGTGGTCTCAAATCTCAATTTGGTGTTGAGGAGGATGCTTGAGAGTTTCTCTTGGGACATAATCCAGGAGATTTTTCGTGTGGCCGCTTTAAAGGAGACCTTGGGTTGTTTCCACGCTCTGGCAACGGTTAACTTGGCACCCAAGAATATAAAGTGTATTAATTTTCTCGTGCGTTTGGGAGCGTTATTTAGATTATCATTAAGCAAAGCAATGGCCGGGGTTTTGGGTATCTGGATGTCTGTTATTTTACGGATCAGGGCGAAGATCTTGTTCCAAAAGGGTCTGAGTCTTGGGCATTCCCACCAAACGTGGACTAGGGTGCCATTGAGAAGACAACCCCGGAAACACCTAGGGCCTGCTGAGGGAAACATCTTAGAAAGTCTCATCTGAGTAAGGTACCACCTGGTGATTACCTTAAGACTAGATTCTATAAGGGAGAAGCAGTTTATGTTTAACCCTAGGGAGCCCACAATTCCACATAAATCTAATCGTAAGGGAATGTAAGGAGGTAAGGATTTGGGGACTATAATAGGGATCTTTTGGCAAACACAAAGAAGCTTGGGTAGAGTATCCATCTTGAGAGTATTGATCCATCCGAACCAAGGCAAGGGAGACCCCCCCCCCCCATTCTTCCAAATCCTTCCTTATGCGGGAGAGTAGGGGAACATAGTAAAGGGAGAATAGGTTGGAGAGATTAGAGGGTATAGTAACCCCTAGTTATGATCTCCCGGTAGTTTTCCATTGGAAAGGGAAGTTTTATTTTATTACGGACAGCGTAGTGGCGGGGAGGGATACGTTGAGCGCTTCTGTTTTAGCTAAGTTAAGTTTAAAGTTGCTGACAGAGCCGAACCTGCAAAATTCCCAGAAGAGAGATGGCAGTGAGACATGTGGGTTTTGCAAATAGACTAAAAGGTCATCAGCATACAGGGATAGTTTGTGGTGGGAGGAGGGCGTTGGGATTCCATGAATGGAGGCGTTCTGGCGAATGGCACAGGCGAGGTGTTCTATCACTATGACAAACAAAAGGGGAGAGAGAGGGCAGCCTTGCCGTGTGCCATTTGTGATATCAAAAGATTCTGATGTGGTGCCGTTTACTAGTACTGATGCAAAGGGCTGGGAATATAGGGACATTACTTTAGTGATAAAGGTTGTTCCAAGGCCTATTTGTTCAAGTGAAAGATGCAAGAATCTCCAGTTAACCCTATCAAATGCCTTCTCTGCGTCAAAGGATAGGAGGCAGGCTTTCGGATCTTTACGCTGTATAAAGGAGAGGAGATGGATCGTTTTAGTGGTGTTGTCCCTTGCCTCTCGGCCGGGGACAAACCCCGCCTGGTCATTATGTATCACTCCCGGAAGGAGGGGGGACAAGCGGGTGGCCAATATCTTTTGCAAACAATTTCAAGTCTATGTTGAGCAAAGATCTTGGCCTGTAGCTACCATATTGGGGGGGGGGGGGGGGTCCTTACCCGGTTTCGGTGTTATGGAAATGTTGGTAGGGTAGATAACAACCCTTTGGAGGGTAAGTTAGAATCATCAATGCAATTGAAGGCTTTCGCGAGTAGTGACGCTAATTGAGGGGTGAATGTTTTGTAAAAAAGGGGAGTATATCTGTCTGGGCCAGGGCATTTGCCTATTTTCAGACCTTTGATGGCTTGTAGGACTTCAGATGTGGCTAAAGGTTTATAGAGCTCTAAATGGTTGGCAATGCTGTTCCTGCAATGTAGTCTCGCATGTCGTTGTTAGGGGGGGTGATCTGGGTGTGTGAGACTGGCGTTAAGTTGTGAAGCTGAGAATAGTATTGTCTAAAGGAAGCAGATATGCCTGATGTGTGAAACGTATTGTCTTGGTTGGGTTGGGTAATGAAAGGGATGGAATGACGGGGGGGTTCTGGGATGGAGGGTCCGCGCTAGGTGTTTACCGCATTTATTGGCTAGAAAGTAGTAATGGTTACGTGCCTTGTCCCTAGCGATTAGGGAGTATGAACCCAGAAGTTGGAGTAGGTCTCTTCTGGCATTTGATAATTGCAATAATATGGTGTGGTCTAGGTCCTTTTTGTGGAGGAGTTCAAGTTCTGCAATGGTGGAGAGGAGGCAGCACATGTCATCTGTCCTAATTTTTTGAGGTGGGAGCCATGCTGTATGAGCACTCCCCTTACTACACATTTTAGTGTCTCCAATTGATTAAGGGGGGAGGTAGTGTCCGAGGAGTGGTCGGACATAAAGTTCTTGATCGTTTTGGAGACCTCGGCTACGCAGACAGTCTCGCAGTAAATTGTCGTTGAGCCTCCAATTCGTGCCTCTACGGGTAGTCAGGGATTGGACCAGAGTCAAGTATACGGGGGCGTGGTCAGACCAGAGTAGGTGACCTATGGAAGTTTGAAGGGGGGGTATCTAGCAGGGATTGTGAGATTAAAAAGTGATCAATTCTGCTATAAGAGTTGTGTGCTGCGGAATAATGGCTGTAATCCCTCTGTGTAATGCTGGACACACCAAGCATCCACCAGGTGGGAGGAGTGTAGCAGAGATTTGATACATGTCAGTGTAGAGAAAGAAACCGAGGAGTTACCCAAGGATGTGGACGGGGGCAGGGCGATGTTGAGGTCTCCACCGATAATGAGGCAGGGACCCCCAAATGAGGCTAGTCTGGTGAAAACAGTTGAGAGGAACCAGGTCTGGTCCACATTGGGAACGTACTGTATATGTTAGCCACTGTGAAAATAAAATTGTTTAGTTTCAGTTTTAAAAAGATGAAACGACCTTCCCCATCAATGAGAGTTTAAGACGTCAGGATTGAAGGATTTATGAAAAGTGATGGAAACACCTTTAGATTTGGCGTGAGGGTTAGTACTATGGTACCACTGTGGATAATATTTATTGTGCAGGGAGGGGGTGGATCCCGTGCGAAAGTGCGTTTCCTGAAATAACAAAATTTTGGTGCGCATTTTATGAAAGTGGTAAAGTATTTGCTTCCGCTTCTCAGATGTATTAAACCCTCTGCAATTAAAGGATGCTAACGTAATTGGTTCGTCAGTAGCCATAGAGTATCTAGACATGAGATGGAATAGATTCAGTGAGTGTCACCTGAGTCAGCAGCTCTTGGAAACTGGAACAAAGTTGAAAAAAGCGTGGGGAGGGAGGGGAAGGGGAGACAAAGAGAGGGAAAGAAAGGAAAACAGAGGGGAAACGAAGGTAGAGGAATATAGAATATTCCGGGGAAGAACCCCAGAGCAGCTTCCTGGATCCCGGCTCCATGGGGAATCAAAAAAGAAAAAAAAATTTGTCACAACCAACAATTAAACAGCATAACTGTAGTACAATATTAACTAGGCAAGGTTATAAACAGGATAAAGGAAACTCAGCATTTTGGGTAGCGTATGGTGATCTAGGGGATGATACAAAGTGGAAGTCCTTGATGCATGTTAGCAGCCTAACCCACATATGTGCCTTAAGTGTTTAGAAAGGGAGTGTATATATTGTGTAATTCAGAGAGGTACACCTGCGGGTGGATCAACTGCGACAACTGATATCAATCCAGATCACATGAGTGAACGAACGGCAGGAGAAAAATATGTGAAGTCAAAAAAAATACGTGAAAAGAAAAAACCATCAAAAGTAACGATATAACTGACAAACAGGGGGGTACAAAAGTAAAATATGCATATGTAGGCATCAGAGTGTTGCAGGGATGATCCCTGAGGGAAAGAAAAAGAACCCAGAAGAGTAATCCAGGAAGAGTTCAGTCATTAGGATCTCGTTGAGGCGAAGATCTGGAGTTACGTTTGCGCCCCTGTTTTTGCCATTGTGAGGTGAAGGGTAATCCAGGAGTGGTTGGGGTAAACGGCCAATCTGGCAGGGAGACTTGCGGTAGTTCCAGTGTGCTAAGAAATGCAGGTAAGTCACCCATGGTGCGGAAAATGGTGGTTTTACCCTCGTGGTGCACTCGGAGGTGGAAAGGGAATCGCCATTGATATTTTATCCGCTTTGATTGCAAAAGCTGTGTAAGTGGCTTCAGTGCTTTCCTCATGGTTAGCGTTTGGTGGGAGAGATTAGGGAGAAGCATCACAGGGGTGTCAAATATAAAAGGGTGGTGCTGCGCTAATCCTAATTGGGACTAAAAGCATATAAGAAAAAACTGAGTGGGAAACTTGAGATTAAAATTACATCACCAAAAAAGTAATAAAGATAATAAAAATACAGTGGTTGTGGTACTAGCCAAAAAAAGTAAGCATATATCATAAACGTGGGCCCATATTCATAAGAACACACATATTTACAAATTACTACCGTGACATATGATTAACTCATAAACTATAAAAACGTTCATTAATATGTGCGAGTGAATATATATAAAAAAAACAGATATAAATTATGTGCAAAAAAACGGATCAAAAAGTGACAATGTGCAAGGGTGTATACAAATCAATCGGATATGAAAATCAGCACACCATGCTTCACATACAGTGACAAGAGTGCAAAAAAAAATCAAATTAAATGGATACAACCTGAGTATCCCAAAAATATATGAGAAGGAAAAAAAATATATACATAAAAAAATGCTTCACAAACAATGTCCTTATATAAATGAAATATGTGAAAGCCACGTCCTAACATGCAATCGTTGCAGATAAGGTGCTCAGAGTGAGTGACATCAAGTGCATCTTCGTGTGCGTACACACAAGTGGGTAGTGGCCCCTTACCTTAGGGTAATAGGGCAAAAGCATATGACCAAAGAAAGCTTTTGGGGGTGTCCACCTAGGGGCTCCAGCGCATCCCTCACCGTCCTAGATCCGGGATGAATTCCCTCAGATGTAGTGCAGGGAGGTATATAAAACAATAGAGCAGGAAGGATCCCAATGGTGTAATTCCGTTTTGTAAAAATATTAGTTTTTATTAAAGAAAAATCAGGTACTCACATTAAAAACGAATCAATAGCAATACAATCCGACGAGCGGCGAGCACGTAAGCCTCTAGCAGTGAATGCAGCCTGTCCCGTCCCTACGCGTGACGTCACACCACACGTGACTTTATCAGGGGATAAGTACAGGCTAAAACAGTGTCCTTAAATAGTGTAATAATGGCCAGTGATGGGCGGCCATTTTCCCGGAGTCCGCTATAATATAGTGCCGTGGCCATTTTCTTAGGGGCCAATAGCGCAGCTAATACAGATAACGTGCGGCGGCATCAGGCGTCAGCTGACTTGCGGGGCCAATGATAACAACAAGACGTTTCAAGCCTCTCGCACTGTCAGCAAAGAGGAATAGATGCTAGTTTATAAAAAATAGAACCTCTAAGGTTAAGTTTTAAAGCGGAGAGCGGATGGTAATTAAATTCAGATAAGATTTTATGCAAAATGAGTGGAGAGCATCTAAACAAAGACTAATAGATAACAAAAATAGGAGATAAAAACACCTATGATGACCTACAATAGGCAAGACATGTGGGACTTGGAAAAAATTAATCAAAAATATAAAAAAAGGGTATAGGTAAAAACGGGAAGAGAGAGGCAGCAATACTGATAGCAAGCTTGCATACAACATATATAATCGACCTACAAGTATACCCAAGGCTAGTGCATATAAGTTGTTCGAGGAACTCAATTAACTCACTTTCTTCTCCATCCCACAGTATAAAGATGTCATCGATATATCTTTTGTATATGGCTAACTGTCTAGGTTGCTCACTGAAAACATTATATTCTTCCCACTGTGCCATGAAGAGCCCAGCTATGCTCAGGGCAAATCTTGCTCCCATAGCAACCCCGGTCTGTTGATGGTAGTATGACTTATTGTACCAAAAGTAGTTGTTTTTTAGGCTGAATTCGCCTCACATGCCCGATGATGGGGATGATCGTGTATTGGCGGGGGGGCCCATAAGGTGAGAACCCTTAGTAGACTGGAATCCAAATGGATTTTCACCTTCGATACTTTCTGGCCCTGGGGTCTGAACATTGAATTTGACCTCAACTGCTTCCTGAGTGATTTTAAACCGTTTTTAGAATTTACTTTGACTTTTATTAGTGGTTTTACAAATAATTGCCTGCGAATATTCCTTTTATGGAGTGTCTTACCCTTGCTGCCTATTGGGATATTGCCCACTGACATCCCATGTGGGGGTTTTTCGCTTTGGGATTGT
This sequence comes from Lithobates clamitans, assembly GCA_037952925.1. Taxonomy (NCBI): domain Eukaryota; kingdom Metazoa; phylum Chordata; class Amphibia; order Anura; family Ranidae; genus Lithobates; species Lithobates clamitans. Next base: position 4,462,621 of record JBBGZY010001036.1, on the reverse strand, counting down.
AGATGGTCTGCCTACCCACATTTAATATTGGAATACTAGGAGATGTCTTTGGGGTGTATATGGGTGTCCCATTGGACCATACTAGATACACCTGCTGTAGTCTTTTTTCCTATTTTAATAGCAGTCCCTTACCCCATAGTCAACTTGTTTTTATTTATTTGTTTTTATTTATTAATATATTTTTTTCCTCTCCCGAATATAAACTTGTATTATTCACTAATGTATTCACTATTTTTATAATAATTATATTTTTTTATTAACTGTCTCTATTGTAGGCTACTAGATATGGGTTTTTTTTTTTATCCGTCTTATATGCACTAGCCTTGGGTATACTTGTAGGTCGATTATATATGTTGTATGCAAGCTTGCTATCAGTATTGCTGCCTCTCTCTTCCCGTTTTTACCTATACCCTTTTTTTTATATTTTTAATTAATTTTTTCCAAGTCCTCATTATCCCACATGTCTTGCCTATTGTAGGTCATCATAGGTGTTTTTATCTCCTATTTTTGTTATCTATTAGTCTTTGTTTAGATGCTCTCCACTCATTTTGCATAAAATCTTATCTGAATTTAATTCCCATCCGCTCTCCGCTTTAAAACTTAACCTTAGAGGCTCTATTTTTTATAAACTAGCATCTATTCCTCTTTGCTGACAGTGCGAGAGGCTTGAAACGTCTTGTTGTTATCATTGGCCCCGCAAGTCAGCTGACGCCTGATGCCGTCGCACGTTATCTGTATTAGCTGCGCTATTGGCTCCTAAGAAAATGGCCACCGCACTATATTATAGCGGACTCCGGGAAAATGGCCGCCCATCACTGGCCATTATTACACTATTTAAGGACACTGTTTTAGCCTGTACTTATCCCCTGATAAAGTCACGTGTGGTGTGACGTCACGCGTAGGGACGGGACAGGCTGCATTCACTGCTAGAGGCTTAGGAGCTCGCTGCTCGTCGGATTGTATTGCTATTGATTCGTTTTTAATGTGAGTACCTGATTTTTCTTTAATAAAAACTAATATTTTTACAAAACGGAATTACACCATTGGGATCCTTCCTGCTCTATTGTTTTATATACCTCCCTGCACTACATCTGAGGGAATTCATCCCGGATCTAGGACGGTGAGGGATGCGCTGGAGCCCCTAGGTGGACACCCCCAAAAGCTTTCTTTGGTCATATGCTTTTGCCCTATTACCCTAAGGTAAGGGGCCACTACCCACTTGTGTGTACGCACACGAAGATGCACTTGATGTCACTCACTCTGAGCACCTTATCTGCAACGATTGCATGTTAGGACGTGGCTTTCACATATTTCATTTATATAAGGACATTGTTTGTGAAGCATTTTTTTATGTATATATTTTTTTTCCTTCTCATATATTTTTGGGATACTCAGGTTGTATCCATTTAGTTTGATTTTTTTTTTGCACTCTTGTCACTGTATGTGAAGCATGGTGTGCTGATTTTCATAGCCGATTGATTTGTATACACCATTGCACATTGTCACTTTTTGATCCGTTTTTTTGCACATAATTTATATCTGTTTTTTTTATATATATTCACTCGCACATATTAACGAACGTTTTTATAGGTTATGAGTTAATCATATGTCACGGTGGTAATTTGTAAATATGTGTGCTCTTATGAATATGGGCCCACGTTTATGATATATGCTTACTTTTTTTGGCTAGTACCACAACCACTGTATTTTTATTATTTTTATTACTTTTTTGGTGATGTAATTTTAATCTCAAGTTTCCCACTCAGTTTTTTCTTATATGCTTTTAGTCCCAATTAGGATTAGCGCAGCACCACCCTTTTATATTTATTTATTCCCAAGGTCAGGTGTGTACCCAATTCGGTGTTAGCAGCTTTTCCATTCCTAGCCGTTTCCATATCAGATAGCGCGGGAATAATCTCATCATTATTAAATCATAGGGGTGTCGTTGAAGAGAATCGTGTGCTGTGAGCTGGCGGCCCTCATGTTCTCCTTGATCCTGTAAAAGTGAACCCTGCGTAGGGTGTCGCGTATGAAGGAGGGGTCAGGGGTTCGGGGGCCTGAGGTTCGATGCACATGGTCTAATTCGATGGGGTGTTGAAGCAGCTGATTGAAGATGGCTGTCACGGCCGTGGGTAGAATTTTAGGATCGACCGATTCAGGGATCCCCCCGTTTGCGTATGTTGCGACGATTGCGATTTTCAATATCATCTTGTTTGGTAGGTAAGCTGCTGCAGCATAACTGTATGAGTGTTGAGGATTCTGTCATGAGCCTGTACTGAGTTGCTATGGCTATCTGCATTGCTTTCTATGTCCTCAAAGCGTGCTCCGACACCTTTCTTGAGGTCAGGTCTTTTTTGTATGTCTTTTCAATTCTATGCACACAGTGTTCAAAGTCTGCTTTAGTGGGCAGGGATCTGACATAATTGTGAAGGGATCTTATCTGAGCCTCCATGTCCCAGCCGTCGCTGTCACCTGAGCCCAGGGAAGCATTAGAGCGGCTCCTTGTGAGTCTGTCTGGGTAGTCATTGCCTTCAGGGAGTGAGAACTGAGTTTGTGAGCTCACCTGTGTGTGCATGGCTGAGTCAGAATGTGCTAGAGACGGTGGGGCCTGCGCCATCTTGGATTCCGGACGGCGCTGTGAGGCAGACCAGGATCTGCCAAAATAATCCTCTAAATCACCTCTTTGTCGGTTTCCACTGGCGCCCTTCGGTGCCTTAGGCTGGTCTTAGGATGTGTCAAGCCACACCCCCTGGGCAAGCGCTTTTATAGGGAATGGTAGAATTGAAAATTGTGTTTCAAATAGAGCCACACCCTCAAAGGGGATGGAAAGAAAAAATAAAATAAAAAGAAATTAATACAAAAATAAAATAATGAAATGGGATATATCTAATCTATTTGCACTAATGTAAAAACAGAATTCATATAGAAGAAATAAATGCCCCAAAAAATAAATCATTCAAATCCATGATATATTGCACATTCATTTATATTTAGTCAGATGAATACAGGTGTAGGAAAATAAGTAAAAAAGGATGCATTATTGATAAATGGGTCAATCCTAGTGTGCAGTTTTTGGACACCACTGAGTGCCCAAATCCCCCCGCCCCCCGCAGATACTTCAGGCATGTAGAGGTGATAAATGGATTGACCCATTTGTCAATCCCTGTTTTGCTTATGTATTCCTACACCTGTATTCATCTTGATTAAATATAAATGAATGTGCAATATATCATGGATTTGAATGAATTATTATTTATTTGTGTATTTATGATGGAGTTTTTTTATTTTGGATATAGGTTTTTGATATGGATTCTGTTTTTACATTAGTGCAAATATATATATTTCATAGTTTAGTTTTTGTTTTGTTTGTTTTTTTTCTTCCCCGCCCCTTTGAGGGCATGGCTCTTTTTAACACACAATTTTTCAATTCCACCATTCTCTATAAAAGCACTTGCCCATGGTGTGCGAGACTAGCCTAGCTCTGAGGAAGGGGGTGCGCCCCCAAAACGCGTTAGCTGTATCCTGGGTTCTGTGCATGTCCATGCACTGTTTATGGCCTTTTGTCAGTTGCATTTTGTGAGTACACACTTTTATACAAAAATTTCTTATTAAATTATCTCTGGTAATGCACTAGGTGTGTGCGCCTTCCATTTCTGTTTTTCTTGCAATATGTATTCTGCCTGATTCGAGGAAGAGAGAGATCTGTGTTCTGTGCCTTGACCACCATTCTGTCTCTCCTTCGAACGATCGTGGGTGGCCAGTGACCATCACGGCCGCTGGACCCACTGATTAGCTTCCCCTGTGTTCAAACATAGTGGGTCGCCTGCCGCACGCACCAGACCCGGAACACATTAACTTACAGGTATGTTGTTTCGCGCAGCCAGGGTTACCTGCCACAGTATGTGTGGTTGGCAGTCCAGAAGTAGTTAATTGGCTTACGGGTGAGATTTTAATTTTATCCCCATA